>JANHMN010000002.1:236243806-236260773 GCA_030674055.1 Rhabdomys pumilio
ATGACATAGATGATATAGATGACATAGATGATATAGATGATATAGATAATATAGATGACATAGATGATATAGATGACATAGATGATATAGATGATATAGATGTAGATAATATATATGACATAGATGATATAGACATAGATGATATAGACATAGATGATATAGACATAGATGATATAGATATATAGACAACTGCAGAAGTGAAAGGGGGATCTTGGGAGAAGGAGACAGAGGTAAAGAAGAGTGAGAGATTAGATAGACCAAAACACATGAAGTCAGCATGGACTCCTTCACTATTCACACTCTGCGCCTTTTCCTGCAGCTGGAGACAGAGTTCTGCAGCTCAGGCGGGCTGCCACAGCGCCACTCCTGGAAATTATGACTTGCTAGTGTGGAACGTGCAGCCAGCAGGCCCCAAGTAGCCTATTGGTGAGGCTGGGAGGGGTTGGCTGGCACTGACTCTTGTGACAGAGACGAGCTTACTTATGCATCCTGTTCAGTACAGCTCACCAGCCTTTGGACATGTGAGATCTGTAAGATCACAGTGGCTCTGGGGGCAGAGCCGGGTGGACAGTGTCATTTGGCCAGAGCGTAGAGCACCAGTTAAGTCTCTGAAAATGAGAGACTTCTTTGCAGCCTTCACTCTCTTTTGTAGTGGACTGTCAGCAAATTAAACAGTTTGGTCACATCATTTTTTGAAGAACTTTTTCCAATCCCAATCATTAAATCCTGACAAGCACATTTATAGGACAGTCTCAGGGCTAGCAAAATTGTCTCAGGTCCTGTGATCCAGACAGACATGTACCTCTCAGCTCCACAGAACACAGAACAAGCTCCTCTCTGACTGGAGACACTCACCTTCCTTTCCTGTAACCTCTCCCTTACATCATAAGGGAGGATATTTTATTATTTTCTAGCTCTTTCTCTGATACATTGACATGAAAATATTTTTTAAAGTACCTTGCCATTTTTTTACCAATGAAGGACGCTTGCTCTACAGGACATCAAGAGCTTCCCTGAGAATGGAATGAGAAGGACAGAGTGTTCCTGGCTCCCAGGTTTTGGAGGGAGTCAGATCCTGGTTTTGCCAGGCTCCAGTTAGTCAGCATCTATATCTATAACTTCCAGACACAACCCTATTTCAAAGAGTGTCTGCATTTGCCTGTGGCCCGGGAGTCTAGAGAAAGTTCCTTTGGAACCCATGGGTTATTAGATCCCCTCCTTTTTAACTTCCCAGGCTCACAGTTACATAGGTCACCTGACATGCTGAGCCATTGACCAAGGATATGATCTCCCTGCTGCATAAGCTTTCCCAAGGGAGATGGCAATACATGCCTATTCACTCTAGACAAGTCACCCAGAGGCCAAAGGAAGGAGCTTTCCTAGTCAATCTTGGTGACCAAACGAGACTATTTGCTCCTTTATAGAGTGTTATCTAAATAGCCCTATTTTAGAATACCCCTAAAATAGCCACATCAGCAGAAAGTCCCACTCCAGCATGCATAACAATCTCCCAGAGGTTGCATAGATAGCATCCTCCTTCAGTCAGTCCCCACCCTTTAAGCATTCCATCACCTTCTATGACCACATGTAGCTGGGACAGAATTACAAACAGCTGGTGCAGGGCTCCCAAGAGAGTGGCTGGAATCTCAGGGGAGGGTCTAATGAGGGACCATTCCCTGTCATCTCTGATGGGATCAGCAGAAGTTCTCTTGTTGAGGGTCCTCTAGCAGTAATCACAGAGACTCTGGTTGAGATGGTGACAATCGTGATTCTCTGTGGACAGTGGTTCAGAATACCTTCCTTAGCTTCTCAGGCACAGTGTCATACTGGCCATCTGGTCAGTGCTGAGGAATGCCAGGCACCTTCGGACAATGTTTAGCAGGTGGCTTGTGTGAACAAGGATCCAAGAGTTGAGTCCTATCAACAGTATGTCCATGTAAATATTCTTACTTAATAGATATAAGACATCACTGAATCTCTTCAATATTGATGTATATGAACATCACAGATACACAACCATTGTACAGAGCTGAGTTCCCAGTCTCTGTGGGTGGAAGTGGGAGGTGATCCGTAGTCTTTCCAGAAAGGGAGGGGCAAGGTGCGAGCTATTGTATGAATCTTGGTTCTGTGCCAGGCAATCTGATGATCCTTGTTTTCAAATTTAACTCCCAGACCAGGCCTGCATTGGGTGGGACAGTTGTTTTAATATGATGGATACGAATAATATTGTAACTAAATATCTCCAGTAAGACCATACATCCCTCTGATGCAGGGCAGTGAGAGAGCCCAGGAGAAAAGTAAGACCCTGTGGAGTTTTGGGTCAATGAGTTCTCCTGAGGCTGCCTTGTTTCCTACATATTTTCAGGAATGAGTCATAGTGGAATCAGTAGTCGAAGGAATCAACGACATTGTGGCTGAGCCATAAACATTGTGCTAAAAAGAGAGAGTCAAATGAAAGGTCACCTGACCTATGGCCTCATGGGTATACATTGCCAGTTACTTTCCTTGTTGCTATGACAATATAACTGGCAATCAACTTAAGGGAACCAGGGTTTAATTGGGCCCAAGGTCTCAGGGAGTAAAACCCACTGTAGTGGGGAAAGCGATGGACAGCTCAGGCCAGGCCAGCCAGAGTCTCTGGTCACAGCTCCTTACATCCTGCCTAAGCAAGGAGAGAGGAGGGGCTGTAACTCTTGACATCTCCCCACTAGCAGCCTGAGTCCACCAGCTGGGCATCATGCATATCCCAAAGTCCCCACAATCTCCTGAAACAGTAGCACAGGCTGGCAACCATGTGCTGAAACCACGACTCTGTGGGGAACACTTCACATTCAAACCACAAGAGTGTGAAACAGACAGACAAACACAGAGACAGGAAGCAGGCTCAGAGCTGACAGGGGCTGAGATGTGACAAGGGGGGCAACTGCTAATAGAGGTTTTGGGGGACTGGGCAAGGAATATTTGTTGCTACACAGAGCCATGTCAAACACCAGTGTAAAGTTCCAAATGTCATTCATCTGTGGACTCTCAATGGCAATTTTATGTGATATGGATTCTATGTCAGTTGAAAAGTGACACACCACGAGAGATGGCCTGTGACTTCTGAATATCCAAGGGCAGAGCCATTACACCTACCCTGTGATGCTGTCCTGGGGGACTTCAGCACAGCCATGTGACACCGATGTTCATCTTGACTGGGGTCTCTACATCAGCATCTTGCTGATGGAAGCAGGGTCTTTGAGAGAAGGACAGCATTGTCCCCAAGCAACACAGAGATGAGGGTGTGGGTTCTGCTCCAGATCTGCAGAGCTCCTCTATCTGATGTGTGTGGCTTCCCAAGCTCTCCGGTTTCCTCATTAGTGATAGGTTTGCAATGTGTCCTCAGGGAGCTACTTGGTAGGCACAGGGAAATACTCCCACGTTCAACTCTGTGCCTGACACACATGCAGTGTGTTTTCGGAGCACAGCAGGGCTGGGGTGGCCCTATGAGGCACTGAGGGTCCCCAGTCCTCTGCCACCCAGAGCAGGCAGGGCACTTGTCAGAAGCACGTGAAGGAAAAATGGTCTTTATGACCCTCCCACCCCTGAGCTTTCTGATTTCATGGGGCATAGAAATAGGAATGTGAGCCTAGAACAGGTCTGGCTTTGCTCAGTGGATTCATCAGGAGCCACATGCACAGGCAACAGTTGAGGGCATTGGTCCCTGTATACTCAGGGCATAGATTCAGGACTCCCACCCAGAAGGCTGCAGGCTCACAGGTGTGTGAGATAAGCTCACAGGCTCAGGCTTGAAGTCGCTGTGATACTGACCTTGTTATCCTGCATGGGGCACAGTAGTGTCTAGTGAACAAAGCTCCTTCCACAGGGCCATGCATCTGCTGCCATCTGTTCTCAGAGACTCTGAGCCTCCCTCAGACCGAAGGCTCTCACAGGGCTTTGGAGCTTTGGAGGCAGGAAGGCTATTGCTCTAGGCCTCAAGACACTTTGCTGGTCCACAAGTTTGCTCTCTACAGCCCACTCATGGAAAAGGAAAGAAGAAAATCCTCTTTATCTCTCTTGAATGTGAGTACTAAGGAACACCTGACCCATGGTGAGACTTGCTGTTCAAGGACAGCTGTCTCTTTGGTGACAATTTTAAGTCCCCAGAAAAACCTACTCTTAAGCTGTTGTCTTTACCCAGCAGGGCAGGGCTAATTCCCAGGCCCTATCTGCCAAACTCAGAGTTCTGTCTTGCACCTGCCTGGAGACAGAGAACCAAGGGAAAGTGGGTTGCCATTCCAGGAAGAACTCACACCAGAGGAGCCTCACATAGACAATCCCATGCCAGGACTCAGTCCCAGAGCCAAGGGAATGAGGTGATTCTCATGGCGGTATGTCACTGGAAGGATTTGGTTCCCAGAGCAGTGCATCATGGGAATACTGCAGTTCTTTAAACAGTGTACCACAGGAATGTTGTGGTTCTCAGAGCAGTGAACCATGGAAACACTGGTTCCTGGAACAGTGTACCATGGGAATACTTTGGTTCCTACAGCACTGCATCATGGGAACACTTGTTCTTGGAGCAGTGCATTTTGGGAATGCTGTGGGAACACTGGTTTTCAGCGCAGTGGATCTTGGGAACACTTATTCTCTGGGCAGTGTACCATGGGAATCATGTGGTTCTCTAAGAAGTGTTGTATGGGAACTCTGTAGTTCTTGGAGCAGTGTTCTATGGGGATGCTGTGGTTTTCTGGGCTGTGCTCCGTGAGAACACCATGAGAACTGGGTCATGCTACTGGTGGCTGTGGTTGCCCAGTGACAAGTCTGAGATGCTACCAATGTTCCGATATTTGGTATGGGTCCTGCTTATAAGACACATTCAGTTTCTGACAATCTACCCAGTGTTTGTTATCTGAATAAACCTGTTTCTCCTCTGATGTAGTGCAAACCTCCATTTACCATGCTTTATACACTGAATGATGAGTTAGACACCCCTCCCCGATGGCAGGTCCTTGAGCTCAGGAGGCCATACAAACGAGGGACACTGGGATGTCAAGACAGTTTGATCTGGTGACAAGTAGAGCTGGTGGGAAGGGATTGTGGGAAATTCCTGGAAGGTCACAGATGGTATGGCTGCAGATGCAAGCAGTATGGCACACTGGGAAGCCTCATCTCCACATTGGGAGTTTGGGATAGCATGTCTGCTTGCACCGGAACCATGACTTCTAAATATCTTTTTTCCTTCAGCATCCCCCAGCTCATTGCAGACCCCACAGCCCTGGTACAAAATCTTTGTGTCTTTGTGCTCACTGGAATGGTTCTTCTACTGGAGATGAATCCTGCCCTGTCTCCATCAACACACCCCCCTGTCCAAGCTGTAGGCTATCCCTCAGAACACATCATTCTTTGGTGCTCCTTTTTGAGTGAGACCAGATGACAGACAGGTGTCATCCTCCACAAGAGGGACAGGTCACATATTCACATGATCACATAAGACTGGGTTGAGGGGTAGACATCATCTCACCAGATTCTGAACTGCCAAGTAAACAGCCCTTTCTCTGGTGGTGGCCAAGCTCAGTGCTGGGGTACCTGTCAGGGCTGACGCCTATTTTTTAAATCCGGGGACTCCGAGCTAATGTTGAGGACATAAGGCTCTCTTCTGGCAGGTGCCTTTTGTATTATATTCAACAACAGAGGGTCTTAGGGGGCTTGAGTCACGTTAAAACCTGGCTGTTTTTATTTCAACAAACTCAAGTGGGGGGCAAACCAGCTCTCAATCCACATGTGCAGGGCAGCATGCTACGGCGGGGGCTGGGGGGGCGGGTATCAGAGATGAGCCTAAGATTCCAGGGACAAGAACTAGATTCACTTCAATTTCAGAAACATTGCACTCGGAGGATCGGCTTTTATGGAGGAACATACCCTTCTTTTAAAAACATAACCAGGAAACAGTGACCTTTCCGGTGTTTTCCTGAGCTGTAGTTTTAGGGGACATAATAAATGCCACCAGGCATCAGGGACGGAAAACACAAGATTCAACAAATTAAACCTGGGAGCACACGCCAGAGACACCCAGAATGGACCTGTGTATCCAGTCACAGCTATTGTGTTATTTTTTTCCCCATCAAGCAGCTGACATTCAGAATATTCAAGAAATATGACTGCCCTTTCAGACTTCAAATTTGGATTTATTTCCCCAGGATGCTGTATTTATTTAGCCTTGTATGAATGTCATACATCAGAACGGGCTTGCCACGAGAATAAAATCTTACTTGACTTTTCACTGTCTGCATTTAGCACGAATTCCATTAAGACAATGGAGTGCTGGGCCAGATCCGAGCCCCGGAGGTCCTGAGGGGACCTGCACAATCTTTACTTCTGTGACTTTTCCTCTGTCACTTCCTTTGTGAGCAGAGAAGAGTTAATCTGGCTGCAGATAGAAATTAGTTTTAAAGGCTGGGGAAAGAGGATAGGGTGGCACATGCATGTTCATATATGTGTGGTATAGATATGTTTATTTCCATATATTGGTGACAGAGAGAGAGAGGGAGAGGGAGAAGAGAGAGAACAAGAGAGAGGAAATGCTTACTTTTATATGACTTGGGGGACCTTGGGAAGAAAGCCAATCTTTCATACTAAAGTTTATTTTTATCCTGATCATTAGAGGTCAACATACAATTTTGTTATTTTTTCTGAGGGTTTCTTTAGGGTCAAATTCAATCACTTTGCAAGATTGTTCCCAAATAACCGAGTGTAGTTGTAGCTGTTGTGACTTTTGGGGTGTGTGTGCATGTGTGCACATGTGTGTGTGCCTGTGTGTGACTGTGCATGTACCTCTGTGTATGCATGTGTGTGTGAATATGCATATAGGTGTGTGTGAGTGAGTGCCTGTGTGAGTGTGCATATATGTGCCCATGCATGTGTCTAAGTGACTGTGTATGTGTGCATGTCCATGTGCCTGTGTGCATGCATGTGTGTCTGGGGGGGTGCCTATATGTGTACCTCTGCATGTGTATGAGTACCTTTGTGTGTAAGACTGTGTATGTGCCAGTGTGTAAGCATGGGTATGTGTGCATGGGCATGTGCATGTATGTGAGTGTGCATGTGCGTGTGCCTGTGCATGTGTGTGAGTGCCTGTAAATGTGTACGTGTGCCTGTGTGTATGCACATCTGTGTGCCTGTGCATGTATACATATGCATGTGCACATGTGTGTGTGTGCATGTGCCTGTGTGCATTCGTGTGTGAGAGTGGGGTATGTGAGTGTATTTGTGTGTGTGCCTGTGCATGTGTGTGAGTGTCTGTGTGTGCATGTTCATGTGCCTGTGTGCATGCATGTGTGCCTGTGTGTGTCTATCTATGTGCCTTTGCGTCTGTATGAGTACCTTTGTGTGTAAGACTGTGTATGTACCTGTTTGTATGCATGTGTATATGTGAGTGGGCATGTGCATGTATGTGAGTGTGCATGTGTGTAAGTGTCTGTATGTGTGTGGATGTGCATGTGCCTGTGTGTATGCATGTGTGTGTACCTGTGAATGTGTACATATGCAGGTGCATGTGCATGTGTGTGTGTGCATTTACCTGTGTGCATTTGTGTGTGAGAGTTGGGTATGTGTATGTGTGTGCCTGTGCCTGTGTGTATACATGTGCCTGTGCATGTGCTCATGCATACATGCCTGTGTGGGCATGTATGTATGTGTGTTCATATGTACAATCCATGCACATGTGGAAGCCAGAGGTTGATGTTGCTTTTTTTACTCTATTGCTTCTGTGCATTTTTATATTTCATTTTTTATTTTCATTTTTAGTTTTTGAGCTAGGGTCTCTGGCTAGACTGGCCATTTTAACTAGATTGGCTGGCCAGCAAACCACAGGACCAGCCCTTGTCTACCGTCATGGTTCATGTGCTGCCACGTCTGGGTTCTATGTCGGTGCTGGGATCCACACCCTGCTCCTCTGAAACACCTGCTACTGTTACTCGAACATTTGCTTTTGTATTTATGTTTCCACGAATACTCTCTTGAGGCCCTTGAGGTTCCATTCTTGAGAGCTCTAGCAGGTGTGCAGACAGTTTGCTTGACAGTCTGAGGCATCAGGGCCAAGAGTGTGAGTAAGGCATACCATTTAACCTTCTCGGGAGTGGGTGTGAGAAATAACCACTTGAACATAGAAAACATTTGTCCTGAGAATTCAATTTCTTATCCTTAATGAACACAAAGGTTGTTTTCATTTTTTCTTTTTCAGTCTGTGATCCTGAAACGCTGGCGGCGCAGTGCTGAGTCAGCACACTGAAGAGTTCGTGAGCACACTGGAGGCAGGGAAGCTCCCTTGAGCACCTGGCCTTTCTTTTTAATTCTTTTAATTGATCACTTTTTAGTTTCACTGAAGCATGGTGCCCGTTTAGAGAATGTGCAGAGGTTAGCATGCTGTAGTCAAGCATGTGTGGGATCTAGCGAGGAAGATTCTAGGTCTTGGGAATAGCTGTAAGTGACCACTGGTGGCTCCCATCTGATATGGGATCTGTGTGCTTATTCCACTGGAGGAAGAGTCAGAGAGGCAGGACCAAGGAACCACAAGGATCAAGCCATCTCTGAGCAAAGGCCTGGTGTCCAAGCAGGAACTGCAGCCCCGCCCCCTGACATATCCAATCACCTAGGCGGATGTGGCAGCCTTCCATTCAGGCTTTCCACCTTCAGGTTTTCTAGTCCTTAATGCTGCTCTCCCCTAGATGTTCTGGAGATGTAAGCTCACCTTGCCAAACTCACCTCAGACCCTCAAGCACAGCTATAGGACTGAGCTCAAACTATTCAGCCAGTCCCGTTCTTCTCCTGAATCTGCCCATGCCTGGCTCCCCGTTTGGACTCAGCAGTGTCAGCTCTCTCAGAACTGAAGTTGCATCAGCTCCATAGGAGCCCTGTTCTCTGCCCCACCCCCACCCCTCTACCTGCCTCTGGTTCAGATCTCGGCCTTCCTATAGTCTGCCTTCCACCTAGAGCACTGTCCCTGCCCTCTTATCCTGTTGATGGATCTCTCCTTCCTGAGAAGCCTCACCCCAAGATCTCATCCAACACAAATGCTCCTCAGCCCCTGAGGGACTCTTCTTTCTCTTAGACTGTAGACTTCTGTTAAGTTATCTGTTGGGATGAATTTATCCCATAGTCTACTTTGTAAGGAGATTTAATTGGCCACACCCATTCGTGTTTGTGCTGTGGATGTTTCTGCAGATGGTGAGGAGCTATGATGAGACACGTGGCCCCAACCCTGAAAGATGTGTCATGTAGACACTAGTATGGCACATTTGGTGACTCAGCTCAAAACAGTTAGGGCAGATTTCATAATCACCCCATCAGGACCTAGGACAGTGCCTGGCAATGACCAGTCATTCTGTCAGCATTTGCTTAGTTTGAACAAACATGAAGACCCAAGTTCAGATCCCCTGTGTCTATGTAAGACACCAGGCATAGCAGCATAGGGCAGGAGACAGGGAGAGGAGGTCTCCAAGGACTCCCTGGCCAGCAAGACTAGCTGAAAGATCCTGACTCAACTAACTAATTAATTAGAAAAGGTGGAGAGTGACAGAGAAAACTACTTGATGTCAGATTCTAACCTCTACATGTGTGCTTACAGACACACACACACACAAACACACACACACACACACACACACAAAGATACACACACCACACACACAGATACCACACATATACACATGCACACACAAACCATACACATAGATACCACACATACACACACACATACACACACACATACACACACACCACACCACACACACACCACACAGATACCACACATATACACACACAAAGACACCACACATACACACACATGCACACACAACACACCACACACACATGCACACACATACACACACACCATACACAGACAACACACATAACACATATGCATGCTCATAGACACCGCACAAACACAGATACCACACATAAACACATTCACACACACACACACACACACAAATACACACACACACACGTGCACACACGCATACACATTTGCTGAATGAATTGTAATATAAATTTTGAATCACAGCCTGAAAGTCAGGTGGTGTGGACACCTGATCACCTCATGGGAAGTTTGATGGACAGGCACTATTGCAGTCACTGCTGCAGGCTCTTCAGCTACCTCCTGCCACACATACTGACATGTAGTGATGACAGACTTACCTGCTCTCCCCGTTAGTTCTCTCAGTGATCCAACCTGGTAGGGCTGTTGTCATATCTATTTTACAGAGAAACAAGCTAAGGCTGAGACAATTCAAGTGACTTGGGCATGATTCAGCTGCTCAGAAGTGGTCCTTGGGGAGCCCGCCACTTTAAACCTGTGCTTCCTGATACATTGTCAGCTCCTCTTTGAGAATTGTGTCTTTATTGGGTTCTGCTTTGACAGGGAGCACAGATTCTTTCAGGCTAGATGGCTAGCTGAGCTTTCATTTAGCAGGAAGTCATTCTTGGGCACTGAATTTGGCTTCCCAGAAACTCTGATGCAGCTGCAGGTAGAAGACATGGCTTCAAATAGTTGCTTTTCAGTTGGAAAGAGATAGCTGGACTGATAAAGAAGAAATTTTCTACCATCAGGCACAACATGAGGCAGACAGGAAGCCATGGTGATCACTTTAGTCCAGTGAGCATTGCAGGACTCCTGCAGTGGCAAAAGTCAGCATCTGGGCTGGGGTCCTTTAGGAGGTGAGCATTCTGAGGCCCGGTCCCATGTAGGAGGGTCTTTCACTGTGACTGGCTTTCGGTGCTGAGGAAGATCCTTCTCCACACTGGACAGTAAAACAACAACAACAACAACAACTAGGTTTTATAGGACGTAATCTGGTTGGCAAATAAACCTGTGTCTGCAGTGACCTGTGGAATAGGCTGATGTGAAGTCATGGCTTTGACCTTGTAACTCTTGGTTTCTGGTATTGGATTGGACTCTTGGCTTTTGGTATTGGGTTGGACTCTTGGTTTCCGGTATTGGATCGGACACCTCCTGTGAGTTTCTCTTCCATCTCTGACATCAAAAATGTTCCTGGTCTTTTTTAGGTTCATTTTATTTTTGCTAAGCTAGATATTTTTCCTAAAACATTTCCTTGAAATTAAAGAGAAATTGAAATTACAATAAAACTCCATGAAACATTTATGTCCAGCTTTGGGGAGATGATTGGAAAAGCTGGTGTTCACAAATTGCTGCGATCAAGTACCTGACAAGAAGCAACTTAAGGGTTCATTGTAGCTGGTGATTGAGGGAACTGTCTATCATGGTGGGAACAGGCTGGCAGCAGGAGGCTGCTTGCCCATGTCTCAGGGGACAGGAGTCAGAGCAAAGGTGACTCAAATACTCAGCTGGATTTCTTCCTGTGCCCTCCTTTTCCTCCAGTCCACAGGAGGCCATTGTCCAGGCTCACAGACATCTTTCTCCTCTTGGCTAGTCCTTTGAACCTCACAGACACAACTGAAGCCAGACTTCACTAACAGTCCCACTCATTTCTAAATCCAGTAAAGCTGACAATCAAAATCAGCCATCACCAGGAACCATGTTTGATTGGTTGAAGAAACTGCCCATCCACAGGAAGAGATGGTTGGAGCTTAGTGTCATGGTCAAAGTTTGAAGCCTTCCATTTCTGTTTTGATGCAGGCCTTTAAAAGTTTTGCCATTATTTGAGTTCTAAAACCAAACAAACAAGAACAACAGCAACAAAGAAGAAAAACTTGGAGCAGCAAAACTTTCAGAACTAAGCAAAAAACCAACACATCTGCCTCTCTCAAAAGCTACAGAATGCAGAAGAGAAGGAAGCAGCCCTTAAAATACTCAGCTGTCAATAGGAACTGTAAGGAACAGTGAGATTAATAAGATGCCAACAGACCAAACCAGTGATGGTGCCTTCTGCCACATGAACAAGTAGGATCCTTATTAGGATACAAAGTACCCTCAGTTTATCAGTCAGATGGTCAAGTCATGTGATACACCAGTCAATAGAACTGGAAGCTCAGAGGTCACCATTTTGTGAAAGTCACAGCTCAAGAACACAGACGAAAGGACAGTGTGAGAGCAAATCAGAACTTCTCCCACACAGAACAGGTGTTTGTGGAAAACACATGGCCAGTACACTCAGTGTGGAGAAAGGAAGCTTTTGCTCGTTGTGAGGGATGGAATAGGGAATACTCACTATTGGGTGAGGTTTTGTCTTTTTACTTGTTTGGGGGGTGTAGTGTTTGTTTTTGTATATTTGTCTTTTGAGTTATGTACCTTAATGCTCAGTCAGAGAAATCTGTAAAGAAAAATATTTAAAAATATACACATTAAACAAGAAAGAGTGAAAACATTTCTATCCATAAAAGCTGAAGTCTCATATACCAAAGACCTTAAGAAGTCTCCCAGCAAAACCTATGGCACTGATGAATGCTGTCATTCAGAGCAGCACACATGCTCAGTTGTGTTTCTCTGTCATAGCAGCAAAGCATCCAAGGGGAACTAAGAAAATTCCTGTTTCTAGCAGCAATAAAACAGTGAAGTGTTTAGGGGCTGATAGAACCAAGAGACAAAGACTTGTAAGCTGGAGTCTGGGGTGGTGCTAAGAGAAAGCAAAGACAATTTAAGGAGAAGGAAATCCCCAATGTGTGTGTTGGGGTCCAGGGATTAATATTACTGAGGTGTCACTCCAGGACAATACAGCAAGCAGAAAAACTATAGATAATATGGAAACTCACTGCAGAGTATTAACTTGAAATCTGAGAACTGGGCAGAAGTGGCCATGTTTCTGACCTGAGAGTTGAGGAAGATGGAGGCTCAGTGCTTAAAGCATTTGCTGTGTAAGGATGAGAGCCAGAGTTGTAGTCCAAGCTCCTGTCAATGCAGGACAGATGAGGTGGCCTTGTCTGTAGCTCTAGACTCTAATGACACAGACAGGGGATTCCCTAAGCAATATGGCTGCCAAGTCTCATCCTGCTCGTGAGTTCTGGGTGTGGTGAGGTATAATAGAATTATGTACACTGAGCATTTCCTCATGGTAAAATGAATAAGAACTTACTTAAAAATAATTCTCTATCACAAACATTATTTTATCCTTAATAAAGACAAATGTGGATGTGTGTATTGGTGGGATGGGCTTGCTTATTTATGTTTATAAAGAATTAAACATGACTGAATGTTTGATAAGGATGGACATAGGGTGTCTCAAGCACGTTTCAGAATTTATCATCATTTTGACTTTGGAAACAGCCAAACGTTGGGTACATGTTTATGGCTACTTCAAAACTTTTTGAAAATATTTTCCTAATCTCAAGCAGAATTCATGATTTTGTGTTTGTGTAAAACTTAAGTTAGAAACTCAATCAGTGTTTTTTGTTTGCTTGTTTTTGTTTTTAAGTATATTTATGTTTATGCATGAGTGTCTCTGTGTGTGTATGTGCACATGAGTGTGGTGCTTGCAGAAGACAGAAGACAGTGATGTAGCCCTAGTGCCAGAGCTGCAGATAGTTATGAATCATCCCATCTGGGGTCTAGGGTCTGGAAATGAAACTCGGGTCCTGCAAAGAGCAATCAGTGTTCTTAACTGCTGAGCTATCTCTCCAGTCCTTAATGTAAAAATTTTTATAATTAAACATTATAACACAGTGTAACTCAGAGATACACCAGTTTGATGCTCACACACTGAAGATGGCAGAGGGAAATATTCAACGTGTGCTTTGCAAAATCCACAGTGGTATGTTAGGAGCCAAGGCAGCAGGGAGTCAGTGAAGAAACAATTCAGATTCACGCAGTTGGGTCACTGTATTTCAGACGACTTGTACTGTTGCCAACTTATTTATCATCCCACATCAGCCAAGTAACTCCAGAGGAGCCATTACCCAGAGTTTAAGAAACTATGTCTTTCACTCTAAGAAAAAAAAAATCGCATGGCTTGCCATTATCTAGATAATGAAAAGATAACTCACAAAATGGTTGGAGATTTGTAACCCTACCAATGAGGGTCTAGTTCCATAATATACAAAGAGCACTCATACTCAACAAGAGGAAAATAACAGCATAACTTGAAAATGGGCAAAAGGCTTAAGTTAACACTGCTCTGCAGGAGAGATGCAAATAGAGAAAACCCACAGAAGCAAATATTCAACATGGATATAATGTGGTAAATGCAAGTCCAAACAACAGTGTCATAAGGCCATTTTAATCCGCTAAGGTGACAGTTATAATAATTGTGATAGAACAAGTATTCTTGGGAATGCTGAGTGATCAGAGCTCTAAAACATTGCTAGTTAGAATGCAGACAAGGATGGAGAGATGACTGCTCTTCCAGAGTACCTAGGTCTGATTCCCAGCACCCACTGGGTGGTTCACAACTACCTGTAACTCAAGTTTCAGGAGATCTGACTCCCTCTTCTGACCTCCACATGAACCAGGCATGGACATGGTGCACAGACATACATGCAGTCAGAGTACCAACTCATACACACACAATTTTTAAAAGGGAAATCTAGAATGTAAAATTGACTGGACATTGTGTAACACAGATCAGCAATTCTTCAGTAAGTTAAATGTAGCATGATTATGTCACACAGGACCTCCACCTCAGGATGAGTCCAAAGGAATTGAAAATAGGTTGTCAAACAAACATTTCCATGTGTCTATTCATGACTATGCAATTTGCCAGAGCCAGAGGTAGATGACCCAGATGTCAAACTAATGAGTGTGGATAATCTGGTATGTCCATGAAATAGAATATCACTCATCCAGGAAGGGGGATAAAGTCCTGCCTGATACATGCTACAAACAGTTAATATCCTTAAAGCTTTTACATGTAGTGAAGGAATCCTGAAACAGATTGCTGCATGGTCCCATTTCTATGAAGTGTGCAGAAATGGTAAATCCAGAGACAGAATTCGATTAATCATGTCTGCAGACTAGGGGGTTAGGGCGATGAATTGTGACTGTTCTAGTCACCTCGAATTTCCTTTTATGGTGATGGGAACATCCTAGAATTTCATGGCCGTGGCGGTTAGATATGTGAATGTACTTAACGCCACTGAATTGTATGCTTTGAAACAGTCAAAATGATGAATTTCATGTTCTGTGTGTTTTGTCATAACAGCGAGGCTAGCAATCACTGTCAGTTTTTGCTGGTAATAAAATCAATTTTGTCGCGCAGCTTGACAGCTTTGTAATGCCTTGAATACCTAGTTTTGATTATAAACACACTATTTGTTTATTATGGGAAGTTTAGACACTTAAATGTACTAAGAGGGGAAAAAATGATCCTCACCTGAATTTCCGCTACAACAAGTAGCTGCCGTAAATTTGCAAGCGCTGGCTCCGTGTTAAATCCTGAGCTGGCACCAACATGGCAGCTCTTTCCATTTTAAACACAATTGGTATTCCGCAGAAAGCAACGTTTGGTCATCTGTTTTCTGTTCCCGATACCATGAACACATCCCCGTTGCTCTCTTCTCCCACACAACATAAAACAGCTCGATAGCGTTCTGTCTTACAGCTGTAACCCCGTTTATGGAGCCAGTTCCTATGGTTGGATGGATTCTCACATTTCCGAGTTAGAATACACTACAGACATTATCACCGCCAACTTATTTCTTTGCCGGGCTTTATGGCTGCGGGCGTGAGACACATTGCTGGCAGAAGCCATTCAACATTTTGAAAACAGAACTGATGTTTCCGTTTCCAGCTGGATCTGGTGTCCTGTGGGCTGTAGACACACTGTTCAGGAGCCCAAGTGATGGGAATGTGGGATTTGGGGATCGGGCCAGGTGTGAACCAGTGCCCACAGCAGAATTCCAGCCCAGATGTTTGTATTGCCCAGAAAAACAGATAAGGCAAAGAATGAGCTTCATTGGATAATGGCAGGTCCTGGTCCCCTCACACAAAGGAGATAAAGAGCTGAAAGAGAAGAGACTCCTGGCAGGACCCCCGGCTGTGAATGTGTCCCCAGGATCCCACAGCTCTTGTCTGTACCCATGGTTCCCAGAGCCTGGTGGGTTGCCCCCACTCTGCAACAGTGTCTTCCCTGAGGTGGTTCTTCTCACCTTTGTCTCTCCATGGCTGGCCTGGAGCAGGAACACCACCACCATTGTTCAGAGAGGTTTGCTAAACTTGTACCCCATTATGTTTAAAGAATCAGCTCACAAACATAAAATTGTATGCCAGGGTGGAGAGAGGAGGGAGGGAGAGTTAGGGAAGGAGGGGTAGGGAGGGAAAGAGAGGGAGGAAGGGAGGGAGGGGTAGGGAAATCCCCAGAGAAGTTTAGCTGCTTAGAGTTGAGTTGCTCTGATCTCTGACTCTCTTCCCTAAGTGGCACCTCCTGCAGGACACAAGCCCTTCTTGCCACCTGGAGTGAGTTGACTCCTTGCACTGGCTTAGCTGAGTGAAGGGATGCATCACTCAGGAGCCCACAAGATTAGCAGAGAGCCTAGAGGTTGCTGTCCAGCCAGGCATGATGGCCCATCCCTTCAACCCCAGCAGTTGGAAGACATAACCAAGAATATCCCTGTGAGTTCCAGGCCAGCCTGGTCTACAAAGCAGAGTCTAGGGCAGTCAGGATTTTTACACAGAGAAACTTTGTCTCTAAAAAGCTAGAAGGAGAAGAAAAAGGAGGAGGAGGAAGAGGAGGAGGAGGAGGAAGAGGAGGAGGAGGAGGAAGAGGAGGAGGAGGAGGAGGAGGGGGAGGAGGAGGAGAGCAGGATTAGGAGCAGGAAGAAGAGGAACAGGAGGAGCAGAAGAAGAAGAAGAGGAGGAGGAGGAGGAGGAGAAGGAGGAGGAGGAGGAAGAAGAGGAATAGAGGAGGAGGAGGAGGAGGAGACTCTCCAAGTAAGACTGTTTTAGGTAGGACTTTTTTTTTAACCCGATTTTCCATGATTTTGTTCTTTTTTGGGTAATGGCACATTAGGTTCTTTCAGTAAGGACATGGTATGTTCTCTAAGGTCATGGCATGTTCTCTAAGGTCATGGCATGTTCT
>JANHMN010000002.1:236265228-236314868 GCA_030674055.1 Rhabdomys pumilio
TTTAAACTGCAGCACCAACAGATATATTTGGGGTCCCAATGCAGGGTGGGGTGCTTCTTCAAAGTGTGGTAAATATAGGCTCCTATCTTGTTTTAGGACTCTACCTACAGCCCAACCATCATCCCCACAGCTATGCAGCAGACCCCACTTACAGAGCAGGTGAACCACTGCATACCACACAGAAAACCTCAGACAGCATGGTGGCAAAGCCCATGCAACTGCTGCCATGTTGGAATCCCTCTGTGGATGTAGCACCCTTGGGTGGTTCAGCCTCAGTGGTGTTGCTCACAGCCCACAGCCAGGATCATGCAACCTCTCCTTCCAATCTCATCTTGGATTCTTTTATGTCTCTGTGTGGGCAGCAGCTTACATTAACTTTTCTGAGGTGGTTCACACAGACATCTATTCGCCCCAGGTTGGCAACATGACAGACCAAAGGGCAATTCAGTAAGCCAGTGAGTTTTGGGGGATCACTTACATGTTGTGAGTAAGGAGTTAGGTACAGGGATGCAGATGTCACAGACAGTTGCACCACTGCAAAGGTCTGCCCTAGTGTTGATGACGAAGTCCCCTCTCTTACTTTAGAAGATACTGCTCACATTACGATGACATTTCTGGAGAAGCTGAGATGACAGTTGCACACTCCCAGAATTCAGGGGCTCTCTGCTTTTTACTTACTTTCGTGGGAAGAATGAGTCAAGTATTGGCCAAGGTCAGTTTACTGAAAGTAAGTGGGAGCACGCTGTGGAAGCACTCTGAGGGAGCACGCTGTGGGAGCATGCTGTGGGAGCACTCTGAGGGAGCATTGGTGGAAGTACTCTGTAGAAACACATTGCAGGAGTACACTGCTGGAGCACAATGCAGGAGCACACTATGGGGGCACACTGGGAGCACACTAGGAGAGCACTCTGCGTGAGACCCTATGAGAGCACCCTGCAGGAGCACCCTATGGAAACACTGTGATCCCCACCCACCGTTCACATTTCCTTGGATGTTCATCTGTTCCATCTCCTATTCAGTCCAATACTCAGAGACCATGGGGTCATTCATTCCTCGTGTGTGTGTGTGTGTGTGTGTGTGTGTGTGTGTGTAACCATGTCCTCTTTTAACATCCCATGTGCTAAGAAATGCGTGTACACTTGTAGTTGATTTCCATCTCCTGGGTTCACGAAATTCTGCACACATTGGACTTAGATCACTGGTCCTTAACCCTCCTAAAGGTTGTGATCCTTTAATACAGTTCTTCATGTTATAGTGACACCCAAGCATAAAATCATCTTTGTTGCTACTTCAGAACTGTGAGTTTGCTTCTATAATCGATCATAATGTAAATATCTGTGTTTTCTGATGGTCTTAATCGATCCCTGTGAAAGGGTAGTTCAATTCGCAAAGGGGGTGGAAACACACAGGCTGATAACACTCTGCTTAAATGATACTATTTTGTCTTTAAACAAAAGCCAGCCTGGCAGGTGCTTTGTCCCATGTAAGCTGAGAGGCTGGCATAGCAGCATCTCACTGTATGAGAAAAGAGTGTGGACACCGTATCTTTAACCTTTTTCCCCTGTCTTAGGGTTTCTATTGCTGTGATAAAACACTGACCAAAAGCAACTGGGGACATGGATTATCTCCATTTATAACACAGCTCGAAGGGGAGTCAGGGGCAGGAAGTCAGGGTGAGAAGTCAGGGCAGGAAGTGAGGCAGGAAGTCAGAGCAGTCAGTCAGGGGAGGAAGTCAGGGAAGGAAGTAAGGACAGGAAGTCAGAGTAGACAGTCAAGAGAGGTTGTCATATTATGAAGTCAGAGGAGGAAATCAGGGCAGGAAGTCAAAGCAGAAAGTCAAGGGAGGAAGTCAAAGCAGGAAGTTAGGGGAGGAAGTCAGGGGAGGAAGTCAGGACAGATACCTGGTTAGGAACACTGAAGGAGAAACCATTGAGGATCACTGTCTCGGGGTGTGCTCCTTATGGCTTGCTCAGTCTGCATTCTTATATAACCCAGGACCACCTGCCCAGGGATAGCACTGCCCATATTGGTCTGACCCCTCCCACATCAATCATCAATCATCAATTAAGAAAATGCCCCACAGGCTTACCTATAAGACAATCTTATGGAGGTATTTCCTCAGTTAGGATGGCCTCTTCCCAGATATGTATAAGTGTATCAAGTTGACAAAAACCAACCGACATATCCCCTATCCCATGTCTGTGGAAATGTCAGTCTCCATGCTGCCCCCACTGCCACTGGGATCACCTCATCTCCTTGCTGTGCAACAAAGGTCCCCAAATAAAGAAGCTCCGGTCATTTCCCCTGTAGTATCAAACGTCAAGACGTTGGGAAAGAGTCAAATGAGCCACTCAGTTCTTACTTGGCATCTCTCCTGCTGGTCCCAGAAGAGGTTCTGGGGGTGGGTGGGTGAGAGGGCATCATTTGGAAGCTCAGACAGCCCAGGTATCCATAGTGACTCATTCCCAGGGCAGTAGCAGGCCCTGGACATCAGCTCAGTTAAAGCAGGGGTAGGGCTGTGGCTGGTGCAGGCAGGGACAGAGGCTTAAGGTAAAAAGCCACACAGAGGAGCATAATCTCCAGAGCCCCCGCCCAGAAAGCCACACCTCAGTACTCCATCTGATTCTGCACTTACAAGTGGCCTTAATGTTTTCTGTGTCGGAGGCAGCGAGTGACAGGAAGTGATGACATGGCAGATATTGTCATGTTACTCTCTGCGGCACAACCACCCAGGTCCCTGCTTTTGCTTTTCACATTGCGGTGTAGTGCTAAAACTCTCTCAGATTAAATCTTATATCCTCCCTCACCCACCAGCCAGGAACGTGGGGTCACCCTGCCTTTTGCTATAGTTCACCCCCAACATGGAAGGTCTGCTAGGTTTTAGTCCACAGCCTTCTCAACCTTCCCACTTCCACTTTGGTATGATGGCTGAAAACACCAAAGCTTCTGTTTCCGGCTATTGGATTGTCTCTGTCCTAAGAGGATGAGGAGTGAGTGATATCCCAAGATTTCCATGGTTGACTTAGAAGACACTAGTATCCAGCTACTCCTGCACATCCATGTTCCTACTTGGACAGGTTGTCTGCACAAGGATGGGCACAGTCTTCATGTTTATCTTTGGGGTCTGATGGTGGAGCTGTCATGGGGACCAGAGAAGACCTCTCTCTGTCATGCAAGCGTATGAAATTGGGACTCGGAGGTGGAGACTCGGGGCCTGTCGTATTCTGTAAGCTAGACACAGCAGATCACAGAGTCTGAGCTGCTGTTCTGTGGTCATGAGAAAACACTGTGAGCAAGGAAACTTATAAAAGAAAGCATTTATTTTGAGGCTCACAGTTCCAGGGGGTTCGAGTTGGTGGCCATCTCCTGATTCCTATGAGTGCATGGCAGCAGGAGAGCATGCCAGGGAAACAGAATTCGAGAGATTGCATCTGATCCACAAGCACAAGGCAGAGAAAGAAATTAACTGAAAATGCCATGGGCGTTTGAAACCTAGAAGCCCACTCGAGGCTCTTGCAGGATCCAGGTTCAGATGGCAACACCCATGCACAAATGGGTTACAAATGCTCATAGCCATTTGTAACTCCAGTTCCAGGGGATCCAGCATCCTCAGTTGGCCTTTCTGAAGCAACAGGCACACAACCAGCACACTTATATAGATGCAAGCAATACTCATACATATACAATAAAAATAAATAAGTTTTTTAAAAAGAAAGAACATTTCAAAGTACCATTATTGACTATGGGAAGCTCTTCCTTCTATTTTCTGCTCTGAACTCAGGGATCCCCCTCCACTGAGTCTGGCTCTGCAGATGGCACACATGATGCTAAAAACACAGTCATGCCTCTGCGTACTACCTTCTCCCACACCTTGCTTGGGAAGTCAGGGGTCTATCTCAGGCTCTACCACCAGCAGTGGCTGCTGGGAGTCCCCCCATTTCCCTTACAGTGCTGGTTTCCTTTCCCAGGGTGTCCACTGGGCCAGCCCTGGTGTGATCAGAGGGCAACTGTGCAAACATACCTGTCGGAACAGAGCCAGGGCTCTGGGGACTTGCAGCAACCCACAGCTCTGAGACCAGGGCCTTTGAAGTAGTGCTGTGGACTCGGATCAGGGAGAATGAAAGCTGATTCCCAGCACCTCCCCTTCCTTCATTGAGATTAGGATAGAATAAAATACAGCAAGGATGCTCCCTGACTATTCCCTACACAGAGATCACTTCTTGTAGGGAGAGACAAAGCTCTGCCCTGAGCAGGAGGAAAAGAGGGAAGTGAGCTCCCCTTCCTCCCTCCTCCCTTCCTCTCCTCTTTCCTTTTTCCTTCCCACTATCTCTTTCTCCCTCCCCTTTCTTCATTCCTCCCTCCCCTTTCTTTCTCTTTCTTTCCCCTCCTCTCCCTCCTCTCCTTCCTTCCCTTTCCCTTCTCCCTCCCTCCCTCCCTCTCTCCCCTTTCCCTTCCTTCCCTTCTGTCTCTCCTCCCTCCTGCCTCTCCTCCACCATCTCTTCTCTCATCCCTCTCTCCTCTCTCACTTCTCCCCACCCCCTCATTCTTTTCCTTCTCCCTCTTCCCATCCCTCCTCCCTTCCTGGAGTCCATTTATGCTCTGGTCCTTCTGTGGTGTCTCACTCTGACTCTATCATGGAAGCCATGATAACACAGGGGTAGAGGAGAGGAGACTGAAGAACAAGTGGTGAGATCTCAGCCTCTAGATCAGAAGCCCCATGGAAGCCTGTTTCTGGGGTGCTTGGCCCTGACATGCAGGCTTGTTCATCCTGACATGCCCACACAGGCTCCTATCCACTTTGCAATGTAGTCGGAACTCTGGGTTCCCACTCTTCTTATGATCAAACATATTTCATTTGGAAGTCACACAGCCAGAAAGGTGGCTCTTTCAGGTGGAGATTTAAGCAACAGACCAAGAGATAAACCAGGTTCCAGGATTGCTGCAGGATTGGCCGCCACCTCAGGCTGTCCAGTTGACATGCATTTTTGATTGGCTGCCGGAGGTCCACCCTCCTTCACTTGCACGGAAATGATCCCATTACTCGATGCCCCTTTCTTGACTTAAAGCCCCTGGGAGAAAGACTGGAGGGAGAATCCTTAGGCTGCAGTAATGGAGTTCCACCTCTGGAGAGAAACTTGGATGGGTGGTTTCTTCTGCAGAACTTAATTCTGTTTCAAATTTGAATCAGGTTGAAAGCGAACAAAATTAACCCAATATCCTTCGATACCATGCTCCCTCTGTGTCCTCAGGTGACATTACTCGAATCGCAGACTTTGCCTCTGTGCTGGGTCTCAAGTGGCTTACGATGGATGTATTTGCACAATCGAGCTAGGTCCCAACTAGACTGTTCAGTCCCTTCACTAGGGGCTCTCACAAGCAGGTCACGACTTGTAGCTGTGTTCTTAGATGGAGGTTCCCAGATTAGCTTGAGGGGAGGTGTCCATGCATCCCCCAAATAGGATTCCACCTGGTGCATGCGCGCAGGCTTCCGCAAACAGACCTCAACCCTTCCTTCTGATCATTTACAAAAGCCTCAGTGTTTCACACGACCTCAGGGATGCGCACCAGGGCAAAAACCTCAGTCTCCAAGATTCCAGCTGTGTCTCTGTGAGAGGGAAGAAAAATGCCTTCAGGTGACACACACATGTCGACCTGTGACATTGGCTCTGGAGCCTGGGCCTAGATCTGAACCCCAGTTGTGCATCAGCTTAGTGAGTGACCTCAGGTAAGGCTCTGGATCTCTGTTCTGGCTTCCTGATTTGCACAAGGGGATGAGTATCAGAGCAAAGAGCAGCACATGGCTGGCAGCCTTGGCCACCGACATCAGCACTTCCAGACCTGCCTGACCAAGTCCTCTCATCTTTTCTGCGTCTCTTGAAGCTCATTTGATCATTTTCTCTTTTTATTTAACTCAGCTTTCTAAAACGAGAGTTGGTTCCTCCAGGTACCCAGGAACTCACATCCGATGAGGGCGGCGGCCCTTCCACAAATCCTCCTTCACTTTTGTGCTGACAATGGCTTTTATATGTATTTTCATTGTCTTTCCCTCAAGAGATAAATTTTGTGGCCTGCCACAGGATCTGCCTCCCCAAATGTAGCTCAGAGGTTTTTCTCCGAGACAAACCATCATGTGAATAAAGATAGATACTATATTTTAATCTGGGAACATTACATTCAGAAGCTTCTTTCCAGTGAGCACTGGAGGTTTCCATCATTCGGAGGATATGGATGTTTGGAGGGAATTTACACCCGACTATGATTCTCAGTCTTTGCCAGCCCTGGGTGAAGTTGTTTGTTTTGCTCAATACGATGACATTTGCAGATGTAATACATGGCCCTGCATACCCACCGGTTCGTCCTATGTTCCTAGTCCCTATGGAGAGTGCTGGTGCCAACAGCCTCCCTCTGGGCAAAGGTCCCCTGGTGCTCAGTGTGAGTGAAATGGGCTCTAGTGAGGAAGGGTATGCACCTGCCCAGGTGCTGGCTGCTCAGGCTGGAGATGGAGTCGCTCCATTTCATCTTCCCCTCACCTCAAAAACTCTGTGAAAGGAACCATGGATCCCAGCCACTGTGGGGATAAAGAATGCCAACATGGGGTCACATGAGCTTTGAAGACAGGTGATGTTAGGACCCAATGGAGATGTTTTCTGAGATAAATCCAGCCTTCATGGCAGCCCCAGTTATTTGGGAAGCTGAGTTCTGAGGCTCCACCTACTTGGTCCACATTATTCTTCCACACAACCATACTGTGCCTTTGAAGAGGTGGCCTGGCCTGCTGTCAAGGTCCTGCCTTAGTGCACAGCTGACATTTCCACCTCTTTAGGCTCTTCTGTCCTGGCTTCTAGATCCAGCTTTGCTTTGGTGGTAGAACACAATATCCTCAGGGGATCTCAACACTCCCAGAGAGAAAGTACCTCTGCTCACACACTCCTGAGAGCATTACACATCAGCTCATGGACCAAACAGGAAAACAGCCCCAGAACGGCCAGCTAAAGAATCAGGTGGGACTGGACTGGGGCAGGGGCGGGATCAGGGTCAGGATTGGTGGGCAGGGGCAGAGTTGGGGTCAGGGGGGGGGGTGGGGAATGAAAAAGTGCACAATGCACAGAGGAGGCGGAGCCTATTACCTTGCTAAGTAGATTTAAAGGTAAAGTTAAAATAAAAGTAGACTGTCAGTCCTGCTTGTTGTGTGACCGTCGGTCCCCAGAGTCCTGTGTCATCTCATTTCCCCTAATCTCAAAACTAGCACTCCCTGTGGGAGATCAAGCAAGCATTTTCAGAGACTCTGCCAGGACTAGAATGCCCTGAGTGTCTCTGCTAGTGCTGTGAACACACAAGTCTCTGTATCTCTCTTGGTGCAGAGAGAACAGGTATGCCTCTGAGACCTGGACCCAGGAATCAGGGAGAACAGTGCACTTTGAAACTCACCGCCATGTTGCTACTTCAGTGTACCAGCAGCTGAGAGGAAGTCAAATACCATGGGCTCAATTTAGAACAACTTCGTTGAAGAAAGCAGGTAATTCCATGTTTCTGAACATGGAAATCAGATGTCAGAGGAGAAGAAGCAGGGCATGCTGCAGATGTTCCTTTGGCTCAGCCTTGCCTCTATCTGCCTTCACCTAGACCCCCATGCCATGGGAAGCCAGCCACTGTGCACCTCCAGTCCTAGGCACTGTTTGGGGATGTGAAGCAAAACCTACATCAGGAATGGTTCCCTCAAGGGATTCTGGAGACAAATAACAAAACAAAACAAAAATGTGAGTTCAAATGGCAGGAGAGCCAAATTTCAGTTTCTCTGAACCACATAGCTAACAACGTGTCATTAACGTAGAGGCCATAAGAAATAGAACCAGCCAGCCAGCCTGGATTCACGAAACTGGCTCTGAAGCTTGTCACCGTGCCGGATGGGAGGAAGATGTGCCAGGCAAACCCTTTCCGGTGTATGCCATGTTGGGGTGGGCATGTGCTCTACAGCCAGCAGAGGCTAGCGGAGGCCCACAGAGGCCGAGAAGTTCATGCATGTTCATATCAGCTTTGTGGAGTTGAGGGGAAGATGGCTCATGAGGCCAGGAGCAGCTGTTGGCATCAATAGGCTATTGGCTGTATCTTCTTGAGAACATATCATGCTAAGAGAGAAGCCTGAGCCTCTGTTCACCTCAGAAATAAGATGTCCCTATCTAAATCTGCCTCCCTGCACCCTCTCCCATCAGAGAGTCAAAGAACCAGGTTTAGAAGGTAACTGTCCTGTGATTTCTTTGGGGTTCAGGATACTTTCACAAGGGCAGCAAGGACAACACAACAGCCTGAGTGACTTTGGGCTTTACCCCATTTCAGGGCTAATGCCCAGCCCTGTACATGACCCTGACCTTCTCTGTAGTACTGAAGGACAAGTTTGGCAAAGGTCTCTGAGCAGAGTGGCCATGCTTTCCAGAGAAAAGAAAATATTTTGGTTTGTTTTGGAGCATCCTGAAGGAGAGAGCAGAGACACCAAACTCGCGAGCCTGCAGTTAGAGCAGGGTTTTCCCTTGCTTTGTATTTTTCTCGAGGCAGCGGATGCTCTTTAAAGGTCGGCTGTTAGCTTTGTTCACTTCCTCATCAGGAGCTAATCAGGCACTGTGTGTGTTCTAAGGTCACAACTGTGTGGCATTGATGAAACCCACATCTGCTCTGGATAGAACTAACCCTGTATATGGTCCTGCATCTGACATGCACTAGGGTTTGGGGAGGTGATGTCACTAAGAGAAAGGGCTCTGAGTCCAGTGTAACCACCATGCATGAGGACCAGCATCCATCTGGGAGACAATGACCATAGGAGAAATGGCCATTTATATCCTGAGTTTTGTAGAAGGAGCAGTGAGGCTCCGTTTCCCCTTCCATAATGGGGATGATGAACTGACAGCCAGCAGTGGGGTAAAGACAAGACATAACCCATCTGGTATGTATTCACCTGCACAGACTAAAGTCTGGAATATCCAGAGTCATGGTGAGCCAGCATATGCCAGCCAGGAGTCTGCCGTTCCTGCTCGTGCCATCTCTGGGGATTTGGGATCGCTCCTGGTCGTCTCTGTCCACACTGCTCTATGCCCCAAAGAGCAGCTTTTAAGGGCTCATATGGCCTCTCTGTGTGAAGGAGTACTCAGGGAGGTCAAAGCTCTCTGTTCATGGGGGAAAGGACATCTACTTGCCTCTGGAACCCTCTGTGTGGGAAGGAAAAGCCAGAGGCCCTGCTCTCCTGACAGTCATCACATCTAGGCCCCACCTTCAGGCAGGGCCATGCTGTTTCTCATCTGGGAAAAGAGACTCTGAACATTCACAGCAGCTGCCAGGCTTCGAGAGACCTGACATTAATGACTGGCACCCAGTAGGTGTCAGACACAGTGCTAGACACTGGGAGAATGCGAGGGCACAAAGCCAGCCAGTTTCCTCTCTCCTGGCCTGGAGCCTGGAAAGAGAAGTGTTAAGGTGACCATATTTTTCAACCCAGAGCAGCAGGTGCCAAGTGAAGGGTTGCCAGGAAGTGTGAGGCTGCAGAAGGGTTGTCTGTCTCCGTGCTGAGGAGAAAGCTGTGGCTCTGGAACTGGCAAGATCATCGTCATCCATCTGTTTTATTACTGAATGTATTCACTGTGTACTGCATGGGACCGGAAGCTAAGAGGAGCTACAGACACCCTTGCAAATTCAGATACTTTATATCTAGTATTCCCAAAATAAGACGACCTGCTCCCTGATACATAGGATACATGGTATCAAAGGCTAGCATAGCTCCACACAGATATGGGAGAAACTTACAGAAGGACATATGGCCTTTCTGGCCTCCACATAGTGACCTTTTGTCTGAGAAGTGCAAGGCACTCAGAGACTGGTTTGTGGCTGTGAGCCAGCCTGCAAGTGTTTACACCAAACTCTGAGCATAGCTTTCCTGCCTATAAAGGGCACAGGGTCTTGCTTTCCTGGCTCATGAAGGTGCTACAGAAGGGATTCAGTGTGATGTCAGAAGTCACTCAGTGAAAACTCAGCATGTCATGGTAGAAGTCGCTCAGTAAAAGCTCACTATGTATTTGCCATCATCACCAGGGTGACAGTACCACTGGTGGGCATCGTGACACTAGCCCTTTGCTGAGGTGGGTGATCAGAACCATAGCAGAGCATCAGGGTATTTGGGAAAAGGACCCCTAGGCTCCATCAGAGCTTCAAGCCTCTGAAAGAGGCCCTGCAGGGTCAGCATAGCTCATGGAAGGAGCAGAGCAGAGACGGACCTAGTGCGTCTTATTGTTGGGTCAGGGTACTCCTAGAGGGCTTAATTCCAAGGGATAAAACTTAGGAGACTCAGCTAGAAGTTTTGAGCTGATGCCAGGCAGTAATTGGGAGAAGCGGACTGAGGGATGGAAGCTGGCTTGAGGGAGGCAAATCTAGAGTGATACTGGAACAGAACTGTGGACAGCCAGTGATTCCTGGTCACTAAGCTGTATCTCCATGGCCAACTGCCCAGTGTAAATATGGCTACTGGTCAGCACATCGACCCCCTCTGGCTGTGGAGTCCAGTTATAACACAGCATGGGGGACTCAAGAGATGCCACAGTTTCTTAGTCTTTAGCCCTGTGGTCCTAGAGCATCATGGGAAACCTGACATGTACCCTTCTTCCCCTGGAGCTGGGTGCCGGGCTCAGGTTTGCCGGGTTTGCAGCTGTCTTCTCCCCTTGCAAGTCACAGGCCGTAATGAGCAGTTAACATATTGACTGCCCCAAGAAGGCCCCGAGTCATCTTTCGCAAAGGCCAGCCTGAAGCTAGGGAATAATGACTGCTTCTCCAAGATAATTAGTTACTTTCCTTCAATTAAAATAGGAAAATGCACAGAGCAGAACATTTGTCTCCGTTAACATCCGGGGAAATGTGGTAATTACTCCCTAAAGGTGGGGGCTGGTGTGGGGCATCTGCTGACGAGGCTGGTACCAGAAGGTTGTGTCTTCAGATATGAAGATCGCTCAGGCTCATCCTCACCCTGCTGAACTGACCTGGAGTGGGAGGGCAGGGGACCTGGGAGGTGGCGGCGGGGAGGTGAGCACACTCCCTAGACACTCATCAGCCTGCATTCTGTGTTGCCTGTGTGGGGATCCCTGATGTCTGTTTCTCCCTGGCACCAGCTTTGCCTTCGGAGCAAGCCTGACAAACAGCTCATTATTCAAACAGATGTTTGTGTCTGTTTCCGATTGCTATTCCAGGGGGAATGTGGCTTCTCATTTACAAAATGAAAACTGTGCTCCAGCTTGTGCATGGCATCAGGCCTTCCCAGCAAGACGCTCCTGGCTGCAGAGACCAGTGACTTCAGGGACGGCGTTTAGGAGGGACTCCACCCTCAGCCATGGGTCTGATGTCTCCATGATGGAGTACTGCTCTTGGTATCAGACAAGAGCAGAGTCCTAGATAGGTTCCTGCTGGAGGCCATCTCACCAGGGAGTGGGCAACACAGCCCTCAACTGCATGCCAGGACCTTCTGGGTATGTGACTGTTCCCATCCTTCAGTGTAAAGGTGACAGAAAGACAAGCATGCCTGGAACATCCTGACTACAGTGGTGCCTTCCCTATGCTATGCTTGTCTAGAGAGTTCTAGCTGCTTCCTTTCTTCTGTACCATATCTGGAATGTTCTGGAATGTTCTAGTTAACTGTATTCACTGGCAAATTCCCCCCAATTCAATTGAGCACAGAGAAGTCACTGCTTGAAGCTCACATTCCCAGGTGTACCCTGGCCTAGCCATCTTTACTCCTGACATGGACTTTTGCTTCTAGGCTTTTGTTTCCCAGGTTACCCCAATGTCATGCATTTCTGTCTGTGCCCCTGTGTACAGGACATTTTCTGAGGCCCCTGTGTATTCACAGGAGGGGCAGACATTTCCTCCTGAGCTTGTTTGGTGACGGAAATCCCAACAGAGGAGAGAGCGAAGGTGTTGTGCAAGGCCGAGGTGCCATCTTGTTCTAGGAGTACCTGCTCAGGGTCCCAGAGATCCTGATTCTGGGTTATCCCTATAAATGGCTGAGTCTCACTGCTGCCAGCACACTTACTTGCCTTGGATTTCTCTGCTTTGTCAAGTGCACCCGACACTTTGCAGAGACCAGCAGGGCCGAGCAGAGAACAGGCTACAGAAGTCTCCTGGGTGTGGATGTGGCAGTCTTCCATCAGTCCCTGTTCCTTAGTCAAGCCTATTGTCCCCCTTTCCCAGGAAATTTCTGTTACCAGACACCGGCGCCATCAGCAGGTGGGAAGGTGGTAGCTGTGGCCTGGGATGATCCAGTGCAGAAATGATTTCAGTGAGGTAACATGGGCACCTGCCGGTCTAACTGCCTCAAAAAGAGCTTCCTGTGGACGATTCAACTTTCAGGATGAAGGAAGGGGATGGAATTCTCTGAGATTCTGGAAGGAGGTTAAATTTCTCTGCAGCTGGGAGGGGATTCCTCAACGGCTACAGAGGAGAATGGGAGAAAAGGAGACTGAGGTTCTTGAAGCAGATACCGATCTTAGCCAACGCTGGGCAACCTGAGGAAAGAGAAGTCCTGACCCTGGGCTGTGTAACTTTGGGGGGTTCAGAAGAAATCTGTACAACGCCAACTTCCTAGCATGCCTGCCTACATCTGACTTGAGCTCTTACATCTTCTCCTGACCGTAGACCATGTCTGCACGGTGTTTCCCACAGACCTCAAACCAGGAGTCATGCCTTACCACATCCAGGGAGGTGGCGGCCTCAACGTGGGCAGCCACAGAAAGTCTGTGAACAGCTTCAAGCTTGGGCAGAAACACTGAAAATGAATGACAGCGTTCTCGGGCACAAGGCTCTCTGCTGAAAACGCCCAAGAAGCATTTTAACGCTAAGCTCCAAGCAGCCCTCCTGCGGGTGATACATAACTCCATTTCCAGCTGTAATCTGGGTAACAAAATGAATACTCCATCATTGTACTATGAATAGTAAATTAACCCAGATAAAAGTGTTCAACATCCAATCAAAACCATTAAGCAACTGGGAGACTCAGATTGGTGTGAACACTGCGGAGGCAATTATAACTAATGAATACATTAACTTCAAGAGGGTGGATGGTTCCAGCAGCTTCAGGGTCTCTCCAAATAAATTAGAGTGGTGGTAACAAAGCAGGAACCATTTGGTTAAAAGGACAGATTTATAGATTGTCGCAGCCCTATTTGCAAGGGGAAATGGTTGCATAGGAGACAGACTTGGGCACAGTAGATGTCAGATAATCATTGGTAAGAAAGATAGCTAGGTTGGAAATGGTGGTACTCACATTTGATCCTGGCACTGGGGAGGCAGAGAGACACAGGCAGGTCTTTGAGTTGGAAGCCAACCTGGTCTACAGAGTAAGAGGGACTGCCCCAAGGACAGTAAGGGTTAAAAAGAGAAACCCTGTCTCAAAAAGCAAAACAACAAAAAAAAAAAAATAAATAAAGGAATTTTCAGCATCAGTATCTTTGCCACTCAGCCCATGTCAACAGAAACAGGCCTCCTGCACCCTACTGAGGCCTTACACGTGCTCACTCCTATTTCTTGTTTTCCTTTACGCTATCCTGATTGCTATGCTTCCGTGATAAAATTTAATAGAAAATACATAAAAGAACTTCAAAACCATCATTCCAGAGGGAGTAACAAGTCCCCCCCCCACACACACACTCACATACGGTATTCAATTGAAGGTAGTTGGAGTATCTTGTGTATTAAAATAATTACTATTTTTATAAAAATGATAATTCTGTTATATACAATTCAAGTCTTAACAAACAAACATTCGTTTATTTGTAAACACCCCAACCCTAGAGAAACATATTAAGAACATCTCCCCAGACTGTGGAGATGGCTGGAGGGGGTTGGAGGTATGCTGGTTGTGTAAGAATATGTGTTCAAATTCCCATGATCCATGCAAAAGCCCAGACATGAGTGTGCACCTGTGTTCCCAGCCCTGGGGACATAGAGACAGGAGAATTCCCAAGACCCACTAGCCAGCCTAGGTCAGTCAACTTCAGACCTGGTCTCAAAGAAATCAAAAGAAGAGAGATTGAAGCAGACTTCCCTCTGGCCCTGGAGTTCCTCTGGGCTTTGATACTGCAGGCAGCTAACTGATTCCTATTCACTTTCTCAAGCCATGGGCAGTTGTGTTCCCAGCTCTTTACTCGGGTTCCCTGGCCAGGAGAGCTCAACTTGAACACTACTCAGGCAACATCAGAAGGTCTTCATCCCTCAGAGAAGGTGGCAGAGGAACACACCTAGCATCCCTGCTCCCTAGCCCTGTCTCAGCACAGAGGAGAGAAACGAACAGGAAAAGGAGGTGAATTGAATGGAAAGCCCCAAGAGCAAACTGTGCCTCAGGTGCACACAAGCAGTCACAAAGCAAACCAACAGCTGTGCAGTCATACTCCTGCAAAGGGGACATTCAAAGTCTTCTGCCTCAACTCAGTGTAGAGCCAGCACAGCTGACTACAGGAGTACCCACACAGCAAGAGAGAATGGACTCCTGCAAGTTGTCCTTTTAGAAAGCTGGACTGCTTTACCACCTCGGATTTTAAGTAGAGCCAGAGCCCTCAGTTCTGAGGTGGTGTCTCTCTGTTTGTGTAGATTGACAGGGAACTGAAAACTGGAATTGTTGTGAAACAGTCATTTTTCCTGTGCCCTGTACACAGTCTGATAAAATATGGGTTCTGTTAGTTAGCTCTGAATCCTAATCAGAGTGGAGAATTCCAAGCGTGCCCATGCACCTTTTGGGCCATGTCTATAGGAAGAGTATTTACAGTTTATTTGAACTTGCAGTTTCAGTAGGCATTGGGCTCACTCTGGTTCCATTAATCTCTAAGGCAGGCAGTCAGCTTAGCTCTGGTTGCTCTCAGAGACCACACAACTCCCTCTTGCATGTTTCTGGTGGCCTCCTGCTTTGGGCTCATTCAGATTTCAAAACATTCCTCCAGAGACTATGTTATTTCTATTTACCGATTTCTTTATCAATGATATTGATCTTCCCCTCCCCCATCCTATTCCTCCTCCTTCCCCTCCCCTCCTCTTCCCTCCTCTCCTCCTCCCCTTCCTCCTTCCTTCCCCTTCTCTTTTTCTTTCTCCCCCCCTCCTTCTCTTCCTTCTCCTCTCCCTCCTCCTCCTTTTTCTCCTCTTTTCCTTGTTTCTAGTGCTATGCTTTGAATCTGAAATGCCTCTTACAGGCTTACACTTTGAATGTTCAATTCTCAGCCTTGGCAGCTTTAATGATGGCTACATGGCCTTTAAGGGGTGGGGTCTGGCTGGCCAAAGCTGGGAAGTGGGGAAGAGACTTTGATGGTTAAGTACTCCACCAGATCCACCAGCCTCAGTCAGCTTCCTGCCTGCTGCAGTGTGAAGGAGCAGTCCCCACACTCCCACTGCCGTGAGCAGAGCCACCATGAGAAACTGAAGTCTTTCTGAAGTCATGAGTCAAAAACCCCTTCAATTATTCAGTCCATAGTCCCTGGGGAAACAATCCAGTGAGGGTTAACGGAACAACATGAAAAAAATATCCCCACCAAAATATGTACTGTCTTACTCTCCTTGATTAGTAGTGTCTCCAATCTGCCGTGTCTTTGAGCGTTATATAGTCTAAAATATATTTTTCTTGGCTGTCTGAATACTCCCTTGTGCATTTATGAAAACTGTCTTATTTAAATTCCAATTATATTTAACACTCATAAATCCTGTGTCTACATACTTGAGTCTGAAAACAGAAAGGCAGGAGGCATAACTTGCCCCCCTATTCCTCGGGCCTGAGCCAGGGAAGAGGCTGTCCTCGGAGGCTGGACATGACCACCACCCTGGTCCCTGCAGTAGTGTCATTACATTTACCTCCAGCATGTTAATGAAAGATTTATCTGTCTCCTTCAGGCCACCTGAAAACCACTTCCTGTTACTGAGGCCTCTGGGTAATTCCTCATTTATCTCAAGGCAAGGCTGATTAGTCAGGTTGGCTGTGATTAAGTGTGTCTTCAAGCACTCTCCCCCTCCCCCATCCTATGGAGGAATCTCCTGTAATTAAGTTGCATTGTGAAGAAACAACTTGATACATTGGCTTATTTGGGTTCTGACAATATGATAAAAAGTCTCCAGATTTCCTTAACATTTTACCTCAGAGAATAGTGACAATGTACCTCAGAGAATGGTGACATCATATTTGAAATTCTTTGGAACCTAAAGTTAGACACGGAAGACCCAAGCTAAGGTCCAGACAGTGAGAGAAATGTTTTGGGGAGAACCCTGTACATAAGCCATTTTTGAAGGAGTTTTCCATAAACCCCACTCTCCAAAAGGCAAAAAGATCAGTAGCACTAAGGCACTTCTCAGGACAGCCGTGCTCGCAGAGCAGGCGGCCAGCGCTGCTCTTCCTTCTGGTCACATGTGCACCACAGTGACACCTTCCAAGTTCCCTAAAAGTTGTCTTTTAGGTTTCATGGAAGGATACACACTCTGCCGGCTCCTCTCATGTTTAGCTCTGTTGCTGTTCCTGTTAGCTTGGGCCATTACTTTGATTGGCATCTTCTCTGAATTTGAGAGTCTAGTTCTAGAGAAACACTGAGGTCTGTTTAGCATTTCAGATAAACTTCAGCTAGCTGTTAGCTGCACAGGGAGAGGGACCAGCTGGCTTTCCAGGCCCTGTGGCATGGCGTCTGTTTACTACATTACAGGTGCCAATCACTAGTCTCCTCAGAGATGTTTAAAAGGAGATTTAAAAGTGAGAGAAAGGGAAAAGGAAGATGGAGAAAAAGCAGAGATGGGAAGGAGGGAAACAGGAAGGAAGGAAAAGAAAAAAGAAGAAAGGAAGAAGAAGATGCAGTGGGAAGGGGAAGAAAAGGAAAGTGCACACTTTATGGACCTTTCTGTTGCTGTGATAAGACACCGTGGGTAAGGCAACTTATAACAGAAAGTGTTTGTGGAGTGCTCACAGTTCCACAGGGTTAGCAGGGGACATGGCAGCCGTGGGGCAGCTGAGCACACACAACTGACTTACAAGCAGGGAGCAGAGAGAGAAAGAAGAGCCAGCAGTGACCTTAAAACCCACCCACACTGATCCACCCACCTCCTCCAACAAGGCCACACCTCCTAACCCTTCCCAAACAGTTCCATCTAATATATGAGCCTATGGGGGCCATTCTCATCCAAACCACCACAGAGAGAGAAATAGAATGCAGGGAAGGAAACATGGAAGCAGGAGAGAGAAAAAATAAACAGGAAAAACATAATGTCTTAAGAGCTGAGTGCTACGCCTTTAATCCCAGCACTTGGGAGGCCGAGGCAGACGGATTTCTGAGTTCGAGGCCAGCCTGGTCTACTGAGTGAGTTCCAGGACAGCTAGGGCTATACAGAGAAACCCTGTCTCAAAAAAAAAAAAAAAAAAAAAAAGAGTTAAGTGCTAGATACGTTCTGGAGCCTGGGGTGGGGCAGAAGCTCAGAATGGCATTGCAACTTCAAAGCTTCAGTATAAAAGAGAAATACGTTGCGGCTCCAAAATGCCAATGTAAGCTAATTATGAAAGACTGAGAGATCTCTCAGTCTCTGAAGCCATCATGATCTGAGACAGATACATCTTAGTAATTTTACAGGAAAGGACTCAGTATAAAGGACCCAGCGAGCAGCTAGCCTGGGCTTTCTTGCCCAGTCTTACCCAGCACGGATGACAAATGGAATCTAATGCCAGGATATTTTCTGCTGGAGGAGCTCCACTTGGTTTTCAGAGTGATGGAGTTAGCCCTGCTGCTCAGTAAGCTTGTCTTGACTTGTAGAGAGCACAAATGTGGGCGGAGCCAGGGATGGAGGCGCTGGTTGAATGTGACTGGCAAGGCGTGGGCGGAGTCACGAATGTGGGCGGAGTCACAAATGTGGGCGGACCCAAGGCTGGATGCTCAGGATGGATGCTCAGGCTGAATGTGAACATCGTCTCTACAGTCACACGTTGGAACTGGAGCTGCCGCTGCTGATGGTGTTGGTTTCTGAGTGACTTTCCTGGTGTGCTTTTTATTATTTTTGCCAAACTCTTGTTCCGACCACTTATTCAGTGTGCTATCTCTGTCCACGGGATAGCAGGGCTCTCTGGGAAGATGGAAGATTGTTTCCCTCCCTTGGTCATCTCTTCCACGAGGCTGAAGGCTCTCTCCTCTTCTGACTTCCAAAGTCCAGTGAAGCATGTTCCCTGTGATAGCGCACAACAGTACACATCATTAAAATGCACAGAGGCTCGAAAGCACGTGAATAAGAAAACGTCTTTTACATAAATCAATATTCATGTCTCATTCTGCTTATAAAGGATTGCCTTCAGTCCCACACAGCTCTCCCTCTTCTCAGTCAGCCTTTCAGCCATCCTCTGAATACTATGCGTACATTTGGACTCTCTGAGAGTGTAATTAGCAGATTTCAGATTCAGATCCCACTGTGGCCCAGTGACTGCTGGAAAACTGGTCAAATCTTCATCAAGTTGAAAGGAGAGTGGAACCCCTCACTTTTTCAGACACTGTGGTTTTTATTGTCAAAGACACTCGACTGTCTTCTGCCCTTACCTCCTAGGGGTGCCTGCCATTCGTAGAAGCCAGCACTCAAATTTTCCTCCAGTATTTCTGAGATTGATTCTCCTGTCTTCTTTTAGAAATGAGCAGCTATTGAACATCATCCCACAGAACAGGGGGAAATTGATCCCCGTCTCTTGAATCTGGCTGGCTGGACTTCGATTGTACGGTAGGGATGCCTAGGGGACCGCTCTGAACCTTTGCCTCTCACACACAGGGAAATAGCCTACAACTTGTTCTCGGCAGTGCTCCTGGTAACGGCTTTCTGAGGCTGCTATTCTGCCTCTCTTTGCTTGACCCTTTCTTGTTTTAGATCTCTGCCCCCGAATCAAATTACTGTGAAGTCCTTGAAGCCACAGAAAATCAAAAATGGAGGGAGATGCATCTATGCCCCTAGGGTATTGCTCAGCCAGTGATTTAGGCATGAGCTTCCTAATGCCCATTTTATGAGTGGCTTAAACCACCTTCAAATATAGGTCAGAAAATTATTGGGGCTTTATTTATTCTCTCTCCTTTTGGGGCAGATGGCTGAGGTTCCCCTTCTGATTAATGACAAGAGAGGAATATGCTGAAGGCAGAGCCGGCCGATTCTCAGTAAATATCCATCACTCTACTGAGGGGAGAGACAGTACTGCAAATGTGGACATTGAAGACAGAAACCCAAAGATAAGGAATTAGAGACAGTTGTGTGTAAAGAAAGTCGCAAGGCATTAGGGAGTTAACTCTGTTGGTAAAGGATGTTTATCAGTTACATCTTGCACAGTTCCCAGAACCCAGCATAAAGATTCAGGAATGGCTGCATACGTGTTTGTGATCTCAGGGCTGGAGAGTTGTGAATAGGAAGATCCCTGGAGCTCACTGGCCAGAGCCTACTCTAACCATTAGGCTACATGACCTCAAAGACCCTGTCTCAACAAACAGTGTGGATGGCGGCTCCTGAAGAAAGACGATATCTGACTGACCTCTGGGACACACACACACACACACACACACACACACACACACACACACACTGTTGTTGCAAAGCAGGGTGGCACTAGCCTGGAGCCATCAGTGGTGACTCTTTTCAGGTTCCTTTGTGGATTCCTTTGATCCTCTCAATTCATCATTTTCTAAGTCATGTGGGAAGCTCTCTCAACCAGCCTTCTTCTTTCTCCTTATTCATCCATCCTATGAATATTTGTTGAGTGCCCACTATGACCCTAAACTTAGAACACATAACAGAGACAAAATGAGGCATGGCCACCTACAACTGAAAAGTTGATAAACTGAGGCTCAGAGCCACACCTGACTTCCCTCCTGTTGCCACACCATCTGCCAGCTAAGAGCAGTGCTTAAGTTGATAACTGAAAGAGCTATAAAAAAACTTTATTTGATGAGATGTGAAAATTACATCAAATCAAAATTGTTGTGTCCGGTGGGTCAGGGATATTCGGAGCCACACCCAATGTTGCACATAGCAGCCTCTGTCTCATGAGGACTGCTGAAGTATTATGTGAGAGATCCTACAGTCTGAACTTTTCAAAAATCTACTCACTTCCCAGTGCCCTGTGACCAGCCTTCTCTCTGTCCCTGTCACTGTCCCCAGTGTCCTGTGTCCAGCCTTCTCTCTGTCCCTGTCACTGTCCCCAGTGTCCTGTGTCCAGCCTTCTCTCTGTCCCTGCCACTGTTCCCAGTGTCCTGTGACTAGCCTTCTCTCTGTCCCTGTCACTGTCCCCAGTGTCCTGTGTCCAGCCTTCTCTCTGTCCCTGTCACTGTTCCCAGTGCCCAGCCTTCTCTCTGTCCCTGTCACTGTCCCCAGTGCCCTGTGTCTAGCCTTCTCTCTGTCCCTGTCACTGTCCCCAGTGCCCTGTGACCAGCCTTCTCTCTGTCCCTGTCACTGTCCCCAGTGCCCTGTCATGCAGCTTTCTCTCTGTCACACTGTGGTGTCACTGTTAGTCACCTGCCATGACCTGTGTGATCATAATTATTTGGCTCAATCAGGCCAAGAACTACATTTATGTAAGGAAAGATCTCTAGTTGCCTGTTCTGTGGACATCACATCACAGGGACTCTGCCAACATCCCCATAGAAGACAGGTTCAGGAATGGCTCCTGGAATGGTGCTGACGTGTGATCACGAGGATGTTGACCCCTCAGTGGAAGGAGGAACGGTGGCATGGTGGAAGGCAAATGGAGATGCAGAAAACAAAGTCATCTTTCTTTTTAAATCTGTTTCACCTGGAGTCTTTGTTACCTGTCTTTCATCACAGAGAACATGCACTGTTATTTTTCACACCCCCCCCACTCCTTATCACCATTCACCCCCTCTGGCATTCCCAGGAAGGGAATGCTGAGCCTGCATGCTCAGTCTTCCATGTCAGCCCCTCTCAGCCTCCTGTTTCCCTCACTCTGTGTTGCTAGGAGACAATTTCCATCAATCAAGGTTATGAATTCCCTTTCAAAGGCAATTGGCCCCTGTGCTTGAGTTCTTGATTTCCAAAACTGCCTTTGAGGACCATGTCTGGTCCTCGTTCCGGCCTGGCTGTTTGCTGTCACCACACTGTGTTCTTTCTTGGCGCCTTTTCTTTTCCTAGTTCATTTTCATTTTTTTTTTTTTCATCACTTGTATTTGGGGCTCTGATCCAGCTGCCTGTTCTCGGTTATGCTGGAGATTTTCTTGTGCACATCATCATTTGAGCTGAGCATTCACTTTATTTTGTCTGTATTTGGGGTCCTCCTGCTCTGCATTGAGGGTATGGCTCCCCAGTGATTCTGCCTTCCCATCTCCGGCAATGACCTGGGAGTGTTACCACCTTGGATCAATTGTTCTGCAGAATCTTTGGCTTGGAGAAATTTGGGGGATCATAATGATTCAAATGAGCAATATCCCCATAGGCTCAGGTCTGTGAACGCTGGACCCCAGTTGGTGAAGCTGGTTGAGGAGGCGTGGCCTCTCTGGAGGAAGTATGTCACAGGGGGCGGGATTTCAGAGTTTACAACCTCGCCTCATTTCCACTTTGCTCTCCATTTGGGGTTTGCCTTTAAGGGATAAAGTCCTCAGCTTCCTTCTCCTTCCACCGTGCCTGTCCCTTGATGCTATGCCTCCCTGCCATGATAAACCCTAACCCCTTAGAAACCCTAAACCCAAATAAACTCTTTCTCCCATACGTTGCTTTGGGTCATATTGTTTTATCACAGCAGCAGAAACAGTGGCTCTTACAGGGTTCATAGGAGAATTGAATCTTGAATCTCCATTCAGTGCTTTTTGGGTTCAAGTGATGAATTCCTAGGTAGGTGGCGCTCTTTTATCTTTCCCTCCAAAAGGAATGCAGGAAAGAGTGGATCCAATACCAAGTTCCTGGTGGATTGCTCTCTCTGCTGTGCCACCTTTCTCCCCCTCCCAAAAAGGTCCTTGTTTTATGAAAGTACCAGTCCTACCTGTCAACCCCTCTCAGTCCTTTCTGGAATATTAATGCCAAGTCTTTTCAACACCATTATCTTTACACACTGTTGGAAATGCAGACTCTTATATGCAAAGCAAGGAGGTCTTAATCACACCCTTAGGAAGAGAATGGGGGTCTGGCAAAAAAAAAAATGTGTTTTATTTTTTAAAATCTCTGAGGTTTGGGGAAATGGCTCAGTGAGCAAAATTTCTTGCTATGCAAGCGAGACTTCCTGAGGTCAATCCCAGGAAAAAAGCCAGATGTGAATGCTGTGGTGCACATCTGGAATCCGGCACTGCAATAACAAGGTAGACTGCAGAGGTAGGGAGATGGCCAGGAGCTCCCCAAGCAGCTGCCAACAGCAAGAATGAGAGATCCTGTCCTAACAAGGTCAAAGGCAAGAACTGATTCTTGAAATTTAACGTCTGACTTCCACATGTATGCCATGACATACATCGCAGCTCACAGCAGATCAAACAAACAAACAAACAAACACTTGTAAAATGTTGCCTCTCTGTGCACACCTAACTCCCGAAGCAGCTCCCTACCTCTGTCTACCCCAGGCTCCCCACCCTTCCTTCCTGACCACAGGCAATTTGCAAGCTTCCAGCTGTCCCCCTATACATACACAGCGATGTGCTTTGTGTTTGGTCCACATTTAAAAATAACCTCCCAGAGGCTGTTCTAGTCTATCCTGTCACTAGAACCATAAGTCAGATTACAAGTTTTATTTGTGAGTTTGTACATCGCTGTTGCTAACTCACAGGCTGTCCTTGCCACAGCGGCAGGTACATTCTCATGCGACTATTCAGCTCCCACTCTGGAAAGGAGCACAGCAGCCCTCAGCAGGTACTTGTGGGATGGATACATTAAGTGAAAAGTAGGACCATTAAACTCCTACTTCCTCTACGCTGGAGCATTCTCCTGCAGGCAGGCGGCTCAGCACCCCTCATCCTTCCTTCAGTAGTCATCCTATCTCCCTTTCCCACTAGCAGCCTTACAGGATTGCTCCTGATCGTGCTGGAAACAAAAAGGCTGGGAGCCTCCTTCATCTTCCCACAGGGCTGCCTTTCACTTATCGCCTGTTTGCACTGCCCTGAGAGTCTCCTATGTTCTGTGTTCATATTCCAGCCTACTCCCCAGAATGACAGAGTTTGAGGTCTTGGTGGGTGCCTGTAGAGCAGTGGGCTGTGAGAAGCAGCTGGGTGTTTGGTTGAGCATGAGTTTTGAACCCGGGAACCTTTATCGGATGACAGGAGTTCAGCTCTGCTCCCAGGCCCTGGTTCTTTTCACTTAGCTTCAGTCCTCCAACAACCCCTTCCACAGAGAGGTTTATGACCTATGAGGAAAGGTCCCTCAGGATCTCCCACATGCAGATGAGGTATCTCCAAGTTCTCAGGTCAAGCCAATAGACATTATCTACTGTCAGACCCTAACCCACCCCAAAACTCTATATAAGGACTCTATTTAGGGGAAGTAAAGGCATACTGAAAAATCATCCTGGTGTCTGAGGTTTTTTTGTCACAAGAGCTGTAACACTTGGGGAGAGACCTGCTCTCTCGGAAACTTCCTGGGACACCAAGATGCCTCCTTGCCAGCTAGCCGGCTCCTTATCGGCTCAGCCCGGCCGCCGGCTCAGCGTGGAGAGACAGGTGCAGCACCTGGGAGAGACCAGTCAGCAACAGCAACAGCAACAGCGACAGTGAGCAGGCAGAGGCAGCAGCAGAGGCAGGCAATCTCCCCTCCTGCTTGCACTCTGTGTCCTTTGGCCTCGACCTTCCACATCAGGCCTGGCCGGAGACCCACAGACAGTGGAGATGCAAGCCAGAGGCAGCGAGGAGACAGAAGCAAGCCCTCCCTGCTCTCACCCTGTCCCCAGTCGGGAGATCGTCGTGGGACACCCTCCAGAACAAGGGACCCACAGGTGCCTGATTTATTTCTCAGCTTTGCCTCTTAACTAGGCATGTGACCTCAGCAATAGAGAGCAACTTTGCCACTTCATGGTGTATGTTAAAGACAGGATGTCAGGGAGGAAGATGACCAAAGGAAGCGCTTGGTGCAGTGTGTGACTACTGTCCTGCGCTCAGAGGTCAACTGTTATCCGCATGTTTTCTTCACCAAGCACCTGCCACACTCCCTCATGTGTATATGATTGTAGAGTGAATGAATGAATGAAGGAAGGAAGGAGAACCACGCCAGAAAGCAGTGGGTTTCTGTACATCTGTGACTAGATAGATCTACGGAGCTGTAAGCCTAGCTCTGGATCCACAGTGTCAGTCTGTGCACTCAATACCCCCATATTTAAATATAAAACGTGCATAATTTGCAAAGTGGCCTCACAGTAACCATTTTACCCAATTAAAATAGACTTGAAGTATGCAAGCTTTCATCTGCGTTAAAAGCATCAAGCATCGTAAATAAATAAATAAATAAATAAATAAATAAATAAATAAATGGCCTGGAGCTCCCATTGGCTACACCAGACAAAACTGGTGTCCATCCTACCTCTGCTGCTGATTTGGTAAGTGTCTTTCTAAGTTTTTCTCTGTGTACTTGTAGACACACCCTTTCATAAGGGTAGGGACTTTCTGCACGTGTTAACATAGGTGGGGTTGTTCTGCGCAGACAGGTCTGCAGCTCAGCAGTCTCATGCTCTTGGTCAGGACTAAGGAGGTTTCCTTTTCCTAAGGATGGCTGAACAAAGAGGCAGAGAGGTAGCTGCAAGCACACCCTTTCTCTCTGTCAGGGCCTGGCTAGATGGTTGAAATGTATTTAACCATAAGCAAAGCTCCTCTGATTTTAACTACATACACAAGCATGTAACATTTTAAGTTGTATAATACAGATGTGTCATGTATGCAATATAAAATAACTGTGCTATGTAATCACATGCACACACACACACACACACACACACACACACACACACACACCATACCCCCGACCCATATCAGTGTTTACTGTGGTGAGAACGAGGTCCAGTTTCCACCTTCTGGGAAACGCCTCCTGCTTTTGTAAGGGGAGAGGGTATCCTTGGATCTATAGAGTTACGGGACTCCTGGGTTTCTCCTCAAAAGTTTTACTTATCAAAGCCTGTACCAAGCACTCTATGTGCATGTGTTGGATGCCAGTGGCTTTTACAAGTAGCATCTTGTCCCACATCTATCTCAGAATGTCACTGCACACATGTGGAGATGCTGTGTCCCCTGGGTCATGGAGATAGCCAGTTGGCACCTGTCTCTCAGGTACCAGCTGTGCCTCTCTCTCTTTCGATGAGGCTCTGTCTCAGTCTATGCTTCTGTTTCCTCCTTGATCCCTTTATGCTTAGTTCCATTCTCAAAAAATAGATTTAAAACATTGTAATCTACATATGTATTGTATTTCCTTCAAGTTTTCAACTTAATTACTAAACAGGCTTAAGGCAAACTCTGTCTTGCTCAGGCCACCCCTGTTCACTGAATGTAGGAATAGAAGGGGCCAGCTCAGAAAAGATCCCAGAGCTGAATGTGCACACATGCACACACATGCACATACATACACATGCACACACATGCACATGCATGCACATGCACACACATGCACACATGCACACACATACATGCACATGAATACACATGCAGACACATGTACATACATAAACATGCACACACATGCACATGCATATGCACACATACTCACACACGCACACACATATACACATGCACATACACACATGCACATACATATACATGCACATATATGCACATGCACGCACATGCACAAAGCACCTGCACAAGCACACACCCAAGCACTTGCTCCCAATGAGTACAATAGCAGAAAGGGGGTGTATAGGCCCCTGCAGTGCTTTAAAGAGCTGCCTGGATAGATATCTTTAAGTGAGTAACTAGCTATTCCTTGCTTGGCTCCCTGCAGCTGTCACTCTACCAGGGAAGGGGAGGGGACACTGTTCTTTTACCCTCTTCTCCCCCACTTAGGCCACAGGTGGCCACTGTGACTGTGCCATTGCTACAAGCAGCAGACTGTCACCTTTACCCAACCAATGCCCATGGATTAATTTAAAACCCAAGACATTGGATTCATCCTGCAAGAGGGGAAAGAAGATAGGATCACATAAAGTCCCCACCAGAACTCCGAGTGTCCCTGTGATATTTGCACAGGTAAGATCTGGGAAAACAACATATGTCCATGATTGTTAACATGCCTAATACACCAGAGGTTTACATGTGTGTCACCCAATCAGCCCAGGCCACTACCCAGCATAACAAAGGTGTAGAGATGTATGATCCTGATCAGCCCAGGACACACTGGCTCATCTTCAGTCTGGAGGGGTCATCATCCACTTAGAACAGTGGTTCTCAACCTGTGGGTCGCGACCCCTTGGGGACTGAATATCAGATATTTACATTCTGATTCATAATGTCAGCTAATTACAGTTATGCAGTAGCAATGGAAATAATTTTATGGTTGGGGATCACCACAACACGAGGAACTGTATTAAAGGGTTACGGTATTAGGAAGGTTGAGAACCACTGGCCTAGAGCAATTCTTTAAAAACACCCAAATGTCTCTATCTGCCATCTTTAGCAATCACCAGAGGATGGACATTCCACTGTTTGAGGACTTTATTTTTTTTAGTTAATCAACATTCAGAAGTGGTTTTGCTCTGTGCCTTAGGGCTACCCCCTTCTCCCCCATCATTCATTACAGGGGGTGCTCTTTGTCTATATAATCAGGTCTCCATCATGCTGCCTCCTGTCGTTGGTGAGGGGATACCATGAGACCTCACTGTCTATGGCATGTTTATTTCATACTTGCAGGGCAATAGGGATCCATTCCCAGAAGAAGAGCCCTTGGCTAGGGGACGTGCAGATTCCTGGGGTGTGACAATCGGATAGGAACAGCAGGATTCTGATTTAGGGTATTTGTAAGCACACCACTCACAGGTAACAGCTGCTAGATCCAGAAGAGAGTGCCAGATGGCCCCCAGGGAGGTGCACACAACGCCTCCCCCCTCCAGCCCTGCATTCTCTGGCCACAGCCTTGTTTCCTGTGCTGGTGAATCTCATGAGATGGAAGCAGGGTGTGTCCATGTTGTGACATGTGCATGTCCCTGGCCATCACAAGCTTTTTATTCTCTTTGCTGTGTGACACTCTTTGTAAAACACCAGCTTAGTCCTGGAGATCGCACCCTGTCTTTGTCCCTTGTACATCTGACCACCGTAACTGTTCTGAACACGTGTGCAGGGCTCAGAAGCATATGCATCTGTGGCAGGAATAATGAGGCCCGGCACTGGCACAGCCTCCTGTGGACAACTTGAAAGTGCCATGGCATCTAATCTCCCAGTGAAAAGTCAGGGAGGGTTATACTTTTCCAGATTCTCACCAGTATTTGATGTCTTCTGCCTCATCAGTGTCAGCCATTTTGGTGAATTTGGAGTCATATCACCTGTCGGGTGGAGCCTGTCTATCTCCTGGCCACTTGGTGTACTTCTTATGAAATGCTCGTTCAGGTCTTTTGACTGCCTACTGGGAAGTTCAGGAGGATACCTTCATTGTATACCAGATCAAAGCCCCTTCTTGCATGCATGTACTACAGACGTCTTCTCTTAACCTCCTGCCTTATGCTTGTCTGCGGTACCTTTGTGTGTTTCATGAGTAACTAACTCATCACTCTTCCTGTCTGCCTTCATGATTCTCCCGACCGGTCTGTGGCTGCCTTTCTGTCCTGATCTGGTTCAACAATCCATCCTTTGTGTGAGAGGCTGAGTCGTCACACTTCACACTTTGATCTGCCACCTGCCCTGCACTGGCTTTGGGGTTCACAGAGTTAGGAGTTAGGACTCTCATTCCTGTCAAACAGATATTTGGCTGAGAATTCAGAGGTCTATCTTCTCTACAGTGCTATCTGCCTCCTCCTAACTCCAGGGATTGGCTATCCTCAGGTTAGATTCTGTCACCCTGGCCAGTGGTTCACCTCTAGTTTATTGCACATCTCCCTCCAGGGTCCTGCAGATGCCTGGGGTGTTTATTATTATCATTCTCCTTGGCAGGACATAATTGTCTGCTTAGCCACAGTGCTTGTTGAAACCCCTGACCTGCCCTTCCGGTTCTCCCCGTGCCTCCTTAGTGTATGCCCTGCACAGTTCAGGGGCAAAGCTGTGGAGAATCGGAATCACTGCCCACTCTCCTCTTCAAAGGGACTTTGGTCCCTCTGCTGCTGGTAACTCCCACCCCACGTTACTTTTTATCTCCACAGTGCAAGGGGACTGTAGAAAGAGTTGCTAGTGTGTCCTGTGACAGTCCCTGAAGGCAGCCTGAAGCCCTTGGATCCACGTCTGTGAGGAAGGGGCTGGATGATGTTCACATTGTGGGGCTCCCTCACTGAAACTCTCAGGACCTCCACATCCTTGGATGCCCCTGCAACTCTTGATTCTGCTGTGAGGGGCTCTGTGAGTTTTTTTTACTCATTCTCCGCTGAAGCTTTCATCTGGTATCAGCAGTGTGGGTCCAAATCAGAACCTCAGACAGAGGCATTTAAACTTTGATAGGAGAACAGCACTGTAAATGGCCTTCCAAAGCGGCTGTCCATTTTGTCCTTTGGATGCACCTCAGCCAAGGCTGATATTTAACTGAAAATTGTGTATCCCAAGACAGGGACATGGTACTTTTCCAGCTGTGCCTTAGGGCCCACTTACACCGTTTAACCTTCCATCGTGTGGAAAACACACTTGCAGCCCACATCAAAGGAGCACAAATAAGCCTTTGATGGTTTAACAGGAGCTGGCAAGGCAGAGACAGGTGGCCTGGCCATCAAGGCTTCCAGTGTGCTGTGAACTCTGAATGGCATTTGCCTCCTGCTTCCTTTGAAGAAGGTTTCCTGTTCCTTGCCAGAAAATAGCAGCCTGAGGCACCCATACCAGGGGCACTTTACAGAGGAGTCCACACCAGCTGGGCAGCTGTGGCTAGGGAGGGAACCCTCCTCTAGGTGCTATTTTAAACATTAAAGATGTGTGTGTGTGTGTGTGTGTGTGGTGTTTGAGTGTATGTATGAATGTGTGTATGTGTATATTTTGAGAGTGTTTGCATGTGTGTGTGTATGTGTATTTGTGTATGTTTGAGTACATGTGTGTTTGGGTGTATGTATGAGTGTGTGTGAGTGTGCATGTTAGGATTGTGTATGTTTGAGTGTATGAATGAGTATGATTGAGTGTTTGTATGTGTTTGAGAGTGCGTGTGTGTTGTGTGTTTGAGTGTTTGTGTATATATGAGTGTGTTTTTGAGTGTGTGTGTATGTTTGAGTATGTATGTGTATGTGAGTGTGTGTGTGTGTGTTTGAGTGTATGTATGAGAGTATGTGTGTTTGTGTATGTTTGAGTATGAGTGTGGTTTTGAGTGTGTCTGTATGTTTGAGTATGTATGTGTATGTGAGTGTGTGTTTGAGTGTATGTATGTGTGTGTGTGTGTGTGTGTGTGTGTGTGTGTGTGATATGTCTGGCCCACGGAAGCCAGAAGAGTACGTTGACTTCCCCCAAGATCTAGAATTACAGGTGGTTGTGTGCCTCCTTTTGTAAGTATTGTGAGCTAACCTTGGGTCCCTGAAAGTATGATATGCCCTTGCAACCACAAAGCAAGCACACTTAAACCCTGAGCTATCTCACCAGCCCCACGGTCAGCTTTCCTTGGCACGTGCAGGGAGCTGATCTTCAATTAAATGATTAGCTCATGAAGGCAACGCACAGACCTACACTGTGCCTAAACACCCAGTAGGTGCACCATTCCAAGACTCCTCCAGACCAGAATGAAGAAGCAGGGGCCACAGCTGCTGTTGCTCTGTGGTTCCCACTGATGGCAAGGACATCTCCTTGTGCCTTCATTTTCACAAGGGCTGGAGGAAGCTGGGTGGCTCTGGAGTTGAGGGGAGATCATCTCTGTGAAGCAGAAATGACCAGTTCCCCCAGGCAGTGAGTTTGGCCTGTACCACATCCCTCCTCTCAGTGTTTTCTAAAGCACAGCCTCTCCAGCTTCTGTAGGAGAAATGTTTGGGCTGAACACAGAGCTGTGGGTGTCTCTCAGCCCCCTGATCTGTTTCCTGTGGATAAGCTTCATTCCAGGTAGGAGAATGGCCACCACCACTCTATTGTCAGCATTTATCTGCGACAGGCTGTGAGACAAGCATCGGACTTCCAGACAGAATGACATCCCAAGAGGCCAGTATCAATCGATACTAACTGCAGTTTCCTTTTCCTTCGAGAAGAAATGTGTTGTACATGCACAATGAAATTTCCTTTCAGCCATAAAGAAGAATGAAGTTCTGTTGTTTGCAAGAAAATGGATGAAACTAGAGACCCTCTTATTAAGCGAATTAAATCCGCCTCACGATGCTAATATACTGTACGTTTTCTCTCATTTGCAAGTCTTGGATTTTATGGAAATATATAAAAATCATGCACTAATTTATGGCATAAACATAGAAGTCAAACTATTTAGGGGAACAAAAGAGATTAACAGGAGAGAAGCATGGGAGAGGATAGGGTGGAAGAGTGAGGAAGAAAAGGGCACTGAGAGTGTGGGTGTGCAGAGTGAGGGGACTGCATGAAGGGAGGAAGGAGGGGAGTGTGGGGAAGAGGGTAATATGGGGGAGGGTGGGGGAGTGTGTTGGTGGTGGGGGAAGGGAGGGTAGTGGGGAAAAGGAGAGAGGGAGGAGGGAGAGGGTGGGAGGAGGGGGAGGGAGGGGGAGGAGGGAGGGGGAGAGAGGGGAGGGGAGGGGGAGGGTGTGGGGAGGGGGGGGAATGTGGGGAGAGGGTGAGGACTGTGCAGGAGGGTAGGGAGTATAGAGGGAAGGGTAGGGACTGTGTGGGGTGTGGAAAGGGTGGGGAGTGTAGGGAGTGTGGGGGAGGGTGGGGACTGTGGGGAGGGTAGAGAGCATGGGGGACTGGGGAGGAGGGTGCTGAGTATGAGGGCATGCTCATGTATTATGTGGGATCACATATGGATTACAGAGTACTGAGTATACAGAAATGAAAAATTTGAAGATCTATTTTTAAACGACCATGAAGATGGTATTCAGAGGCCAAAAGTGGGCTCATATTCCCTGGAGTGGTGGGTAGGCTGAGCTGTTTGATGTGGGTGCTGGGAAATGAACCAAGTCCTCTGCAAGAGCAGCCAGAGCCACCAAGCCAGCATTCACGCCCCAACCCATGATTGCCTGAATGCAAATGCTCCCCTTCACCGGCTCCCTCAGTTGGCTCCCAGTTGGCTCCCCTTTGTACTCAAGAACTCAGCACTGGAATCAGTGTGTACAGTCCTGGATTGTCTACTCCAAAGGTCTCAACCCGACAGCTAGTTACAGCAGCAGAGCAGGCCTCTGATCCCCAGCAGGAAGATCCCACATTGGTGCTGTCTGCAAAACCACTTGTTTGACCTTAGCCAATGGAGCAGAGGTCTGTGGACCTTCCCTCGTCTCCTCTGCTCTGGTATCCAGCCTTTGCAGCTCCCTGGGGATGCTGTACCCTTTCTTCTCCAGATCTTGCACAGGCTGTTCCTTCAGTCTCTGGTCTTTTCTCTATTTTCCTCTGACCAGCTTTACAGGACCCTTCTGTTCTTATCTGGAAGGCTGTACTCTCCAGCAAGCCTTAGTGGATCACTTTTCCATGGTGCTTACCCTAATGAAAAGTCTATAAATAATTTATAGAATACATGTGAGTCCTTTTCTTTCTTTCTTTCTTTCTTTCTTTTATTTTTTTTAAATCAAAATACTCCATGAGAGGTCACAAGAGGAGCCCAGGACAAAAGTTACCTAGGCATGTGAGCCACCGTTGGATGCTGGTAACTAATAAACCCAGGTCCTCTGCAAGAACAGTAAGTACTGTTAATCACTGAGCTATGTCTCCAACTCCCAACAGGTACCTCTTAAGGTGAGTGGGAGAGAGAGAGAGAGAGAGAGAGAGAGAGAGAGAGAGAGAGAGAGGAGGGAGAGAGGGAGAGAGACTGAGACACTTTTGGGGGAAAGTATTCCATTTTCAGAGACTCCAAACAAAACAAACATCTTCATATGGGTTATTCATGTTAATTATCTTTTATGTCAACATGTTTTTCTGTGGCCAGAATCATGGAAATGAGCCTGCAAGTTCTAGCCAAACTTCTAGAATTAACTACGCCTCTCTTCATCTATCCAAGGCACATAGCTACCTCATTCCAAACTTTCCTGTTTCTGATAAACTACCAAGTCATTAAGTGAAAAATTAAATTGATCAGTGGCCCCCGAGTAGATTGCTATTATTCATTTTAATAGGTATGCAGCAACATTTAATAGATGATCGCATTGGTAAATGCGTAAACTGGGCTTGGAGCTGTTGTCCTAATGGGACATGCTAATCTAGGACTTTCCTATTTCTTTCAGTGGTCCAGAAAAGTACCTCTAATTTGGAAATATAATTCCGAGAGCCAAAGCAATTCCACAGAAAAGTGAGAAAACATTTTTCAGAGTCTGCTTTCCATAGATCGTCTAGGTGGAGAAAAGAGCTGTTTTTTTTTTCCTCCCCATTCTGAGCAGGTAGCCCTTATCAGGCAATTTAAATCCATAGAATAAATGGACTTGGTTTGCCAACTTATTCTCTGCCCTGGAAGTGACTGTCACATCCAGCCACGTGTGCTCTGACAGGCAATGCAGGTTAAACACATTGACCAGATACTGGATTTTTAAATAGTTATATATTTCTGCTTGCTTTTAAAAAATTATCTAAAATTGCCTGAATTTACACCACGCAATGAAAAAATTGTTAAAATGACTGGGACCACCCCTAGACAGAAGTGTTCCATCTACTTTGAGTACTGCTAAAAGGTTCTACTTGCCCAGATATGCTTTGGGTCTGCATGACCACGAGTCTTAAACCCTTGCCTGGTGCTGCCTGGGTCCTTGCCTCAAACTGTTTCAGAGACTCACACCGAGTTCTCAAAGTTTGTTCCAAAGCGTGCTCAAACACCCTGTAGACCCATACATAACTTAGGTGCCACCTTCACAGGAACAGGGAATCTCCAGATCCTTGTGTCCTGACCCTACACGTGAGTGACACCCACAGACTCTGGCACTAATTCTTCATTTACTGGGCTGTGGATGATTTGAAATAAGAGATATTTCTCACTGGGCTAAAGACTACCCATTGGGACAGGAAAAGGTTTTGGTTTTGATCTTGTGCTAGAGGAAAGGTCTAGTCTGTGTCTCATCAACTTAGAGACACTTTCATTCCCAAAGGTTGCTCCTTCTCCCTGGACAGGCAGGGTCCTGGGCTCATTCACATCTCCAAAAACAGTTAATCCCTCTCACCAAGCCAATAGGCAAGCTGGAAAAGGAAGAGGCTATTAATTACAGGATGTTCCCTGAGGAGATGAGCACATACACATGTCTATTCATTCTAATAGGACACTAGTTTGGGACCAGAGAAATTATTCTACCTGAGTAGGGCCACTCCAGCATGGAGTCTTCTTTGTCCCAGTGTTTGTTGACTGTTTGTGGAACCTGAAGGAAGGAATTTGTGTATCTTGTAATTTTCATGAACTTCCTGAGCCTGTTAGGTTCCCCTCCCCACCCCCTAGCTTCTCCCCTCCTTCTACCTGGGCATGTTTCAATCTAGAAAAAGTTACTGGACAAAAGATTTTGATTGATGGCAAGAAAGAGGTCTCCAAACCACAAAATTTTCTCCTTGCAAAGTCTTCATTAAGAGAGAGTGAAAGAAGAAAGAAGGCTTGGATGGTTGGAGGGAGGGAGGGAGAGGGGGAAGAGAGTGGGAAGGGAGAAAGAGGATAGAGGGGGAGGAGAACAAAGGGAGAAAGCAGGAAAGGAAGGAAGGAGGGAGAACCACAGAAGGAGGCAGCTAAATGACCCTTGTGGCACTTCTATTCGAGACATTGTTTTGTAGCAGGGGACTTTCCTGTACATTCTAACAAACGACCACCTTCTTTAGAGAAACACACAGTACAGAGCTGTTAAAAAGCACCTTAGCATATTGCAGCAACACAGGAAGCAACGTCAAAACTCAGTCTGTGTTGAGAAAGGGGTGAAAATTTGCTAAAATTAATTGGCAGAGGCAAGACTCGCTGTTAATGAACGACTGGAGCATCCGTCTCTTCTCCCGCTTTAGAACTCAGCCAAAGGACACAAGCAGACTCCAAAAAAGGAGTTCTAATAACTCTGTTTTTGCTGCTGCTGTGCCGTCTTTAGGCGAAGTGTGTGGTTTTACTAATGGTCTCTGACAGTAATAAGTTTCTCTGGTGTTTATCCTTCCTGACAATACACGGCTATAATTATTGTAGCAGAGAATTTAATAAGTCACAGAAAGTGGAATAAACACGACACTGTGTTTTCTGGAAAATATTAATCCCCTTCTCTCTGTGTTCTTGTTATTTGAGGTTTTTAGTTGAATGCTATTTTCCTGTTGTCTGTTGGACTGCAGTGGACCAAGTTGGGTCCTCCATGGGGAGACCAGCGAGCTGTTCATTTCCTTCAGTGTGAGTGGTTCAGTTAGTCCTCTCAGACCACCAAGGACTCCCCTGGAAATTTATCAACCTCATTGCACAACCCTTCCCAACTATGGGGGTTGGGATGAGAGCTACTCCCCACAGGCTCACTCATGCCTTTGAGCACTCTGACCCTGTTGGTAGCACTGCTTTGAACAGCCAAGGCTTTGCTGAAGGAAACATGTCCCTGGGGTTGGGCTTTGACTGTTTTACAGCCAAGCCCCATTTTAAGTTCTTCCATGTTCCCTTTCCTCCTTCTCTATCCCCTCCCCTCCTCTCTATCTATCCAAGCCCCCCCCCCCAACCCAACCTCTGCTTTACCCCCTTCCATTCCTGGGTGTGACTGAAAAGTGGTCAGCCAGCTTCTCGACTTCCTGCCCAGCCTTGTGTCCCTGCCCCTGCCCCTGCCCCCGCCCCCTCCCCGCCCCCGCCCCTGCCCCTGCTGCAGTGCCCCCAGGCTTGTGCCACCATGAAGGTGCTCTAGAATGATCACCCAACACACCCCTCTTTCCTGTGTTATATTTTGTTTGAGTGTTTTATCCCAACATTAGAAAAGCAACTAGCACACCACCATTGTGGACTGGATTACATAAGTGCAGCCTTTATATCCTCCATGTTTATTTCTCTGACCCCCACAGAAGCCAATTTCCCCAGTCACCATCCCATGTCTCCTGCACACACTGTTGAATCAGTACCTGTCCTCTTAGGGTGATTATCTTCACCCCACCTTGCTGGCATTTGTTCTCTGACTCCTTTGCTGGTTTCCTCTCAGCTACACAGCATGAGAGGAAATCATGGGGCATGTTAACTGAGAGGGCACATCTGACAATGTCTGGGGTATAGTGTGTTTAGATTGTCACATCTTGGAGTGAGGAAGGAGGGGAGAGACACAGCAGGTAAGATGAAAAAGGGGGCTGTGGGTGGGTCTGAGCATCCTTCAGGGTGTGGCACAGCTCCTAACCAATGAATCGACAATGCAGTGGGAAACTGCTCTTGATGTCGGATGTCCCAGACTTCTAGCCTGACTCCTTCTTTCTGCTTTGGCCAATCTCTCCTGGCTTGAGCATCAGCCAAAGGAACAGCTTCCAAGTCTGTCTCCTTCCCCATGTCTACTCGGATCCTCGGATTTCAACATCCATCTCCTTAGTTTATATTTCCCTCTGTCTGTGCATTGCTGAGCACAGACTTGCCCTGCCTAAAGGCAGTTCCAGAACCTTGACCCTAAAACCTCTCTTTCTACTTTGCTTTCCCAAATGGCATCCAGTATGGGAGCCAGAAGACACATAAGGCCACTTGTGGCCTCTTGAAAGGTGAACAGAGTTATTCTGAACTGAGAAATGCTGCTTAGTAGAAAATACACAAGGGATGCTAAAAACAGAACCGAAGATAAAGGATGCAAATATATCTTATTAATGCTCTTTAAAGGGTTTAAAAATGTTTATATGTTTCTCTCTGTGCATTCTCAATACATGCAGATGTCCACAGAGGCCAGAATAAGAATTCAGAACCCTTAAAACTGGGGCTCTAGGTGGTTATCAGGAGCCCAACTAGGTGCTGGGAACCAAACTCAAGTCCTCTGGAAGAGCAGCAAGCACCCTTAATCATAAAGCCATCTCTCCAGGGTATTCTTTTTATATATTTTAAAGTGTGTTTGTGTGTGTGTGTGTGTGTGTGTGTGTGTGTGTGTGTGTGTGTGCGCATGCATGTACATCTGTGTATGTGTGTGAGTGTGCGTGTGTGCATGTGTGTGTGCATGCATGCACATCTGTGTATGTGTGTGAGTGTGCGTGTGTATGTGCATGCATGCACTTCTGTGTATGTGTGTGTGCGTGTGCATGTGTATGTATGTGTATATGCAAGCATGCACATCTGTGTATGTGTGAGTGTGCATGTGTGTGTATCGGGAGGGGGCATTGGTTCTCCCAGATCTGGAGTTACAGTTAGTTATGAGCTGTCTGAAGTAGGTGCTGGTCCCTGAACTCATGGCCTCTGTGTGACCAATAAGCCCGTGTCATCTAAGAGCTATCTCTCCAGCCTCTCAGTAATTTTATACCAACTGCACACTTGAATGGTAATATTTGGGATGTGACAGGTTGAATTAAGTACTTAACTATAGAGGTGGATTCTGAAGAGAGGACAAAGAGATACCAAGCATCTCCATTCACTCCCAGAGAATACTGCATCAGCAAAACCCATCTAGATGTTTTGAAACTCTGGAGTCTACTGAAGGCAAAGAGTTCTCAGGAGAAGACTTGAGTGTTAAGACACAGTGGACATGAGTAAGCATTCCATTCACAGACACCGTGTGTCACCAGCTCCAAGGCTCATGTTAGATGCAGGTGTCATACCAAGTATCTTTTCTGGCTAGAATGGGGTGGGGTTAAAATTATATTACAGAAGAAAAATTGAGAAGTCCACCAGCATGTAACAATTAGGCAAAATGCTGCTCAACAACCACTGAATCAAAGAACTCACAAGAGTCTACTCAGAGGTGAATAAAATTAAAATCACAGCAGACCCACAGTACAAGGCCAGAGCTGAGGTGTGGCAAGACCTGACAGCTGTGAGTGTTCACACTGAAGGGTCAACAACATAGGTTCTCAGTTTAAGGAACTAGAAAATGAAGGGTAAACAGTCCAAACTGAGTGGAGGAATGAACAAATTGCATGCACTGTGGGGACAGGCTTTAGACAGTGACCAGCAGTGAACTCGAGTTCTCAGTGCAATCAAAATAAGTAAAATAAATAAATAAATGACAAGAAAATCAATAAAATAAAATGTTCTTAAAATAAGAAAAGACTGAAAAACTTTTCAGTGCTTTTTATTTTTTTAAAAAACAAAAAGACCCAAATCACAATTAAATCAGAAATGAAAATAAAGACATTAAAATCAATTTACATAAATAAAAATACAAGAAAGTACAATTAACTTTCTCTTACAAGCTGATTGCCTGGATGGAACAGACATATTCTTAGAAATGGGAGACTTAACTCATGAAAAATCGGAAGTCTGAACAAGCCGAGGATGAGTTTGGAGAGTGGTTAGGTGTCCTTACTTTGCATCTCTGTGGCTGTGGTAAAACACAGATAAAAACCAACATGTGAGGAGAGGGCTCACTTGGCTCCCACCTCCAGGTCACCCCCCATCACTGAGAGAAGTGGGAGCAAGAACTCACAGGAACTGAAGCAGAAACTGAGAAGGAACTCTGTGAACTGACTTGTTCCCTCTGGTCTGTGCATCTACCATTCTTGTACAGCTCAGGGCTACCTGCCTAGGGCTGGCTCCATGCAGTGAGCTGGCTCCATGCACTGGGCTGGCTCCATGCAGTGAGCTGGCTCCATACACTGGGCTGGCTCCATGCAGTGAGTTGGCTCCATGCACTGAGTTGGTTCCATGCACTTGGTTGGCTCCATGAAGTGAGTTGGCTCCATGCACTGGGCTGGCTCCATGAAGTGAATTGGCTCCATGCACTGGGCTGGCTCCATGCACTGGGCTGGTTCCATGCAGTAGGCTGGCTCTATGCAGTGGGTTAACTCATACACTGGGCTGGCTCCATGTAGTGGGCTGCTTCTGTGTAGTAGGCTGGTTCTATGCAGTGGGATGGCTCCATACACTGGGTTGGCTCCAGGCAGTGGGCTGCTTCTGTGCAGCAGGCAGGCCCTATGCAGTGGGCTGCTGGTTCCATGCACTAGGCTGGCTCTATGCAGTGGGCTAGGCCCTCTCACATTAGTCATCGATCAGACTCAGATCAACTTGATCAAGAAAATTATTCAACTGAGGTTCTGTCTTCCTTGGCAAATCAAAGTTGTGTCAAGTTGACTACAAACATTAGACATGGACCTGTTTCCCTACGTTCATTTCTTGCTATAATGAAACACTCTTTCATAGGGGAACTGAAAAAGAGAAAGAGACTCATTTTCTTATAATTCTACTACAGCCCATCCATCATTTGGGGAAATCGAGGCAGGACTACTCGAAATAGTCACATCACTGTCAGTCAAGAATGAAGAGGAGCAAGGACTTTCATGCTGCTGCTCCTGGCCTATGCTCACCCTTCTCTATTCACTCTTATCCAGGTCAATGGAAAACAGTGAAACATAATATGGTTATGCCCAGATAAAAAATTGGGTTTTCCACCTTCCTTAAGGGGTGGTTCTCCAGTAATCCAGTAGTCAAGACAGTTCCTCTACTGACATGCTCACAGGCTAAACTGATTGAGGTAATTCTTCAGTTGAGACATTCAAATTGTCCACTCCAAACAAGGGTCACACCAGCCCCCACAAACCCATGCTCACACCAACCTGTGCTCACACCAACTCATGCTCATACCAAGATGTGTTCACACCAACCTGTGCTCACATCAGCTTATGTTCACACCAACCTGTGCTCACAACAACCCATGTTCATACCAACCTATGCTCATACCTGTCACTCCATCAATAGTTATGTTGATACAACTCTAACCTCATATCTGTCTCCATCTTACGATCTCCTCCAAGGCCCCAGCCTTTCACAAGTTTGATCCCTGCTTGCTTGAAATCTCACTTTCAATTTTGTCTGCATGTCAGCCTTCAAGACTTTCTAGAAGTGTATATGACACAATTGTGTCTCCTACCTACACTCCCGAATGTCCTCATAACACAAATGACTTAACTCTCTCTTTACCCATGTCCAGAACCCCACTTTTTGCCTCCCAAAGCTACAAGGTATGTGACCATTACAGTTGCCATTCAGTCCCTTCTACATAACTACCAGTTGGATGTGCTGACTTCTGTGATGCATCTCAGAGACAGAGAATAGGAAAAGTGATGTTCCTAAAGTAAAGAGAGGCGATAGCTCCATGAGCACAGCGCCTGTGGCACAAGATAGCCTGAGTTCGATTCCCAGTACCAGCCTGGTGGTTGTGTCCATGCCACCACAGGGCTTCTGGGCAAAGAGAGACAGCTCTTCACTGGTTGGAGGCTCAGGGAGAGACCCTGTCTCAGAAATTAAAGAGAAGCGACTGGGGAGACATGGAAAGGGGCTTGCATGTGACACCTATGGAAAATAATGAAACCCTAACTGCCAGCTTTCATAGGGCAATGGAAGCCACAGTAAGGGAATGATCAGAATCAGATACAGGAGATGATGTAACCTCAAGGTGACCCCAAGCATTTCTTCTTGATCTCTCCTTCCATATGTTGGTTTATTGGCAACATCTGAGAACAGCCATCCAAGAAGAAGGTCCCGACAGAAGTTGGTAGAACACAGGAAGTGCATTTGTGCATGTAAGGGTACATTAGAGGGCATGTAGCTGAAAATGTGCACATGTGTAGTATAGCATATATATATGTATATATATGTATATATATACATATACACACAAATGTATAGACAGTATTATATACTATATACCATATACTATTACTATATACACTATACTAAATATTATATGCTATTACTGTATACTATATACCATTACTACATACTATAAACTACATATATATGACATTAAAAAGATGTTATATGGCTGCAACCTAAATGAAAACAATTTCCTTCCCTGAGGAATGAACAGGCTGGTGCCTCCCTGCCCAGATCCATGTCAGGAGCATGTGCAGAATCCTCTTATGAGCAGTAGCCAGCCTTTTTTTTTTTGACATTTGGTAATTTTTTATTCTGTTTTATGTGAAAGTTAAAAGCTAACACGCTCAACTTGTAGATCTTAAGCAGCTTCCATCTCGGCCTCAGATATTCATTGTGGAAGACACTGACTTTTGATATCAGGCCAATAGATTGGCACCCAGTACACAGATGTTCATGGCTAAGTGGATTCTGGGACTCTGCCCCCACTCTGTTTTCAGGAAGATAGTAGATTTCAACTCACAGAAGAGAGAGATGTCATTTAGAAAAGAAAGTGACTAACCCTCACACTCCTTCTTGTCATGCCCTCTGAAAATGGCTCCATTTGCCTTTTTTATACCACAACTCTTCTCTTTAGACAAAGGACTTGGCATCAAAGAAGAGAATTACTCAGACTTAATATGACCATCAAGAAACCCTACAGCATCATGGGCTGTCTCTTACAAGGTAAATTCTCTAAGATCCTGGAGGGCCAGTCTAACATTTGTCTGACTTGACTTAGGGTCAAGCAGGAAATGCCAGACATGAGAAGTGCTCTGGAGAAAGGCTGGAGAGCATGGGAGAGTCTGCAGGAGCTGCGAGAGTCTGAGGGGCAAGCATGGGCCTTCAAGGTCAAGGGTCTTCACCAGGCTGGAGAGAGGATGGGGCCCCAGTGCACACACAATTCTTAGCTCTGTGAGGTCTCAAAGAAGTTCTTGGGTGGAGAGATAGGTGCCAGACTGACTGGAGAGGCAGAGTCACGCTCCTGCTGGACTCTGTAGTTGTGTTCTCCAGTTAAGCCTCCCCTCTGGATCCTGAGCAGAAGGCAGGGATCCCATGAACAGAAGGCACAGATACCTTGAGTAGAAGGCAGGAATACCATGAGCAGAAGTTGCGGCTTTGACTTTTTGGTACTTTTGGCTAGGAGAAGTCAGGACCAAGAGAGCCAAGAGGACAAGCTTAAGTTTATTTTACATCAATTCAATCATTTCAAGTGGCTGCCAACTTCCTCCTGATGCGAGCCCTGTGTCTTCATCATGGTCAGCCTATAGTCTGTCAGCCTTTCTGAGTTCTGTCTCTCCACTGTCTCTTTCTATCCACATCCCAGCTGGCTGTCATCCATTCTTCCTGCTCATAGCCTTCATGTTTGTCTCCCTTCCTCTCTTCCACAGCCTCTGGTGACTTGGACATCTTTCTTTATAGGTCACTTTCTTTGGAGTGACTGACCAACCTGATGAGCTCCTCCAGACACCAATTTTCCTATCTGGCTACAATGTTGCAAGTCATCTGTCCCCTTTCTTGCCCCCTGTGAGAGAGGGGACAGCATGTTCTCAATGCCCACTCAGTGCATTGCAAACGACCCTCAGAAAGTGGAGGGATAGCAGCTTCTTTGACCTGAAGTTTATAGATATGGCTGAGGTTTCCTTTTTATAGGAGCAAGAATGGTTCTATATTTTCACATTTGTTTATATAGATGGAACCAGAAAATCAACTCTGTCAGACATTTGTATTTGTCAGCTGCCTATTACTGCAACAAAACACCTGAGGTGATTAACTCATGAAGACAGAAGGTTTGCTTCAGCTCATGGCTATAGGGATTTAGTCTAAGAACCAGTAGCATTAATGTTTTGGGCTTCTGCAAGGCATATTATGTCCCAGGATAAATCAACAAAGCCTGTATCACACATCCCAGGCAAGACACCAAGAGAAACAGAAAGAGCCTATAGTCCTGTGTTCTTCTTTGAGAGCTTATGACTTTATTACCTCACATAAGTTCCCAAATCCTAATGGTGCCATCACTTCAAATAGTGCAACCTTGGGGACCAAACATCACTAGCTGAATCTTCGGGAGATCCTTCACCCAACCCCCTACACCAATATTGAGGCAGGAAGGTTCTTCTTGAGTTACCAAGGCAATTCTGCACAGCAGAGCAAAATGTGATAGCCTATGAGTTCATGGAGTATGACAGGGACATCCTTAGCCATCCAGGAAGACACTGAGTCACCCTAAATAGACTGTTGGTGAGAATGTGGGGACCCAGAGGCTCTATCTGTAAAGTACAGAGGATGAGGAGAAGGGGAAAGAGCTCACCAGAAGAATCACAGAATCAAGGTCATGCAGACTCTGGTCTTTTTCAGCAGCTGGGAGATACCTGGAAAAGTAGCCAGATGCTGCTGGTCACCTGTCATATCTGGGAATGGCTTCATCTCATTACTTCCGTGAAGGCCACACTGGCCAGCACTCCCCTGTCCATCATATAGGGTAGGAACGGAAGACTTGTTGAGTTGTCCCACCCCTGAACTAGGGACTACAAAAATGATGCCATGCTAAGCTGATCCTGTGAGTGTGGTCTGTAACAAGACAGGAGAACACTAGGTCAGTGGACGGTGAGTCCAGGAGCTTCCCTGAGGGAGCTCTTATTGTCTGCCCATCTCCACCCAAGACTTCAGCTGTGCTCTGGGAAATGAGATGCTGGGTGCCACGTGGTGCTGTTAAGATGGCAGATATTCGGTAGACAATGCCCATGTTAGCTTCTGTGCACCTAAGTTCATGCAATCATGTCTCCTAGTTCTAGACAGACAGACTATGAGATCCTAGTCCCAGACAGACAGACTGTGAGAGGCCTGAAGTGGGAACTGGTTAAATCAGAACTTGGAGCAGTCTGCGCTAACACCATATTTCTGGGCTTGACCTGAATCTGTAAGGTCCTTCTTGTCTCTGCTGACATCTGTTCTGCTCCATGTGGCCATTATTCCAACATGATTGAGCTGGCACTGGACACCTGACTTCTACTGAGCCTCCTGGCACCTTCTCCTCACATCTGAGGACACAGAGAACCTTCTTCCTCCACTGGGGGAAGTGGAGTCATTGCACTGGGGGTCAGAGTCTGATACAAACAGGTCTGTCAAGGGACTAGAGCTTTACACACTCCATACACTTAACCATATTCCCTACCTTGATTTCCCAATTAACTAAGCTTCACAGATGTCACAATGTCCCCAGATGACACTCAGTCCCCTTACTTTTAACCCTTGCTTCTGCTGTTGCAGTAGACAGGAACCCCACTTTTCCTCATTCGTTTCTTATAAAGTGTGTGTGCTTCGGTTTATAAGCATGTCACCTTAGCCAGGTCATGGTACCTTGTTGGCAGCCGGGTTTCTCATTCATGACATGGAAGGTTCTAGAAACACTTCCCACGCTGCTTCTGAAGTCTCTGAACTGATTGTCTGCAGCCTGCATGGTATCCTGGCACCCAGCAGACTCTTGGCTGCTGTTCATCATCTCTGAACCAATTGATCGTTGTCAACGTCACGGTGACTGAGGGCCACTGGGAGGATTCCCACCAAGAATGTTCTGTGTACATTCATTTTCTCTTGCACCAGGCCCGCTTTAATGAGCTTTCTGAAACTTTCAATCACAGCACCCTCGGGCGCTCTTGAAATCAGAGGCAGTGGAACCCAACAGGAGCGATCACTCAGGGCTGTAAGTAAACAGAGCTCGTCCTAATACCCACGTTTGCGACGCTGTCTTTTCCCGGAACAATGAACTGCAGTGCCCCTGGCAGCTCAGGTCTCATTTTGAAAGAGAGGACTTACCATTTCCTTATACTCCCAGGGCTTTCATGAGCTCCTTTGCTCTACATGCAGCCCCTTCCCCACCTCGTGGTGCAAACCCTTAGCAAATTTGCATCGGAGCCATCTCCTGCCTGCAGCTGGTAAGGGCTGGCAGCAAGTCTCTCTGTGCTTAGGAGAGCTCATGCCCCTTGCAGGTGGGGCTTTTCCACAGTGCTGACGAGCATTTGCGGTTCACACCCTCATTTAGATCTCCACACCCCCACGCAATCCAGTCACTCCTCGTGTCCCTCTGCCCCACCTCTCATGATTCTGCATCTCATTATCATTTTGTGCTATATCAATCTGTTCCCTCCAGTTCCGTCCCACTCTTTATGTTTCCGCTGTACAAAACTAATTACACTGCGCCTCCAACACAAGCTCGGAACTGTCTTAATGGCACATGTCTGCCTTTAATGAATGCTCTTTGAATATAGGTTTTAGTGCCAAGTTGAGTAGTTACCTCAGTATCAAAGAAAGGAAGGATCTAACAAGAGGAGAGTAAGTGAACAGGACAACACGGGTGTCGATATTTCCACACCTGACGCTGCCACTTGACTGCTCTGGGCAGCAGGAAGCATTATGGGCCTTTTCCTTTTAAATGAAGCATTATTGACTCCGGGCTTCTGGTCCCATTGCTCTGGACTTCTCTTAGACCTGCTGTGATCAAACATCCCCGGGGGAATTAGCCAAACACAACTTTCTAGAATTCCAGAAACAGAGAGGGATCCATGGATAGATTTCTCCGAAATTTTCTGTAGAACAATGCCAGTCCATCACCCTGTACTTCAGACTCTGTGCTATTTGAAAGCCTCTCTTAGGATGGTCGATCACCTTGGTGGAAAAAACAAAAAAACTCAAAGGAAAAGCCTTCTCTTTGATTTGATATTTATATATCTCTATCTCTATCTCTCCATATATATGATACATATATATGTGTGTATATATATCTATCTCTATCTCTCCATATATATATGATATATATATATATACACACATATATATATGAGATATGTATATATACATATATATGTATGTATATATATATATATATATATATATACTTCATATAAAGTGTCACAGAAAATAAAGTCAAATGCTGCAGAACCTAAAGCTATGGCTCTGTGTGTTAGTGAAATATACGAACCATACAACATAGCCAAGCTAGAGCATTCTTGCATTCTTACTGTTCTCTTATGAGTGAGTCAGTTTAAATGTTAACTCAGTGTGTGTGTGTGTCTGTGTGCGTGCGTGCAGGCGGGCATGAGCGCAAGCACGTGCATGCACGTGCACGCATGCACACACGTGCAGGTGTGTATATGTATGTATGTTCATGGTATGTGTTCAGTAAAGATATATATGCATTAAAACAGAAGAGTTACTTTGGGCTGAGCTTATTTTGTGCATTTTTGTTTGGTGTTTGGATTTGAGTACCTCAATATATCTTTAATTTTCTCTTCTATTATTTTCTCAAGACAAGAACTCACATATCCCAGACTGCTTTCATCTTACAGACCTTAACTCCTGCTCCCTTCTGTTGTGTGGAAACTACCTCCCAGAGCAAACCTTTCAAATTAGCCCACATTCTTAATCTCGGGAAGTAAACAACACAATAGCATCAGAAAGTCCCTGAATCTGAGTAGATTCAATAGCTGTGGGAGAAAAGACATCAGTTGTCCTACCCAGCTTATATAAACAACAGGGACTCTGAGAGACATTCTCAGAACAATTGAGTTACCCAGAAGAGACTCATAACAGTGAGCCATATGCAAAGAGCGCTCTTCTACCCATTAAACAGCCTGAGAGCTGTTCAGTGAGCTCCAGGCTTTCTGCTCTCATGTACTGTCACTCATTCTGTGGTAGGCTTTGATGATATAGTTATCTTTAAGTCATCGTGATCATGTTAAGTGACACTTCACTCAAATTTTTGTAAGCAACCCTATTTTAAACTCATTAATTTTCTAAGTTGGAATTTGGTCTGTTGTAGATTTTCAATGTACGGTGAGTAAACATTTGGTCACACCTCCCCAGGAACAGTGTCACCATAGCACCTGCTTCTACCTCTTAAGTGCTGGACTCATGGGCATGAACCACCACACCCAACCTCCAATGAATATTTTATTATTTATATTTAAATAAACTTTATTATAAAAAGGTTACAAATAGGCTACTCATAAGCATGCCTTTAATCCACCGGCACTCAGGCAGGTGGATATTTCTGAATTTGAGATCAGCTTTGTCTACATAGGGAGTTCCAAGACAGCCAGGGCTACACAGAGAAACCCTAACCCTTTAAAGTAAAAGTTTGCAAATAAAACACCCCACACATTAAAATTAACCAGACTCAAAGTCTCTACATCTCAGTGAAGCTCTGTACAGATAGAATAGCCGTTCTGAAGCTGTGGGCCTTCACAGCAGACTCTTTACTTTCATTGTAAATATATTTGCATGTACCTTTTATTAACGAGTAATTTAAAAGCCCATGGGCTGATAGGAAATGATTTTGAGATAGGTCGAGGACATAATCACAAGTCACGTGGGACATATTGAGTCAGTTGAGATAAGACTTCGTTTTAATCGTGATGGTATGTTGAGGAGGACTTGAATCTTGTCCAAATGGGAAGTAACTTCTTATATGAAAGTGCAGGGAATCTAATTGGCAGCCAGTGTTCCTTTGGCCTTGACCCACGATATCCTAGAAATGGTTTAGCTTTTCTTCCAGACGCACCTTCTACCATCTGTAGAATTGGGACCTTGTCTAATGTATCAGGAATCACCACTGTACACAGGCAAGATTTGGTACAATAAGGGCTCATAGATTCTTTAAAATGGTTCAAATTAAGTCTCCCAAACCTGTGGGTGTGGACATGATGTCACTGGTCCCAAGGGCCTATTACAGATATAGGAAGTCTTTTGAGCTGTGATTACCCCAATTACCCAGACAGGCTCTGGATCTAATAATACCATCATGACAAGAAAAGTAGGGGAAGAATCTCAGCTCTCGGAAGAAAATAAAGAAAAAGAGCACATGAAGATGGCAGAGAAGGTTTAGCTGACATGCCTACAGTCACAGGAAGTTGGAAGAGTAAGGTTTCTCCACCTGGTTTTCTGTGGCAGTATAATCTACTAGCACTACGCTTTTAGACTGTGCTGCCAAGTGAACATGAACCTGTCATCTCTGCTGCCCAGTCTGAAGTCCTGTGTGCTGATAGCATTAGCAAACAAATGAGTACCATGTCCTAGCCATCCAGAAGCATAAAGCTGCCTTAAGGCACCTGACAGATTCACTGTACCCTAGAACAGGGGAGGAATCATCTCCAAGGCATGTGCTGTCAGTGATATCATAGGTCGGGAGAATGAAGCCACAGAGAAGCAATTTTGAAACAAAGGATAGAAAAAAGAAGATGTGTGCAGCGTCAAGATGAAAAGAGGCCAGAATTGAGTGAGCCATGCTGGGGGAGTCAGGAAAACAGAAACTCTCTGAGCTTAAGGGACAATTTAATACATGGAGCTAGTTCTAGGTGTTAGAGGGGCAAATGATTAAAAGAAAGACAAGGGAACCCAAGAACTGGTAACTGCAAAGCCCTTTGTGGTCCTAGAGCGGGGCCGGGACTGAGTGGACAGAGGCGTGCTGCAGAGTCTGGCAGGAACTGGAGGTCAGCAGCCTGCTCAGTAGAACTTCAGTCATGGAGGAGAGAGGACTGTTGTTGAAGATGCCCCAGGACAGCAGAAAGGGGAACAAACAATGGGGATTCTGTTTCCCATCCGGGCCTCTCAGTGGCAAATGCAACTAGAAGTGAGTTGACTTAGGACACCAATAAAAGACTATAGGATTCAGTCTGTCTCCCTCGAAGCAGATCAGGGGAGAGGGCGTGCTCCAGGAAGCCAAGATTAAGCCAGGTGTATTTGAATCTCGCATAGGCCAAAGCTGGAAGACTGAAGTGAAATTTACAATATTTCAAACTAAATGAACATGAAAAGGTAACTCATCAGAATTTGTGGGCTGTGGAGAATGCAGTGTATACGGGAGGCTTCTGGCATGAAATGTAGTAATCAGAAAATACGGAAGCTGGGAAATCCATACTGTGTGTTCCCACCTCAGGGAATGAGATAGACAGGCAGATGCAACCCAGAGGAAGCCCAGGACCAACACAATAAAACCTGAAAAGAAAGCCAAGGACACAGGAAATGACACCAACAGAGAAAGTCGACACACCTGAAGACCAATGCTGTGGACTTCCTGTGGCCCTCAACATACCCTGAAACCTGACCCCCAAGCTGAGTACCTTGGGAAGTGATGAGGTCCCCACCCCCATCCATCAATGTCAGCACACAGTGATAATGTGCAGTCCACGAACCAGGACGTCATCAGGTCTGGTGCTCTCAGTCTAGGAGTGAGGCCTTCAGAACAGTGAGGCACAGACCTTTGTTGTTTATAAACCACTAGGCATTGAGGACTGGTTCTAATGCTTTGAATTAATTGGGAATCTGTGTGTCCAAATGCTGAAGGTCCCTGTCTCTAATTGGTTTTTGATCAATCAATAAAGAGCCAACGGCCAATGGCAGGGCAGAGAGAGGGAGGAACTGTTAGAACGCAGGCTAGGAACTAGAAGGAAGACAGAGAATCACCAGGAGTCAAGGGAGAAAGATGGGACTTAAGAACTGCAAGAGAGAAAGCCAGCCAGCCATGTAAGAATCCAGGTCAGTGGCCACTGGCCACTTTCCCGTTTGAGCCTGGGGTAACAGGGGAAGGTTTAGGAGTCTCAGGAGTACTGGAGCAGGGCATCTGCTAGTAGGGGAAGGTTTAGGAATGCCCAGCCTTTTAGCTAGTCACAACATATCATAAATTAACTGACGCGTGCTTGTGTGCACGTGTGACAAGACAGGAGCCAGAGCAGTGTAGCCAACTCCCGTTACAAGTCAGCCTGTGGTATTATGCTATAGTAGACTGAGCAGCGTAAGAAAATGGAGGACTAACACTGTAAACCCAAGGAGCCCGTGGGTGCAGAGAAATGACTCAGAAGTTAAGAACTTTTGTTGCTCTTGCAGGGGACCTGAGTTCAGTTCCCTTCCCATAAAGCATATAGTGGATTGCAATCATCCATAACCTCCATTTAAAGGGCTCCTGCACTCTCTTGTGGCCTCTACAAGCACCAGGTACTCACATGCTGAACAGACTTACATGTAGGCCGAAAGTCACACACATTTAAAAAAAAATCTTAAAACAGACATCTTGACTGCTCTCTGATCTCATAAATATTGAAGTGGTAATTAAGAAAATTTAACAAACCAGTCATTACAAATTTGATACCTGATATTTGACTAGTAAATAGACCTGTTCTTTAAAAGATAGAACAGGGAAAACTTATATAGTAAGATTAAACAGGTAGAGGATGTTGGACTGTTGGTTAGTGATCTACCACACACACACACACACACACACACACACACACACACACACACCACATGGAGTGGGGAGGTAAGACCAGATGGTTTTTCTGGTGAATTCTCCTACATGTTTAATAAACAGCTTCTATGCATTATTTGTGATTTATTTTAATAACAGAAACATAAATAGAACCCTGCCTGTGAGACCAGAATCATAGTATCTCCCAAATAGGAAAAAAAAAAAAAAAACCCAAAAGAAAGTAAAACCACTCACAGGACCACTTCTTGAACAGACATGTAGAAATCTTCCAAATATCAGCAAGCGGTCTAGTGACACTCCGGAGAGCCACAGCCAAGAACAATTCATGCCAAGCATGCATGGATGACAGAACTTGGAAAATGAGCAAGCATAATCCACAAACCTTCCCATCCAATAAAGTAGAGAAACCATATGATAACACAAGCGGTGTAGAAAAACCATTCGGTAAACTTAATACCGCTTACAACAAGAACACACAACACCGCTTACAACAAGAACACAC
>JANHMN010000002.1:236325262-236365804 GCA_030674055.1 Rhabdomys pumilio
TATATATAGGAATATATATATACTATATATATAGGAATATATATATATATATATTATATATAATATTATATATTCCTATAGTCCAATGTGTCCCCGGCACCCAAACATTGTGTCTTGAGAACCTTTGGACATCACTTCCTAAGGACCCCGTGAGAATATCTACAGGAGCCACTTTATGCCCTGTACCAAGTTAAGAGCAGGTGATCAGACCATACTCAGATGTCCAGGGAAGACCTTTCTGGAAATGTGAGGTTCATCAGAGGCCTGGAGTAAGAGAGGACACCAAAGGAGGTGTAAGCATGTGTCACCAGAGGAGGCTACTGGGATGGAGCCAGCAGAGAGAGGATATTACATGAGGGAGATACAGTGGGGAACAGTCACTAAGAGCTTAGGGAGCGGGGCTTAAGATATCACAGGTCTTGATGAGTAGTCACGAAGGGTTCTGTAGTGATGGGTAACACTGGTTTAGCTGAGTGGCCACCCAGACACTACTTAATCAAATCAGATCATGGGATCACCTCAGAGCTGTGAAGAGGCAGAGTGGACATTTAGGAGCTCAGGCTAAGGGGAGGGAAGGCATAAAGATGGCTGACCTCTGAACACACATTAGACTTTAAGGGTGGAGCTTCTAGGGTTTGAATGGAAAGTGTCTCCAGAAGCTCAGTCCTTGGCTGACCGTGATTTTGGAGAGATTGTAAAGGTGTCAGAGGAGTTTAGTTAGAGGAAGCGGGTCAGGAGAGACAGAGGGGAGTCCTGGAGAGACCTCCTTTGCTCCCCCCATCACTTCCTTCCTGGCCCTCAGAAGACAAGGAGCCTCTGCCACCCGTTCATTCTACAGCTTCACCTGAGGCCCTGAAACTCTGCACAACGGATACACAAACCTTATACTGATGCTTGCAAAGAGTTGAGGGAAACTTGGTCTTCCCTCAGTTAAATTGTTTCTGTTTGCTATGTTGTCACAGAAACAAAAATCAGAGGAATAAGAAAGTGATACAAAGTCTTAGTTTCTGCAGAATCTGCCTTGAGAGGAGGGGCCAGAGTCAGGCAGGTGCTGCTGTCAAGAGCAGTCAGGTGCGGTATATACAGTATAGAAGAGCAAGGCACAGGGCTTCCCAGGGGCACGCCTTGACTTCCTTATTGTGTGCTAATGTTCAGAGTGGACATCTCTGCTGCTGAGGCCACAGCCCTAGGCAGACCACATTCCCTCCCCAAGGACTGGCCCTGCTGCCTACACAGGGCATCACAGAAGTGGCTGACATCTCTAGGATCTATTATGGTCCTGCGAGGCTGTGACAGCACATCTCCCTTGACTTAGCTTCTTCCCCGACTTTTGGGTCCTACTGAAGACAGACTTTGTGTGGGACCCACCTTGACCAAGTCTGCCCTTCACCAGTCATTGGCCAGGATGCAGGTAGAGATGGTGTAATGATGTCTTCTCATGGGAGTCTTGGGGAGAAATTCATGTTTCTCAAATATATGCAACGAACCACTCCATGTGCCACTAGATAGATAGATAGATAGATAGATAGATAGATAGATAGATGTACATAGGTAGATAAAGACAGAGAGGCAGACAGAGATGAGAGAAAGAGATGAGAGACAGAGAGAGGAGGGGGAGGAAAAGAGAGACGAGAAAGACAGAGAGACAGAGACAGAGAGGACAAACGACATAGATGTGAATGACTGGGGGACAACTGAAGATGAGGTGAATTATACTCTTCCCAGAAGAAGGAGCTACAGAACATTCTAGTGCCAAAAGAAGCAGGAGCTAGTGAATAGCTGGCCCCTAGCTATAGCCTAGCTGTCTGATGTTCAAACCCCTTTGCTGCCTTTCCAGAGTCCAGACAATCTTACATGTGGGTAAATCTGTTGTCATCATTGTTCCTGAGAACAGCCAAATGTGCTTTAGAGATTGATCAAAGTAAGGTGCAGAATAATTTGATACGGCCCCTGCCCCCACCTGGACAGTATGAGCTCAGGGAGCCTCAACCAGAAGCTCCTTGAATTGGCTGATCCCATGTGGGTTATGATAGGGTGGGAAGCCCAGAATGGCATCTGCCTCTGTGCAGTGGACCACTCCATTTACCACAGGGAGGTAGAAAGAAGAGACAGTAACTGGAGATGCTGTTTTCAGAGACAGAAGAGGACAGAAGGACAGATACATTGAGCACTTTCTGTAACAGGGGTGGGATCCAGAAATAAGTCATAGGTATCAGGGAAGCCAAGAAATGTGGAGCAGACATCAGTGCTCTGAGGCTCCAAATTCCTCCCAGAGAGCTGATTCTGCAGCAAACAGAGACATGTCCTGCTGCCTTGTTTCTCTGCACAAACCTTGGCACACAGGCCAGGCACTCTGACCAGAATGTGTCTGGTGCAGGTACTTCGGTGGATAGTTCAGGCATGCTTGGACTGATAGTTCAGGCTATGGACTTGGGCCACAAGTCTGAGAGAAAAAGCTAGAACAGTACCCACAGTTGCACCATGTATAAGAGGAGCCAGGATTGTGTCTGTGGTGTGAGTCAGGCCTAGAAGAGAAGCCAGTTCTAGAGTGTGGGCTTTGCACCAGGCTCTACTTCTGTCTGGGCCCTCCATCTGGGAAGACAAGCCTTTAGCAAGCTCACAGATGACTTTGGGACAAGCCACACTTGTCCCAAAATGATGAGATCTATGGAATCAAGGCTCTGTCCTGTACCCTAAGCCTTCACCTATCCCTGGGAAACAAGTTGCTTTGTCTCTCTGTTTCCCATTACATGCCCCCTAGATCCCATTACATGCTGCTATGATCCATATACAAGTCCAGGATCCCATATAGGACTGAAACAATCCCCATCCCCCAAATGCCATCCCAAATCTTTCCTACTTATTTGCTTTATGAAAATGGCCCCTGGTTGGTTATTAAGCAAGTGAGGTACTGTCTCCTTTATTGGTCCCCGGATTTGTCTAGCACGGTCTTGAGTTAAATAGAATAAGAGGCTTTTGCTCAATGCCACACAACATTTAACTAACAGTGTCATTTCTTTCCAGACCTAAAGGAACGATGGTATTTATTAAAGCATTTTGATTCTTTGGAGACAGATTAATAAGAAGCTCATGTCAGTTTTGCATGATAAAACGAGTCAATAAAGAATTGCACAGCGGTTTATGCATGCCCGGCTACAGTTGGCACGGTGCATGTTTGCACTGTCACAGAGAAATATTATTCAGGGAAGAAATCCTTCGTGACGTATCTCCATTATGGAACAAACACTCTAGATGGCACTCCTCTGGGTGGTGAGGGGTCTGTTTATGCATTCATTTTGTTTGGAGACCTGTCCATCTTAAGAATGGATGATCAAGATTGAGCTTGAAACAAGCTTTTAGAATGAGGAAAGAAACGCCTGCTTGGTTGTGGCTCTGTGGGCTATGCACTTGGGGATGGCATCAAGGCAACCAGAAATGAGGCAGCTACACACAGTCATAGCTTTATTCAAAACAGCAGGGACCCTGGCTGGGGAGCCAGCTCAGTCAGCGAAGGGTTTACTCCACAGACAGGAGTACTTGAAATTTATCCCAAGACATCCCGGTAGAAAGCTGGATGTGGCAGTGTGTTCATAGACACTCCAAAGCTAGGGAGAGGAGTGGAGACAGAGGATTCTTGAGGCTCTTTAGCAAGCCAGCCTTGCTGAATCACTATGCTTCAGGGTCAGTGAGAGACCCTGGCAAAAGATACAAGTGAAGATACAGTATACATACGTGAATACTCATGTACACATACATGTACACACACCTACACACACACACACACACACACACACACACACACACACACACACTGGCATGCACACAGACACACCCCATAAAGTAAATGATAGCAACAGCCTGGCCTGTTGGTCTGCAGAAGTGGAACCATGGAGTACTTTGCATCCTTTGTATCTCAGGGGTCATTGACTTCCACAGTTCACTGAAGGCAGTTTGCTTGTTCTTTGGTGATGAAACATGCTTGTCCATTAGCCATCTCTTCTGACCTTGCATTTAGGGGATACTTCAACTTCCAGGAGCAAATTGAGGAAGTTAGATTGCTTCCAGCAAGCACTTTGCTTGAACTGAAGCCAGGGCCTTCCTTTTGGAATGGCAGGAAGCAGGCTGAGATAGAAAAGGCTGCACCATGGGCCAGCTCCAGACCCAAGGGCACTCACTCATCTTAAATACAAATCAGTCCTGACATTTTTCACCTGTGCTTTTTAATTAAATTGTTTGAGTAAAATTTAATTGTGTTGAAGTGGAGATTAGAGCTACAGTTTAGAAATAACTGTGGAAAGGTCTCTTACCTAGAGAATGTCTGTGGAACTCCATGAAGGACAAAGATAATTAAATAACAAAGCCAAGTGTCTACTCAGCTAATCCAGGAACCCGGATGAGGCTCAGTGGGAACCAGAGCTGGAACCTTCTGTGCACACCCCACTCCTGGTACTCACTGCGGGTGAAGCAAGCTCAGGTGGCCTCACACAGGCAGAAACCTCTTCTGTTGTTCTGACAGATGGTCAGTATTCGAACCTCAGAACTAAAATCAATAATCACGTTGATCACATATACACAAGGAGAGACTCTGAAACCAGGAGGGGAAATCAGACTCTAGAGCTAGTGTCTGTGACCATCTACTTAGAACACATCCTTGCCTTGACTTGCTCACCCTGAGAGTGTAAATGAATCAAGGCATGTCCATGGCTGAGGACAATTCAGAGTCCCCATGCACACCCCACTTTAACCTAACTAGGTGAAAAATGATTTTTTAAAAAAATACTAGAAAGCACTAGCAGTTCCAACCCAACAGAATTCTTTGGTGCTGACCCTTTCCTGGGGCTGAGGCAACAGAAGGTAGGATGCCTGCTTGGCTCTCAAGAAGGAGGACTGGGGAAGCCTTGAAAGTGGTTTCCATTAAGAAACCTAGTTGTTGGTGAACTCATGAGCCCTAATGGGCAGTTTTGCTTCCCTTAGGTTTGAGTTAAGTGCAGATTATGTGCATTCTGGGACTTGCGCTCTTTCCATATGAAGTGCACTGGCTGTTTCCATGGACCCCCTCCTGCATCTCAAGGAAGAGAAACCATCCCACTAGGAGGGCGTTGAGAGATCACATCTGTACCTCAAACACTGTCCAACACTGTGTATCCAGGTGTGTGCTCCTGGATAGGCCTGCCTCAGACCGGGGATTATTTATCTATTGGCTACCCTCATCAGGATGCTTCTTACACATGGGTTCAGGAGATTCTCAAAGACCTCTGAGAGAATGAGGGCCCAGAAAATGAGAAAAAAATGGGACTCTCGAGGTCTGCTTGTAAAGTCACATACCTAAGTCTGCAGTCACCCTTTAAACTGCATGTGTCTCCTGCTGTCAGCATGGTTTGTTTGGTTCAAGAAGACCTTGCTGGGCTGTGCCAGGGTCTCCCACTTCCTGGTGTGAAGAATGTAAGGCCATTTGGAGGTGACCAGATGAACACAGGCTGGGAGTAGTCAATGTGTAGGAAATGGTGGGCCACCTCTTATTAAATTTTAAGGACATTTTAAATTCTGTGTTCAAACCACAGCTTCACTGTTTGGCTTTACTTACTCTAACATCATTTCTCTGTTTGACTTTGCCCTATCCTAACATCGTGAGGTCCAGGTGCATGAGGCGGCTGACTGGGAGAGGTGGGATACATTTTTGAAGTGTTCTTATCTGATCATGTAAACATGTTCTTCCATCGATTTTCTCCGAGTAATTTATTTGCTTGAACTTTGCTCAGGAAAAGCTGAACGACAGGAAAAGAGCTGATTTGAAAATCTACTGTCTCCTCATAAAAACACATTGACGGCTGGGGAGAACCATGATAGAATCTGTCAGCAGCTACCAAGAGTCACAGGCTCAAGTACACCTGCAGCCGTCAAGAACAACCTGCAGGTTTCTGAGGAATTCTTTCCAGAGGCTCCAGATTTCGAGGAAAGATTTCCTGTCCTGGTCATATACATCAGCTTTGGCTCCCCTCCCCCACATACACCCACGAGACCCAGGGGATTGGTGACTGCCACATCAGATGTGACGACCCAGGTTAGAGCCTCAGAGGTTTCTTCCACATGAGACCCAAACCACAGACCTAAGCCCACTTAATTTGCAAGTGGGATACATGTCAGCCTGACAGGATGAAGACATCTAAACGTTTGGTAGGCTGTTATGTTGGTGTCTCCATGGCAGTGGCTTTGGATGGGATTAAGATTCAAGTCTGTGAAGCTGATCATCCTCTGCACTGAGGGTGGGCTGCCTGCCATCATTTGAAGAACAAAGTCTGACTGACCTCCCCTGAGCAAGATGGGTGCTTCCGGCTGAACTTCAGATAGTTTCTGAACCTCCAGCCCACTGTTTTACCCATGAGCCTTTAGACTTTCTAAACCTCTATAGCGTGATCTCCTCCACCCAGACACCCCCCCCCACCCCACCCCACAACATTCTGAGTGGTCTCGTTGGTACTATCTTTTTTGTAACACAGGGAAGTCCTATGAAACCAGACACTGCATGTGTGCGACGGCAACGTCAGGCCTTGCCTATTACCTGGAACAAGGTCTTCCCAGCCAGCCACCCCAAGTCAGGTCTCCAGGTGGATAAGTCATGTGAGCTGTTTGAAGATTGATTTAAAGTAGTGGATTAAAAGGGCAGAAGTTCTACCTTGGAGCCTTTACACAAGGAGACAAGAGCCTTCCTGCTTGCTCTGAATTTCCTGTTTCTAGCACTGAAAACCTGCCCATCTGTTCTGGACCCTACCTGATTATGGAACAGAAAGCCCTGCATAAACCCTGTCTCCTCTTCTCCCAGCACAGTTTATCCCCATTTGCTGTGATGTGCACATTCAGACAATAGTCAACTGCATTTACTGTGTGTGCAAGAGACTACAGGCACAGACCCAAATCTCAATCATTAGCAACCATGCTGGGGGACTTGGATGCAGCCCATACCAAGAGAACATTGTGAGGTGAGGAATTTATTTTTTGCCCCAAAAATTGGAGACTAGGGTTTGTTCTCCTCTTACAACTACCTCAGAAGAGGAGCTGTTTAACAGGGACATACCATTTTCTTATCAGTTCTGAAAGAGTATGTCCAATGTCAAGGGATCACACCCATTGAGCAAGAGCAGATGGGGTTCTTGGAGAGAGCCCTATGCCCTGTCCTGGTTCAGGGAGGTCTAGGTGACAGAACAGGAGGTTTGGGGGTTGGGGCTAGACTATCTTGTCACAAGAATTAGTCCAGAAAAGGACTGAGGATAGCACAGCTTGCTTATCACTCTTGATGCCCCATGGTCAGGGCCTAGCACCACACAACTCTGCCCGTGGGGCATACAGCTAGAATCTTAGTGATCAAAGGCAGAGGTAGGAGGATCAAGATTCAAGTCTATCTTCCATTACACAGTGATCCAGACTGGGCTCTGCCACCCTGCAGGTCTGTCCTTATGAAAGAGGCAGCCTATCATTGTGTGGCATCTCAACCAGCTTTTCTAGTTCTTGTCTGAAGGATGCTCTCAACTCCTTCTTGGATTTTAAGTTTGCTGAATTTCTTCATCTTTAAAGTTTGAAACCAAGGACACTGGGAGATTCAGAATCCATCTGGGCCTTAGACACAGGGATATGGGAAAGCCCTGGATCTTCTTGGATTTCTTCTTTGTATCACTACTTTCCACACCAAAACCCCAGCAGGAATCTTATTTCAGCAGTACCAAAAATACACTTCCACTTTCATCCATGGATGGCTTTTCTGTTTGAGTGTAGAAAGCTGCACAGTTGATGTGGAGAGGTATCCATGATCTGTGTGCTGGGGAGAGCTCTCCAAAGCAGCTGTGTGGACCCAGAGAAGGGGTTCTCTTCACAACCAGCTGCCCAATTCAACCTGAAAGGCAAAGGTGAGTGTGGGCTCCCCCCTGCTTCTACACCCTTCATTTAACCTCGATGGTTTCTGTGAAGGCCTTATGTTGAAAATTTGGGCTGAGCATCAGTGTTCAGGCAGCAGTGTTCATTTAAGCTTACAAAAGGACTATGATTCTTAGCCTCTGTGGGGATAACAGGTTAGCCATGGGTAAAAGGGTAAGCAGAGTGCAGTTAAACTGTGAGCTGAAATAAACCCTTCTCCTTTAAGTTACTTTTGTCCGCGGTTTAATCACAGTAACAAGAAAATAGACTAAGAAAATGAATGGTGTATCCATTCCCTGGACTAATACTCAGTCCTGCAATGGAATGCTACATTGATAAGTTACAATGTAGCTAAGCCTTGAAAACAGGTAGAGTGACAAATAAAACATCTACTGCTACATGGAGCCATGTGCAGGAAGTTACAAAAGAAGCAAGGCAGTAACTGAAAGAGAGAGTCAGTTTGCAGCTGCCTGATGCTGAGGTGGAGAAAGAATTAGAAAGGAATTGCTTTGTCAGTACCCTTTCTTCCTAGCGAGGGAGCATGTTCTGGGGCTCTATGGAGGTAACTGGATGCAGCAGTGAGGACACCCTAAAGGTCACTGATGGTGAACATTATATCATATGTACTTTACAACAATAAAAATATAGTATCTATCCAAGATCTAATGTAAGTAAGTTTTCAAGACCATTTGAAGTCCTTATAAGCAAGGATGCTTGATTGTTCCTGTTTTGTTTTTACAATAAATCCCACCTGTGAAGCTCAGTATCATTTTCCACTAAGAATAATGGCTTTCCTATTTTGTAGGTACACAATAAACTTTGGTGAACCTTTTTTCCACCTCTAGGTACCTGTGACTGTAACTAGCCACTGTTTCTCCAGTGTCCTTCACCACAGAGCCGCTATCTTATTGAGGATGATGCCTATGAGGATGGAGGCTTCGTAACCTCAGCTGTGCAGAAGGATTAACAGAGTGATCTGTGTGCACATTTCCCATGCTCCTTTGCCACTCTAATTGCTGGACCATTAAAAATGATGAGAAAATTGTAGCCATCCAGACATCTCAGTATATACAGCCTATGGGCTGTTGGCAAAGGCTGTGTAGACCCAATACCCCCTTTGAATATTAACATCCACTCCCAACTTTAAACCACATTATAATTCGGAGGCGCTTGGTAGTGCCTCTGCCTCTCCAGCTAAATGACATTTGTCACACTCAAGTAGGAACAATTATTAATAATTTTCATTTCATTAGAGGCACTACAATAAAATGTCAACAGCCTTCAAAGTGCACCAGAAGTGTACAAATTAATTTTGATTTTCTGAAGTGTAATTACTTTGGTAAGTACTAGACTGTGTGATCACGTTGCACATCCTAACTCGTGCAATCAATTATACTTAAGTGCACTTATCTGTTTTCAAACATGAGTTTGGGAGGTCACCTGTTGGTGGGGTTTTGCTGTTATACCAGGAGGAGGCTATGATTCACATGGATTGTCCATCAATCCTAGCATGGGCAAGCTAGTGAGGAGACAGGTTAAAATCTGACTCTGTTATATCAGAAAGAGGCTCTGATTCATGTGACCATCTAGCAAGCCTGGCATGGGCAAGCCAGTGAGGAGATCAATTGAAACCTGACAGCAAACTCTGTTTTAGCAGAGGTCACCCCCTTCTACTCAGGGAGCTGAAGATTAATCGCATACATGTTAAACACACTTGGGGGGAAAGCTTTGGAAGACGATCGTTATAGTGAAACTTTACAGAAGCATGAGCCTGTCTACTCTAGAATGTGAAATCACAATCGTGGCTTTGCAACCCGACTTCCTCATTGCTAGCTGTCCACTGTGGAGCTGTGGATGAGTCTCTCCCCAGCTCTCTGCTCCAGTGTCCATGTTTAATGGGGAAGTGAAAGCTTGCTCTCTGCGAGGCTGTGTCTGTGGTGATTGCCGGCTTTATCATCTTTACTCCAGGGTTGAGGCAGAGACACCCAATCCATATTTATTGAGTGAGCAAATAAATGAGCATTGTCGTGAGGACCCATTGATGAAGTGGAGACATGCTCAATGGCTATCAGCAAGCATTTCTGCTGTCAGTCATCCACTTAACATGGAATTAATACTGATTGTTACAGTCATAGAAAAATGTATTGATTGTCCTTATTTTGGACAGGAAAGAGAAACAAACTCAATAAACTCATGGCAAGATTCTACAGGTCACCAATAATTAACTGCGAGGTAAGACATCAAATGAATATCTTTCTCAACTATAGAGTAGCAAACTAGAATTAATCAGTGATGCTCAGTGAAGGGCACTTTGTATGCTGTCCACAGGGCGGTAGAATGCTCAGGCTTCTGAAAGAGTCTGATAGCTTAAATATATTACTAGGAAGGACAAGTACAAGCTTGGATCAAGGGACTCTGGACCTCACAAGTGAACAGAAGGAACATTACTAACAATTTCCCCTGAAGAGAAACATTCTATTCTGGAAGGAAGCTCCTTCAGACCCAAGAAGACAACTGCAAGTTCCAGGAAGAACCTGAAACTTACCAGAATCACTAGACTCTACCAAGGTTAATGTAAGCAGTAGTGGTTGCTAAGCAGAGAAAGCTCTGACCTGTGGAGCTGCCTGAGGCTCTTCAGAGAGATCCAGGTTTGCAGCTCTGTGTGTCATTGTCTATGCTGAGGTGGGTTTTCAGTAATGCAGAAATCCTTGAGAAATCCTGTTCCTAAAAGTAGCCTATCACTAATAGTCCCTGTAAGTACCCCAATAAATCAGTGGTTCACCAGGTTGGACTTTGGTAGGATTGTTACTTTGGCTTGCCATGGGTTTTCTATCTGGGGTGTGTAAATATTTTATTTCACATCTCTCCAGAAATAGTGTCATACAACAAAGAGTTACACAAATAATTTTAAGTGCATAAAACAGAACTTCCAAAAAAAGTCTATTCACAGAACACAGGTAAATAAGTTTCTGAACATTCAAGAGACATCTGTGTAGCCAGCAGAAGGGTGGCTATGCTATGGCATGTGAGACATTCCAAAATAGAGAGTCAAGTGGTACAAACAAATAGATATCCAACATGTCCCCATGTTTGATCACTTTAGGATAGTAGGTGAGATTTTACAGAACTGAAGTCAACATCTGAAAAGTACGTTAAGTGTCAACTATCAATGGCAAACCACAAGAAGCCTGGACAGACACTCTTGGAGAATGAGGTTGGACGGATGAGGTTGCTTGGTGTTCTCTTCCTTTCTTTTCTTTCTTGTTTTGGTTCTTTGAGAATTTTATGCAATGCATCTTGACCATATTCATCCATCCCTCAACGACTCCCAGATCCATCCTCTCTGTTCCTGCCCAATTTTGTGTCCTCCTTTTGAAAGCCACAAGTCCCTTTGTACTGTCTATACGTTCTAGGATGTGTGGTCTTGCCTTGGAGCTTGGTCAAACCAGGGGTTACACTATAAGAGAAAACTGACTCCTCCCCTTCCAGTGGCCATCTTAGCTGGGATGGGACTTGGCCCCACCTCCCCTCTCTATGCTTGGAATTTTGTGGCTTGGGTTTGCAGCTACCCTTACTTCTACTGACTGCAGCTGTCCTCACAGAAGCTTCTCTTTTTATTAGTTGATGATTAATACAGAGACTGACAACTGGCCAAGGTGCAGATAACAAGAGATTGACATTTAATATTTAGCGTATAGCCTATGATGTCAACTTATCTTGGCTTTAAAAGGATGAAAGGCAAATGCAGAAAGTACATTTAAATAGTAAGTACCGCCATTACATCAATGAGGGAAGGCCATTCAGCTGAATCTCTCTGGCTTCCACCTTGTTCCCACGGCCCGCCTCCCATGTTTATTGTGGAACTGCTCTCTGTTGGAAGCAATGAGCAAGCCTGCCTGTGTAAATGAAAGGGGGTCAGTAAGCTATGGCACCCATAAACCCTATAGTTCCCTGAACATTCAGTGGCCTTAGAGTTTCCATTAACAGACATTACAATTTTGAGAAACAGGACCATCAATAACACTTCTTCCAAATATAGAAAATACCACCCTAGTCTTCAGAGTGATTTCTCCCACAGTTAGCTCAATGGCTGCCACCGTGTTGTTGATGCGAACGCTGACATACAGTATCCCTGGAGATGGACACAATGTTTCCATCTCTTGGGGAACAAGACTAGAAGTGCTGGTTTGTTTACTTTGCTTGAGTCAATTTTTGTTGGCATTCATGGACGAGACATTCCTCTCATAAGTAGCCAAGTTGACTTAAAGAATCACGTTTTAAAGCCTCACGTTAGGAAGCAAGATTGTAATTCTAAGAAAATTAGAAACCGTAAAATAAAAAGTATTTGGAAATTTTAATGTACTGATTTAAATAAAATAAAAGCCTTGCCCTGACCCGGGAACTTGGCTAATGAGGCATTTGCCAAATTGTTCCGTTTTTGTGGCTTGCCAAGTGTGTCATTACTTTGCTTGGCACTTTCTAAAAACGTTATTATAAGCCCTTCTTCCAAAGAAAATTATGCACCGTGATTATTAACTCTAAAATTACACACACATTTATCCACTGGTGTTTGCTTTCATGCCTCAGCTGTCATTTCAACACCGGCTGCTGGGTTCGTGCACCTGCTCAAAGGGATGTTTCCATGTGTTTCAACTAATTCCCCCATTATACGGTAGAAAGCCAAATACTGGGGAGATAAAGCATCAAACAGTGGGCTCTGGTAGAAATCAGCTCCCAGGAAGCTGGGAAACTTGGTTCAGTTCACACTGAGGGGTAGAATCTTTATCCACTCTGAGGCTATTATTCATAGCATCTGTGACATGTTTTCATCCAGTGTGTGTGTGTGTGTGTGTGTGTGTGTGTGTGTGTGTGTGTGTAGGTACATGTGTGTGGAGGATGCATGTGTATGTGTCAGGGGAGTGTCATTATTCAGATCTCTCTCTCTCTCTCTCTCTCTCTCTCTCTCTCTCTCTCTCTCTCTCTCTCTCTCTCTCTCTGACCTGGAGCTCACCAAGTAACCTATGCTATGTGAATAAGCTTAAGAGAACCACATTGCTCTGTCTCCAGGGCAGGGCTTGCAAATGTATGCCACCACACCTGGCTGGGGTTTTGTTTGTTTGTTTGTTTGTTGTTGTTGTTGTTTAAACTCTAGGAATCAAACTCAGTCTTCACATTGTCAAGGCCAGTGCTTTGCTGAGTGGGCCATCTCTCCAGTCTACATTTTCATTCATCCTGTATATTGCAATCAGCCAGCATTTTCAGCTCAGAAACACAGAGGCAAGTTTTGAGTTTAGTGTTTGGTCCTGTTTCCTCCTGGGTGTCATATCTGAAGTGGAGGCAGGGGGAGGCAAATAAGTAAATAAATGCCTTTAAAAATTTTAGTGCACAAGAGAAAAAAATGTTCAATTTAAAAAGTTTGTAAGTATGAAAAATTTTGCCACAACTGAGTGTCAGCTTTGTCTTCTTGTGTGTGACCCAGCTGCGTGCAGGGGTGGGTCTCAGCACTGCAGTCTCCTCTGCAGCTACAAACTGGCCACATGAAGACATCCGCCTTTGACTTCATTCGACTTTCAATGGTAAAGCAGAACATGCACAAATCCACAGCCCCTCGGAATGCAGAGCTGGAACTTTGACAGCGTGGTACAGACTCAACAGGGTCATCTTGGGGGACCCTAATTATCATGGCTGGGGCCTTTATGAAAAGTGGACGTTGTGCCACAGACAGGAGTTCCTGCAAAGGCACAGAGGGAACTCAGCCATCTGCAGTTCAGGAGAGGCCCCAGAAGACTCAACCTTCCTGGCAATGTGGCATTCACAAGAAATCCCAGCAGTCGGATGCTGAGGCTGGACAGAAGGGAAGTGGAAGAAAGCCTGGAGCTTTAGTCTAGTCCACCGTACACAGTGAGAGAGTATGAATAACAGAAAAGAAGAAGAGGGTGAAGAGAAGAAAGTGGAGCCAAAGGAGGAAGTGGGGAGGGGTACAAAGAGGACGGAGGAAAGATAGAGAAAGGAAGGAGGAAGGAAAGGGAAGAGAGGGAGGAGAGAAGGAGGGCATATGCAAATACTGTGAAACCAGGCTTGCAAACAGCTCTCCACCTAGGTGAGTGTCAGGAGTCATCTAGGAGAGGCTAAGGCTAGCGGATGACTTATCTGGAGGTGACCCACTGTTTGGCGTGGTCTGCTATGGTTGAGCTCTGTGAGACAAGCCCCAAGAGACTACATCTCAAGATTGCTTCTCCCAGCTGATTTGCCTTTCCTGTCATTACTACATAGTCTAAGGATTTCTGGACATCAGACTTCCTGCAGATCAACTTAAAGATGAACTTTCATAAGTTAATACTGTTTAGATGAATAAATTATTTTTATAAAATCCCTAATTTGATTCAAATAAATTTAGAAAGAAAGCTTGAAGAAGAAAATTTAGAAGGCTTTAGCTGTTTTGCTAGAAGTATGTAATAAAGTTAGAATCAAGAATAGAATGTGCCCACTTTTCGTAATAGTAAGTAAAGGCTGCATAATGAGGAATAAAATGAGCTTTCATAATTACACTAAAAAGAGAAATAGGCTTGGGACAAGTCTGTGATCAAGGAAAAGCATTCATTCTGGGTCAGATCTAAGGATGAAGCCACAGGCGGGCACTATGATAAGGTAAGGCCATGTGAAACTGTTGCATTGAACGTATAATGAGCTTACAGAATGAAACACTGCTTTGAACTCAACTATCGGCATCCTTCTGTAACCTCCCCCCCCCCCTTTGTGTAACATTTTATCTTTAAGGTAATTTTCTAAAAAACTTTTGTCTAATAAAAAGGTCAGAGAAAAATATTTAATGGTGGGGAGGCTCTTCCTCATTCATCCATCCTTCCATCCATCCATCCATCCATCCATCCATCCATCCATCCATCCAAATGTATGGGTGCAGTCATTTTCCACTTCATCGTGTGTGTGTGTGTGTGTGTGTGTGTGTGTGTGTGTGTGTGTGTTGTCTGTGAGTGACTTCTTTCCTTTCCTTTCCTTTCCTTTCCTTTCCTTTCCTTTCCTTTCCTTTCCTTTCCTTTCTCTCTGGTTTAAATGGAGTTAAGGAGTTCTCTGGCCATCTAGAGCACTTACTAAAACCCAGCAGGAGTTAATTACCAAAAACTAAGGCCATTTGCCCTTAGGATATCAAAAAGTTTAAGAAAGGTAAATATTAACAAAAGTAGGCTGCTTTTGCCCCAGAAATGGCAACTTCTGCCACCACAACTGCCAACACTCCCATCACTGCCTTCTAGACCTGGAATCCCTATAGATGCCTGGGAAGGTCGCTGATAGGAAACTCAAGCATATTGGCTCCCCCATGATGCCAGCAATCCTCTATCCCATGGGAGCTCCAGTGTTTACAGCCACAGTATGTGGAGATGAGTGAGGTCCATGGCTCTCTCTATTTAAACTCTTAGGGAAGAATGCCCATGGGGAAGAGGACACTGCTCAGGGCTCTGTGTGCACAGAGCCTGCTGCTCAAGCAGGAGGATCTGAGTTTGAATCTCTGACCCCCACATAGGTGGATGTGGTGACTTTAGCCTGTAATCCCAGAGCTGGAGGATAAAGACAAGAGTATCCCAGGATTTACAGGCAGGCCAGTCAGCACTCAGAGAGCTCCGGGCTTTCTTACTTATTTTACATTTTAAAGTGTTTACATTTATTTTTATGTGTATGGGTGCTTTTCCTGTATACAGGTCTGTGCACTGTTCACATGCAGAGTACCTGTGGAAACCAGGACAGGACGTCAGAATCCCTGGAACTATAGTTACAGGCAGATATGTAGGTTCTAGGAATCAAAACTGGGTCCCCTGAAAGAGTAGCCAGTGCTCTCTGTCACTGAGCCTTCTCTCCAGCCCAATCTCAAGCTCTACTGAAGGCTCAAAAGCTCAAAAGAAAAAAAGAAGGAAGGAAGGAAGAAAGGAAAGAAAGAAAGAAGGAAACAAAGAAAGAAGGAAGGAAAGAAAAACAAAAAGAGAAAAAAGAAAAGCACCTGATGTTAACCTCTGATCACCACATATACACACGAGTATGCACATACATGCACACATACCCAGAGGAGGGCATGTTCACATATATCTGACACACATGCAGAATAACCATAATTTCTAATAGAGTACTCTCTTACTGCTTACAGAAATAAGCAGGTACATTAGGAATGGGCAGGTCTGCTTGCTGTCAGCAGGATGATGCAGGCAGACATAGAAAGGAACCCTAATGTTTCTGCTTGCTCACAGGGGGGACCTGTGCTTTCTTACTGGAGTAGATCTCCACCTTCTCTGAAAGACAAGGGGAAGACAATCCAATCGTCCCACCAGAGGAGGGAACATTCAGGTACTTAGCCTCAGGCTTCACCTAGCAGATGACAGCGACCACCAACCCAACCCTGCCCTGTACCTTTGCTTCACCAAAAGAGTTTTTCTCTAGTAATTTACTGGAGGAAAAAAAAATAACAGCAAACCATGTTAATTATCAAGTCAAACGAAGCGGTGTGATGTCACGCCCAGGACTACCTTGTTTAATTGCCACTTGCCAATGTCTCTTAGACGTGCATGCGACTTACGATTCTTCAAAGCTTAGCCAGTGGTGGAAGGTCACGCTGCTGGTCTCAAAAGCCGTTCTGCCATGATCCCAGCTCTGGGAACAGCCTGTGCTGATGGTTTCACAATGCATGGGTTTGTTCTGAGTAATTAAGGGTAGCAACAGGAAGATGGGACATTTCTTGACCTCCAGGCTCAGGTCTTACCCTAAACGAAAGCAAAGCACACACTGAATCATACGCTCAGCATTCTCAGAAAATGTCCCCTGGGTGGCAAGCGCACCTCAGATGGCACCAGGGGTATAAAAGAGTGGATTGCACAGGAGCACTTGTGTTCTCTTGCTCAAACCTTTTGTGTGTCAACTTGATGAAATATGGGGTCACCTAGGAGACACACCTCTGGGCACATGTGCAAGGAGTAGCTGAGAGGCTAAGACTTTTCCTCAGTGGCATTGGCACCTTCATGCAAGGTGACCCAGATATAAAGAGATGCCAGGAAGTAGCAGTGCCTCTTGCCTGCTTCTTGCTGCTTCTTGCTGTTTCTTGCCACTACCACCACTATCCCCCCCTGTGATGGCTTGTATATGCTCGGCCCAGTGGCACTATTAGAAGGTGTGGCCTTGTTGGAGTAGGTGTGACCTTGTTGGAGTAGGTGTGTCACTGTGGGCGTGGGCTTTAAGACCCTCATCCTAGCTGCCTGGAAGCCAGTATTCTGCTAGCAGCCTTCAAATGAAGATGTAGACTCTCAGCTCTGCCTGGATGCTGCCATACTCCCACCTTGATGATAATGTACTGAACCTCTGACCCTGTAAGCCAGCCCCAATTAAATGTTGTCCTTTATAAGACTTTGGTCATGATGTCTGCACAGCAGTAAAACCCTAACTAAGACACCCCCCACTCACATCGGACTCCAGATTCTCAGCCTTCAAACCTGGACTGAGTGCCAGCAGCTGTCCAAGAGTCTTCCAGGCTACCAGCCTCACACTGGGCCTACTGGCTTGTCCAGTTTCAAGAACTAAGCAGGTACTGGATTCTCAGCCTATCTGGGATACATACAGCCTTTTCTTCTCGGCACATTCTGTGCCACATAGCCCAACCAAGTGAATCCCTTTTACGATATATGTGTGCATTCTGCTGGTTCAAGTCTGATAGAGAGTTCTCCCTAACACAGCCCTACACACCAACTCCTCCTGGCTTGTGCTGAGGCACAGCCCCCCCACAAATATGATATCAACCTATCTTTTTACTGAGCCTTTCCGTTTAGGAGTGATCATCCAGTGGTTGAAAACCCAGTGAGAACTGAAGGCTCGACTCTGTCCATGGTTTGCAGCCCGCATGTGCTCAAGGCAATGAGACTGAGAAGACCCAGTCAGATGCTGCCTCTGACTTGTACTGGGGCAAATGCAGTGTGCTGGGGTGACTGGAGTCCTGTAAAGAGCTGGATGACACTTACCTCATGGTTGCCAGGAAGAGTCTGAGATACAGTCCTTCCCACTCTACTTACCACAGACCATGTCCTGTGAAGAAACATAGCCTTTTTTCTATCTCTGGTTATTTCTTCTTACCCCAAATCTGCCTAGCAGAATCCATACTTCACAATTCGTACATATAGCCCTAATTTAGATATAGCTTCCTGCCCCAATCCACCTGTCATAAGAATGCAGAATTCAGCTGCTCCCTGTCCCTGTTCGCATAAAGACGTCCAGCAGCAGGTTGGGGATCTGATAGAAAGAATGTTCTTCTGACGATCATGTCATGAATTGTAGGCATGTTATCTACTGGCTCAGACAGGGTACTGTCCAGTGCCTGCCAGACTCTGAGTGTTAAAGGTACAGTACTGGAGTTCACTGTTAGTCTTCTCCTGGCTCACTGGAGCCTGTGATCTGGCTGTGGCTCATGTACAGACCCTACAGAGTGAGTCACCTTGCATTTTCCTATCCTAGGTCACATTTGTACAGAAACCTCTTATCTTTTTCTGGAGACCCTAAAGGAACTTGACACCTCTGGCCCTCACCTTGTCAGATTAAGCAGCTGGGTTACATCTGGGATGACTTAAGACCTGTGAGGACATGTCTTGGCTGCTTCTGTTTCTGACACATCATCTTCCTCACCTGCAGCTGGGAATGATGGAAGAGTAGTCTTGATGTCTGTGTGGATGCTGCTGCAAGGCTCAGAACAGGGAACCCAGGGATAACCCCCAATCCCTGGCTGCTACTCCAAACATCACCTTAAGCCCTGTGGTGAATGAGGCCCCCGAAGAAAGCAAACATCTCACTGATGAGCAGACAAGAGTCCAAAGCTCCTCCTATGTGAATCGTGACGATGCTCACCCAAGGCTGCTTTCCTTTGCCATAGGAAAGGATGAGACATGGAACTGGCTTAACCTAAATTAAACTTAAAGCCGGGAAGAAAGGACAGAGGAATGGAGCTATGCCACCTTCCCTGCGTCACAAATCTCAGCGTTTAGTTCTAGTTTGATCTAGCTACATATCAGTTGTAACTCACTCAACACACGTGTGTGTTCAGTTATCGGATGTACACATGAATTCATGTGCATACACAGAGCCCTGATTTGACAGATGGTGTTGGCTTACTGACAAATGGGAAATTTAAAAACATAGGTATAATCTCAAAAACTAGCAATGCTCAACCTGCCATCTTAAAGGAGCCATACCATCATCTGTATCAATTATCAGTTGATGACAAATCAGTCTCAAACTCAGAAGGCTGGTGCATTCAGCAGGCATGACCTTGAGCAGTTCCTGAAGGTTAGAGACTCAGCAACACAGGAAGCTGAATCTGGCTAAGGCTATGGCTACAAAGAGGCTGAACTCCCACTCCCAGCTAAGTCCTTCTTCTGAGACTGAGGTGTGCTCAAGGATGACCCTACCTGTGTGGATCAGACTAGAGGTCTCAGGGTCTCTCCCCAGGGTCCTCTGCAAGTGACTGGGTGTACAGTGGCATCTGGCTTCCTGCCAATACTCTGGAGAGACAGAACAAGGCAAGGCAAAAGCTAGTTTGTCCTATGGCCCCTGTTATTTCACACAACCCTCAGCATCCTCAGCACAAAGGTCAAATTTGATTCCAGTTGAAAGTGGGTGGGGCAGGGAGACAGGCTCTATCTCCAGAATGCAGACTGTCAGAGGGAAGCAGGCTTTGTCAGAGGGTAGCCAGGCTCTGTCTCCAGAACAGATACTATCGGATGGAGTCAGACTCTGTCTCCAGAATGGTGATTGCCTGAGAGGCTAAAGCCATGGCTGCCTCTAAGTATCGGGGTGATTCTCATGCTTGCCTAAGCCCTATGCCTCACTCATACACAGAGGTGCCTTGGTCTACAGTGACCCAGCTTACAGGTAGAAGATGGAAGAATGGAGGAGTGTAGGCAGACTTGTCAGCTCTAGCAGTACATACAAGGCCTCACAGATAAAAGATGACTAAGTTCTACACCTGTGTTAGAACTCAGATTGCTATTCGAGGGCGAGCGAATCTTAGGGATTTTATGTGCAAAATGACGTTCTGGCTAGCAGTGCAGTGTGAAAATCACTACATGCAGTAGCTGAGGACAGTTACCTGTGATCAGTGGCCCCTTGTGTGACCTGTGGGTTTTCAGTCTACATGGTATGTGCCGGAAGGCACTGGCTCTGTAGTCCAGACTTTCAACGGGGTGGAATATGCCCATGTGTAAAGGCATTCACAGGAACAGCCATGAACACAGAGCAGGATACTTCTTGCCCTAGAAAGTACATCTGTGTTGTGTTGGCTGGGCCTCAGCTCTAAGGTCAGAATGCACCAAATAGTCAGGAAATGTAGTGGCTATGGGAAGAAGACTCGTATACTTCAGACACAGATACAGTGTCCCTTGTGGATGGACAGTTGGTCAGATCCTTTATCCAATCTACTGACAATCCTGGAGGAAGGAAACCAGTTTCAAAGTGAGAGTTTTAGAACCTAGGTGTGGTAACAGCACACATGTGTTTGAGGTTTTGCCAAACAACTGGCTGGGAGCTCCTTCTGAGCCTGGCGAACTGAGCTGGAGTGTGTGGCCCTGAAGAGTCAAGCAAAGCTGTGGGGATCCCTCCCAAATGGGCTCTTCTCTCCAAATGTATGCGGATCAGGTAGGAAAGTGTTACAGAATGCACATGTGAGCCTCGGGTTTGTGGTAATGGATGTGGTCTTGGAAGACAGCTTTTTCTGTAGGTTCTCAGCCTTTCTGAGATTATGTGAATCTCTTGGATTTAGGGACTCGGAGCAATATATAGACTTCAGAGTCGATATATTGAGAATTGCACAGAGAGTAACTTTGGGAAGTCACCTTATAAGAAGGCAGTTGGGGCCCCTCAAAAGGCTTGAATGGCTGATTGACAGTTCAAGTGCTGTGTCTAGGCGTGAGGCAGCGAGTGGGCAGGGTCGTCCAGACTGCTCATCAGAAAACAAACCCCTAGTTCTTGAAGGGTTTCTGAGCCACCCAGCGGTGCCTACAGCCCCTGGTTGCCTCTAAATACACCCCAGCTACAGGAATTTGTATGGATAGTTGACTCTTTCTCTCTAAGTCATTCAATTCTGTTATTTACTGTAGTGTGTAACGCAGTTATAAATAATTGTATTTCCTATAAATTTATTTGCCACGGTGAAATACAAAATTTAGTTTAACTATCTCAAATCTGTGATTGCTTTGAGAAGGTAAATATTCCCTCTGCTCTGAAATAAGCATGAATCATTGAATTCCAGTGAGAAATATCACAGGGCCCTGACACAGCCTTCTAAAGGCAGAAAGTGCTAAGGTGGTCTGATGGAAATCTGGGCTGACAGGCGTCAGCCACAGGCTGACTCATCAGCCCCATCTCAGGGCTGCTTGATAGACAGAGAGAGAAGCATCTGAACCTTCCAGCAAAGACTCCACATCAAACACATCCCACTCACCCACTCTGCTGTAGAACTGTTTAGAACCTGAACATGGAGCAGGATATATATTCTCTCATAAAAACCCGACCCGTGGGCATCTCTGCACCTGGGTCAGAGAAGCGCCTGGTGCTCTCTCTCCTTGACAAGTTCTAGCAAAGTCGGCCATCTTGGTCTGCAGCATCTGATACGAGGGAAACCAAGTAACAAAACTATTAGCTTCATCTCTGTTACTTAACAGACTCGTGACTCAGCCCTCTACTTTCCTTTACTCTCTCATAAATATTTTACAAATCTGGAGAGCTTCAAGCCTTACATACTGATTGCCTCAATTAACAACCCCAAAAGTTGAAGGGCAGCACAGACCTAACATTTTCAGTTTTATTTTCAATTGCCGTTGGTCTTGAATTTTCTAAAACGAGTATGGAGTGCAGATCTTTCTCTACAGGGAAATTTAGCCCTGCCTCCACTTAAGAGTAGCCTGAACCTGGATGCACTGGAAGTATGTGAGAAATTTAATAATTGAGGGTTTCCCACAGAAGTGAGCTCTGAGAACACTGGAGAAGCCCCCCTCTTCCATTTCCCAAGTCTCTGGCTCTTCCCTGCTGTTGGGAAAACTTCTTCCCCTCACCCTCACATTCCCTCATCCTAGCTCCCCAGCCACACACCCCTGGAGTACCTTTACCCTAGTGAACACATCCTCAACCCCCAATTCTCATACTCTTACACAATACACTAATATATGTAATCATAAATCACACAAACATTCTCTGTCTGTCTGTCTGTCTGCCTGTCTGTCTCTCTCTCACACACACACTGACATGTTCTCACAGGTCATCATATGCACTCATATATTAACACTCTCTTTCATACACATTCACATTCCTTTACACACTTTCATACAAACACTGTCACACACACTCACACCCCTTTTGCACACTGGCACACACCGTCACCACACTCACACTCCTTGGCACACTCACAATCATTTGCACACTCAAACACTGTCACACACTCACAGTCTTTTGCATGCCCCCACACACTGACACTCCTTTGCACACCTGCACACACTGTCACACACTCACACTCATTTGCACACCTGCACACACTGTCACACACTCCTTTGCACACGTGAACACACAGAAACTGACATCACATTAGTATCATCCCCCAACATTCTGCCCCTCAGAGTCCTTCCTAGATGTCTTCCCTCAGGATATGTATTTGTATCATGATGCCCCTAACCATCAACAGGATGTCTGGGTGTGTGTCACCTATCTGGTTAACACGGGAAAGCTGAGGTTGGTCTTCAGAGCATCTGTGTGGATAGGTAAGCATCCAGCTTCTCTCCCTAAATGGCTTGAATGCTTTCACTCTCAGATTTCTGACACCACTGAGAGCCCCAGTGCTGTGTGAGGAAGAAAGTACTCACTGTGCCCCAGTCTTCGGTGTGAGGCCCTCCTCCAGAGCCTCCCTCTAAGTAAGCAAATTTAGTAAATATTTCCCTAAACTGTTACATGAAAATCAAAGCAAATTTTCATTTTTGGTTATTAGATCCTGGCACATCCCTGGAAGCTTTGACAAAAGGCTGTGTCCTGCTCTTTGTGGACTGGCCCCAGACTGCAGCTGATCATCTCCAAACACTTCGTGTGGTGCCAGGGGTGCACCTCATCCTCACACCTGCTCCTCTGATCATCCAGTCCCACGGAAGGCATGGCTCCTCCATTCCTCTTCTCGTCCCACATTTTGGTCCCCAGTCCAACTCTTCAAATGTGTGCATTAACCTTGGGGTGCACACTTAATATAAAGCCAAGATAAACCTGCATAAAGCGACCACCTTTAAATGCGTTATTACAGAACACTCCACTTTGAGGGATTTTTCATTTGTAGATAACTTGGTTCATTTGAGGAACCTAAAATTAAGATTTTACTCTCCCACAGACCTCTCTAATCCTGTGGCTACCGGCCTGACCTGTACAGATAGCATCCTACATCTACCTCTGCTCCTTCCGTTTCTGTCTAATTTCCATTTCCTTTCCTGCATCGAGGCTCTTGCAGAGGAGAGAGTCGGTTGTGTTTGATGAGATGTGTGACAGTTCTGGGCCAGCCTTGGGCTCCATCTTGGCATCATCTTTACCCCTTTCTTGGGGCCGGCTCAAGGCCTGCCTGGGACCTGGCTGGGTGATCCCCTGTCTCATCTCCCTGGGCTGAGTGAGCAGCCTCTGGGAAGTTTCTGGGTATTCTTGGCTTCACTCTGTGGCCATATTCTTTATTCTTTTGCTGTCTCTGACTCAACCGTGGGCATCAGTTAACAAACCCATAACAGGTCGTTTATAATGATGATCCAGTTCAATGTCTCACAGAACAGATGCTGGTGGATTCAGGCTGCTGCTGTGGCCCCCGGCTGCAGGGTCCCAAGAGGGAGCCAGATGTAAAGCCATAGCAGGCAACTATAGTTTCCCTGTAATCGTCGGCTCCTCCTGGTTTTGTGGGGAGTTCTCAGAATCAGATTCATCCATATTGAGTGTCACATTTGGGGCACAGAGGAGAAAGAACACTGGACCCTTCTCTGGACAATTGTTTTGGTCCTAGTGAGGTCCTGTGTGACTGTGGCTGTGTAGCAAGTCAAAATGAAAAATGGCTGCTTAGGGAGGGTCTGTAGGGGATGTCCAGCTGCCTCAGATAGAAAGTTCTGGGTGGTTCCTGGCAAGTCTCCTCTGTCGATTCAGTAAATGTTGTGGTGATGTTATTACTCTGGTTCACAGAAGCAGACGTTTAAAAAATTAAAAGGTGATTAATTCCATCACAGTAGGTGCCAAAGCTAGTCACAGGGTCCCTAGTCTTGGCACTATTGATCACCTTCTGCTGTGAGGATATAATGTTTATTACAGGACTGTCATCTGTATGCCTGGTCCTTACCCAATGGACAGATGCAGGGATCATTCCATCCCTGTGAGAACTGAAGGACCTACAGATAAATCTTCTCTGAAGACAAAGTTGCCTCTGGCTGAGAACCATCAGGTCCCTTACTTTGGACATTTAGGGTTCTTAGAAAGTCACTAATGGTCCTTGGAGATCCCTGTGTCTTTGGCTTTAATAGAAACAAGATGGGTGGCATGAGCCATGTGCAGCCTGATGGCCTTGTAGAAAAGGCAGGAATAACAGAATTAACTGGAGAAGCAATCAGTACCCCTTCTGATTCCTGTCCTCACTCAGCCCTTGGAGAACACTGGACTTAGAAAGTCGAGGTAACTTCCTGTATTACTCAGGGTTCTGTAGAGTCACAGAATTTATGGAATGTCTCTATATTGAGGGGATTTATTGTGATGACTTACAGTCTGTAGTCCAACTACCCCAACAATGGGCAGCTGTGAATGGGAAGTCCAAGAATTTAATAGGTGCTCAGTCCCACGAAGCTAGTTGTTTAAGTCATTCTTCTGTAGAAGTAGATTCCAACAGATGTGCTGGTAAGTAACCAAAAGTGGGTGAAAAAGAGCAAACCTTCCTTCTCCCAATGTTCTTACGTAGATCTCCAGCAGAAGGTGTGGACCAGATTAAAGGTATATACCACCATGCCTGGATATGGGGCTTGTTTTGTCCTAGGCTGACCTTGAACTCAGAGATCTCCTTGTCTCAGTTTCTAGGATTAAAGGTGTGTACTACCTTGCTTTTCGTGGGCACTATGCCTAAAGATCTCCATGCCAAAATTCAGGTCAGAAACTTGTGTCTTCCAGCCTCAAGATCTGGATCAGAGGTGAGTCATCTAATTCTGGATTGTAGTTCATTCAAGATATAGTCTAGCTGAGAACCAGGAAGAGCCATTACACTTCTCTACACCTTCTGTTCCTCAGAAGCAGGCCTGCTCCATGGGCTGCGGCACCTCGGTGCTCTGCAAACCTGGGCAAAGAGCTGTCAACCTCAACTTTATACAGAATGGCTTTCCTCTCATGGCACTGAGCACATCCTCTGGCTCTGGTTGAGACTAGATGACTTCACTCAGGGATGTCTCAATGAGAAGGTTGCCTGTGACCCACACATCTGCCACTCCCACAGACACCCCCATATGTTAGGAGCCACTTGCCGGGCTCTCTGACTGAGGGACGCTTTCTGAATCCAGCTATTTATTCAAAAGATGAAGCAAAGCACATGGGGATTAAGCACTTCAGTGAAACAGAAATTACAATTATAATATATTTTTTAACAGACGGAAACAGGTGGTGTTTTAAATCTATCCAAGATTAACCCATATTCAACAGTCTAAATGCTCAGGCTGTGGCAATAAACATTGTCTAATTATGAATTTGAGGGTGTGCATTTTTACCTGGAGTTTTCAAATTGGAATCGGCCCAACTGAAGTTATCTGCACAGTGCAGTTTTTGTGAATAATCAAATAGGGATTCTCAGTATTAAGCATTTTTATGTAGCTTCACTGTGGGGGTCTCCATTGCTCTCTGGAAACAAATTTGAGCAAGAATAGTGACTCCTGGGATCTTGGGGGTTGTTTCTAACCTTGACAGCTGTTTGCTGCAGGCAAGAGTAGGGCCTTTGTAGCCCCGAGGTTTCCCGTAGTTCAGGAAACCCAGTATCTCAATACTAGGTGACATTTCTGGAGGATGTGTGGGGACACACTAGGTTCTGCAGGGTCAGATTTTAAACCAGCAAGCAAGGATATTCCACTGCTTTCAAGCCAAGGCAGAAGACCTTTCTGTCATTTGCTTTTTGGCCCTGGTGTGGGTGAAAGTCCCCGGACTATCGAGGCAGGTATGACTTTCACCTAGGTGGGGCTGTGGGATGATGTCACATCCTGGTGGTCACCCTCACGGGTTCTTCCAATTTATGTAAGGCTGGACCATGCAGCATTTTCAGTACACCCATACCACAAAGTATTATTGTCCGGTTTTTGAGAAGTTATTCTTACATTATCATAGCAGACTCCAGACACCACACATGTGCTATTCTCTACCTCAGGTATCAGAGGATAGAAGAGTGTGGAGAGCTTTTGGTGCTGCTTCTAGGAATTTGGCATTTGTCACTGGGGTTAGATAAGGAAGTAGGCTAAGGTAAGAGTATTAGAACTAGTGACCATGGGGCTTTGCTTTTACTACTTTGATGAATTACTACCTTATGCGATTTCTCTGCCTACTACTTTACTTAATCATTACTTTGTGTGTTCCTTTTGCCTGCTTCTCTGCTTGATTACTTTCTTGTGTGATCTTGGTTACTACTTGACTTGATTACTTTGTCTTTGATCTAAGAACTGGCCATATTTTCTGGATATACCTAGAATGATATAAAAGCAGGCTGGAGAGAAATAAAGCTGCTTCAGCCCCAGTATGGGCTGGAGTCCTGTTATAATTTTGTCTAATTGTTTTTCTTTTTCAATCCTCACTCCCTCACTTGAGACCCTGTTGACTGACTTAGATGGCTTGGTCAGAAGAGCAGAGGAAGCCAGGCGCAGTCAGACTAAGCCCGATTCAGCCAGTGCAATATCAGGTCTTGGAGTCTGGACACACCAACTACTGGATTCATTCTTCACCAAGGAAGTTCAAATTCCCCAACTTCTCTGTCTCTCTGTCTCTGTCTTTCTGTCTCTCTCTGTGTGTATGTGCATGTATACAATCATGTACAGCTGTCAGGGGAGGGGTATATATTTGCTCATGTCTATGGGTGCATACAAAGGTTGGAAATCAATGTTAGGTGTCTTCCATGTCTTCTCCACCTGTTTTTTGAGATAGGGACTCTCATGGGACCTGAAGTTCGCTGGCTGGTTAGGGCAGTTGGCTATCAAGTCCTAGGGATCCTACAGCCTCTGTGTCCCCAGTGCTGGAATGGTAAGTATGTGTCACCCTGCCAGGCTTTTTATTTAATGTGTTAAGAGAATTGAATTCAGGACTTTAGGATTGTATGCCAAGCCCTTTAGCAACTGAGTCTCCTCATCTCTTTGGCAGAATTTCTACATGCAGTACAGCTACATACTGGCTTACTTGGGATCCTTAACTCCTTGTACATAAGCTATTGAAGTATAAATACTTCTCAAAGGCAACAAACCAGCCCATAATCCAAATCCAGCCTCTTCTTCCATGTTTCTACTTCATCCAGAACAGGTCACTTGGAGATACTTGGAACATGTGCTAATTTGAGTGAAAACGGCCCCCAGCGATTTCACAGGGAGTGACATTATTGGAAGTGTAGCATTGTTAAAGTAGGTGTGGCCTTGTTGGAGGAAGTGTGTCACAGTTTCAGAAGCTTAAGCCAGGCCCAGTGTCACTCTCTCTTTGCCTCCTGCCTATCCAGTTGTAGAACTCTTGGCTTCTCTCTAGCACCATGTCTACTTGCATGCTGCCATGCTTCCCACCATGATGATAATGGATTAAGCCTCTGAAACTCTAAGCATGCTCCAGTTAAATGCTTTCCTCTATAAGAGTTGTCATGATCATCTATTCACATCCATAAACACTGAATGGGACAGAAGATGGTACCAGGGAGCAGGGCATTGCTATGACAGACCTGTTGGTAGAATATGGACTGTTGGTAGAATATGGACTGTTGGTAGAATATGGACTGTTGGTAGAATATGGACTCTGGGACTTTGAGTCAGAAAAACAGTTGGATGAGTAAAGCACAGAGTCCTGGGTCATCCTGGGAGGAGCAGAGAAGACAGTGCAGCTGAGAGCAATGTCGGGCAAGCTCAAGTTTTGGAGGGAAGAATATTAGTAAGCGGAGTAGAGACCTTTCTATGTTGGTAAAGACCGTGGCTTTTCCCCTTGTCCTAAAAATCTGCCTGAGGCTAAACTGAAGAATTTTTGGATTAATGTCATTGTCAAGAGAGGTTTCAAGGCAGCCTAGTATTGACTCTGCCATGTGGTTATTTAGTAACCAGTCTTATGCAGATCTATAATGAAGAGGAGAAAGCTGACCAAGGAAAATAAATACAAAATGCACAGTCTGAGGAGAAAAAGAGAGCCAGGAAGTTCAATGTATCCAAGTCCTGTGCTCAAGGAGATAAAATGTTTAAGGAAAACCTGATGCTCGGTGGAACAAAAGAAGTGGTGACCTCATAGCAAGACCTCACCCAACTTTTGAAAAGGAATTAAAGCAAAGCTTAAGCTCTGGAGGAATCCGTGAGCAACAGAAAGCGAGTGAAAAGCATGTTTACACGAGGGGCCAAGCTCCAGTCCCAGCAGCAGCAGAAGACAGTGACAGATATGGCCATGTAGTTCTGAATTTAGAGTCAAGAACACAAGAGAGGGGTTACAGAATATGGAGGCCCAAAGAGGCCATTTTGTGAGGCTGTGAAAGTGAAATCTGAATTGCCTTGGGTACCCTAAGATACTGAAGATGCCAGATGCTTGGGACACCTGCCAAGGAGAGGGGCTAACAAGGTATGGAGTCAGCCCAGGAGAAGATACTGTGTTGCAGTCAACAACGATGAAAGTAGTTGGAGATCTGAAGAACACTTTGACATCAGACGTTTAGATACAGAGTTTGGAGTTTGCCCAGCTGGCTTTATTTTGGTCTTGCTTCGTCCAGTATTTCCTCACTGTGCTTCCTTTCCTTCCTTTTGGACTAATAATATATATTCTGTGCCATCGTATACTGGAAGTGTGTGACCTGCTTTTTAATTTTGATTTTGCAGGGGTTATAGTGAAGAGATTGCCTTGAGTCTCAGAAGAGACTTCAACTTGGGACTTGTGAACAGTGTTGAGACTATGGTAGACCATAGAGACATTTGAAGTTGGTCTAAATGCATTTTGCATTATGATGTGACTACAAGCTTATGGGGAGCTGGTCGTGAAATGTGATGATTTGAAAATGGACCCTATAGGCTCCTATATTTGAATGTTTGGTCATTAGGGAGTGGCACTGCTTGAGGGTGATCAGGAGGCATGGCCTTGTTGGAGTAGGTGTAACCTTGTGGAAAGAAGTATATCCCTGGGTAAGGGGTTTAAGGTTTCAAAAGCTCAAGCCAATCCCCGTCTCTCTCTTGCTTCCTGCTGTGTGCAGATCCCTGCAGATACATCCCAGATATAGAGCCACCCATTACTCCTGCCTTCCAGCACCATGCTTCCTGCCATGTGATGATGGACTAACTCTCTGGAACTGTAAGCCAGCCCCAATTAACTGCTTTTCTTTGTAAGAGTTGCCATAGTCATGGCTTTATTTCACAGCAACAGAACACTGCCAATGTTCTCAAACTGTTTTTTAACAAGACAATACCTTAAACATTTTTTTTTTTAAAAAGAAAATATCCACATGTGAGTGGTGTGTGATGAACTGTGTCACCAGAGGACACACCTGTGGAGAATCTGAATTGGAAAGAGGCACATGTGCATTCGGAGACAAATTGTTTTTCCTTCCAAATGGACCAGACTCAGTTTGGTTGTGTCAGACTTATCCCCACAGTCACGCATGCTTAGTAGCATCTGAGCTGAGCCCAGATCTTATCTCTGGTCCTACCTGGTTTTGCTTCTGACACATTGCAGGTCTTGATTCCTCTGTCACTACTTCCTCTCTATCTCATTGGACTCAACTTTGGAATCTCCACTCCTCCTCACTTCCTTTCACCAACTCCTCCCCACAGGCATAGTCTGGATTCCTCAAGGATCTTGACTATCTGCTCCAAGCCAGCACAGCACAGGTCAACCATGGGCTAGACCAGTTTTTGAGGATGGCAATCCTAAAGTCAGTTTTATTCTGGAGTGATAAGCTGGGTCACCAGGGATAATACAGACTGATGGAGGTGACAGGTGCACAGTGAGATCAATTCTCTAAGAACTCCTGAACCACCAGCAAAGAAGGCAGGCTGTGTGGCATGCCCACCAGCCGCTTTCCTCAACTCTGTGACCACATATGTAAGAGAAGGCTCTGCATGGAGGAAGGGTCATCTTGGTCCATGGTTTCAGAAGGCTGAGTCCTCATGGTGGGGGAGGTGTGGCTGTGGGATGCAAGACAGGACTTGTCACAGGAAGATCAGGAAGCTCAGACTTGACAGGAACCAGAGGTTCTATGTTCCAAAGGTTCCATAACTTCCCTCAAATCGTGCTAATGTCGGGGGGACAACGTATTCAAATACAGTATCCTGTGAGAGAACTTCCCATTATATAACAGCGTGTAATTTATCCCACTAAAGACCCTGAAAAAGTATCAAATCTGTCACATATAGAGGTTCCCACCCACCTGGTCTAGGAGCAGCATCTGTCCTCTTTTGGGTAAGCCTTATGCACACCCAAGGTTGACAGCTGCCAGTTCATCTCTGTAGACACTTAAAATGCAAAGCCCATACCCTTTAGCTCTCCCAGTGTCTGTCTTTCTTTCATTCTCACCCTTGGAAGAGGCACCATTGGCAGCTAACACAGCTGTGACATCAATGCCCAAGCAGCCCCCAGCATGCACTTGTTCTGATCTGCCTCCTTCATCCTCTCCCATCTGGCTGTCCAGTGTGAACGCCCCTGGGCTCTGGCTTCATTCTTCTTTGTTCTCTGTACTCTTGTGTTTGTTTGCGTTTGTTTTTTCTTTTGTTCCACAGAGGATCTCCTCACCATCTTCAGGTTGTCAAGCCACTATGTACAAAGCAAGAAAAGCTAGTCTTTTATACACACCTCAGTCTTTAATACACAGGACTTATCAACTGTACATTCCTGATGTCTCTCAAGTTCACTATGGCTGGTGGCCAGAGCGATGGATCGGTGATTAGAAGCATCTGCTATTCTTGCAGAGGACCTGGGTTCAATTCTCAGCACCCACATGGAATCCCATCACTGTCTGTGACTCTAGTTCCAGAGGATACTATAGCCTCTTCCGGTTTTCATGTGTCCCAGATAGGCATGCAGCATGCAGACATACATATAGGTACTTAAACATACAATACAATAAAATAAATACGTCTTTCACAATTCAATATGACTGAATTTGAACTTACCATCTTTCCCATCAGTTGCCTGTGACCCTCAGACTTGGTGACTAGTACCACTGGTGGATTGAGGCAAACTCCTCTTACTGTGTTGGCCCCTGTGAATTCCTCTTTCTTCACCATCTTTCTCTGCATCCTAAAGGACTTACCTTGGGTCTTTTTAATATATCTTTGGAGCTCTTCATCTTTGCAACCCGACATTATTCCAAAATGTTCAGTTTACAATCTCCTCCTTTGCTTCTAAAGAATGACCATAAGTGACCCTCCACGAGTCATGGGATAAAAGCCCAAATTCATATCAGTCTTAGGTAAGACCTTGTGTAGAGTCCGTGCTTTCACCTCCCACCCCCAGGCAGGTCCTCTCCTTTTGTTCTTCGGTTTCCAACTATGCTAGTCTTTGCCCTTCAGAACTCTGCAGAAGGGAAGATAGGAACTTTGTCAGACACCATGCTTTTAGGTTCGAGTCTAATAGTTTCTACGTTATATGGACTGGAAAATTTCTGTGGACCAAATGGATACTGGATTCCCAGGCCTCTGTTAGATCATGTGCAAACGGGGGTTAGTGACACGAGCTGATCACTTCTGGAAAGTCCATGTGGTATACTCTGAAGTAAGAGTGAGCCATTAGACATAGGTGTTGGGCACGGACAATTGCACTGAGGTGGTGAGGGCGGTGGTGGTGAAAGGGATGGGGATGGTGGTGAGGGCGGTGAACATAGGGCTGCTGATGTCAGCAGAGGTGGAATGACAGTGGGGCGGTGACCATGACTGTAATGGTGGGGATAATGTAAGAAGGAAGTGTGAACTCAATACCTTTGTCTCAGGCCTGGTTGCAAGGCTCCTTCAGTTGGGTCCTGCCTTTTACTTTGGTGGCTTTGTACCCAGCCTGTGTCACCCCAGCAATAGCTATAGAATGGCCTGGGCCTCCAGTCACCTTCCTCCCCCAGGTAAAGTAGTGCCTTTTTGGTATTTGGGGGTGTGTTGTAATGTCCTGACCCAGATCTGCAGGGACGCCACCCCGTCCCTGAACACGGAGGCTGACTTCATCAGTCCAGAGTCCTGTATTCAACTTGCATGGCTGAGGATAAGCTTCCAGCACGCTGTGTGTGAGCTGAGGTAGCCAGAGGACATGACTCCTCAGAGGCAGCTCAGAAGACTCTCTTCAGAAGGTAAAGAAACGCTGAGAGCTAAAGCTAAGCTCAAACACTCGGCCGCTCAGATAACTCCAAATCCTCTGAAGAATCTAAATTCCCTTAAGCAACTTCAGGGAAAATAGCTGCTTCAGCTGCAGCTAGAGAACTTGAGTTCCTCCTGACCCAGTGGCACCTCTGCCTATCTCTCCGGCTGAAGAATTAAAGCTCAAGTTCAGGGGCCTCCGATAAAGCCAAGCTGTTCCCTTAATTCAAGCGTCTCTGCCAGAACCCTCAGAAAACGGGCAGAGCCAGCCAGAGTGCTGCTGTCTGTGGAACTGTCATAACTCCCTGCCTCGCTGCCCACTCCCAGGCTTATCTCCTCTGTCTTGGAGATGGTGACAAGCCTCAGGCCCGTTCCAGTTGCTCACTTCACTATTACACACTTGCTGACCTGGAATATTGGTCTTTTGTGTACCACTCTATCAAAAGCCTTTCTTGAAGTCCAAGGAAATTATAGCCGGGCTCCTGCTGCGGACTCTGGGAGCTGTTTCCTTGACAAATTCTATCAGATTAACCAAGCGTGGCTTCACCATGGTGCCCCCGCTTGCCACCTGTAATTAAGGGAAGGTTCTGCTGGATGCCGGGAGTGTGTTCTGCTTCAGCTCCCTCTGAGGCACAGAGAAGCCAGTCAGGCACAGTCCCCAACAAAGCAGAGATGCGTGAGGTTCCTCTGCAGCGATGGCCAAGTTGGCTGCCTTCATCCCCGTGCATGCTTGCGTCTTGGTCACAGGAAGCCCTGGGGTTGGGAGCTGAGGTCTGACACCATCCTGCATGGTTCCCCCCACAGCTTTGTCATCATCAAAAGTCTCTAAGCATTGGCTTCCTCTCTGTCAAGCAGCAGAGATGGGGACATGCGATTCCCAGGCTTATGGAAGAAGCGCAAGAACTAAGAATGGTTTTCCAGTCATCTGCAGGCCCTATCTCTCAGGGCAGGCAGAGTGGGTGACAGGTCGAGGTATCAATGACTTGCCAGCTGGTGTCTCCCCTAGGGAGTTTCTTATCTCATTTCCTACTGTAACTGGAAATATCCAGTCTCTCCCGCTTTCAATCAAAATTTTAAAAAAGAGCATACTTATTCGAATTTTTTCTGTGTGTATGCGTCTGTTCCCTTGTGTGCTTATGCTGGTGTGTGTGCTGGTGTGTGTGTGTGTGTGTGTGTGTGTGTGTGTGTGTATCTGTGTCTGTGTCTGTGTCTGTGTCTGTGTCTGTGTCTGTGTCTGTGTGTCTGTGTGACTTGCCAGCTGCTATCTTCTCCAGAGCATTTCTCATCCCATTTCCCAGGGCATGTGTACCTGTCTGTGCATGTGTGGAGGTCAAGAGTCAACCTCAGTTGTTCTCCAGGTGCTTTCCACCTTGTTCTCACTAGTCTCCAACTCACCAGGAGCCTGGGTTGCCTGTTCAGCTAGCCCTAGGAATCTGCCTTTGTCTCTCTACCATTAGGTTTACAAGCATGGAATAAAACTCAGATCCTCCTTGCTTTGCATGGCAAGCACTCTATCTCCATGGTTCTTTGCCTGACTTTTCACCATGTATTAAAACTCACACTCTGCTAGGAGACAGCTGGCTTGGTCCTGTGGCTCCTGTCCACCTTACCCAGCTTGACTCCAGGGCTCCTGATTCAGGTGCTCATGAGACAGCCTCAGTGGGCTGAGCTGATATCCCACACCTTTCTGGATGCTTCCCTGCAGTGAAAAGGCTCCTTCCCTCTTGAGTCCACAATGGCCTCCCAGTGGACTCATTCCTGGCATTTCTGCTCTCCTGTGTCTCATTGATAAACAGTGATAGTTACCCTAGATTTCTAAACACTAGGAGGAACTCTGTCTTTGGCACCAAGAGACTGCAGTGGTCCAGAAAGGACCAGAGCACATCTACCATGCTTCTCTAAGGGGACTTGGAACCCTGGAGAACTTCCTGTTGGTTTAGGACTCAGGTGGGTAGAAAAGGCTGGCAACACTCTTACTCTACCTGGCATGCATGCCCCTGTCTAATATTCCCATTCCCCACAATGCACTCCTAGTTACACACAGCTAAATCTTATGGATAATATCTGTCATCAGGGGAGCCTCCAGCTGCTGTCAGATGGGAGAGACACCTGCTTCTTCTGTACTCACTTATCAAGAGTCCCCTTGGGAGAAGTCCTCCCTTGGTCATATCTGGATTCTCCATTGTCTTCCTGTAGTGTGCACTAAGCAGGGCCTTGCACCTGCTAGGCAAGCTGTCTTCCCACACAACCAACTCCAGTCTTCCAGTTATCATGAATGTGTCCCTGGCAGGAAGCTGGAGATAAGATGTCTTTAAATGCATGAGTGACTGAAGATATGCAGGGACTGGCCTTGCTTTGGGAGCTGGTTACTCATATCTACATAGTGGCTGCCTTGCTGTCTTGGAGTTGCTGGTCTGTGCTTCCTTCAGGTCCATTCCAGCCTGGAGCTGTGTTTGGGCTTATTCAAATACATACACAAAAGCTGGGCTTACCAACAAATACCATGAACAGGGCTGACTGTCTAAATAGTGAGAAGTCACAGGTATTCTTGATTGTAACAAAAGTTCCCCCCAAAGCATCATGGGTGAGAACTCAGACCCTCTATGGCTGTAGGTAAGAACCTGGAGAAAGGCAAGCAATGCAGGAGACCTGGTACTCTTAGGGGAAAGAGCTGTCTGTGAGCCAAGGTTCTTAGGAAGGGTCTGAGTGCCAGAGATGGATTCTCTACTGTGAGGGTTAGTCTTGCTGTCAACTTGATTTGATCTGGAATCACTGAGACCCTCAGGGAGGATCTTGTACACATTCACTGAGAGGGGACCTTAGAGTGCCCAGCATCTTCTGGCTGCAGCTCCAAATGCAGGGAGGTCCTGGGGACTCTCTCCTGCCTGCACTTGAGACTGGTGAGCAAGTTTGTTTCATTGCTGCTGCTGCAACCAAGCTTTACTGACCTCTGAACTAGTTTCTTCTGCTTCCCAAGGTGGACTGACGTCCAGAGGCTCTCCAGGGGTTCTTCAGCCTTCAGCCTTCAGCAGGATTCAACCTCCTCACCATATGGGCAACCATTGCTGAGTACAGTGATGTACATCTGTAGATAGCAGGACAATTGAATTCTAGGCTACACAGTGAGACTCTGTCTCAAGAAATCAAAATAAACAGATGATCGAGCAAATAATTAACCCAAGATGCAGTGTATGGTCCACCACTCCCAGCTTCAGCCTGTCAAGCAAACATGGGCCTCTTAGTCACTCTCTTTGTCCTCACAATAGTCCCTGCTTATGGGTCTACAACATAGCTCACGGAGGTGTCCTTGAGTCCTGATTTTCTTGGTGTTTTGGGTAATAAATTGACTTAAAATTAGATGTATTTGTTCCTTACATATACTCTTAAGATTTTATTTTTATTGCGAGTGTTTTCAGACCCATAAAATCTCTATAGAATTTAGAATGAAAACAGAATTAAAATGGTTACCTCAAGAGTTGTTTGCTCCTACCTCACTTCAGCATTCAGGACTTTAATTAGTTTCTAATTTTATTTTCCTGGGCTTTTTACTTTGCAGAAATAGCCAAATTTTCATTTGTACCGGGTTAATAACACTAGTTAAAATCACAAACAGACAGATTATTTTTAAATGCTGCTCAGCTGAAATTGAAATATTTTTCTACATCAACAGACCATAGGTAGAGGTGGGACTTGATGCCCATCTCTCTCCCTCATTGCTCAGGTCTACCTCAAGTTTGTGCAGCTCTGAGCACGCTGTTACAGCTCTGTTTTTCTTGTCTGCATCTGTCCAGTCCATCTGTCCTGTCTGTCCCATAGTGTTTGCGGGTAGTCATCCAACACCTCTGATTCTTACAAGCTCTCTGCTTCCCCTTTCATGATAACCCTTCAGTCCTGTCGGGAGTGGATGTGAGATGAACATCCCATGTGGGGCCGATCATTCCACAGTGTGTTACTCCCTGGACCCTGAAGATTCCACGGTCTGTTAATTCCTTCACCTGGACCAATGGAGGGTTTTAAAAGTGAGAAACAAAGTCAATGCAAACTAAAAACATAAATTTATTGATTAAACGTTTGAATCAATTGTGGCAGCAAGAAACACGTTCAATCATTGCTCTTGGTCACTTAAATGGACACAGTTTTCCCACTGGATCCTTAAAAATACAAATTAAAATCATCAATAATGCCCATCACTATTGTCTCAGGTAATACCTTGCAGTTAGAATCTCTAAAAAATGGAATAAGACGTGTTTGAAAACTCATGCTAAAAGATGTTCACTATGCTAGTATGTGTAATGTAAACAAAGGGAAAAGCCTGAATATACTTTGCTAAGAAATTGGTTAAAATGTTGTTACTTTTGACTATTATACAGTAATCACTCACAGTAATTTCATATCAAAAATACATTGAAGTTGTATATGGTGTTTGCTCTCTCAAGCAGGATAATGGGTTGTGGATGTAGCTCAGTTGGTAGTGTATATACCTAGCACTCACCAAGATCTAGGCTCAGTACCCAGAACAACAAAGGCCAGGTCTGATGTCACACCTGAAACTGTGGCACTTGGGGAATAGAGGGAGGAAGATCAGAATCATAAGGTCATCCTTGGCTGCATACTGAATTCACAGCCATCCTGACCTACATGAGACCTTGCCTGAGAAAAAAATAAAAAGGAAGAGAAAAAAAAAAACAGGCCTAGTGGCTGTAGAGACAAGATAATTTATCCTGTTATAAAATTCTATGCTCATCTGCTGGTTGGTTTGGGCTACAGAAAGTTTTTATTCTTTATTTAAGATGTGTTGTTTTTAATATTTTAAATTTATGTGTAGGTGTATGGGTGTTAGTATGCAGGTACACAAAGGAGGCAGAAGAGGGTGTGCCTCTTTTCCCTGAAACTGGACTTACAGGCAGTTGTGGGCGAGCAGATGTGAGGGCTAGGAACTGAACTCTGGTCTACAAGAGCAGCTCCCGTTCTTAACCACCCGGCCACCCCTCCAGCCCCTGGTTTTGTTTTCTTGTTGGAGCTCTCTGTTTGTCCAAATACAAAGGACAGGAGAAAAGTGTAAACATTCAGTCACTTAAAGACATTCATTTGAGACGTGAGTCAGGCTTCACACTCATCACTCTTCCCTGTGGGAGACTAGCCTGTGAGGGCTTTGCTTGTTGATCCCAGGAAAACTGTGGGATTCTTCAGTGGGTAGCTTAGGCAGGAGAACATCACAAGTTACAGAGCCAGAGCTTCCTGGAGCTGTCCAGCTCTCCTCTGTGCTTCCTGGGAGCTGCTGGAGCTGTCCAGCTCTCCTCTGTGCTTCCTGGGAGCTGCTGGAGCTGTCCAGCTCTCCTCTGTGCTTCCTGGGAGCTGCTGGAGCTGTCCAGCTCTCCTCTGTACTTCCTGGGAACTCCTGGAGCTGTCCAGCTCCCCTCTGTACTTCCTGGGAGCTGCTGCAGAGGGGGAGAAACTCACAGATTTAAAGTTCTTGGTTCAAGAGAGAAGAAGAAGAAAAATCTGAGTGATAGGCAATCCCTAGCCTAAGGAAAGGTGGCAGATATAGACCACAGAGGCAAGGAAGGATGAGAGGCGAAAGAAGGGGATTTCAAAGGACTCAGAATCAGCATTGTCTTTAAGACAGACATGATACTTGGAATGTTTCTGGGTGGGGTACAGGTGTGATTCTCTTGGTTGGTAGGTGGTACAGGGAACAAAAATCCCAACCTTGGGACCAACTACAAAACCCAGTGTAGTTCCTGTCTATATATAGATCCACAGCCATAACAAGCCCTTTCTATAACAGCAGCCTTAGAGAAGATCATTACAAGGCCGTCTTGTGCCTTTTAGTGTATATACCCTCAAACTATCCCAAATGGGACAGGAAGTAGAGAGCCTCAAGACAACAGTCAAGCCTCTAACAGGATCACCACTCCCCATCCATAGAGTCAGAGCCATCTCTGTTAATCTCTCTGCAGCATGTCAGCATGTTCGCCTCCCCATGGAAAAGACAGATGTGACAGAGGGCCACCTTGAAGAGTTAAGAGCAAAGTAGTGAATTCATCTGCATAGCGCAGGGACAAGACATGCCCTAGAAACAATACACCAGACTACGATAGTTACAGGGGTTCTCAGCTCTCTTGTCCTCTTAGAAGAATTCAAGTATGAGATGGAAAGAGTCTGTGTGGAAATTTACTGAGCAAAGCCAAGAGAAGCATCATCCAACACAGAGAGAAGGAGTGGACTGGTCAGAGCCTAGAGCAGCCCAGTAGGTCACTAAACATCACCGCAGATTATAAAGTAGTTTTTATGAATATTTATAAAGTGGTGACATTTGAGGGAAATAAGATAATCCTTTTCTCTTGATATCATAGTGGTTGGATTTTGTTCCCATGATCCTCTAGAAAAGCCCATGAAAGTCAGAAGAAAGGTGTTTGTCAAAACCACAACGCATGTCATAGTGTAATGCTGTCAGGACTTTGAAAACAGAGATCCTTGGAAAACACACATATGGAAGAATACCCTTTGCCCCTGTCTGTGTAGAGGGACAACCTAAGGTATAACCTCAGTCAGTGACCTCCTGATACCCAGGGCCAAACCTCCTAACATCCAAGAACCACATGCATGTTAGGCTGAGGCAGTAACTACTGACCACTGCTTCATGTCGCATATTTTATCTGAATATTTCAACCTCTAGTTGTGGATTTAGTCAACATTTATAGGCTTTCAATATTTAAAGTGAATGGATTGGCTCCCCGTAGGCCTCAGGTCAAAGAGGTCAGTTTATGGAAACAGCAGTCATTACAGTTCTTGAGGGTCCCAAACTATTTGACATTTGAAGTAAAACCTTCTAGGTAAAGGGAGTGATGTCAGAATTTCCTTTGTAAAATACCAAGGATGGGAGCTGGAGAGGTGGCCCAATGATTAAGAGGGCTTGCTGTTCTAGAAGATTCAGGCTTGGTTCCCAGCACACATGTTCAGGTGGCACACAACTGCTAGTAACTCCCAGGGGATCTCTAGTCTGTAGACACACACACACACACACACACACATACATACACACACACACGAGGGGGGAGAGATGGAGAGAGGGAGAGAGAGACACACACATGAGGGGGGAGAGATGGAGAGAGGGAGAGAGAGCACAACAGAGGAGAGGAGGGAGGGGGGAAGAATTTAAAAGAAATAAAATATTCAGGCAGGTCAGATCAATAATACTATTGAGAGTAAGGGTTTGGGGGAGTGGTCTGTCTCAGTTGCTCATAAACACTGTAAAAACATAATTGATGTCTTACTCCTTTGTTATCACAGAGGACTAGCATCCCATATCGCACTGAAATTAAAATTTAGGAACAGAACTGGGTCCGTACCTCACTTAGGAAGGCCTGCAGCAACGTCTACCCCGATTTCAAGCGGATCTGTGCTTTAGAGCAGAGCCGGAGGAAGTGGTGAAATGAGACATTTGAGGGCCCACTCTTCCCTAGCAGAAGACAGAAATGTTAATAAGAAAATGGCTCTCCATGAATTTGCTCCTCTCTTTAACTTTCCCATAAGGAAGTCTCCGTAATTTCTGTTGTTCTATGGAAAAGCAAAGGGCCGACAAGTCACATTTTTGGCATCTCTTTAAGCAATTAATTCACCTTTGAGGTCTTTTGGGGTGCTGTCCGCTTTAATCTCAGCCTGCATTTATATTTCATGAACTCCTCTTGGTGTCCCATCAATATATTATAATTTAAAAATGTTTCATGGCCAACTAAGTTCAGAAAATGCTGACCCAGAACTATCTAAAAATATATTCTTGTCCAGTTTAAAAAAAAAAAAAAAAGGTAAAATTTTTGTTAGCTTGGGACAATTCTGCCATCTGTTTTGATGAACTCTGATTATTAGTGGCATGGAATAGCCTATGGATAAAAAAATGATTCAGACAGCTCCCACAAAATCAAGTTCTGACCTTGAGTCTTATCCTTGGAGAAGACCAGGGGTTATTGGTAGATTTAGAACAAGGATTTTGAGGCGGCGAGAGGGACACAGTGGTCACTTTGGAAAAGGAGAGGCAAGCATTGGGGCATGAGGGAGGGAGGGAGGGAGGGAGGGAGGGAGGGAGGGAGGGAGG
>JANHMN010000002.1:236371488-236415213 GCA_030674055.1 Rhabdomys pumilio
CTCCCCCTCCCCTTCCTTCTTCTTCTTCTTCTTCTTCTTCTTCTTCTTCTTCTTCTTCCCTCCCTCTCTTCCTTCCTCCCCCATCTTTCTTATGAGGCTGTATCTTCTTAAACCTGCTTACTGTTTCCGGGACACCATGATAGGAGTTTTGATCTTTTTAGCCACAATTGACGCACACCATTGCAAACATTAGCTAAATAAAGGTCTCCTCTCTTTAGATGTGGACACCATGACACTCTGTCACAGAGGTGTTCTCTGATTAGCACATCCTGTACATTACCCAGAAATGTTCATGCACGCATGTGTGCCCGTCTGTGTGTGGTAGTTCTGCACAGAGTGAGGAACGTAATGGAATACCTTTTGCCAAACAAACAAACATTTAGCAGTAAATTCTGTGGAATGCTTCATTTATGCTCTCTTTGATTTTGTTTAGAGTATGTACAGGAAAGGGCAGTTTTAAGTTTTTTTTTTTTTTTAAGTATTTACTTATTTTTATTTTATGGGTTTGACTGTGCACCATGTGTATGCAGTGTGTTTAGTGACCAGAAGGGGGAGATGGAGTCCCCTAGAACTGAAGATACTTATAGTAGTGAGTCACCATGTGGATGCTGGGAACTGAATTCTGGTCCTTTGCAAGAGCAGCCAGTGTTCTTAACCACTGAGCCATCTCCCCAGCTCCTGATTCTCCAACCACTGAGCTATCTCTCCAGCTCCTGATTCTCTAACTGCTCAGCTGTGCATCTCTCCACCTCCACACTCTCCAGCTTTAAAAGCAGAAGGCCACTCCTGCTTCCCTTCTCCTCTGGGTTATGTTGTGCAGCACAGGGCATGGTATCCAGAGTAGGGCCGGGAAGAGGGTGGGTTTTAGAATACCTGCAGGGACACTCTGCTGCCTCTTGGCTTAAGGTTCCAAAGCCAACCTGCAGGACAGAAGAGGAGGGAAAGGCACAGGCTTCCTCATCAGAAGCATGATGTGGAGCCCATATTTGCTTCAGTGTGACCCTCAGTCTCAGAAGTTAAAGGCTTGAGGCCACTTCTCGCTTCTTGGTCTTCTCAGCCTTGACCTTGTCTGCGAAGCTTCCACAGTGGTGAAGCTCTCTCTGTGGAGAGTAGGAGACAGCTTTGTGTTCGCGCAGCACAGAGGCAGCCACTCAGAACCGAGGAGGTGCCTGCCACTCACAACATCACCAAGTTAGAATCCCTGTGACACCCCGTATGTTTGCCTGAATCTGGCTCTAAAACCAGGGTGTGCTTTTTACGCTCTGGATAGGTACTGGGTTCAGCCCACTTCTGCAAACCTGAAAACTCTCCCACAAAGACTCTGGTCCAGGCTCAGTGGATGCAGCTGTCAAAACTGGCTGGGGTTGTGCTCTCTTCAGTTGCTTCAAGAGGCAAGCTAGAGTTTGGCCTCCGACTCCTCATCCTCCATATGACCACAGAAGTGGCAAGGGAACGAACATATTCCCTTGTCCTCCTTACAGAACAGAAGGCAGCAGAGACTACACTCCAGGGTGTCAATCAAATACAGAACAGCTCAGGAACCAAAGAGGTTGAGAGGAACCCGTCCTTCTGTGGTTCTTTCTAACACACCACGGGACTGCTGCTGTGTTAACCCAACCGAGACTGAAAGCATCTCACAGTGAGGCTGGCTTTTCTGTTCCACAAAGAGACAAACTGGTCAGATTCTACCAGACAGGAAGTCCACAGCACAGCCTCCCTCCTTGCCTCTCTCTCTTCTTCTCTCCCTCCCTTCTTATCTCCCTCCTTCCTTCCTCACTTTAGGAGGTTGTTTTCATAAACCTAGAAATAGAAGCACAGATCAAGAAAAGCATCAAGATCAGGTTTGCAGTCAGAACCCAAAGATGGTGAGTTTTATCCTTCCCCTGTGAACCCCAAGCTGCGAGGAGAATCATGATATGGGGTGATGGTTTCTACACGATTATAACTCAGGTCCTTTCTATGGTTTCCATCAATCCTTCATGGTCTGCCATGTGCCCCCTGAAAGTCAGTAGAGAATGCACACACTGCTGGCCCCTCCGCCTCTGGCTTTGGGGGTATGAAGTGACAATTTCTCAGAGTGTAATATTGTGGACCATCGGGCAGGACTGCTATACAGCACTGCAGCACAGTGGGAAGGGGGGTGAGCTCACAGAACAGAAGCTTCCACAACAAGCATGCTTTCTCCTCTGGGAGCTGTATGGCTGCAGCCAGTGGTGATCCTTCCTGGCGTCAATGTCTGTTCTGTACATTGCTCACAGGAATGTGGTGTAGATTAGATGGATGGTCCATGTCAGGTCAAGGCCCACAGGCCAATGTGTTTACAGATGCTTTGAGACAGGCATTGGGAAGGACCCAGGAGGCCCCTGGCTCAAGGAAGCCCTGGGCAGGTCTCAGAGTCTATTGATGCACACAGCAGGAAGGAGGCACCATGGGGGAAGAGGACAGGAAAGTTTCAGGATTTCAAAGTGTGATCACCAAGGCTGGAGGTAAGGAAAGACCCCTCCAACAAGCAACTGCTGTAAAACCAAGCAGAGGATGGCCATGGTAGAGCTGAATGGCTTAGTTAGGATTTCTATTGCTGTGAGCAGACACCATGATTGCAGTAAATCTTATAAAGGAAAACATTTAATCGGGTTGGCTTACAATGTCAGAGAGTTAGTTAGTCCATTATCCGCATGGCAGGAAACATGGCAGCGTGCAGGTAGACATGGTGCTGGAGAAGGAGCTGAGATTTCTACATCTGGATCAACAGACACCAGGCAGAGAACTGGCTCGAATTTCTAAGCCATCAAAGCCCACCCCATAATGACACACTTTCTCCAACAAGGCCACACCTCCTAATAGTGCCACTCCCAATGGATGTGGGTCATGGGGTTTGGTACCAGACAAGATGGCTGATCAGTAGAAGATACTCATTATTAAACTTCAACTGAGACCACACAGGAAAGGGAGAAGAAAGAGAGGAGAACCTATTAGAAAGTAGACTCACTAAATGTTCTACCTCATGTCACACATGAACTAACACTATACCCGCCACCAGAGCCACCCAGGAAACAGCAAACCACCATGTCTGACCATGGATAGCAAAGACCTTTAAGATGGTCATGAACTGGGTCCCCATACTGCATATAGGGCAATATGTCTTGTCATCCTCATACAGATCATCAAAGATTGGATCATTCTGAAAGACTGAATTTCTTCTACCTCATCCTAGAGGTTGGAGGCTCACTGCTGAGTAATCACACCTCCCTGGCCTGTGTGGTTCACCTTCCCTAGGCAGAGGAAGAAGCCGGGAAGTCAAGAGAGCAAGGTCAAGAGAGTGGAGAGGCTCCCAAACACATCTTCTCATCAGGGATCTTCTCCACAATATTAACCAAAGCACGGATCTATGTAGAGAGCAGAGCCTTGTGGGTCCCAGCACATGCTGCATCAGGACTGGACTTTTGCATGGGTGCACATGTATGTGCAGGCGCATGTGCACACAGATGTGCCCTGTGCATATGGAGGCCAGAGATCAACCTCTATGCCTTGATGATGTCATTAGGTTTTCCTTTTGAGGTAGGGCCTCTCACTAGGATCCAGAACACCCTGACTAGGATAGGCTGCCTGACCCGTGAGTTCCAGGCATCTTCCTGTCTTATCCTCACTGCTGACTTCTTACGTGAGTTGTAGGGTTCAAACTCAGTGCCCCTGCCTCTTCAGCAAGACTTTTATTACTGAGCCATCTTCCGAGCCCCTTGGGGACATATTGAACTCATCACAGTACTCAAATATAGTTATGTAATATTTTTAGTTTATTATTTTTGTAATGCATTTCACAGAAAAGGCTGAAAACCATGCATGTTTTAAAGTGCCAGTTATTTCCGAATTCTTTCTTTTAAGGGTTTGTTTACTCTTAGTTTATGTGCATGAGTGTCTGTCTACATATGTATGTCTACCATATGCGCGCCACCATGTGGAGGCCAGAGGGGCCATTAGATTCTCTATAACCAGAGTTGTTTGTAAGCCTGTGTGAGCCAGCATGTAGGTTCTGACCTAAACAAGAGCAGCCAGCTCTCTTAACCAGGCCATCTCTGCTGCCCAAAGGTGCTAAATAATTATTTCTTTAGTTTTCTCCTAGTAATACTTCCTAGAAATTTCAGTTTGTGTAAGTTCTCTCAAAAGCTAAGGAGAATGCACGGGTTTGCCTTCTGACATCTCTGTAGGCAAATGTCACTGTCTATGGATCGGGAGAAAGGTGGAGGCTGACCAAGGCTGCTCTAAGCAGCTTCCCATGCTGACATGAACCTTCGTCTCTGCCCACAAAGCCACTCAGGGGTTGGAAGGAACACCCCACACAACCATTTTAGCATCACCAGTAGAAAGGGCTGGGATGCTGAGGAGAGAGTCTCAGATTAGAGACCAAGATGGGGACAGGTTGTGTTGCAAAGACCAAGATGAAGGACCAGCTCAGATAAGGGCTTAATTAGGGCTGTCACTCACATTAATTGCCTGTGGGTGACACTGTGAGTCAGCTTACACTATCATTCGACCAGTGACTGGCTGGGCTTCATGGATCACAAGCTCAAGCCCGAAGGTGGAGTGTTTCACCAGGGTCCAGGAAATCCCTCCCAGATCCTGTCGGCCCACACCCGCCTGGATACATCCATCCTTCATGCATCAGGTGCTTAATGCCATCTCCCTAACAGTCTTTCTGTGATCTGTGATCGACATGGTTCCAAAGAAGGGCTCACGTGATGAATTTCACATATGACTAAGGAAAGTCCAGTGATGAGCATGGAAGGACCCTCCACCCAGCCATGCTCAAATCTCCCATTTCTCTCTTTTTTATATTCTGTACCACAAGGGCTACATCCCTCTGTGTTCCCCAGTTGAGTCTGCTGGTGGCATTTCTGAGATGACTCTCTCTGCATTCTGCTTCTTCTCCCCTGGGGTCTTTCCTTCTCCCCAAATAGGACCCCTACCATCTTTTCCCTACCGACTTCCCAGTATGAACATAACCTCAGCACTGGTCCTGATTCCCATCCTCTTGGCTGTCTCTCTATCCTCTTTCCCCACCCACTCCTCCTCTAACTGTGTGCAGCTCCCTCCCCCTCCCCCTTTTTTTTAATTTTTGCCCAGGGACCATCACATGCCTGTGAAGAATGTGCTGTTAGAGCTGAATCTCTGAGCCTGGTTTTGAGTGAGTTTGCTTGTGTATGTGCATGTTTGTGTGTGTACTGGAAGACATGTCTATGTAAGGGTGTGTACAAGTGTAAAGTGGGAGACAAAGGACCCCCTCAAGTGTCATCCTTAGAAATGCCATCTACCTCCTTTGAAACAGGGTCTCTAATTAACGTGGGACTGACTAGTCAAGCGAGACTTGTGGACCAGCGAACTCAAGAGATTGGACAATTTGTGTCCACCTCCCCAATGCTGGGACTGAAGGCCTATGCCACCATGCCTGGCTTTTACATGGGCGTGGAAGATCCAACTCAAGTCTTATGTTTGTGAGCCAAGCACTTTAGCCAGGTGTCTCCCCAACCTTCCCTCCCCAATCCTACCTTTCAGCATTATATTTAAAACAAAAATCCAAACTTTCAGAATATACAGTCAGGAACTGATTTTTCTGGATTTGTTGTTGTTGTTGTTTTTAGTTTTTTGTTTGTTTGTTTGTTTGTTTAGAATCAACACAAAAACACAAGTAATGCATTGCTGAACATGACAAAGAGTCTCTGGGATGAGAGGTGCAGAGATGGACATCCATCTGCTCGGCTGGATAGCACACCAAATAAAGCAATATGAGAGTTAATCTTCCCAGGCCCGCCTTCTGCCTGGCAGACCCTCGGAGGCAACGGCAGCAATAATGCAGGCGGGCGGAGGAGCTAAAGGGGAAAACATAAATTAGGCCGCACGAGGATAAAGAGATGGATTTTCAATAGGCTTCACCTTCAGAGATGGGAGGGCCTAAATTAAATGGATCATACGAAACTCAATAAACAAGGATTGCAGACGGCCGGCGATTTATCCCATTATAATTTGAACTAAGCTGAAGCGTCAATAATAAGATCCTGACCTAAGGTTAGCATGCAGCCTCTAATCGTGAGACAGGACCAGCGACTGCTGAGATCACAGCTGAAAGTTTAGAACTCTGGGGTTTACTGTTGGAATTCCATCCTCCCAGAGATGAATGCTGTCCTTGGTGCTATAGAGCTTGCTGGGCAGTGTCCCAGGACCCTTTAATCTATAGCCCATAGAGTGTGGCTAGGAAATGCACAGCTCCCTTTAGAATGTCAACAGGTTTCATTCTGGGAGAAGCCTTTATGGAAGGCTAAACAGAAGAGACAGTGTTCCTTCTCCCAGGGTCTGTGTCTCTGCAGAGCTGGCATGGCACCCACACATGCCCACAAGCTAGAAGAACATTGTGCCACTAAGGTGCACCCCAGCCCCAGGGCTTCCTATCACACGTGGATCCCAGAGGAAATCGTATGCATGTTCCAGAGACACTCAAGGCCGTGGGCATACCTCACTAGCCAGCCTTTTCCTCCTCTGGTGTCCCCCAGGCTCCTCTACTAGCTCCCCTGGTTTTTTGAGCCCCTGCCTTCTGCTTCAACAGACTGAGTAACGTATCTGCTGTGAGCAACATCTTAAGCACAGTCTGCCATGTTGTTTCACATTGTCTCATGGTCTTGGAGATGTTTGAAGACACAGGGCTGAGCCATTTATTCCAAGGCCAGAGTGCAAGTCTGCCTCTGCTTACATGGACGGCTCTTCCTGCCCACAGTTGCAAAGCAGACCAAAGCAGACACAGCACCATCTTACAAATCAGAAGCGGTAGTTTAGAGGAACCTCCTGGTAGCGTTATTTCCACGTTACTCGGCAAGCCCTTGGAGCACCTGGCTTCTGTAGTTACCTCCCTCGCTTTGGTTTGCTGGCACACTTACTCTCTGACTCCATTCAGACATAATCTAACTTTCTTATCACAACCAAAACGATACTGACCTTCAGCATAACTAACTATACCTCCGGGAAACTCGATGGCCCCTATTCCCACACAGTCCAGGAAAGAAGACCTAGTATTTTCTCCAAAGTGATATTAAGTCTGATTAAACCTCACTGATTCTGTAAGACCTCAGCAACTCCCAGGGGCAGAAATGCCTTGATTCCTAGCCACAGGACATCCCTAACTCTTAGACATCAAGGGCCCTTTTGCCTTGAGTGAGAGCCAGCACTGCTCCTGTATGGCTCCTGAGGATTCCCAGGATGCCACAACCAACAACACCAGAGCTTGCCGGAGTGGTCTCATCTGTGAACATAGATAAAAGCTACTAACCAGAACGCTTCTAGACATTTCTGTGGAGGGACCTCAATCCCAGAAATTAGTTTGCACTCGTTACTTCAACTCCTGTGCACACGAGCATAAGGCTCAGGAAAGCCCAGGATCTAGGAGTGTGCTCTCCATGTGTCCGCTGTGGCTGCGTCTCTCAGTGATTCTATCAAAACCTCTGCTCTGAGCATTGCCTGTCTATATGTGTGAGGGGTGATGTGCAACCTGCCAGCGGAAGTCTTGAAATCTGCCTGGAGGGTTCTATGTTAGCCAGTGTGATGCTTACCTGTTCCCTTGATAAGATGGAATTAAATTACCCAGCTTCCTGTAAGGCAGGCAGCAGTCGGCCGGTGGTGGATGGATTGTTTTACAATTAAAACCAGCCCCGAATACACACTGCTAAGTCATTTTAATAATGTGTGCATTGAGTTGCTTATTTTTTTTCCAAAGAAGCATTTCAAATAAGTAATTTAGTGGTAGAAATAAACTATGAATTTAATTTATGTGTTCATTAATTGAACAATTAAATGGAATGCTAATTGACTGTAGAATTCTACCTAAATGCAGCACTGCCCTGGGGTAATTAGTTCTCTTCTGTATTTCACTGTGAACATAATTTCTGGGGGTCTCACCCCACCCAATTAGGTTTTGTTTGGCTTTATTGTAGCATGAATCATTCTTCCATCACGGAGATTTAATCCTCCTCATGCAGCTGGTGGGAACCTCTCCTTTCCTGAAAGATTATCTCTCTATGTGGAAGGTCATCTGAAGATAGGCAGTGGGGCCTGGGGGCTGCTGGGATACTTTGCAGTTTTCAGTATCTCCTCTGCTGACATTGAAGCCCCAGGGTGCAGACAAAGTGCCTCACATGTCTGCCTAGGCCTTTATTCTCCTTAACACTCAGAATGGGTTTGTTCTTGGCAGATGATGCCTTTACAGGCTGCTGGTTCTGATGCTGATATAGACTGCTATGCTGGCAAATCACGTGGAAGGCAAATCTCTTCCCCTAGAAGCAGATGGTTCTTAGGAAACAGAGTCTTCAAGCCCTGCTCTGACATCATTCCTCAGAGAGGCCAGTTTCTCTCAACCAGTTCCTCTGGTCTGTGGCTAAGACACGCCCAGGCCAGCTGTATTGTTTCCTACTGCAAAAAAAATAGGGGGTGGGGTGGGGAGAAGGACAGAGTAAAGGAAGACAGAGAGAGGGGGTGGGAAGGGACCGAGGCAAAGTGGCTCCCTTCAGGTCATCCGGAATTCTTGTTTCCCTTTCTGGAACCCGGCAGAGAGAGAGAGCCCAGGTCACTGTGTCTACTACCACAGCCTTAACTGCTCGGCAGGGTACCGATCCTTTCTGTATTTGCCTTCTAAGGCATGCAACTTATGGTCTGTCTCCACAAAGAGATGACTTGCAAAGCACTTTGTCCATAGAAGCTATAGGTAAATACCTACAGAATCTGTGAAGGAACTGAGATAGTCAGCTTATAAAGGTTTAAGATGGCCGAGGTTTCCACAACATCATGGTAGGAGTGTGTGTCACAACTCATTCACTGTTCCATGGCAGTGGAAAGACAGAGGGGGAGGGGAGAGACAGAGACAGAGACAGAGACAGAGACAGAGACAGAGACCAAGACAGACAGAGGTAGAGAGACAGAGACAGAGACAGGGACAGGGACAGAGAAAGAGAGAGCAAAGGTGGTGGGGAGCCAGAACTTCACTATTCCCATCAAGGAATCAAGGCCTCTCATGACCTCCACTGGGTTCCAGCTACCTAAGATTCTACCTGCTCCCATAGCACCTCAGCTAGGGACCAAGCCCTCAGCACACTGTCTTTAGAGGCATTCCTGTAACATTTAACGATATAGTTTCTTGTACACGTGAGTATGAGAACATATCAAGGCCACAGGCTGATACCCAGTGTCTTCTATGATTGTAATTTAACTTGTTTTTTGAGACAGCTCTCTCACTAAATCTGGAGCTCATTGATTAGGCTAGCCCCGCTGGCCAGCAAACCCTTGAAATTGCCATGTCTCTGTTCCTCCAGTGCTGGGGATACAGGCAAGCACCACCACACCTGACTTTTTATGCTGGGAAGTGAACTCGGGTCCTTAGCTTCTACAGCAGGCAATCACCAACTGAGCCATCTCCCCAGTACTGAGGATGTAATTTCTTGACTGTGTGAGTCAAATTGTGATTCCCCAGGTCCCTCTCCAGTCCTAAACCAAGGTAAGCAAGAGAAGATTATGATAGTCACATGTGAACATCCTTTCCCATTTGGCCTCTCAAACCTTTCTGCTAAGAAACTGGGCATTTCTCACAAAACACTTATGGGGGGAGGCAAGGAGGGCACTATCCATGGACAAGGCAGGTAAGAAGGCTGGGCTGTGGATTGAGGCATTTCTTTTGAAAACAGAAATAACAAAGCAGACATGACTGCCAAATGAGGTAATTACATAAACATTGCCAGAGTCATAATAAAGACTTGAGCATACAGGCCAAAAATGTTCTCCATAAAAACAGGCCAAATGTAGGCACATTTGGGCAAGAATTTAAAATAATGAGGCAAACTCAATGCGCTAGAATATTTCCACATGAAGAAAAGTGGCTATGTATGAACAAACACGGGCTGATGGTCTCAGCTTGTGTGTGCACATGTGCCTGTGCATGTGAGTGTATGTATCTTTGTATGTGTGTGTTTGTGTGTATATTCATTCCTATGTGAATGTGTGTGTTTGTGTGTGTTTGTATGTCTGTGTATTTGTGTGGGTGTTTGTGATTTTTGTGTCTGTGTATGTGTGTGTATGTATGCATATGTGTGCATATGTGTGTGTGTTTGTGTATATATTTGTTTCTATGTGTATGTGAATGTGTATGTCTCTCTCTTTGTGTATGTGTATGCATAGACATGTGTGTCTGTGTATGTATGTGTGTATCTGTGTGTGTTTGTGATTTTTTGTGTATGTATGTATATGTGTATGTGTGCATATGTGTGTATGTGTGTGCATGTGTGTGTCTTTGTGTGTATGTGTCTCTGTATGTGTTTGTATATATTTGTTTCTGTGTGTATGAGAATGTGTGTGTATCTCTGTGTGTGTTTGTGAGTATGTGTGTATATACATGTGTGTTTGTGTGTATATGTATGCATGTGTGTATATGTGTGTATGTATATCTGTGTGTATGTGTATATATCTGTGTGTATGTGTGTGTATGTGAATGTATATGTCTCTCTCTCTCTCTGTGTGTGTCTGTGTGTATGTGGATATGTGTGTCTCTGTATGTGTGTGTGGATATGTGTGTGTCTGTATGTTTGTTTTTGTGTATGTGTGTGTTTGTGTGTGCATATATGTCTGTGTGTGTCTGTGTGCATATATGTCTGTGTGTATGTATATGTGTATGTGTATGTGACTGTGTGTGTACGTGTGTATATTTGTGTACGTATGTGAGTGTGTATATGTGTGTGTCTGTGTGTTTGTTTTTGTGTATGTGTGTGTATGTGTGTGCATATGAGTGTGTATATGTGTATGTGTGTATGTATGTATATGTGTATGTATGTGTCTATGTGTCTATGTGTGTCTATGTGTGTGTGTATATGTGGGCATGTGTGTACGCTTGTGTGTTTGAGTGTGTTTATATGTGTCTATATGTGTGTGTGTGTGCACATGTGTGTTTGTGTGTGTGTGTGTTTGTGTGTGTGTGTGTCACAGCACACTTGTGACAGTCAATTTTTAGAAATTGGTTCTGTCCTTTCACTATGTGGAACCTAGCGACCAAATTCAAGTGGCAGATGTGGCGGCTTCAGGTACCTCCATCCTCAGAGCTGTTTATTAGTCCTCTCCTGACACTCTTGGGGTGCCAAGCCCAGGAACTTATGGCCCAAAAAGGCAGCCCACAAATATGTTGGGAGCATTGAAAAATACCTTACCAAGAGTGTCCCACACATCAAACCTGAGCTGTGCTCCATGGGGTCTAGGAGGCTGGGACTCAGGGTGAGACTTCACCTGGCAGAGTCTCACTCTTTTATGTGGCAGGGACAGAGAATACTTATTCAAATTTCATTACCTATTACTATCCATCATGTACAATGTGGGGAATGACCCCAAATGAAGTTTGAACTCCTTTGCATTTTCCAGGTTTTTAAAAAGAAAAAAAAAATAGCATTATTTTCAGCACAGGCACCAAGCACAGAAAGGCTTCCCAGGAAGAGAAGAAGTGAGTTTTATGGGTCACGGTGACCTGATACCAATTCATTCTAACATCCAGTTCTAATTGGAACTGAAAACCTTGTATTTTTATCTTGCTTTTACAAACCTCTTCAAATGTGAACCTGGGAACCTCATTTGAAACTTCTTTTCTCTGTCACACTTGGTCAAAATAAACCTTTACTAAAAAAGACTGAAGTTTGCTTCTTATCCAAGAGACGGCTGGAAACGCTGGGACTTAATCTACAGTTGAAAAAGAGAAAAAAATTAATAAAGCAAGCAAGCAAGCCCTGCCTGGCCACACAGGCACAGCTCCCTGTTTCTCCAGAGCAGCAAGGGCTGACCTTGGAATTCAGGGCAGCAGGCACTCAACTTCTCTTGGTCTCATTTCTTGGGTTTTAAAAGGAGATGGAAACATCTACTTCAGGAAATCAGAGGCAGAAATAAAAAGATGTAAGGAAGGGTAGAGACCTCAACACTCAAAGGACAGTTGGCAGAAGTAGCAGGCTGGAGAAGGGGGAGTCGTGGAAGGCAGGGGTCACATCTTTGACATCCATGGTAGAGAAGAATCCACAGGTCTGATAATTCCTCTCATTCATCCAGAATGGCTGCCAACACTTGGTTAAGCTCACATTTCAGTAAACCATAAACCACCATTCTCTGGGGATGGGGTGTCCCTCAAGATCATCTCAAGTCTGATAAGCAAGCTGGTTCTTCTGAATGACTCCTGATAGAGGAGACAGAATGTTCTCTGAGAAGATTGAGAAGGCAAAGGGGTAATCTATTTTACCCACCCTCCAGTGGCTGTTCCCCTCCAACCTAGAAGTCTTGGAAATATTACGGCAAATGTATGTCACCTGGGACTGTAGGCTCCATGCAGTGGCATCTGGGAGGCAGGTTCTCTATTTGACAAATCACAATGACTCTCCTGACTGTGGCTAATCACAGTGAAAGACACAGAGGAAAGTCAGCCAGGGGAAGACTTCACATCAAGGGTTCAATGGCTGTCCCCTGGTGGGGTCACGAGAACTCCACCATGTATTTCTTCAGAGATTACATATGACAACACATGTGTAACATGCCAGCTGCGGACACTCCAAGACTCTTGGTGTCCAGAGTACTTGCCAGGAACTCAACTCAAGGGCAGAGCTGATCTCTACATGGCTGACTCTCATCGCCAGTGTCTCCAGAGGTTGGACTGGTACCATGTGAGCCATGGTCTCAAGGTCAACAAACCACTGTCTTCTTCAGACAGGATTCACTCTCCAGGGGTTCAGGGTGACCTAGCAGGAGCTAGGGGAAGCCTCCCACATGTATCTTCTGTCAGAATGTTGCTACATGAAAAGCATCAGATCATAAATAATAACAACTCATCAGAGAAACCAAAGGATCGGGGAGCCCTGGGGTCCTGAGAATGTTGCTTATCAAATGATTGTTGGCGTTTCCAAGACGCTGCTTTGTGTGTTAAATCTATCAGGACACAAGGATAGGTTACTATGTCCATGTCTCACTACTAAGTCCTGAGAGGGACTATCTTGACTTCAGAACCAATGAGGCACCAGCCAATTGTCCCATACCAGTCGAAAAGACAAAGTACCTGGTTGGTTTTCCAGGTTGACAGCTACAAATACTTAGACTATTACTGTGAACAGACAGTCAAGGGCAGATAGCCAATCTTACGTTAATTTGACATACAAATAACTTAGAGTTATCTGAAAGGAGGGAAACTTAATTGAGAAAATGCCTCCATAAGATCTATCTATAAGGCATTTTCTTAATCAGCTATTGATGGGAGAGAGCCCACTCCATTGTGGGTGCTATTATCCCTGTGCTGGTGTCTATAAGAAAGCAGGCTGAGCAAGCCAGGGGAACCAAGCCAATAAGAAGCATTCTCCATGTCCTCTCTGTATCAGCTCCTGCCTCCAGGTTCCTGCCCTGTTTGAGTTCCTGTCCTGACTTCCTTTCATGGTAAACAGTGATACAGAAGTGTAAGCCGAATAAACCCTTTCGTCCCCAACTTGCCTTTTGGTCATGGTGTCTCATCACAACAATAGAAACATTGACTAAGACAGTCTATGAACAGATGAAGTGATGGGAACATAGTAAAACCATGGTTCTTGAGATTCTATTTGTGGGATATTTCATGTACATGAGTTTATGGATCCTGGTTTCCTGAACAAGTAAATCCCAGCACTCTAAATGGTGGTTTTGTTGTGTGGGGTTACAACTGTAGACCCTGTCAGGATTCATTTTTCAAATCCTGTGGATTGCACTGGAGGGAACCAACCTTAATGTAAACTATAGATGCTACTTAATTAAAAGGTGGTAATACGTATTGGTTGATCCGTTTTACTGCACAAATATATTAATAGAGAAAAGCATGTGTATAGCCCATGTGGGAAATAGGGCTGGGTATGCAGGTTTTTATAAATACTTACTCATTTACTCTATAAGTCTAAGAGTATACTATGGGGTCCAACAACACTGTCAACACATTCTCAGCTCCTAAGAAACTAGGCCGAGGGTTGGGATTGAGTCACGACATGGTCCCAGGCCTTAGGCCTTACCTAAGCTCACAAACACATGTTCTATAACAGATATAATGTTCTAGAACATGCTCTGCACACAGGAAGCAAGAATCAGCTTAGAGCACAGAGAAGGGTTCTGAGAGAGGAACTGAGAAGGACCTCATGAAGGTAGGGCCATCCCTTCCTCTTAGTGTTTGTCCTAGTAACTTGACACAGCACACAGTCACCTGAGAAGGGAGTCAAAACAAACAAAGGGACTGCCCAGATCGTAGCAGTCTGTGGGTGTGTCGATGGGATTGTCTGCACTGTGGACTCATGCAGGTGGGCTGAACACTTTGTGGATACTATCCTTCCTCTGTGGGTGCTGCACAGAAAGCTAGCTAAGCATAAAGCTTCGAGTAACACTGCAAGCATCCCTCCTCCATCATCTCTGCTTCAAGCTCTTGTCTGAGTTCCTGCCCTGACTTCCCTCAGTGATGAAATCTGACCCGGAAGTATAAGATGAAATGAATCCTTTTCTCACCTAAGTTGTTGTAGTGATTGTATTCAGCACAGCAACAGAGCAAACCAGAATAACAATGTCTCCCTAGAACTTACCAGCAGTTGGGGAGCCTCTCCATCCAGCAAGCTCACATGGCCGTGGCTTCTACCCAACTCAGAAAACCATTCTTCCAACCAGCTGCTAGTTTAAATAGCTTTATTGCTTGTGGTGAAAAATCAAGCCTAAAGGGAGACAGGAATCTCTTTGGTTATTGTGCAGCTCTTAATAAAGCTGCCCACCCTTGCTTCTCAGCGCTGAACAATCAATAGAGGGGTGGATTTGAGCACCGCAATAAGCACAATTCATTTGGCAAGCAAGTATTGAGTGCCTACTGTGTACTTGCTGTTCTCTAGAGCAAGCATTTGTGGCAATTAGGAAGTAATCCTGGAGAAGGCTGGACAGACCCTCCAACGGGGAGGCTGAGACAGTGCTGCCCCACAGACTGAATGAGGTATTTGCTAATAGATTTCTGGGTGACAAGTGCTTTCCTCGTGTGGCCACCTGGTGCCCGGTGAGCACTGGTTTGAGACAGCTTCAGTCCAGCCTCCCTCTATGAAGCTCATTAGAAGAACATGTGAGCTGGCAGCCCCTTGACAGGAAAATCCTTCGATATCTCTAGCATTATTTTCATTCTGTCAGCCTGAGACTTGACCTCCTTTTCTAAATGGTAGCAAGGAGCCAGAGCTGGCTTCCCACGAGGAGGCTGAGAGAGAGGCGGCTCCTGTGGGTCCACCTGGAGACTAGTCAGCATAAACTAGTCAGATCCCAAGCCCTCAGTCTGTGTGTTGGTCAATGTGCCTACACTGCACATTTAGAAAGATTGGAGACCTTACTACCATCTCTGCTGCTGTGTGAGGTTTCCTCTGATTATATGCTCAGTAACTCATATGAGCAACAGGGTTAAATACCACTTGGGGGTTTTTCGTTTCCCTCCATCTTCCAGGTGGTGGGAATTGAGTTTTCTCCTTAAGAGGCCTCGCCCCAAGGACCAGCCTTCTATCTAAAGACAGTGTCACCCCTAAATCAGCCCACTTTTCAGAAGAGCCCAGGCAGCACCAGCAAAGAGTTCCTGCATGGAGCCCAAGTCTACCCCAGGAATGCCCTATGATCATCTGTCTCTCTAACCTGGGTTGTAAGATCTGATTTTCAGAGCCTCAGTTTCATTACTCGATAAGTGAGGATAATACAGATAGCTATTTGAGGATGCCTGACTCAAAGAATGGAAATCAAAGAATGTTGGAGAACTTGTCAGAGAGACCAAGGGGTGGGAAAAGCCATTCTTGTGCAGGGCACTTTGGTAAAAGAAAGAGGAAAATGGTAAATGACAGTCTGCAGCGGAGACAGCCTAGTGTGGCCTCAGATGTAAACACATGGGCTTTCCCACATGCGACTGTCCATCTCTGTCTGTTGGGACACAGGCATCTGCTGCCTTCTTGGCTATTGAGAAAATCACAGCACAAGGGCTGAGCCCCCTCCCTTCTACTCCAGGTGCACATTCACTCATCTGGAGCAATCCAAAGGGTCTCAGCATAGAGTGGAGCCCAGGACAGTGGGACTCACAAGTACAGGGGATGTTTGTCCTGCAGTTGATAGAAGTCCACCTGTCTGTAGCCTCTTCCCCAGTACCCAGGGCCCATCATTAGATCCTTCAGCATCTGTTGTCAAAGATCACAGTAGCATGTATACACACACACATACACACACACACACACACACACACACACACACATGCACATGCATGCACACATACGGCACATGCACATACACATACATACATATATACATACATACATGCATACACACACACACACACACACACACACACACACACACACACACACATATGTATAGTCAGGGTTTGTATTCCTGCACAAAACATCATAATCAAGAAGCAAGTTGAGGAGGAAAGGTTTTTTTCAGCTTATGCTTCCATATTGCTATTCATCACCAAAGGAAGTCAGGACTGGAACTCAAGCAGGTCAGGAAGCAGGAGCTGTGCAGAGATCATGGAGGAATGTGACTTACTAGCTTGCTTCCCCTGGCTTGCTCAGCTTGCTTTCTTATAGAACCCAGGACTATCAGCCCAGGGATGGCACCACCCACCATGGGCCCTCCCACCCTTGATCACTAATTGAGAAAATGACTTACAGCTGGATCTTATGGAGATGTTTCCTCAAGGGAGGCTCCTTTCTCTGTGATAACTCCAGCTTGAGTCAGGTTGACACACAAAACCAGCCAGTGTGTGTGTGTGTGTGTGTGTGTGTGTGTGTGTGTGTATGTTTGTGAGCGTGTGTATCCTATAGGTCTGTGTTTCACCTCAGGCCCCAACCCCAGACTCCATTTGCCACTGTTCCTGATTCTGGGGAGGAGAAGACGAGAAAGGCTGAGGTGACTTCCTTCTGAGTCATGGCTCCCTGGTCTTCTCCATTAGCTCTCCCCTACCCCTGTCTTTGTGAGACAGCTCTACATACCAATATCAAGGGCATCTGGTGAGCAGAGGCATTCTCTGGAGTGACAGAGTCAGAAGGCCACCATTCAAACTAATAGAATGCAGTGTCCCTGGCATGGTACATTGGCCTCCTGTGTGTGGGGGTCCTTCCTTCTGATGGCTAATGACAACACGTCACATTAATCTATGCCCTAAATGAAGACCAGCTTGAAGCTCGGGTGCTGAGACACAGGGAAGCGCAGGTGGGCTCTGAGGAGGTGAGTCTGTAGGGAAGTTGGGGGTCATCTCTACCTCTCATCTCTCCCTCAGCAGTGGTCACAGATTATGAGGTTCCTGTGTGACCAGAGAGGGAACAGTACTATGTGGCATGTTCCCACCTTTGAAAACTTCAAAGGCAATGTGGTCAGGCTGCCCCGTACACCCCAAGCAACACATGCAAGAGTGCAGTCAGCCCCGGGCTTGAAAGGTACAATGGACAGTGACAGAAGCTGGTGCATCCCAGCATTGAAAACAAGCCAGGCCTTTAATCAAAGGTCCAGTCGGGGCAGGCATGGTGTGATCTCCAAGGAGGGACATCCTCAGGGCAAAAAGGGAAGAGTTATTTTGATTCTGACCCTGAATTCTTCACACGACAAACCAAAGCACAGCCATGTTGACAGAGCGGGCTTTCCTCTCTGGGTTGGGTGCTCGGGGGTCATGAATCCATGCAGATTTCGACAATGGTTCCATGATGCTTGAGAAAGGGGCTGTGAGACAGAGCCAAGGTAAGAGAGTGGATAATTGATGGCGACCAATTAAGTATGCTGTGAAATCCAGTCAGGCCCGCTTCGCCTCACCCCACATGTAGCATCTGCTGAGAGATGAAGATGGCCATTTCCCTACCCTTTCCTGATGTTCACCACCGACTCGTTTTTTCCTTTCTTGTGACATATGGGTTCATGATGCCAAATCTGTGTCAGTGAGACACAAGGGGAGAGACACTACAAATGAAAATGGAATGGTGAATGCAGGCAGGAAGAGAGCAGCGGCCAGTGGAGAGAGTCACGTGGTGATGACAAAGCTCCTGTTGTCACAGTCTTACGAGGTGTCAGTCACAGATGCTCTCACAGACATGGCTAGAGAGTGTGTGTCTTCTTCACACTAGAGGGTGTCGCAGTGACGTGTAGATGAAGCTAAGAACCAGGGAGAACACCCTCCAAATGTCTTTATAATCAGCAAGACAGTGGTGGCTTGACGGTTCATACTGACTGTCTCCTTGTCAGGATGCAGAACCTCCTTGCTGAAACCTCTGAGCAGGAGACATCAAGATTAGGCTCCCTGAGATGGGAAGATGCACCCTGAATGTGGGGTCCATCATTCCTCAGACGGAGACTGTGTACAGCAGCTGAGCCCCAAGTTTATCTCTCTCTGCTTCCTGACGGTGGAGACAGTGTGAGCAGTTAACACGGGCTCCTGCAGCTATGCCCACACTGGGCTGGACATCACCCTGCAGCTGTGAGCCCAGATGAACTCTTCTTTCCTTAAGCTGCCTTTGTAGAGTTCAGTCCCAAGCTGAGTAACTAGTACACTAGTGTCTGCCTGTAATCATCACCTGAGAACAGAGGCGGGAGGACTGTAAATTTGAGATTAGCTTAGATACAGAGTAAGACTCTATGTGAGAGAAACAAACAAACAAACAAACATAAAAGTGTTGCTAGCCAAGTAGTAGCTCTGACTTCTCTCCCACTTATGTCCCTAAGAATGACATTTTCAGATGCTGAGGGCAGCTTTCTACTGCTGGCCTCACTGAACGTGTGGCATGCTCACAAACGTGAACTTGTGTTCCCAGGGGAAGCATATCTCTACAAGACATGATTTTTCTAAAGACTTGGAAACACTTTGAGCACCAAAGCTCAGCTTCTGGAAGAGTGCTCTGGGGCCAGCAGCCTTGTAGCACAGGGAGTTGCTAGGGATGAAGAGACCTAGCCATGGCCAGATCTGCTCAAGGCTATGTGCCTTTCTAGCTGCCTTCACACATAAGAAGATCAGCAGTATGCAGGCTGGCAGTGGCCACAAGCACACACATGGCTTCTAGCTCAGCCATGGCACCTGCTAGAGACTTGGCTTCAAGACCAGGAGCCAGTGTGTTAGTGGCCCACAAAGCTCCATGGATGTCCGATAACTAACACAGGCAAAACAGTACCTTCAGCCCGTCATTTTTGAGGCCATCTTTAGAATACGTTTCTTATTTTCTACGACGATGGCTGCAAAGGACCCAAAAGACACTCTGAGGAGATTTATTTCTCACAAGATACTAGAGCCTTGACTGGCTCAACTCTGTTCTTACACTGCTGCCTTCCCAGGCTCCATGGTCTCTTCTTGCCATAAGTCATATCTCACTATCATGTGATCACAAAGCATATTGACAGTTCATCTAACTGGCAGCTCTCCTTCGGTGCCATCTATTTGCTGAAATACCATGGGAGTAGGTAAAATTTTGGCAAGCAGAGGAAACGAATCTGGGGTGATAGATTCTACTCGATCGACACATTGTTTTGTTTTCTTATCAAGGCCTCTGCTTGGTTAGCTGGTCACTTGGAATTGCCAGCAGTTCCGACGCTAAGTGTTTGATAGTCTGGAGTCTGGTGCCCCCTTGGAAGAGAGCACACATCAGCATTTTAAAGCTGAGTTCTACACACAAGCATGTTTGGCTATTTGTTTTGTACTGATGGTTATGCTACCTTGGAGCCAAAAGAGAAAATCTCTTTGAATAGGAAAAGCACACTTTTATTTTTTATTGAAACATGCCACTGGCTTCTTTATACATCACGGGAGCCTATTCATTTGTGCAGAATGGTCATTGAGATATTCCATCTATTCAACATTCGCTTAGCTTGGTGCAAATGTAAAAACGCAATCCTGTGCTGGCTAGGAAGAGAATGATTTTTGGAACAATTTCAATCCATTATGGACCCGTCCAATATTTGGACATATCCATTTCTCAAAAGATGACTGACAGAAAGCTAGAGGCCAGTGCAGCTGCTTGGGCTGTATGGGTGTGTGTGCAATCTGCAGTGCTGACTGAGGAGGCAAGGCACAATCTCTCTCGATTGTGTTAAAGGAATATCCACATGGGCCTCAAAGTGCAGAAGCATTCGATGTGAATTAACTTTTCATTCAGAGATGATGGTTTATGACTTATTTTAGAAATAGTGTGTCTGTGAAAAATTAAGAATCATAAGGATCCAATTATCTCGATAATGGTCTATTTCATGTGGTATGAAGCACCTTTTAAAAAAAACCGGAAGGTATGTTTAGTAAGACTAAATTGGTGATTTTCTTGCTGGGTCACAGCTTGAAGTCTGTATGAATAGTGTGGCTCTCATTAAACATTGTCGACTTAAAATGGCTTAGGTGAAGTTTGTGTCCCTCCGTAGGTGTGGTGCCTCTAGAAGCCTCTGACTCCGTGCCTGCGGGGCCTGGAATGGGCTCACCCAGTAGTCAGTCTTCAACTTCCAGTTACCTGGGAGAGGGACACAGGAGGCCAACTTTCTGTTCCCTGAGCCTGCAGTCTTGGTGGCGCAAAGTATTGATCTGGAGAAGGAGCTTGGAGATAGATCAATATCTGTTGGCAGCTAAAATCTTCAGATATTTGTTGCAGAACCAGATAGTTATGTTTCTGTAGAGTAGGAAGGTGGTAGGTGCTCGCTTCCATGATTAAATAACTCCTGGTTGGGCTGTTGTTGACAAGTGACAGGTCAGCTCGTAGTGTGTGTGTGTTCCATGATTGCTCTAAACAGTAGTGACCCATGTTGACCCCCACTCCTCTGGCTCCTGCACAGTGAAAGGAATTTGTCACTTGCTGGTTTAAAAGCAGTTTCTCACCTCTAATGAGCTCTGCACATGGAGCAGGGTTCAAGCTGAACCTGCAATCACCACAGAAATGCAGTGCGGCTGGAGGAGGTGAAAAACCCGGGTACTACTGCTTCCAATGCCGTCCTCAGGGAATGGAGTGGCACAGGCATCAATCAGGGTGGACACAGCTCTTCGGGGTGTCCTGGAGAGACTCAGGAGATCCATCTCCCTGAGGTGCTGGAATTTGAGCCTTCATTTGCAGACAGGAAAATGGTAAGCCCCAATCTTAGGGGCCCTCAGGTGGAATAGATGGTTTGAGAGTGTGCTCCTCTGGGAATAGCTGTCATTACCATGCTAATCAGAGCAGTCTTGATTATACCACCACCACCACCATGCTCATAAGTGCATGCTAGGATCAGACCCTCAGCTGGGATTCCAACTACTCCCTCCTGCAGCTCCCCATGGCTGGCATGGGAAGTGTTGGAGTACACGGGAGCTAAGGGGTTAACCAGGAGGAGACTCTGTCTGTGGACACACAACACCTGTGGGGACTTCACCAAATGTGTGTGGGTGAGGCTTTTCAGTGCTGTGGCTGTTTGGTGAGGTCAACCGCCCCGGTAGGCAACTTCCACCAATGCTCCTGTAGGTAAGGTCGGGGAAGCTCGCTGGTTCACTAGGTTAGAAGTTGCTGTGATCATTACTTTGATATTGGTGTCCTGCCTGGGGGGAATAAATGTTGGTCACGTCTCCCCAGGAAAAGTTACAGTGCACAGATGAAATACCAAACATAGCTTACAACTATAAAGTGCATCATGAAGTGTCTGAGATGCTATTAACTTATTAGGAGTAAGTTTATTTGTATAATATACACAGACACGTGTCTGCATGAATATCTCTCAGTCCTCTGTGAGTGTTCCATTAGACACATGGAGAATCTCTTTCCCCTCTCTGTCTCTCTGTCTCTCTGTCTCTCTGTCTCTGTCTCTGTCTCTCTGTCTCTCTCTGTCTCTCTCTGTCTCTTTCTTTCCTTTCACTGTCTCTTCGCTCTGTCTCTTTTCTCTCTGTTTCTGTGTATATCTCTCTGTTTTTGTCTGTCTCTTTTGGTCTCTGTCTCTGTGTGTGTTTGTCTCTCAGTCTCTCTGCCTCTATCTATATGTCTCAGTCTCTCAGTTTCTCTCTCTCTCTCTCTCCCTCTCTCTCTCTCTCTCTCTCTTCTTCTCTTTCTCTCTCCATATCTCCATATATATATATATATATATATCCCTCTGTCCTGCTGTCCTGACCTGCATTGGTTCCCACAGTCTCAGAGCTCAAGTAGCCTCTGTAATTCTTGGGTTTATAATCATCAGGCACCAGGAAGCTCTGAGAACACACAGCTGTACACACACACACACACACACACACACACACACACACACACACACCTTTAGTGGATGCAAGTCTGGGCCAACCTAATAAGAGCAGTAAGTTTAGGGCCTAAGTAGTTTCTCTGTTTTCACATAGAGCACCTAGCCCACCCACTTTGCTGGGGGCACTGGCAAGACTCCTTTCATTCCAGTTGACTTTTGCTCTCAGTGCGGGGTCCTCCCCCATCTGGATCACATATCTTAATTCCTCACTGGGCCAGTGTCAAAGCACTTACCGGCCTTTGTGAGAAGAACATAGAGTCGAGGCATGGAGAACAAACAAGGCCATAGGCACCCTGCCCACACCCTCTGCCCAGGTAAAGCAGGTAGGACCCTCTACCTGGTTAAAGGGACAATAGGGGTTTTCTTCCCTTTGCTTTTCTCTGTGGGTGAATACAGTCAACCATGAGGCATCAGGACAAATTATGAATTATTGAGTGCCAGAGAAGAGGCTGCATGGTGCTTTCATACTGAAAGCAGTGAAATGCTGTGTTTTTCTTTTCTAGGTGGGGTAAACACTTAGCAGTGCTGGCCTTTGGAGGGCTGATAATTCTCTATGATGGACATTTAGGCTGCCAGCAGTACCTCTGGCTTCTACTGTCCTAGTCACAGATATATTCAGAGTCCCAAATGTCCTTTGAAGGAAAGTCACTGCTGGTTGAGAAATTCTGTACTAGGGCCTGGGGTTAACGTATGTGCTTAAGCACACCTCAGCTGGGATTCTGAATAGAGACTACAGCCTGTGTCCCACACACAGGAACATGAGCAGCTCAATACCTCATCAATAGTCAAAGTTGAAGATTGGGTCTCACCTAGCTTAAGGCAGGGGACAGCAGGGCTGATCCTTCCTGAGGTTTAGGACAGAGTACCTGCCTCTCTAGTGGAAAGCCGTCAAGTTCCTGGCTTCTGGCTTCATCCTCCGTCCTCAAAGTTGTCATGGTGACCAAGCCCTTTGATAGCATCCATCCTCCTTTGTCTCCTTGACCCTTAAGTGACCCACAATTGTGTTGCTCCTTGATTTCTCTGTCTTTGTAGGCGTGTTGTGGTACATTTATGTACATGTTCATGCATGTGTATCCCTTTGGACCATGTGATGAGTCCAGCAGGTGGATGCTGGTATCTGGTGTCCTCCTTGAGGGCTCGAACAACTCAACAGTCACTGTTACCATGACTTCAATGTGCATTGGGGTGATGTATTTATCCAACTCTGTGAATTTACCAAATCCCTTTTAATTGCTCACTTTAATCAAGTGAGTTTTATAGGACATAATCATATGCCAATCAATATGTTTTTAAAAATGCATTGCCTAAGAGACAGTTTTTATTCTTCTGAAAAATATTTGTGGTTGACAAAGCCTACCAAGGGCATTTCCTCAACTCAAAAGCAAAGAACACTGACTATAAAAGGCCAAGGAGGAAGGGATGCTGATGCCTCAGTCCACAAAGTGCTTATTGTGCAAGCGTGAAAGCCTGAGCATGTTTCCAAGCACCCATGTAAAAATCCTGGTATGGTGGCATATTCTTCTTAGAGTCCCAGTGCTGGGGAAACAAACACAAGAAGAAAGATCCATGAGGTTTGCTGCCTGGCCAGCCTAGTGTAAATGGTGAGCTCCAGGCTAGTGAGAGACCCTGTCTCAAAAGACAAGGTAGTTGACATGCAAGAAACAAAAGCTGCCCTACAAATGCAAGCTCAGATACATGCATGCACACGTGTGCACACCTGTATATCTGCAAATGCATACATGTACACATGTACACATGTGTACATATGCAAATACATACATGTACACATATGCACATGTGTACATATGCACACACAAGCATGCACATGTGTATCTGCACATATATGTGTGTTTACATATACACACATGTGTATCAACATACACAAGCACGCATACTTGTACACACCTTTGCACATATGTGCATCTGCACATGCATGCATGCATACTTGTGCATCTGCATATACATGTGTGTGCACATATGCACACATGCATATCTACATATACATGCATCCACACATGTTCATCTGCAGATACACATGTATACCTGCACATATACATGTATGCACAAAAGCACAATGTGCATCTACATATAGTATGCACGTGCATCTGGACACACACACACGTGCTCACTAGCACACACACAGAGACAGTCACATACATATTTAACAGCCAAAGGAAGAGCAACCTTAAATAATCTGAACTGTCACTCCTTCCAAGAATGGCCCCACCTACACATCAGATGTGAACTGACCGCCAGTCCAGATTGGGTAAATTAAAATTGATGTGCCCCAAATAGTGAAAAATAGCAGGTTGGTGAGGAAGCCATTCAGTTAGGGGTGGGTTGTTACTCAGCACCCGCGTGGCAGTAGCTGACTAATACACCACTTTCTTGGCAGAGCAACAAGCCAGTGGTTTTGTTTGTTCATTTATGTTTGTTGCTCCCATCAGAAGAACAGTGTAGCTTTCAATCATCCCCACAATAGAGGCCATAGATTACTATCCTGTCTGTAAGAATTCATCAGAACTTTTACAGTTATTTTCGTGGCAGACATGGCTGAGCATCACATTAAGGTTGACTTGCTGTAGGTAGCCACATAACAAGAAGCTGAGTTTACTTCCCTGGGCTTCTGTTCTTTAAAGCCAGACCCGAACTGTCACCGGTGTTTCCACATTTGTCCATGCCTCCCTCCTTCTGAGGACCCAGAGCAGTGACCTGCATGAGCCTTCTATCTGTGCTGCCATTGAGATCCACCTTGACCAAGGACACAGCATTTACAGAGAATGAGATGCAGAGGCCTCCACCCCCGGGACAAGGAAGGGTTCTCCCATCGCACAGGTCTCGTAATTTATTTATGAGATTTCAGCTGTGCCGGGTGTCACCGGCCTTTAGGGCATACTGATGACTTTAACTTGCTTGATTAAAACGTGAATGCAGAATCAAAGAGAGAGAGGTCAGGAGCTGAGGGTGTCACTCACTGCAGGTTCCTGAGTGCAGGGAAGGTCACCTCTGAGCAATGTGACTTTTTTCACAGAGTTAAGATTTTTGTGACACCACGCGTGTTCAGGGCTACACAGTCATGGAAAAGCGAAAGAGAATTTGGAGCTCAAAGAAAATTTGCAGAAATGGCCCTGAGTGTGCACAATCCTTTCACCCATTTCTGATCTACATCACCATCTAAGCAGCCGTAGAACACTTGTTGGAACTCAGAGTTTGTGCTCTGCAAATACATGCTGATATGCAGGGTGGATTTATCCCAGATCCTCCAGGGATCCACTCCAGGACTCATACTGCATGCGGTCACCCTGTGCTGTCTCCTCTAGTCTGAGGCTGGCCCTCAGACCCTCCGCATTTCCTAAGAATAAGACAATTTCAAAGAATACTGGATATTTTCCCTCAACTCCAATACTGGGCCTGGAGTCCCTCTGATGTTGACTGTGGGAAGGGTCACCCTGGAAGTCATGTACCCCTCCTAGTATCTCCACCAAGGGTACATGATATCTGTATTTGTTTCCTTTCCTATGGCTGTTATCAAACACCTCCCGGAAGGTACTTATAGAACCACTTATGTAGCCCGCACTCAAAGATTTGATCTATCCTGGTGGCAGGGGTGTGGCAACTGGTCACATTGCTTCCATAGTCAAGAGACAGAAAGAGATGGACACTGGGGACTTGATTAAAACGTGAATGCAGAATCAAAGAGAGAGGTCAGGATCAACTCAAGCCCAAGTGGATCCAGAAGATCTACATTCAGTTCTCCTTTTCATTCAGTCCAAGACCCCAACCCCTAGGATGGTGCCACTCACATTCAGGGTGGGTCTGCCCTACCTTCACAATCACACCCAGAAGTGTGTTTCCATGGAGATTCCAAACAGAGTTCAAGATGAGCTGCCATGATGTCCATCGGACTGAAACCTCAGTCTCAGGTCGAGGATTCCCTAGAGAGGCCCCATTTTCTATCATCATTACTCAGCCATTTTCTATCATCATTACTCAGCTATTTTCTATCATCATTACTCAGCCATTTTCTATCATCATTACCCAGTCATTTTCTATCATCATAACTCAGCTACTTGAAGAAGCTGTCAGATTTCTGCTTAAACTTTTCACGAAACATAGTAAACAAAAGGGCACTAAACACTCTTTGTTCCTCTGTAACTTGAAGTTGACCTGGAGATAGCACACCTGCCTGTCCCCTGTCCCGTATCTTCTCTCTCAATGCCTAGGTGTTGCCCCTTGGTTTCCCAGTTCACAGCACACTCCTGCCTCTCTTCAGCTTTGTTCCACACCAGTTCTTTCTTGGCAATTCCCGGATGCATTTCTAGTGAGGACACAACTGGAAGTCCTGCAACAGGATTTAACAGGAAGGCTTTAGGAAATTGGTCACGAGCGGTGACTAGGACAGATGGTGGCAACTGCAAGCTTCTTCCCATATAAGGCTCTTGTCCTGACTCCCATCCTCCAGGAAGAGAAGGCAGACCGCCCAGGCCTTTGGGCTCCCAGCTTTACTGCCCCAGACACACTTTCTTTGTGTATCAGCCTGTTTTCTGTTGTGATAACTTCACACTAGAGACCGTGTGATGCATTAAATAAGAGGCTTATTTAGCCCACAGAAACGGAGGCTCTCATGCAGAAATGAGCTGCTCTGCTCACCTGCAACTCCCAACTGTGCTCCAGGATGGGCAAGAAAATTCATGACAGCAGGCCTTCAAGGGGGGAGATCCCAGGACAAAACAAGACACCAGAATGCAGGAAGGGGTGTGGCCTTTTATACCAGCCTATCCTCACAGGAGCACTAAATTCTGACGGCACTGAAGACCTATAGACTCATAGCCAATCCTGGCTATTTACCTTGAGAGAAAAGATCTGAATGGAGGGTTTTCAGCTGACATTCATTCTAAAGCCAAGAAAAAGCCAGGTTCAAAACTAAGTGTTCTAGTCAAGAGAGATGACAGAGGTTCTGGTTAGTCAACAAAAGGATGGACTGGGTATTAAGACTATCTTGTACCTCACTGGTACAAATAGGAATAATTATGCTCTAATTGTATTTTGAGAGAAAAGCTTTATTTTAACAGAAAGGGTAATATGTAGGAGGAGCTAAGGGGGAAGGAGCACCAAGAGGAAAAGATGGAGTAAGGAGAGGAGAAGATGAAGTAGATGAGAAGCTCGGTAATGGGAGAGAAAAAGAGAGAGAAAGAGAGAGGGGGCATGGAGGCAGAAGTTCACGTGTCTCCACCAGTCAAAGATAGTTTACATAGCTAGGTTGGGTATTAGGTTACACTTCTGATTGAGCATTACCATACTTATAAAGCCTTTGATTAACATTTTAAAAAAAATTGTATAAAAGCCAAATGGAAAAGGGGGCACGGGATAGGGGCTTTCTGGGGAGGGGAAATGGGGAAAGGGATTAGCATCTGAAATGTAAATAAAATATCCAATAAAAAAAATTCTCTCTAGTGTAGATTTCCCAGAGGGTGGAGCACCAGGCAGGCTCTGCTTCCTAAAGGTATAGCCCATCTTAGCACCCCAGGCTGAAGAGCACCAATATGGGAGCCTCTAGGGTAAGGCATGTCTTAATCTGGCAGGGGTGGCTTCAGCATCCTGTCCTGTGGGTAAGAGAATGGAGCTTGGGGCAAGCACGCAGGAAAGGTCGAAGAAGGCTATTCTGGGGTTCTAAGTCAAGCTGCTGCAGGGGTCTCTAGCTTCTGAGCTTTCTGGGTCAGTCTTCCATGACAGCTTCAGATACTAGGCTCCTTCCATTCTCCTTGTCTTTCCTACTCTTTGTTCAGCTGAATACAAGTTAAGGTCTCCAAACAGGAATTGATCCAGGAATTCATTTTCTTCCAGTGCTGTTCGGCTTCTCAAGGGCCCCAGTGGTTGCCGCAGAAATTTCTGACAGGCCCAGCAGTCTGGCAAATTAAATCGTCTAGCCCAAGCAAATCTTGACCCCCCAATTTCTTCTGCTCCCTAGGCCTGCCTGCCTCTTCCCTGATAGGGTATCCGTTTACCTCCCCATGGGGGCAGGTTAAATAATAAAAAGGCTGGAAACAAAACAAGCCTGTGTTACAGGCAACCCACTGCTGATATTGCTTTTTCATTATGGAAGAGAGAAACAGACCACCAAGAACAAAGACACCACTGAAGAGAAAGAAAGAGAGCAGGGAGGAGAAGGAGCCTGGAGTCAGTTTCCGGAAGGCAGTCGGGGCTGGGGCTGCCTGGTGCATTGGTTCTCCTCAGTCCCTCCAGGCAGGAATGGCCAGTGTGGGCTTTCTGCATCATGAATGAGAGAAGGGGTCTGGATAAATTATGATTCCTCCTGGCCTGCCCCGAACTCAAACAAACTCAGCCGCCTGTTAGGTCAGCGGAGCCTCTCCGCCTGCAGTTGGCCAGCACGGTTTGCTTCCTTCACAGTGGCTGTAACTTGAGTTCTCTCTGTTCAGACAAAACAAAAAACAAATAAAAAAAAAAAAAAACCAGAAACATACACCTCTGCTTCCCTGGAAGAGAACCAAGATTACATAGGCCTTCATATGACACCTATGAAAGTGTGTGGGCCTGCATGCATGCCTACCTGAATGTGTAAGAATGGGAGACTGCATACAGGGTATTGCTAGGACAGACAAGAGTCACCACGGTTATTACTTAAATGCCAAACTCATGAGCAAGAGTGCTCATGTGTGGTCGCTCCTGTGAAGTCACTGTGGCGGATCCTTTCGGATGGACTCCTTTGGACAAAGCGCCTTCAGGATGTCTAAAAAACCAGAGACCCTGAATCTAGGCAAGGGAAGAATGATCCTTCCGTGAAGTGCCTCGCAGGGAAGCTCAGAGCCTGCTAAATTAGAGCCCGAGCAACTTCATGACTGTGGAAGGCAGGCATGGGAGGGGCTCCCAGTGACCCTGCAGTGAGAAAGCCTGCAGCGAGAAAGGCAGACCAGAGGAGACAGCTGCTGCTTGGGTTGTGTCCTCTGGGGACTCCATGATTCCAGCTCATTTTTAGTTGTTATTAACTGGGCATGGAACATAACTAGGTCTTCGTCTCTGCTTTGCAGGTGCTCCACCACCCAGTGACATGCCGAACCCTCCATTATAATTTATTTTGAGACGGGGTCACACTCTACTGCCCAGAGTGACCTTGAACCCACGCTGTACAGGCAGACTTCCAACTTGCAATCCTATACCAGCCTTGCCAGTTGCTGAGGTTACAGGTCAGCACAACCATGGCTGGCTTACGCTTGTCTTAGTCTGTGTTTGTTAGTGGTGTTCCGAGGTCACTCTGGTGTCAGCTTAGATGTGGCATTTATTTGTCCAGCTGGAACTTTCTAAAAGCTTCCTGAGTTTTCAGTGAGCCACATCTGTGGAGAGCTGGGGTCCCTGGTGGTCCCCTCTTTTCAGAGTCTCAGTGGATAGTTAAGTGTTAAAGGCTCTGACAATTCCTGCAGTCGAGACACTTGATTTTCTTTCTTCAACTGCCTTTTTATGGCCCTTCACACTAAGCAACCTCTTGGATAAGGAACTTGTAAGAGATTGATGGTATAGCATGGTCCATAACTCGCTTGCTCAGAAAGCATAGGGACCCGAGTTTAGACCCCAGCACCTACACAAAGATCCAGGCACATTGCCTCCAACCTGTGATTGAACAGATAAGATAGTGCCAGGAGCTTGTAGCCAATGTGTCTAGCCTAACTGATGAGCTCCAGATAGATGAGACACCTGTCTCAGAAAATAAGATGAGAAGTGTCCAAAGAAGACATCAGATGCTGACCTCTGCTGTCTACACACATGCAGAGTCATGCATATACTACATGCACACACTGCATGCATGCACTCATTTAGTGCAAACATGCACCAGATGCACACACCACATATACATACATACATATTCACATATGCACGCATGCAGGCACATCACACAAACACACACTTCATGCACATACACATGCATACACACAGCATGCAGGCACGCACTACCCAGGAACTACTGGGCCAATGGCAGGAAGCCTGTATTCACAAAGGACAAGTCCTACTGTGTGTTAAAAAAAAAAAGTGATAAATTCGAAGCAAATGAAAACTTTGCTCAACTTCCCAGCGCCTGTCAAGCAAGCTGTACTGGAGCTAGATCTGAAGTTGGATCAAAGTCTGAGATATTGATGGCAAGACGGCACCACACCCGCCAACCTTCCTGCTCTGCTCTCTCTTGGGGACACCAGCTTGCAGTGTTCAGTCGATTGTGAAGCTGTCTACACTAACTGCAGACTGCCCTGTTCTGTGCTCACAGCCTCCTGTAATGAGTCCCTCCGTGGAAGGCTGTACCCTTAACCCTGCCTCTGCCACACAGATTCTAAAGAGTCTGCAAGGCTCTATTGAAACCCGTGCCCACTGGCTCTGAGCTGTCAGAACTGCATGGCTTCCTGGCTTCCCAGCATACTAATAACAGGCTTTGCATATGGCCAGGCTTCTGACAGCCCCTTGGATATCAGCAGCAGTGACAATGCTCCCCTTACTCCAAAGATGATTTTCAAACTTAGAAAATTCAGAAGTGCCCTGACTTTGTCCACACAAGTCAGTTCCAGCTCAGACTTCTCCCAGATTTTCACCTTTGGTTCTCATTGCTCTGTGTCACCCCAGCTTCTGACCATCGAGATCCAGGCAATGGTGTTTCCTCCCCAGAACTTCAGCTTTTTCTTAGATGTGTAGAAGCTCACAGGCCTGCCACCCACCTGCACAGGCCTTGCATCCTTTCAGGGGCTTCCACACTGGCTGGGGATGGATCTAGAGAGAGCGGGGCAGAAATTCCTTATTCCCACAACTGGAATGTAAAACTTAGGCTTGCATGTGGCTGTTGGGGCAGAGAGGCTTCAGTGAGAGCCTATGGCTTCCCACAAGTGCTTGAGATGTCTCAGCCTCATGTGGGTCTGCACAGAAAATCCAACACCTTCTTTATCAACTTGCCTCATCTTGAATTTGGACTTACATGGGCTTCAAACCCTCTTCCTGGAAGGAACGCCACTGTCACCCAACATAGGTGGTAGTTAGTCCCTTGCAAGCCTAGGGACTTCCTTTTCATATGGAGGTGGTCCATCACTCTCACTGATCAAAGCCTCAACCCCCAACTCTGCCCTTTTCTGTCACTTTCTCTGCCATGTGGAGGAATGAACCCCCAGTGAAAAGGGAGGGAGGGGATGCCTACAGAGGGAGACAGCAAGGAGAACCCCCAAAGAACGTGTGGATCTCCTGACCCCAGCCATGCTTTCTGTCCCTGAGCTGGGTAGTTTTCGTTAACTTGAAACAAACGAGTGTCATTTTGGAAGCCAGAACCCCAGTGGAGAAAATACCTCTATCAGATTAGTCTGGGCAAGCCTGGGATACATTTTCTTGATTGGTGATTAATGAGGAAGGGGCCAGCTCACTGTGGTAGCCAGCCCTGAGATAGTGGTCTTGGGTGCTATAAAAGGGCAGGAGGAGATGAGGAAGAGGAGGGTGCTGGTAAACACCCTTCCACAGTCAGCACCCTTCCGTGGAGTCTGCTTCAGTGACTGATTCCAGGTCCCTGCTGTTTGCATTCTTGTCCTGACTTCCCTGACTTAGTAATGGAGTATAGCCTGAGAATCATAAGCTGAAATAGACCCTTTCCTGCCCAATTTGTTAACAGTCATGATGTTTTATCATAGCAACAGAAAACCTAAGACAGATCTAACCATGCCCTAGGTACACTCTAAGTTGGTAACCTTATGTAAGATAAGGGGAGGGCTGGATTCCCATGGGGTGAACAATGCCTGTGTCACATGGATTACATTGTTGAACGCTTTACCTGAGCCCCTAAGTATGAGACTTATGGACTGTGAGTGATAATGATGTATTCATAGCCCTGTAGATTGATCATCCAAGCCTCAGAATCAGGAATGCTGAGCAAGGGGCATCAGGACCCAGAGCAGACAAAAGCTTCCTTCCTGATTATCTGTAGATAGTGATGCTGTACTGAATGGCAGCCATGCCCCTGAGCCATGATGACCAGTTGTCTTCACCAATACGCTGTCTTTTTCTTGGGTCATTTCAAGCTAAATAATAGCTGTCTTAGCCAGGATTTGTATTCCTTCACAAAACATCATGGCCAAGAAGCAAGTTGGGGAGGAAAGGGTTTATTCAGCTTACACTTCCACACTGCTGTTCATCACCAAAGGAAATCAGGACAGGAACTCAGACAGGGCAGGGAACCTGGAGGCAGGCAGTGACGCAGAGGCCATAGAGGGGTGCTGCTTACTGGCCTGCTTCCCCTGGCTTGCTCAGCTTGCTCTCTTATAGAACCCAGGACTACCAGCCCAGGGATGGCATCACCCTCAATGGGCTGGGCCCTTTCCCCTTTGACCACTAACTGAGAAAATACCTTACAGCTCAATCTCATGGAGGCATTTCCTCAATGGTAGCTCCTTTCTCTGTGATAACTCTAGCTTGTGTCAAGTTGACACACAAAACTAGCCAGTACAATAGTCATTGAAACCAAGGGAGTTCTGACACAGAGAAGGTTGAAGTCCACCCTAAGGCAGGCAGAGAACTCAGCTCTTTGGGTCTGGCCTTCCCCTCTGTCCTCAGAGCCAGGATAGACTAGTTGTGGAAGGCCTTACTCAGCTGTGAGGAAATGAAGCAAGAAATAGATGATAGAGAGGCAGACTTGCTCTAGTCAGGCTTCCTGACTTCTGGAGAAGAATCTGGGACAAGGCAGGAACAGAGGTGTGAGGGCCACAATCTACAGAAGCCTCATTGGTTTACACCCCTGTATGTTCCCTCCCTCCAGATGCTTCTGCTGGTGTGATTTAGGTCAAGTTTAGTTGGGCTAAGCAAATAACATCTAGGGTGCTTTTGAACTAGTCACATGACGGTGATCCCCCTCAAAGGAGAACCTTCGCCTTCATTGACATCAGAGACACTTTCTCCATGGACTGAGAAGCCAAGAACTACCTTGCTGTAAACTGTCTTCAGGAATGATCATTCTAGGACCTTAAGGCTTCAGTTTTGATACTTCACGGAGCTGAACAATCTAAGGACCAAAAGGAGCTTGACAGAAAAAACTCTTGTCTGTGGGGAGGATGCAGCCCACGGCTCTCTGGATGTATCCTGGGGGGATTACAGAGTCAGCCACCCAGCATGACCCTACCTGGGCCTATGCCTCACATAAACTTGAGAGATGATACAGATACATGCATCCTTCTGGACTATCCCACTCATGGGGCTGTTGGGCAGGAATGAGAAGCTGCATTGTGATGGGGCAGAGATGACTCTATGCTGTGAGATAAAGAGACAGTATGACATTTCTAGCCTGGGCACTGGTCCTCACATATTCTTAATGGAAGTGCATAAGTGCTCCTGCAAGTTATCCTTTTATGTGTCACAGTAATAATAAGTAAAAAAGAAGCTGTCATGCATTGAGGAAGGGAGGGGCAGCGGAGCAGTTGGACCAGGGAAAGGGGCTTGGAAATGACATAACACAGCATTCCTACATCAACACCTGTGATTTTTAAAAGAGAGAGAGATGACTGGCTTTGACCTCTTCGTGGAAAGCACATAGAAAGGTTGGGTCTTCTTGAGCCCATCTTCTCTTACCCTGTGTGTTCTTCATCCCTGAGGTTTGCTGGGTGTTGCTGCTGGCAATTGTTTGGCTCAACTTTATCAACCATTTTCACATTTGCCTTTGTTCCCAGAAACCCCTCGATGCCCCACCACAAGACTCTCTGGGACACTTCTCTGTGATGTAATACTTTCAGCTATCTTGGGGACCGTGTCATTAAATAGTGAGTGGAAGAGACATGCTGTCTTCCTTTCTCAATGATCTTAAATTATACATTCCCTCCAAATCGCACCCATCACTGCATTATTTAAGTAGAAAGAGCTAAATAAAGGAGACCCCTATTCTTCACTTTGAATTTGAGGAAAAGTATAAATACGATGGCTTTTTTTTTCCCCCAGAGCCACAGATTCACTGGCATGGGGATGGTTGGCTCCCTTTGTGCAGAGATTGATTTTGAGGTCCCAACACCCTGTGCTGTGTTTGGAAAAAGCTCTCACCTGGAGCATGTCTATCTTGGCTGTCACTGGAAAGCAGTATGCTGAAGTGGAGCTGCAGAAGGCAGCATCTTCCTTCCACACACAACCCTTGTATGTTGCCCTAGAGCTGGTGCTCACCCAGCAGCTGTCCATACCACATTCATGTAGACATTTGTCCATGCTCACAAACCAGCCTTCGGCAGACCCAACTGAGCTTTCCAAAGGGCTTTGAATGGATTTCTGTTTACTCACAGGTCTCCTTCCTGACCTCAGAGACTTTCTAGTTGTATATAACCCAACCAAAGGAAGAAACCACTACTCAAAACCTAATCACTACCCACAAAACCTACACCTAGTTAAATAACGCCAATCAGATCACACTGTCTTTAATGTGGGGAAAATACAGCAGAGTGTTCAGGAGCAGGGAAGGCAAGGCTGGGATGTAGCTCAGTCCTCAGAGTGAGTGCATGCCTAGCACAGCATAAACCAGATGTGGTGACAAGGGCCTGCGATCTCAGCTTGGGAGGTAGAAAGAGGCATCAGGAGTTCAAGGTCACATAATAAAGTGGAGACTGGACTGTGCTACATAAGACTCTGTCCTAAAGACAGAACAAAACAAAAATTAAGAAAACCAAAGATAAACACACATAGTGTGACTTCACACAAATCCAACCCTGTATTCCTACTCACTGGCTCTGTAACCTGGAACAAGTCACCTAACTGTTTTGTGCCTCAATTTCTTTGGCTTCAAACTGGACCAACTAGGTGTAAAGCACTTAGAGATACCCTGGACCTGAATTAAGGCCTCAAGAGTATTACTGTTACTGCTTTGAGAATATGGGTTTTGTACAAGTGGCCAGCACAGGGTTGTCCTGATTTTGCCCATTTGCTTATTCATTCATACCCTACACTGGGTTTGTGTCTGTGATCCGTGAACAGTGCCAAGTGTGGATGTGACTGACCCGTGAAGTTGCTCCTTTTAAAAACCATAGCTTCCCTCATCCAGGTTAGACAGACCAGGGCCTACCAACACCCATCCTCTGCTTTCTCTTTATGACTGGAGACTAGCTTGTCTTTCATGGACGTTGAGTGAATCTAGAAAAGGGAGCAGATAGCAATTTCCTCTAAAGCCCTTAAGACTCAGAAAGCAGGCATTTCAGAAGGTTCAGGAAGTCCCTGAAACAAACCAAATTCACAAGGCTCCTTCTTCCCCAAAGTTACACAAACAAGGAAGACTGTTGGAGAGATACCAGTCCCAGATGCCTGGACAAGTTGGTGACCTTTGGGTTGCTTGTCTGTCACACATACAGCTCCAGGGATGTAGTTCTCATGAGCCATGACCCAGGCTAGGGTAGGCTTTTCATGATGTGACCCTTGTGTCACCAACATTCATGTAAATATCTCCAATGAAATCACTGGTGTACCAAATTGGACTGGGGTGGTGTCTTTGCCTTAGTTTGTTGTGGGTTATCAATCTGGGGTCAGTAGACATTTGCTCACATCATCCCAAGACTAATGTCACACAGAGATGGCAAGCACACAAAATCAGTGAACGGAAATGAGATGCATACAGGTGTCTGCGAAGAGTGATATTCCACTGTTTACCAATCTTTCTGGGCCTTTTAAAATCTCAGCAGCCCTGAATCTTGTGTAACTGAAGTTGATGAAGCAAAGATTCCGAGTTTAGCTGTTCCCTTCTGTAACTTAACTCAAGTACTCTTTGGTCACTTTGAAGTTTTGGGGGCAGCATGCAACATACACGGGAATGTGTTTTCTTCTCAACAACTGTATAAGATTTATATTCAGGGTCAGGGAGTTGCTGACTACTAGAAGACATCTCTAAGACAGCATCCAGGTGAGAACAAACTGTAGCCGGTATGGTGGTTTGTATATGCTTGGCCCAGGGAGTGGCACTATTTGAAGATGTGGCCTTATTGGAGTAGGTGTGTCACTGTAGGCATGACCCTCATTCTAGCTTCTTGGAAGCCAGTCTTCTCCTAACAGCCTTCAGATGAAGATGTAAAACTCTCAGCTTCTCCTGCACCACACCTGCCTGGACTCTGCCATGCTCCTGCCTTGATGATAATGGACTGAATCTCTGAACCTGTAAGCCAACCCCAATTAAATGTTGTCCTCATAAGAGTTGCCTTGGTCATGGTGGCTGTTCACAACAGTAAAACGCTAAGACAGCCAGCATCCTCCAGATACTTCCTGCACCTCCCTCATTGTGCAGCCACTGGCTCTTCATATATCTCTTCTTCTGATATACGGTAGCGATCCCTCCCTCTAAGAGAATAAAATCAGCAATGTTACACCCACTTGGTGCAGATAATCAGATTACATGTTTCCTCTTGTCTTCAAATTTAATCAGGGCTATCATCTGTCTGCCCAGGAAGAGACAGCCCTGCTTAGTACCACCCTCCTAGAGAGGCATCTCTCCTGGCTCACCAAGGATTTTTGGGTACTAATTAATTAGCCTATCCTTCTAAAGCAGTGTCCTGAGATGACAGGTGCCACGTGCTCTAGTGGAAACAGAATGTGCAGAGAAGACTCTGAAATGTATTAAGAAGTCATTTCAGGGACTGTGGGATAAGTGAAGTTGACAGAGGGCTTGCATTACTCTCAGGAGTGAATAGGCTTGACCTCACTGCTGAAAAATGTCATTTTGGCTAGTTTATCTTTATTAGTACAAAAATATTTAAGAAAACAAACAAAATTAGGCACAACATTGATCTCTCATTCACTCAAGTGATAATACTGGGGTATGTCTTCTCAGTCCAGAAGGCACTGGGCACCCTGGGGACACTAACACATTTGATACATGTTATTTGGTTGTTCTACTTCTCCCATAACTTAGGTGACAGCTGCTTCCAGCATTTAGTAGCCAGAGGTCAGGGGAGCCATTAAGTTTATGAGCATGTACCATCCCCTACCGAGGCATCATCTGCCAGAATGTCAGAGAATAAGATGACTGATGTGTAGATACATACATTCCTTCCATTAAAGTGTCTCTTCAGTACTTGAACTCTTGCGTGTGTATGTGTGTCTCTCTGTGTGTAACATGTGTATGTGTGTGTGAATGTGTGTGTGCATGTGTATTTGTATATGTGTGTGTGTATGTGTGTGTCTGTGTGTCTCTGTGTGTGTGTGTGTGTACGTGGGTATGAGTGTGTGTCTGTGTGTCTCTGTGTATGTGTATGTGTCTGTGCATATGACTGTGTCTGTGTGTGTATATGTGTGTGTATGTATGTGTGTGTCTGTGTGTCTCTCTGTGTATGTGTGTGTATGTATGTGTGTCTCTCTGTGTGTATGTGTGCGTATGTATGTGTGTATGTGGGTATGAGTGTGTGTCTGTGTGTGTCTCTGTGTATGTGTGTCTGTGTCTGTGTATGTATGTGTGTGTGTCTGTGTATGCACTCCCACTTCTGTAAATTTGTGAATGTGCAAGCGCACATCCACAGCTGTGAGTGTGCCTGTGGAGGTCAGAGGTCAACCTCAGCTGTTATTCCTTCCTTGTGTTCTGAGAGAGAGTCCCTTGATGAACTGGAGCTTGCTGATTAGGGTGAACTTGTTGGTCCATGAGCCTCAAGATGTTTATAAAAATGCTCGTTACTGACCGAATATCATCCTAGCCCTTACTGGTCCAACTCACAATGTCAACAAAATGGGCATAATGTGGGGAGCATTGGGGTACAGTCACTGTCATGTCTTAAGCTGCCACCTGTCTCCTGAGAGTTAGGAAGAGCTCACAGTGAGGAGGTTCCAACCATTGATCACGTGTGTCATAACAGTAAGCTTCGCTTTGTAAACATGGACAGTAACTGCACTGATCACGTACTGTGTCCTGTCTAATGAGGCAGCACCTGCAATAGCTGTGGGAGTCAGTGATCCCATGTTTGAATTCCAGGGAATGTCCAGGTGGACACACACTGCAAACAGATGGTTCACATAGGCTGTTGGCATTTGGTGTTGGTTCTGGAAATCCTAGGATTCCGTTGTCAGGTTAGAAAACCACAGCAAAAGAATACAGGTGTTCCCAGGGTCTTCCAGCGGTCAACTGCATAGCCAAGGTGTTTACAGGGTCTTCCAGAAGTCAAGTGCACAGGCAAGGCTGACAGCCAGCCTTTGTCCCTTCTCACTGCCTTTCTAAAGGTGAATATGACTCCCAGGTGTGGCACTGCAATCCTTATAAAGTCTTCACAGAGCATTCCTTCCTAGTCCAGGACACATCTGGGGCCTGCTTTAAAATATCCCTAGGTTTGCTTATTAAAGAGTGAGAGTCAAGTGCACACATTCACCCAGGCTTGAACAAGGTCAGAACCATCATATCCGGTTCTCCTCCATATCTGTCTCATCATCTTCAGGAATGAGGGTGGGTATGCCTGAGATGGCCTGGGAGGGCATTTGTGGAGAAAGATGGTCTTCCTCTGCAATCCTCCAAGGGGTTGCCAAGGCTGTTTCAGGATCATTATGTTTCTCTGTAAGGAGAAATTTAGTTTCCCATAATGGTTAATGATAAAAGCTAGAATATGTAAATCCATAAAGCAGGACCAGTCATCTGTTAGCATGTTGCCACGTGTAGCTGTGTGCTGAGCCTATACACAGCTGGCAACCGAGCAGGCATACTCTCACTAGCACTGCCCCAGACATAAGTATCAGTATGACATCCCATCCTGACAGCAGCAGTGGGACATCACATCCTGACAGCAGCAGTGTGACATCACATCTTGACAGCATCAGTATGACATCACCTCCTGAAAGCATCAGTATGACATCACCTCCTGACAGCATCAGTGTGACATCACATCCTGACAGCAGCAGTGTGACATCACCTCCTGACAGCAGCAGTGTGACATCACATCCTGACAGCAGCAGTGTGACAACGCATCCTGACAGCAGCAGTGTGACATCACATCCTGACAGCTACTACATCGCATCAGTAGGCAAAACTGTTTCTCAGAGCCATTTGTGACTCGATGGTGTCATCTGTGTATCTAAGATCTGTGTTGGTCAAACCATCATTCCACACCATGCAACCTTGTCTAAAGATTCGTGTGGCAGTTACTGGCTCTTTCCAAGAAAAATGAGAATTAATTGGTACAAAAACTTGAGCCACTAAGGGTAAGGAGTGGCGGGTCTCAGTTAAAATGTAGTCATCACAGGAGCAGTGGGGCAGCACTGGCTAGGGAAGAGCTGGGGTGTACAGAGGCAAGGTGAGCACTGTACACACGCCAGGAAGGGAAATCTTAGGGTAAGTCCTCTACCAGGTCAAAGGAGCTTTGGATGAGCATGCTGGGAGCAAAGTCCACCCGCTCCACATCCTGGGCTTCGTGAGAGCAAAGTTTGTGATCTGGAGTTAAAAACAGCTGCAAATGTGAATTTGGAGTGGATTTAATGTGAGGTGCCCATCCCCATCATCACAGTTACTGACCAAGTGCCTAGGAGACCATCAGTCCAAAGCCTGAATGTGGAGGACAGAATGTTGGCTCGGTGTAAAACCCCAGTGTTCGAGGAGATACGCAGACGTAGCAGATCCATGGCTCAGTAGTCACACACTGAATGTGTTTGGGATCCCTGTTCCTCCGCAACATCACCTGCTTCTGGGGACTCGTAGAAGCGTGCCCCCGACGGCCTGCCCTAATGCATTTATGTAACTCTTCCACAGACGGTGTTAAACACTATTTCCTTTATTTCACACTTGAAGTGTGATTCTTCAGCCTTTTAGCTCCACCAGAATCATGAAAATTGGGGCATGCTGTTAGACCACCAATACCAAAAACCAAAACAGATCTTTTCTACTTGGTGAATTCCTAGCTAATGCAATCATGGGGTGACTTGAAGCAGCCCCAATTTTTTAATCACTCTAATTACAGTCTGTGTGTGTGTGTGTGTGTGTGTGTGTGTGTGTGTGTGTGAATATAAGTCCTCTGGTACAAAATGCAGCAATGGTGTATTTATTAGGCAATTAGCAATGCTGGGGTCTCAGAACACTGATTGGAATGTAAAGGGTTCCTTTGTCATTTCTCCTTTCTTAAAATAGACTCTGAGCACACTGGAGAGCCACAGAGAGCGAAAGACAGGCATGCCAAGGTAACGGTGACTGGCAGAATGCACTATATTCTCTTTGGAGATTGTTATGCATCTTTTCTCATGTCTGTGTATGTGCATGTGAGCCTGCACCTGTGTATGTGTGTGCAACTGTGCATGAGCCTGCATGTGTATATGTGCCTCCATGTGTGTATGTGTGTGTACTTGTGCATGTGTGCCTGCACATGTGTATTTGTGTGCACCTGTGCATGAGCCTGCATGTGTATATGTGCCTCCACGTGTGTATTGTGTGTACTTGTGCATGTGTGCCTGCACATGTGTATTTGTGTGCACCTGTGCATGAGCCTGCATGTGTATATGTGCCTCCATGTGTGTATGTGTGTGCACTTGTGCATGTGTGCCTGCACATGTGTGTGTGCATGCACCTATGTGTGTTTGTCTGCATATGTGTATGTGTGTGCACGTGATATCAGATGTCAGCTGCTACCCTCTATCACTCCCAATTCTTAATTTGGGAAATAGAAAATTTCATTTTATGCATGTATGGGTGTTTTGCCTGCATTTTGTCTGTGTAACACTGTCATGTGTGAGCTGGGATTTGAACCTGGGTCCTCCAGAAAGACAAACAGCACTCTTAACTGTTGAACCACCTCTCAACCTTACTTTTTTGAGATATGAACTTGAAGCTTCCTGATTTAAGTAGACTGTTAGGCTCTGAGAATCCTCCTGTCTCTATGTTCCAATGCTGAGCTTATATGTGGGTATAACCACACTCGGTGTTTTCCAGAGTTCTGAGGGTTGAATTCACGTCCTCCTGCATATAGAGCATTCAGTTCATTGACTGTCTTCTTTTCTTAAAGCCTGGTGGTTCTGTGTTTGACACCTGGACACAGCTCTCCTAAATCCAGAGGTCTTGACTAGGGCACTGGTGACCATGGAGATAAGTTTGGCAGCTCAGTTTTGACTCCTGGTTCCAAACCACTAGCTTATGTTATCATAGCTTGGTGTGTGAGATTGAAGGTTCAAGTTCTTGAGTGGGTTACTCTAAGTTCAAGGCAAGCCTGGGCAATTTACTGTAACCCTGTCTTAAAAGGAAGATAGAAGAAGAGTCTAGAAGCCATAGGTAAAGGTTCTCAGTGCCATGACTGTGAAGTTGAGTTAGATTCCTGAGTTCTTGTAGTAGGAGAGAGAACTGAAGAATTGGCTTTCTAAACTACACACACACACACACACACACACACACACACACACACGCACGCACACACACACACATACACGCACGCACGTACACACGCACAATGAAGAAATGCAAAAAGAGAGCAAGGGGTATATGTTGAAGGTAGAGTGCTTGCCCAGCACATACCAGACTCCAGTAGTTTAGATCTCTAGAAAAAAATCAATAACAAAAATACTGCTGGCTCTCCCGGTGTCAGCCTGGACACTCACGTGTGCAAAACAGTAAATGTCAGGGCCACTTGTGTACTGAATACCTAGTGCCAGGCTCATGGGAGCAAATGGCAGTTTCTGCCGTGTCACCATTGTGGCAGCTTCCTTTGCAAGCATGGTCCCTGAGGACACAATCCAGTCCTCAGCTGGCTGATGAAATGAACCAAGCGCTCCCCAGATGCGATGTTCTTGGAGAAATCTGAACCTTACAAATTCTCATCCAAGAAACCCTACTACAGTCCCTTGGAATTTGCTGGAAGACCATGCCAGGAAACCTAAGAGGCTTTGTGAGCTGAAAATCACTGTGGTTTGTTTATTTCCATCAAGGTTTGCGTCATGTAGGTAAGTCCCGAGTTCCCGGGGAGAAGACCTCTTTGGGTACTGAAAGGTGGATTCTGAGTGATAGCCTGTGAGGAGCACGGTTCTCTCCTTTTCATGGTCCCAGGCTAAGCTGTGTTCTCTGCACTGCCTGTTCTTATCCTGGGGATTGCGGGGCTGCTACTCACTGACTACCTGAGAAATAACTCCTATCACCAGATCTCACCGCACAGAACACATCTGAAGCCACATTCAACAACAGAAAAGGCTTCCTTGCTGTCTATGGGATAGTCCTGCAAAGCCAAGGAGCCAGATACCACTGGAACCCAGAGCGCTCAGAGCTCCGTGTATCTGGAAGGGACCGCGGGATGAATTCTTCCCCTGAAAAGAAAATGCCTGACATGTACCCTCAGCTTTTCCCTCTCTTTGCTGTTTGAAATACACATTCCAGTTTTGTTTACTGAGAAGAAAGGGCAGCATTGTAGCTCCCGTGATTAGGCAACTCCTTCTTTAACTCCGCTTGCTTGATTGCGCTGCGTGCCTCCCTGGCTTCTCTGTGACTGATGGAGCCATTCAGCAGGGCTGATTGCAGCTGTGGGCAGGGCGGAGCGGGAAGCCGCTTCAGTCTGATTTCAATCGCTTTAAAGTGGCAATAGGTGAATTGGGGGTAAGGAAGAAAGGAAAACAAATACAGGTAAATAAAGGGAGGGTTAAAAGTGCCAAGACAGAACACAGGGCTATTTACATTGTGGCCTTTTCACTCAATAGGGTATAAAGAAGAAAACGTAAAGTATTGGGGGGGGGGGGTAATTTGAAGGCGGAAATACCTATGACTAAATGGAGAGCCATGGAATATTATAAACAGAAACTATTCTGTTGTCTGGTTTTGCCAGGCTGGTGTATGCAGCAGCCTCTTATACATTATTTTATCCTTTCCTCTGAATTCTTCTGTCTGTCCCTGCTACTAACTCTTTTCTAGGCGATTCTGGCGTAGAGAGGGAAAATGATTTTTCCCACAGGCAGATGTAACCCAGGAGTCCTGGCCAAGGTGTTTCCAGACTGTCACTGACCTGTCATTATCTGAGCTCCAGTATCTCCTGAAAGATGGTCAGATGTGTTTTCAGAACTATGTGAGTCCCTTCTGGAAAGACAAGCTCCCCCTCTGGCTGCACCAGCTTCAGCCATTTCCTTCCACAGCATGAGACTCCTGGGCCAATTCTTTGAGGCTGTCTCTAAAGTCTGATAGACAAAGGGAGCTGGCACGCTTGTCTCTCTTCACAAGACTTTTCTCCCCTGAGGCATGAGGCCAAGGCAGACACCAAGGCCTCGTCCCTACCCAGAATACAACTTACAATTTTCTAGTACATGTTGCTGCTAAATTATCTTTCTTCCATTTCAAAAAAAGAAAAAAAAAAACAGTCTCTTAAATCTTCCCTCCTGATTCCAAAGAAAGAGAAAAACAAAACCTAATGTGTCTAAGGAGAAGATGACCATCACACCATGTGCTCTGAGTCTGGGTGCCAAATTTTCACAGATATATTTTAGATTCAAGCGTTCAGCACTATCTGCTTAATGATATGTGGTTTCAGAGTAAACAGTTCATTTTTCTTCTAAATGAGC
>JANHMN010000002.1:236415223-236429866 GCA_030674055.1 Rhabdomys pumilio
TTACTCCTTATTTATTGCCGCTCTCCCTTCTTATGTAAAGTCTGTTTGGGGGGCCAGGTGTGTAGGTCAGTTGATCGAGTTGTTTGCAGGCATGCACAGTGCCCTTGGTTCCATCTGCAGCACCACATAAACCAGATATGGTGGCTCACACTTGTGTGGCACTCCAGAGCAAAGGCAGGAAGATCAGGTGTTTGAGGTCATCCTGGACTACATAAGGAGTTTGAGGCCAGCCTGTGATTCAAAAGATCTACTCAAAGGCAAACAAAACAAAGGCTTCTGTTTTTGTACAGTTAAGCTGTTCTATAATTAATTTAGAATTTTTAAAAATGCAAGATAAAACGGAGAAAATAGGAAGTATCCCGGCAGGAAGGAGAGCTGACAACACAAACAGACAGAACTGGTGGCGTTGCCAAGGGCCTGATGCCCAAGTTGAGCGTTAAACTCAGGATGGGTTCAGGAAGGGACAGCACTCTTAAATGCGAGTGCTATTTGAAATATCCCCTTTCTTGTCAAGGCAGAGGAAACAGGACCTTGCAGCACAGCTCATTGTCTACAGAGCTTCGTGGCTCATCTTTGTACATACCCCTCCCCCAAACCACCATGCAGAAGCTGAGTCAAAGTGGGCACTGGAACTGACACCCAGGGTGTCATCCGATACTAGGCAAAGACCCCACCTTTCAACTGTATCCCCAGCCTGTTTTGTTAATATCATTCTGAGACAGAGCTTCATTAACTTGCCCAGAATAGCACTGAGGTGACTTTGCAGCCTGGTTGGCCAGATAAAGATTTCTTTAACAGTCAGATCTCCTGTCTATGTCTACTTTTGTATCCCTGGCATCTGTCACTGTCCTTTGGAGAAAGCTGACTGTTTATCCTACCTGAGTTGGGATAGATTCAAGACTCTATATTCTCCGTGAGCTTAAAATATTGATTTGAAAAAAAAATGTTAGCTGTGCATAAGAAAAGTACACAACAACCATCTGGTGCTTTTCATCCCCGAAGTTTAGAACTCTGCTGAACTCTCAAAGCCCATGGGGCTGTGTGGAAGAATAGGAATAAGATAGTCGCATCCCAACATGGGAGCACGTGTTAGGAGACATTTTAATGCCAAACAGGTCAATCAGGGTATAATTGCCTCTGATAGGCACTCTAGAAATCAGAAACATTCTTTACCTAGACCCGAGTGCCACTTGAAAAGATGACAGCCTTCCCTTTGAAAATTTCAAAGACAATCAAAGCCCGAGTCCCAGGCTGAGCCTCAAAATGCAATACTGGCAAAGGCACGAGACAGGAATGGAAAGAGAAGCCCAGCAGCAGGAGGACACGGTGCCCAGCGTGCCAGCCTGTGGGACAAAAGTCACAGTCGAGTCCCACTGCATCTCAATGAGGTGCCCGTGGGGCACTTCCTACTCTGACTCTCCAGCTGGCGAGGCCAGTCCTGGAGACAGATGGGGTATGTGTCTACTGCAGTCACCTCTCTGGATACATGGCTTTCTGCCCCTGTGTAATGTAGCTAGAACCCCCTTAGGTTCATTTAACCTTACAATGAAGTGCAAAGAGTACCAGGGAGTGATGATGCTGTTAGAACAGGCGCCATCACCTAATTAAAATATACTTTGTTGATTACTTGTCTGGGAGCAGAATCAAAGCTGAGGGACTGTCACCAGACAGTGTCATTCCTCTGGATAAACTGTGGTCACTTGCACATATGTGCCACAGATGGCTCTGCCAGAGGTAACATTAAGCTCTTGGGACTATGAATACATATTGGTAGTAACACAATTGCCTAGCATATGGGGAGGCCCAGTTCAAGTCACTGTACTGGAAAAAAATAATTTAAGTTGCTGACTTAGTCTTGCAATCCAGCTCTTCCAACATTGCCTCAAAGAAGCTTATTTTAGAAGGATCTGTCAGGCTCAGCATGGACATACCTATAATTCCAGGACTTGGGAGGCTTAGGCTGGTGGGGTGTGAGTTCAAGACCAGCCTGGGTTACGTAGCAAGAATTGTTTCAAGGAAACCAGTAAAAAGGACTGGGGTGATGGAGAAATAGATCAGTTTTGAAGTGCTTGTCTTTCAAACCCCAGCATCCCAGTCCCGTCCTGAAGAACCAGTTAATATAAAGCAGACAAAACCACCCACCAGTCATGTAGACTGCAATCCCTTTGCTGGAGAGGTAGAGGCAGGAAGATCCCTGCTACTCTCTGGCCAGTGAGAGAGCATGTTTCAAACCCCAATGCGGATGGTACCTGAAACAATCATTGAAGTTGTATACACTCATGCATGCCTCTGTACACACAGGACTAAACACATACTTATGCATATACATGCATATTTAAAAACCCTCATAAAATAACAATAATAATTACTTACATAAGACCTGTCACTATGCTTTAAGATTTATTTATTTTAGTATCAGTGTTTTCCTGTGTCTTTGTATACGTGCCACTTGTGTGCATTGCCTGAGGAGGCCAGAAGAGGATATTAGATCTCCTAGAAATGGATCTATCGAGAGTTGTGAGTTACAATTTGGATGCTGAGAACAAAACCAATGGTCTCTGCCAGAGCAGCCATTGCTCTTGACCACCGGGCCACCTCTCCAGTCATTGCTCTTGACTGCTGGGCCACCTCTCTAGCCCTGGGCTTTTCAATGTGTTCCTAGTTAAGTGTTTCATTTGCAGCAGTTGTGGCCCATGTGCAGATGTGTGTAGTATGCTTATAACTGACTCAGTTTGTCGAAGTGTGAATGCCTATGGCCAAGGCCACATGTTGGGTTGACACACCGATACTGACAATTGGATGTCTCTATCCCACTCTCCCTAGAATCCACCAAGTGACTGTTCCCTCTTTCTCTGCCCCTCCTGGGCAGCCATTACTCTCTTCTCTTATTTGAGGAGTTTTCCTTTTTAAAACACTATTCAAATGAAAGTAGCATGGGGGCTGTAGGAGCTGTGTTTTTCTTTCCACACCAGGTGATTTCCTCCAGGTTCATCCAAGTTCTTGTATCCACAGCTTGTAAGTTTGTATCTATGTGTAGCATTCATTAGCGGAAGATCAGTCACAATCTCTTTGAGCCCATTCATCATGACCTGGGTTGTTTCCACTTGGAGGCCAGGACACAGTGGTACACAGCGGTAGAGGCACGTTCAATTTTATAAGAGATTTCCAAACCATTTTATAGAGCTGCCCTACCCTTTGCTATTCCCAGATGTAATGTGTGATGTGCTGTGTTTTGTGGGTTAAAAAAGTCCTGTGCCCTTTTACCTAGTGAGACCCCTGCAGATCTGAAAGTGACAGTTTAAAATGCAGAAAGAGACAAGATTAAAATCTCTCACCTAATCTACTGTTTGCCTCTTTGGGGAAAAAAAAAACACAGGCTAAGTTTGAAGCTTTTTTATACTTAAGTCAAGGGGGGAAAACAGTTAAGACTGTATTTATGGAAAAGTATTGTCAAGAGGAGAAGCAAGCAGTCGGCTTGTGTTTCTCAGGCAACAATCCTTCTAAGAATCTGGTTTTGAGCATATGGTCAAGTTCTTTCTACCTCTGCACACACACTCTCCTGAGAGACTGGGGAGAGCTCATCAATAAAAAGCTACTAGATAAAGAGAGACAGGAAGACACTAGAAATAGAGCCAAATCATGGACTGTAGATGGACTGAGAGCCTTGCAACACCTCCATCCTGATGCCCAGAGATGGCCAGGGATGGAGGAACAGAAAGTATCCCGGGTCAAAGCTTCTTTCTCATAGACCCTGGGAGTGGGCGGCTCAGCTGCAGTGGGTGGAATCACACACCAACCTTTTTCAAACCCTTTGGATGCCTAGGGCACATGGGGCTTGCTTTTATGCTGAGACCTAATGCAGGACCCTTGGGCCCTCACAGTGTGTGTAGAGAGACATATTACAGAAGCAACAGTCCAATGAAATCTTAACACCAAGTTCCTTCAATATAATGTGCCTTCTATAGAAGAGTCTTTCTACCCAGTGGGTACTAACCTGTTAACAGTGACCAACTCTGTACTGACTCCTAGCCATGGCCAGCTCTGCATTGCCCTGTCAGCAGTGGCCAGCTCTGCGCTGACTCTCTAACTGCAATCAGCTCTGCTATGGCCAGCACTGCACTGACCTGTTAGCAGTTGCCAGCTCTGCACTGAACCCCTAGCCATGCTCAGCTCTGTGCTAATCCATTATCAGTGTCCAGCTCTGCACTGACCCATTAGCCATAGGCAGCTCACCACTTACCTACCTCTGGTTCTGACATGCTTCAACCATTCTCCAAATCTAAGCCAGGTGATGTAAGCCTGTGTCTCCTCACTCTCTAAGCAGAAGGCTAACAAATAATGATTTTTGCCTAACATTCTACATGAAGGAAAACATTTGTGGTCTCTGCACCCCAAGGCGGGGTCCGTTCGCTGAGGAAAAAAGGAAGGAGTGAACCCTCAGGTATTCTGAGGATCAAAGGGAGTTATTAGATCAGAGCCACCCATATGGTATTTATAAAAACTTATGGCCTCACAGCTAAGGTTGCTATCTCCTAAAACACAAGCATCCCAGACATCACCATCATCCTGTGTACTCCATCAAAGGTAACTCAGACATCCTTTCATGGCAGCCCATTGTAGTTTCCACACGGGCATCCTTACCCAGATCTGCATTTGAGAGGAAGTGTAGAAAGAATGGGCAAAAATAAAAATAAAAGTCACCAGAAAGAAAGTTACAAGTATGGCTGCATGACCCACAACCTTAAGTGATTCTCATTAGCTTGTGGAACCTGGGGTACCCTGGGCTCCTGGACTCTGCAATGAGCTGGAGGAAGACTTGTGCTCACCTTGGAGACGGAATGAGAAACAGGATCAAGATGAAAGACAGATTGCCTGCTGCCTGGACATGGAAATTGCTCACAATTTAACCATCCTCTGTGCTGTGTGCTCAGAAGCACCCAGCCCACTCACAAGTGACAGCCGAAGAAAGAGTTTTAAACAAGCATTCTCTAGAATGTTGACTTACTGGGGGAGGAGAAGAATCCTTGTATCTTGTCGAATGATTACGGCACCTGTAAAATGGTAAGGTCATTTTTCTGCTGAAATGTCAGGGTGAGATTTTAAAAATAGATTCCTGGTGCAGTTTTAATAATGTCGAGGTTAAAGATAAGGAGGAGGAAGTATTTAACAAGGAATGTTGTAGCAAAAAAAAAAATATTGCTGTTTAGAGCAAGCTTTGAAAAAAGCCTCCTGCTTAGTCAGTTCAGCACACGACTATGTGTGCTGCTGGGGTTTTGTAATTACTGTTTTCATAATTAATAACGATCCATTCCACGGCTCTAGACTGGGGAACCCTGTTTTAACCTTCACACTGTATTTTGTGAAATTGGTCCTCTGGGACTGTGGGAGGGAAGGGAGCAATGGCGATTGTACACTCCACAAGGAAGTCGGAGTAAAAATGCCTGGGTCTGGGGTTCAGCAGACCCTCTTCCCACCATCTACCCAAGTCCCCCACCAGGTGGCCCCTGGGGGAAGGACAGCCTCCAGGGCCTGCATCACGTGATCATCTTGGTCCACGGAGGCAGGTTGCTATTGGAAACCTGTGGAGCCACAGAAGGGTCTTTGTTCCTGGAATCTGGGCTGTGAATTGGGCCTTCATAATGAGAGCTGAAGTTTCTGGAAGTATCTTGAAATCTCCAGGTGCTGAGTGTTAGCTAGGGAACTGGGAACTGGAGTTACTTTCTGGTCAATTACCTTTTCAACCCAACATGAAGGTACTCAGCAGCAAGCTTTATCATCAGAGAAATAATCAGGGGAGAGGGTTGTTTCTCTTACCTACGTGGAAGGAGGAGACAGGCTGGTGAGCAGCTCTGAGCTGCCTGTGAGTTGCTCCCTTTGCTTTGTCTGCACCTCACAGGAATTAATCTCCATGAGAATTTGCCATTCCATCAGCTGTTTCTCCAGATAGAAAGGCTCCAGAGAGATCTAGTCTTCTGTCCTCTTCCTCTTTCTTCCTGTCTTAGATAGAAGTGCCCAGCCATCTTCTCCCTTGGGTGGCTCTGCATTCTCAAGCCTCCTTTAGCTTTGAAGAGGGTTACGGAAGCATCTTGTTTTGCCATGCTGTTGTTCCCTCGATGGAGAGAGAGGGTGAGTCTGTCAGAAGGGCAGTCACCTGCATCCACCAAACTGGCTTGAGGAACTTTTGGTTAGCAACCCAGGATCCTAGTATAATAGCCTAAGCCGGGATCCAGAGGACCCTCAGACCACAAGCTCATGTCCTGAGCTACTTACTCTTCAAGCCTGCCTTTAGGAGAAACATGGGGTTCAGACCTTCCTTCTCCAGGAGACCTTCAGTAATGAGTGAGGACCCCAAGATGATATATGCCCACCCCACGTACCCATCCCCCAATAAGGCTAACTTCCACCCACGTGTCTCCATCCTCCATGCCTGCCACCGATCCCTTTCTGTCATTACAAAGTCAGAGGCACCACATATCTTCTTAGATTTGGAGGCAAACACCATGGCATGATGGTCACCTAGGAGTTGAGTTTTCAGAATAACGTGGGTCATAGTTCTGACTTCCTTCAGCAGGCTTTGCCCAGTTGTTCCCTGTGGTCCCAGCCACAATTCATATGAAGTGTGTTTTTGATGTTCAGATGATAAGGAAGGAAGGCAAGTGAGCATCTCCTTCATAGTTATGAGTTGTACTTTAAAGTTGATTTTAAAAAAAAATGTGCATGTGTGTGTGTATTTGAGTGTGCATGAAAGTGTGTGCGTGTGTGTTCACATTTGTATGTGCATGTACATAACTGGAGTTATAGATCTTTGTGAGAACCCACCAACATGGGTTCTGGGAACTGAACTCCGGTCCTCTGAAAGAGCAACAAGCACTTTTAACCCCTGAGTCATCTCTCTGGCCCCTTACCTGTACTCTCTTAATCACTACTGGGTTTCCATGTTACTCTGCTAAATTCTCACTGGAATCTATAATTTACTGATGTCTCATATTCATTTTCCCATAAGTCGTTTGTTTTGTTCATCTCTGACCCCTCAGGACCTGGCTCCAAATGCCCTGGATCCCATCTTCCTTGGCTCTGCACCCTGTTAGGCTGGACTTCAAGCTTATACCCATGATCTGTTTGAGCTATTTTATATTGAACAGATGTTTTCAATACCAGCAGGATAAGTTTACTTTGTAGATTGTGAGTTTGTATCAGGGACTTTGTTTCAATTCAAAGCTGTAAAAAGTATCATAATTTTCTCTATACATTGTATTACTTTGCCATTGTTAGTCAGTGTGGAATTTCCCTCTATTTACAATGGGACAGAGAGGCCACAGTGACCTTTAAAGCAGGTGAGTGGATATGCTGTGGCCATCTACAGGATGTACCTTCATTCCTAGGTCTTTTTGGATCCTCCTGTATTACATTCTCAGATGTTTGTTTATCCATGATCTCACCCCAACTCCCAATGAGCTTTCATCGAAAAGCAATCAATAACGAGCAATGTGTTTGTCTTAAGAGCGACTGTAACCATTTTGAAATAGTGTGTGACAATCAGCTTGGAGGATTTTATGATGTTAAAAACAGTTTCATGTTATTCTTAACTTTGCAAGAAGTTTTAAAATAGTTTCATCTGAATGTTGAATAATATCCCAAAATGCTGTGTAACTTGTGCTATTACTGTTTGTGGACATGTAGGTTTCTCCTTTTTTTTAAGATTTCCCTTTTTTTAAAAAAAAAAAAAGTACATGGACATGCATATATCTGTGTGTGGGTATATGCACATGTGACTGCAGATGCCCTCTGGAGCCAGTAAATTGTTTCAGATTCCCTGAGGGATGCTTTCAGATTCCCTGGGGCTGGAGATACAGATAGTTGTGAGGCACCAGCCCTGAAGACTGGGAACCAAACTCAGGTCCTCCATAAGAATAGTATTTGTTCTTAACCATCCAGCCATTCCTCCAGCATAGGACTTAGATTTCTTTCTTTTTTCAAACAAAAACTTACTTATTTTATGTATGTGAGTACACTGTTGCTATCTTCAGACAAAGAAGGCGTCAGACCCCACTGCAGATGGTTGTGAGCCACCATGTGGTTGCTGGGAATTGAACTCAGGACCTCTGGAAGAGCAGTTGGTGCTCTTAACCACTGAGCCATCTCTCCAGCCCCAGGACCTAGATTTCTAACACAAAATATCAAATTTTATATGAATACTGCTGCATGTGACCATAGTCAGGCTGGTGTTTAATTTCATATTGGACATCTCTGCTCAAAGATAAATGAAGGTGTTTTTAGCCATTGCTGTGTGAGTTCCATTCTTCTTCATTCTTACATTTTGTCTTTTTATGGAAGGTTCTTTGGTCACTGCCACTCTTTCAAGGTTGGGTTACATAAGTAGAAAAAGAGTTCAGCTTCCCTGGGTGTCACTTCCACCCGACTCCTTGGTTTTGTTACCAGTCATGAGAAGCATCTGTTTATGGTGCAGCTGAAATGTCCCACTAGAGTTTTCTGTGGACCACGCCAAGGATGGGTCTTTGTAAAGGTAGGAGCCAAGCCAGGTTCTGCTCTGCAGAGAATGTCATCATGAACTTCATCCAGTGTTCACAGCGCCCTAGGACTGATCAGCTAATTAAAGTAAGCCAGATGTCCTTCTCCAAGCACAGTATGAAATTCACACAGCCATCAAGACAACAGCAAATATACTGTAGACTCAGGCTTTCAGGCAGGCTATTCAAACACCATAAAAAACACAAAGCCAAATCATGGGTGAAAGATAAGTATGATCTTAGAAAACAGCTACAATTTAATCAAAACATCTGAAAGAAAGGATGTCCTCAGCAAATCTTGTCTCAGAGATGGGTAGGCTCATGGATATGAATGTTGTGTTCTTAGCCATTCTTGACTTGAGTTACTGACAGACTTGACAGAGTGATGCTGACTGGGGCCTTGGATACCTTGAAAACAGAATTAACTGCACTTGGAGTCCAGTCTTGGAATGTGAGCAAAGAACAAATTTGGGGAGAGAAGCTCAGTTCAAAGAAAAGGTTGTTCTGATTGATCAAATGTTAAAAAGCTGTCTCTAAGGATAATACCAGGGTTACCTGGAACGTCTAGGAAATGGCTTACTTTCCTGTTGCTGTAACAAAACACTGGACACAGGCAATGTAGGTAGAGAGGATTATGTTTATTCTCAGTTCAAGGATACAGTGTATCAAGACAGGAAGTCCTAGGACCAGGAACTTCAGATGGCTGGTCACATTATATCCATAGTTTAAAAGGCAGAGAATAATTCATGCTGCTGCTTACTTTAATTTCATTGTTTTGTACAGTCTAGGATTTCAGCCTAGGGAATGGTGCCACCCACAGTGGACAGGTCTTCCCACTTCAATTAATGTAATCAAGATTATCCCCTCCCCGGCATGTTCACAAACCCACCTCCCGGCTGATTCTAGATCTCATCAAACTGACAAGTGAGATTGTCAAAGTCAACATTACTGGTTTGAAATTTTAAAAATTTAAAAATAACTGATTTCTTTGACCATTGTAGCAAGATCTTTAAAAAACTATTTTTCTGTTATAATTACCTTCTATGACTAGAAGACAAGCAGGGAAGAGCTAAAAGGTTGATTAAAACATTGTTTAAAAATAAGAACCCATTGAAATCTTAGCTATAGTGCCTGACTTAACCAGTGTATTCTGGTAAGAAAGGTGTCAGTCTTGACTTGACTCTATGGTTGATTGAAAAACACCTTGAAAGAAGTTTTATTGCAAACATGGGTATTATATTTTTATTATTTGTGAAATAAATTTCCATAGGTGAAAGTTAGGAGCTCTTCCAGAGACATAGCACATGGCAGAGTTCTTATCCAGCATGTGCCTCTAGGACTGAGTGCTAGGGACAGACAAAGAAAAATAAAGAAAATTGGGATTTTGAAAGCATACCCTACTTGCTTCTATGCTATGAACCCAACACTGGTGTTCTTATTAGACAAAAGAGGGATCTGAGCTCATAAAAGAGACCACAGGAAGAAAGTTCTCTGAGATGTCCAAGCCAGAAGAGCAGGAAGGTGTCCCAACTAAGAGCCTCCTGGGAATGGGCCTTGGGATCACTACATTAGCTCCTCTACCAGGTCAGAAATCAGAAATGGATTTCTGCTCTTTGAAGTCACCAATGGGCAATAATTTACTATGGAAGCCTCAGGATAATGACTTAGGTCCCACATTGTTCCTTGTTGTTACCCATGGGTTAGTAGGAAGGAGGTGTTATGTCACTGCCTTCTATTGATACAAAGACAGCCTAGGTCAGGGAAGGTTGCTAGCAAGGAGACATGCTGGAGTGCAGAGATTTGAGATTGGACTGACAAACCAGGTCCACACAGCATAGACAACCATCCTGAGAGCCTTGTGAGGATGCTGTAGAGTCCTGAACCATGGCGGCCTCTTGTTTCTTTTCTTAATGTGGGTTCTGAGAGATTAGACTCAGAGTCTTATGCCTACCAGGCTAGCACTTTACCAACTGAGCAACTATACCAACCTTACCCACTGAGTTCTAAACACCCTTCTAAATCAAATCAGACATAAATTTCTCTGAATTTTCCCTTGGTGTCACCTTTCAGGCTATACTGGCAAGTGATATATGTCATAACATGAGGGCCACCCTGTGAACTTCCATTCCAAACCAGATCCATGTTGTCAGCCTTAGGTTTAGGGCTTAGGTGTACACACACACACACACACACACACACACACACACACACACACATTTATTTATTTACAGGTCAAGGTGACCCTCCCCTGCAGAAAGAAGTGCTAACCTCAGCTGCCACTGTGGGTCCATTATGCAATACTGCCTTGGTCCCTGGTAACAAGCAGGCAATGTGTCTAGCCCTTTCTAAGTCTGGGCTATTGCTTCTTCATGAAGGAATGTGAAGAATGTGAAGGCTAAACTTGTATACTTTTGAGTGGAGTGAGAGATGCTCAGAAAATCTTGTATGTGTCTGTGAGAGCCCTCCCAGAAAAAGTCAGCATACAGTTCAGTGAACTATGAGAGCCCTCACGGTGTGGGAAGAATTACCCAGCATGCTTGTTCCTCCACAGAGCAACAGCAGCGGAGGTGGAAGCCCACAGCGTTAGTCACTTTTCTAACAACAGCAACCTCAGAGAGGAAGAATTTATTTGAGGCTAATGACTTGAGGAGTCACAGGAGGTATGTAGATGCTCATGACAGTGGGAGACTGGAGGCAAAGAGCTTCAGTCAAAGGCAGGGATGAGCTAGATAGTCCCCATGACTGGGTGTCCAGCTAGGCCCCACAATTGTCCCAAACTACACTGTTGTTGTTCAAATACATGAGCCTGTGTGGTCATTCGTGCCAGGAGTATAGCACCTGTTATGCATACTGACTCAGCTCCTCCTGAGCAGTGGAAATGCAGCTGGTACCCTCACACATCAGACCTCAGGCCCATCAGCCTTTGAATGTGGACGCATATCAGCAGAGCTCCAGGGACCAGGCCTTCAGTCTTGGATGGACGATAGCAGTGGTCCCTCTTTGTTTTGAGACTTTTATTTTCTTGGACTCCTCTGGGTCTCTAGTTTCTGCAAGTAGGTATTGTGGGACTACCAAGCCTCCAACTGTATGAAACAATCCAGTGAAATACAAATACATGTACACACAGAGAGACACAGAGACACACACAGAGACACACACACATCATCCTTGTAAAAAGAAGTAACAGAGACAGGAGGCTCTCTGAGGCCACTGACAGCCATCCTAGCTGAATTATTGAGCCCAAAGCCAGTGAGGGACCGTGTTTCAACAAACAAGCTAGACAGTGTCACAAGAATGACACCTGAGGTCATTCTCTGGCCTCCATCTGCATATGCACACATGTTTATTGTCACACATATGAACATGCACACATGCATATACACACACAGTGGGGGAGGAGAAAGAGCCCTGCCTAATATCTCACAAGTCCATTTGCTGACCAGTGGAGTTTCCCACAGGTCCTGGACATGTCTACTATTCTACTCAGAGGCTGTGCAATTTACGACTTTTCAGATGGGGCTCCTTTCACAGTAACTCCTCACTGTAGAACAGAAGACATCCATGACCTCATCCTCCAACACACACCTGAGTTCTTGCACCCATCAACACACATTGGCCAAAGGGAACATGTCTTTACCTACCAGATAAAGTGAGCCCTTTCCCCGGCAAGCCAGTTAGCCTTTGGGTCTATCTGTATCGGAGGAAGCCAGGTCCTTGTTAGCTGGTTTCACAGTGACAGTGGTGTTTGTTTCTTTCCCGATGCTCCTAGTTCAAGGTGAAGATGATTAATGTGTTGCCGAAGGAATTGTACAGTAAGCTTTTCCGATCACTGTCCCTGGAGCTACCGTGTAACTGCTCATAGTCGCAGCCAAGGCTATTGACGAATAGTTTCATGACTCATTTGGGCCGATCCGTGAGGCCAATTACTTCATAAGGTGGCATTCCATCACGGTCCTCTTCGATCTTGGAGTCTGGCTCATCGATTCGACTTTGCCGAGGAAAGCAAGAGCAGCAGTCAGATCCGAAACCCTGATGGTTGCATCTGGATTTCCTGCCTCGGTGTTTCCTGCAGCCTACTCGTGTTTCCTTGGCCTGTTTAATTATCTGTCTTCGAGGCAGGGGGCAGTCACCTGATGTGGAATGGGACACCAGGCAGAGTCTGTGATCTTTCCCTCCTGGATGGGACTGTTTTCCCATAGCAGAGACTGAATGTTGATTGCTGACCCATTCGTGTATCTGTTGACTCCTTTGGAGAGGGCATTTCAACTAAAATTTCAGGTTGAAAGATAAACATTAGTACTTAATTTTGATTTTTTTTTTTTGTGGCTTAAATACAACAGAATCATATTTTATTCCATTCTGCCAATGCACTGTTATTAACAAGAGAAAAAACTTTCAGCTACTGTAATTCCACACACACGCATAATTGGAAAATTGGGTGCAGATAAATACACTTTTAAATGATGTATTTCTTTTTGCACAGTCCACTCTCAGTTAACTTCTCACTGATGCGTGATTAACAGAGAGGCATACTCATGTGACTGCTGGCTTTTGGAGACTGACAGAGGCAGTTTATTCCATCTCCAAGACCCGTCTGCTGTGTGACATCCGGTCACACTCCTGTCACTGTGAAGCAGAGTGGCTATGCTGGGCAAGAAGTTTTGCTTGAGGAATGAAGGAGAAGGCAGGCACCAAATCTGCCCAGCTTCCTCTAGTGCAGTCAAGATAGACCCTGGAATCAAAATTTGGTTTGGTAGCAGAGGGAACTGTGGAGAATACACCAGGAGCTGAGTTTTTATTATCATAAACTTATTTTATTCTGAGAATGATAAATTACAAAAGCAACCATGAAGATAGCACTGAGTCCCTACATAACCCACATTTATGTCACCCTGTTGTTTTAACAAATCCAGAGAAACTTCACCTCTTACAAAAGTACCCAGGCAGAACACAATGCTCCATTTCTTTCAGAGGAATTGAGTCCAGTGGCAGTCATACAGACATTTCTGGATACAGATGCCACCCAAAAAGAGGTGGGGACACTCCTCTTACCCCATATCCTACCATCCAAGGTAACCACTAATCTGTGTTCTGTCTCTACTGATCCCCTGTTCTGAACAGGCCATGTGACTGAAGGTACACAGCCCACAGTCTATCGTGACCAGTCCGTGTCATTATTCAGTTCTTTTGGTTACCAAGTTGTTTTCCAGCATGGAAGGATGACACATCTTCTCTAAGATTTTACTGTCTTTTCCTTCTGAGCTACTGTGCACAATGGCAACAGTGGATGTCAGTGCAGATGGTTCACAGGAGACATTTGTGTTTCTTTGGGACTGGAATGGCCAGGTCATCCAGACACTCCATATAGAAACTTGGCAGATCTGTCATTGTGACCGACCTGTTTTTCAGAGAATGCAAGAGGGAGATATTTCCTCCAGCTCTTTCTGAGCACTGGCTGTCATTCTGCTTGTATTTTTATTTGCTCTTTGCACATTTTACACATGAATACAATGCATTTAGACCACATATACCCCTGCTCCCTACTGTAGCTCCTCAAGAGCCACCTACAGCACCCTCTCAACAGCATTTCCTCCCCTCCTCCCCACTTCTTCATAATCCTGAGTGGATTCAATTAGTGCTGACAGTATGTGCCTAGGTATGGGCACCATCACTGGAGGGTGAACAACCTACCCTGACCCTGGCCCACACTGGGGAAGAAAACTGACTCTCACATCCTCATATGTCAAGGCCAGCCACTTGTTACATTTTGTTTCTATGCTTGCTATCTTTGAATTGAATATATATATATATATATATATATATATATATATATATATTCAAAGTACAATATCAAGTGCAAAGAAATGTACAGAATATATAAAGAATTTAATGAATTCTTTAGACAGATTCAGGTTCCTCAGCAGTTATATGAGCTGTATTTTCTTCATTCCAGTCTGCTCTTTGTTTCCCTGCATTTGTTTTTATTTCTAAGATGTGTTAGACCAGACATGCTGGTGAGGACACCTGTGCTTTCTTCTAAACCTTCCTCATAGTGTCTGCAGTGCTCCATCACAGTGTCTGCAGTGCTCCATCACAGTGTCTGCAGTGCCTTATC
>JANHMN010000002.1:236429876-236461854 GCA_030674055.1 Rhabdomys pumilio
TTATCACAGTGTCTGCAGTGCTTTATCACAGTGTCTGTAGTGCTCCATCACAGTGTCTGTAGTGCCTTATCACAATGTCTGCAGTGCTCCATCACAGTGTCTGTAGTGCTTTATCACAGTGTCTGCAGTGCTTTATCACAGTATCTGAAGTGCTTCATCACAGTGTCTGCAGTGCTCCACCACAGAGTCTGCAGTGCTCCACCACAGAGTCTGCAGTGCTCCACCACAGTATCTGAAGTGCTTCATTACAGTGTCTGCAGTGCTCCACCACAGAGTCTGCAGTGCTCCACCACAGAGTCTGCAGTGACTCTTGATTGTGCCAAGCCAGTGAGCACTCACAAGGACACTCCTGTTCTATTTTTAGAGGATTTGGCAAATAATAGGTTTGTGACTAAGAGAATATTTAATTTTTGGGTGGAATTAACCATTGAAATATTTGGGTTTGGGCCCTCATATTTGGAGATTGTCGCACTGTTTTTATTGTTACTAAATTTAGTAAGAAAGTATTTTAGAATACTTTGATATTTACAGAAATTTCATAAAGATAGTGAATCCTATATGCCTCATGCCCAGTTTCTTCTTCTATTAGCATGTAGCTAAAAAACCAACATCAATTTATTATTTTTAACTGTTCTTTTGCTGGCTTGTTTTTTATTGTCAATTTGGTACATACTATAGTTACCTGGGAAGACAGAGACACTCAGTTGAAGAGTTATCTTGATCAGGATAGGCTGTGGATATATCTATGAGGCCTTTCTTTCTTTCTTTCTTTCTTTCTTTCCTCCTTCCTTTCTTTCTTTCTTTCTCTTTCTTTCTTTCTTTCTCTTTCTTTCTTTCTTTCTTTCTTTCTTTCTTTCTTTCTTTCTTTCTTTTATGGTTGGTGTGGGAAGGCCCTGCCCACTATGGGTAGAACCAACGCTAGGCAGATGGGCTTTAGCTGTACAAGAAAGCAAGCTGAGCCTGAAACAGGGAGCAAGTTAGACAACAAGCCAGTAAACAGGGTTCCTCCAGCTTCTGCCCCAGCTTCTTGCCTTAAGTTCCTGTTAACCTTCTCTCAGTTAGGGGCTATTACCTAGCAGCGTAAACTAAAATAGACTCTTTTCTATCCAAGTCACTTCCAGTCACAGTGTTTATCACAGCAACAGAAAGAAAACTATAACAATCCCACACTGGATTCTGCTTCACCCCATGGCTTGACTCAACCAAAGCTTTCTACAAAGATTCAAAGAAAACATTAGTCCAAAATAAAATTTACATGGGGAAAATGTTTGGATATATGCTTATATCTTTTCTGTAAAGTGGTCTCCACTAAATATTCAAGCACTGAGGACTTCTGAATATTAAAACAACCGTGGAGAACTACGCTATGCACCCCTGTTCAAGTTGTCTGAGAGACACTCTTCCAACTGGTTTCCGAACCTTCTGAAGACTGCTGCTCCCTTTTCTACTCTGTTGAATGTGCTTTGTGAGAGAATTTTAAACTGTGACTCCATCTATTCTCCGTATTCATTTCTATCTTGAATAGACTACATAGTGTAAATATCGCAGACCCAAAGATACTTGATTGAGCCTTTATTGTGACATTCACTCTGATATTGTTCAGAGATCTTAGGTGTTTATTCAGTCTCTTCCTTGTATATTTTACCTATAGACTTTCTAAACTTATAAGGCAAGATAAAAGCATACTGCGCTTTCAATCAGCAGCCATAAAGGCTCTGGCTTCTAAGGCAAACAAAATGTGTCCTCTTTCCGGGTGGCGAATGTTTTAGGTGTGACATGTCAGACCCAGCTCTAAGACTGTATTTCAGCACAGGGTACACATGCCCTTGCCCTGCTTGAGACCGTGTTCTGAGTCCCCCAGCATGTGTCCTCTCCTCAGAGGCAAGGGGCCATTTCAGGTTTTAGGGTCTGGGCACCCTGTGGACTACTTTGTGGTGTCTCCAAGTGCCATTCGCCTCCAATGCTTACTGTGAAGAAGAATATTTCTTTACAGAGACACCTAAGACACATCACAGCAAGCTAATCTGTGTGCTCCCCTGTGCCAATTTCTCCAGCATGGTTTTGGGGGAACCACTCAGAAATGTGATATATTAAAAGTCACCCTTTGGAAAACATTTTTCTCTTCCCTCGGGACATAAGAAACCCCAACAGATACATAGAAACCACAGTGCTGACTGTAGAAGCTCCCAGATCAGAGGGAAGCAGCAGTTTCTTAGGGGAAGGAGTGTCAAAATTAGATTTCTGAGTATCTGAAACCCACATACATTCAATACATCCAAAAGCCTTGAGAAGCAAAACAGCCCAGAACCCCCAAACTAAAGACAACTGGAAGAAACGAACCTAATTTTACATCAAGGTCGGGGGGTGGGGGGGAAATCATGTATCATAATTACACCAAGTAATCTTTGAAGGCAGTCTTGGTTACATCGGGAAGATTTAAAAAAAAAAAAAAAATCAAGAAATCTCAGCATTCGCCCCCGAGCTCCTGTTTCTAGTGGTAAATTGAATACCGTAAATTTGACACCATTTAATGTGTCTTTTAGAACAAATCACAGTTTAATGCCATTAGGGATGACTACAGATGCATACATATACAACCTCGCAAAAGGTAAGAAAATAAAATCCATATTGAAAACTGGAGACAGTGATAAAGTCATTATTTAAAGTATATACACACACATGTGTTCCCCTCCTCCCTCCCTCCCTCCCTCTTTCTCTTCCTCTTTCTCTCCCTCCCTCCTTCTCTCTTCCTCCCCCTCTCCCTCCCCTTCTCCCTCCCCTTCTCCCTCCCCTTCTCCCTTCCTATCTCAAACATACACAAATTCTCTACACTCTAGTTCTGCTCTCTGAGGGGGATCAGAAACAACTCCCCTCAGTTACAGTAATAACACAAAAAAAACATCCTCCGTGTTCAGTACTTTTTTCTATGGAAAGAAAATAGAATTTAAAGACTTTGGAGGTGTGCCCACAGCAGTTACATTGGCTAGGCTTGGAATGGCTTCAACAGCCCCTGTCACCAAACCACAGTGTTTGCTACTGTAAAAGTTCAGACTTCAAAAACAAGGGCACATAGTGTTACTAAAATACAAAGCAAAACTCAGCAGAAAGCAGCAACCCCTCAGGGTTCATGGGCTGCGGAGACTTGGGCCACTTTCTCTCTCCCTCAGATAATGGGTAAGAAACACAAACACTTTACAGGGAGAGAAGTCCAGAGTCCAGGGCTCAGCTTCCCTTCCACACCCAGAACCAGGGATGGATCTCAAGTCCTGCCTGGGCAGCTGGGGGCCAAGTGACCCTTTTCAAATTGAGTTCTGGCTGGTGCTGCTCAGGGGTCCTGACCTAGGGCCACCATCTTCAACTACAGGCAGGCAGTGAACTTAGCCTTGCTTTCCTCTCTCCCAGGACTAATCTCTCTCTGTCTCTCTCTCTCTCTCTCTCTCTCTCTCTCTCTCTCTCTCTCTCTCTCTTCCTCTCTCTCTATCTCTCCCCCTCTCTCTCTCCCCCCGTGTGTGTGTGTGTGTGTGTGTGTGAGAGAGAGAGAGAGAGAGAGAGAGAGAGAGAGAGAGAGAGAGATTTAAATGGCATGTTACTACTTTATTTTTTATTTTATTTTTTATTGGATATTTTATTTACATTTCAGATGTTATTCCCTTACCCCACTGCACCCCTGCCCAGGAATCCCCTATCCCACCCCCTCCTCCTGCTCCTATAAGGAAGTGCCTCCACCTACCCACCAATTCTCACCTCCCCACCCTCAAATTCTCCCACACTCGGCATCCAGCCTTCATGGGACCAAGGATCTCCTCTCCAACCTATGCCCGACAAGGCCATCCTCCCCTACATATACAGTTGGAGTCATGGGTCCCTCCCTATGTGCTCCCAGGCTGGTAGTTTAGACCCTGGGGAGCTCTAATTGGTTGCTATTGTTGCTTTCCTCATGGGGTCACAAACCCTTTCAGCTCCTTCAGTCTTCTCTCTAACTTCTCTATTGGGAAACCCTTGATCAGATCAGTGGTTAGCTGTGAGCATCTGCCTCTAAATATGTCAGACTCTGGCAAACCTCTAAGGAGACAGCTATATCAAGCTCTTGTCAGCATGCACTTCCTGACATCCACATCAGCATCTACCTTTGGTGACTGCACATGGGATGGATACCCAGGTGGAATGGTCTCCAGACGGCTTCTCCTTCAGTTTCTGTCCCACACTTTGTCTTTATATTTGTTCCCTTGACTTTTTGTTACTCCTTCTAAGAAGGACTGAAGCACCTACACTTGGTCTTCCTTCTTCATGAGCTTCATGTGGACTGTGAATTGAATCTTGGGTGTTTCAAGCTTCTGGGCTAATATCCACTTATCAGTGAGTGAATACCATGTGTGTTCTTTTGTGATTGGGTTACCTCACTCAGGATGATATTTTCTAGTTCTAACTGTCAATTTACCTGAGAAATTCTTAGGTGCTAATCTCTAATACCAGCCCCATGCCTCACTCCCTCCTAGCATTGGGTGGTGTGGAGCCTAATCTGTGATGAGGTAAAAGCAAATGGAAAGTTGGCTGCCATGGAAATGACCATCATTCTCACTCTGCAGATGGCCGCTGGCTTCCACAGCCCACAGGAGGGATTGCCCTGCTATTGTAAAAGAGGAAGCCTGTTTATCAGATCCGGTGGGAGACACCCTGTGACAGTGCTTGGACCATCGTGCTTCCTGGTAAAAGCAGAAAAGGGTGAACAGTGTGGTCTATGATGGGCTTTTGCCGAACACAGAACACAGGGAACCCAAGGAGGAAGGATTAACGGTAGCCACAGGTTTGCCATCGGACATCCTAATGCGTGGCTCGGTCTGTGTGAGATCTGACTGCCCTAGTTAATTTTTGTCGTCCACTCACCTTGCTTTAGAGTCATCCAGGAGGAGATCCCAGGGTATGTCAGACACTCCCATGAAGGTCTGGTTGAGGAAGAAAGACCCATCATGAACAGTGAGGAAGATCAGATGCATGGACTAGAGATCAGATCAGAGGGGATCAGAGGAAGGCTGGCTGAGCGCCTCTGTGTGTTTCCTGACCCGATGCATCTTGACCAGCTTCCTCACACTTCCGCTGTCCTGCCTTCCTCGAGGTGTATTTACCCTCAGACTGTGAGTTGGAATAAATCCCTTCTTAAAAGAGTTGCTTTCCTGGAGACCCTGTCATAGCTCTGGGAAGAGATGCTGATATGTATGTTGCTGCTGATGCCAAACTGAACAGAGAATGAAGCCTATAGAGGTAGAACAGGTTGAGAGAAAGGGGAGACAGTATCCTAGGACCTCTAAATCCAGTCAGGACTGAAAGCAGCTCTCAGAACTTAACAGAAACGGGAGCCAGAGAACTTGAGTTTGCTCAAGCTAGCTCGAGTTGCGTTTCTTTTCCTTTAGATGTAGAAAATGCTGAATAAAGTAAGATGTCATAGTCAAAAATGGGGCCAGATTTAGCTGTGGATGTGTGGGAATCTTTTATTTAGAAATTTTAGTAGGAAAAAAAGACATGTGAATGCTCACTTTTACATTTTAATCGTGAAGCATTTGAAATAAATTCTAAAAGCTCAGAACGTAACAGTGCAAATGGTTCCTACACCCGCCTCTAAGCAGTCTTAGCAGGGTCACAGTGGCCTCGGGGCTCCAGGCTGAAATGTCTGGCAGGTGGAAAGAGCAAGGTGCCTATGTTCTCACTTCCATCTCCCAGGTGCGAAGTTAATTTTCTTATATTTCTTTTCCGTATTAGCAGATGTCAGTTTATACTCTCAGAAATACTGGAACATGTATCTTGGCTGTACAGTTTATCATGAATGACAAAGCATGTCATACCCTATTGTGGCAAAATACCTAAGGAAAGAAACTTCAAAAAAGGGCTTTGGTCTGGCTCACAGCTGCAGAGGGGTCAGTCCAGGGTTACAGGCTCTCTTGCTTTCCAACCTGGTGAGGCTGTACAACGGGGTTGGAAGCAGCTTCAGCCCACAGGAGACATGCGCCTGGAAACACATCTCTTAGAACCCATTCTGAAGCCAATTGCTGTCCCAATCACCTCCCAACAGCACACCAGATTCTGAGGCCATCAGTGAATTAATTGTTTGATGGAGTCAGGAACTTCCTGATCCCACTGCTGCCTGGAGATAGCATCACAGCCTTGGGGGAACCGAACCTTCAACTCGAAAGTCTTTAGGGTACAGATTAGATCCAACTATAACAGACAGAATCACAACACACTGATTCTGTCTTTGCTTTTTCCAAGTAATACAGATTAGAATTATGTCTCATCCATGCACGTAGAACCACCCCTTTTCCTCAACAGCGTGATGTTTCCACGAAAACTACCGCAATGCTTCCAACTCAGATAGTGTCAACATGTCACCATAGTTCACAAGGATGCCACTGCTCACCTTCTGCTTGGGGTCTGTCACACACAGGCAGGTCTGTTTAGCAGATACTGATAGGGTGAAATGTCTAAGTCAAAGGTTTGAAACATTGTAATTGTGTTACATATTACAAAATGTCCAACACAGAACTCAGTAGACCTTTAAAAAACAATCCATTCTAGGGTCTGGCAATGTGGACCAGAAAGCCTTTGCTGAACAGTTGCTGAGAAAGAAACATTGTCGGGGGCACTGGATGTGGAGCCTCCATAAGAACTGAGGTAATATAACTCTCTGAGTTCCCTGGCTAACTCATGTCCACCTCTCTTTTAGCAATTATTTCAAAACAAGTTTTTGGTTTGCTATGGTGTGTGCCCATGCATGCATGTGTACATGTCTCTGCAAGTGTGCATGCATGCATGCTGTGCCTACATACATGTGTGTGTGTGCGTGTGTGTGTGTGTGTGTGTGTGTGTGTGTGTGTGTGTGCGCGCATGTGTGTGTGAGCGCATGTGTATGCTGAGTGTATGTCAGTCTACATATGAATGCGTATGTGTATACATGCATATGCCTGTGTGTCTGTGTACCAGTTAACCTGGGTGACAGAGCAAGCTCACACCTCTACATCTGTCACTATGCGATTTTTACAATTCAGAATTTTTAAATTTTATTTTTGTTTGGATTTTTATACAGTTATTTTGGGAGTTTATGTTTCTTTTCAGAAGGTATTTTGGACTTAATTCCTTCTTTCACATTCCTAAATTGCTGCCCTAACACCTACTGCTCTCTGATGAGGATGTTTTAAAACTTGACTGTTGATTGGATCAACCTGAGGTGGGTCCTAATCCAGCAGGCCTATAAAGATCAGATGCTTGGACAAGACACAGATCTACATACAGGGATGGTGTCATGAGTATGAGGGAGAAGGCCACATTCTGGAGCCAGTGTGAACAGCCCAAGTTGTCATTTCTTATGGGCACACCAAAGTCAGGCCTGCTGATGAGTAGAATTGGGAACTCAGCCTCTGGACCTGGATGGAGGAGTTTCAGTTGACAAAATACCAACTTTGTTGAGGCAGCTGCAGATGGGAGCAGGAGGAGTCTTTGTAAAAAAAAAATCAGAATGTCCCATTGCCCTCCATCAAGTCTGGGTGTGCCTTCCTCTATGGCGGCTCTGCTCCCAGGCAGTTCTGCATCAGGGAAAGATGATCCCACCGCTGGACGGGTTGTCTCTTTCTCTATGTCTGTCTCTGCCAGTTCTCCATGGGACTGTGAGCACAAAGAGGAGTGAAGTCATTTGTATGGCAACCATGACTCTTCTCCAAGAGAAAATATTGAGTAGGTATATGTGGGTAGAGGTATCCTGTACCCTCGCTCCATCATCACAACACACGGCCAGCCCCGTGACCACCACCCCTCAGGCATTACAGAGAACATAGCTCCAGGTCCAGGATATCTGCCTCCACAAGGACAGACCAGAAGCTTCCCCAGAAAGAAATACGACACCCTTTCTCAGGCTCTGCCCAGAGCTATGGATCCTCCTGGACTAGTGTCTTGCCTGGCCACTGGTTGCAGTCCCTGAGGAGAAAGATGGAGCCTGTGAGGATTCTGGTCCACTCCCTTCAGCTACTGAAGGTCTGATTTTGTTTTTGTAATCTGTCTCTGGATATTTATTCTCTTTATCCTGGTGGCAAACTCATCTTGTAGCTTTTAAGTAGGAGAGAACGCCCCTCTTCATTGTGAGTTGATATTGAAAGTGTTAGATAAAACAGCCAATTTGTCCCTTTCCCCACTGAATTCAGATCTGACTTAACAGAGAGTCACCAATGGAGTAGCTGGTCATACATCAAAGAGCTGGCTTTAATAGGCCTTTGAAGTGCCCGTATAAACATGTGGGAATAGATTTCCAAGGCAGCCAGACTGCTCGCACCGCGAAGCCTCTGTGACAATGAGCACTGTTTAAATTTTAAATGGCTCTTAAGCTTTCTCCACATCTGCCTTCATTTCCTCTTACACAATTGGTCTGTAAGCATGGCCGGTCAGCACCTTTCAAAACATAGCTGTTGTGGCTGGCTTGCAGCTGTGTTGGAGAGGAGGCAGGGTTATGCCTGACACACTCTGTGACATCCTCTCTATGTGTGAAGACACTCCATGGGGAGGACTCTGAATACAAAACCCTCGCACACCCTCCACAAACCTTCCTCACTCTTGGGCTTTGCAGTCACCATGCTATGGACTGAGGCCGTATCCCACATACCCCCTCTAGCAGACTAAAGAGAAGCCGTGGGGTGAATAGGACTTTTACTCCTCTCTCTGGTTTACTATTTATTCTCCAGCAAGTGGCATGGTGTCTGGTATACAGGAAGCCTCAGCAAATGTTTATTTAATCCAAATGAATCTCCTTAAAACAGTGCAGGAAATAAATGAGCCCAAGCTTCCACATGAAAACAGTAAGAGAAAAAAACTTATACAAGTTTTCAATAGCACCCTGGGTAACAGATACACCATGGCATGATGGTTAATGGTCAGGAAAGGGTTGCTTCGGTGTGTGAGAGGAGCAAGTGGCAGGCAGACATGGACAGGCTGTGGTTCAGCTTCTCACTGATCCTGTTGTGAGCTCTGGTGGGAGGTGAGCTCACACTGCTGTAGTGTGGCCCCGATGAGTGTGGCCCTGAACCGTTTCTACAGACACCTGTATAGTGTTCGGCACATTCTGCAAAGTCGTGGGAAGAACAATGGTACACAGCTGACAGTAGTAGCAAATACAAAGAGCTTAGACAGAGTCAATGGGACCCAGGAACTGGACCAATCCTGTACATGCAGAGAGAGAGAGAGAGAGAGAGAGAGAGAGAGAGAGAGAGGGAGAGAGAGAAAGAGGAAGAAGGAGGAGGAGGAGGAGGAGGAGGAAGAGGAGGGGAGGGAGGGAGGAAGAGAGTGAGGGAGAAAAAGAAGCAAGGAAAGAAGGAAGGAAGGAAGGAAGAAAGAAAGAGAGAAAGAGAGAAAGAGAGAAAAAAAGGCAAAACCAAACAAGCCCAAATCTGCCATCTATGTCAAGGAAGACACCACATATTTTCTTGAGGAACATGGACAGTCATTTTAAAATGAATTATTAGGCTCTCATAAACTAGGAAGAAACAGACAAACATGGAACCCAGTCAGCATATTTAGCACACAAATCACATGCAGAAAGGAAAGATCACATGTCAAGGTCAAGGGTGAACCACCGGGTAACAATCAGGAAGCTCCAGGGATGGGGCAGGGGTATGAAAGACACTAGAGAGGGTCTGGTGCATGTCTTAGAACTCCTGAAGAGAGGGGACTATGGAGAAGCAGTGCACAGCGTTATATTGGCAGAGGGCTCCCCAAACCACTGAAAGACAAAAGCCACAGATCTCAGAACCTTCACAAAGCCAAGAGCATTAAATAAACAATTGCACATGCGGGTACATAGCAGCAAGTCTTCCTCAAACTGAAGGCAAAGGGAATTTTAAACATTCTCAAAATTCGCCAGAGGAAAGAGCCCCAGTACCTTCAAAGAAGCAATGTTAACTGAAATTGACAAGTCTCTTCTCAGTGGAAGAGATACGTACCAGAAGACAGGGAGATTAAAAACACATTAGGGGGCAAAAAGAAAATAGCTGCTGAGGTGGAATTCTGTCCGGCACAGCGAGTATTCAGCAATGTGAGGAAATAAATAAGTTTTCAGGCAGATACAGACTGAGTGACTCCAGCAGCAGTAGCCAGCCAGCCTGAGAGACAATGCTGAGGTCCCTCACAGAAGGGCCTGCGGGAATGCACAGGTGAAAGAACACGGAGAGAAATGGAAAGCAGCAGAGATGAGGCCAGACCTAGCCACGTTCCAATGTAGAGCGCCATAGAGACTCATATTTGAATGATGCCAGTCTGGACAACACAGAGAAATTCTCTCAAAGAGAGAAAATCCAGCATTGGTTTATCACTCAGTGGCGGAGAACTCACGTGGCATGTCAGGTGCTGGGCTCGGTCTCCAATACAACAGAAAGGAAGGCCAAGAACACTAATAATAGCAACACAGACCGGAGCCTCGCTGGGCCAACCTTACGGCAGTTCATGTTGTGTTCATGTTTTGGTCCCAACCAAATACCCAAAGGTTGCCCACCCCTGGGCAGATACGTGGGGCCCTTCCACGCTCTGCCCTCAAATTCTCCATGAACCTGACACTGATGAGCAGATCCACCAGGTCCATCAGGCCCCTTCTATGCTACCACAGAAAGTGCTTCTGGTAGAGCCTGGGCCATTCCAGCTCCTCTTCCTCCTGTGTTCCTCCTATCTGCAGTCACTCTCTGACTCGTCTGCCACTCAGCCCCAGGCTCCACATCTCCACTCCAGAGTGATGGATGTTGCCCTCCAGGCAGAGAAGATCATTTGGTAACAGGCAGTAATTGTTCCCTCACCCCCACTGAGGCAAAGGCCTTCAGAGTGCCTCTGTTGGTCTCTCCCATGATGCCATGCAGATTACCTAAGCTTTAATAACCTAAAATTTTGAGCACTAATAAAGCATCACCAGACATCTAATGGAAAAAGCGAGTTGGTAATCCAGGAAGCAGGGCTGCCATGGAAACAGCCTTCATGTCAGGTGGCACCTCTACATCAGGATGTTGATGAAGCCATTGTCATCACACGAGAGAGGAGACAGAGTGAGGAGAGCAATGGTCGTGAGGCAGAATGTTTTCTAGACACTAGATGGACAGACAAACACCCCACTAGGTGTAATTATGAGCCCTTAAAACCTCTCACACAGGTGATACCTGTTTCACCATAAGGAGCATGAGAGAGAGGAGGTTAGGATGAATAGTGGAGGAAAGATCGTGTGTCCATTTGGAAACAGAGGAGAGTGGCTTTCACGTCTAAGTATCGGCTACTTTTTTTACTGCAGTGACAATGGGGTTGACAAACACTGCTAAAGGGGTTTTCAGTTTGAAGGTTCAGTCCACCATGGCAGAAACCACATGGCAGCAGGAGCATGAGGAGGCTGGTCATGTTACTTGTACAGTGAGAAAGCAGAGAGAGGTGAAGTAGAATGTTCTGTCCACATCCAAGACAGGTCTTCCCTCCTTAATTTAAGCTCTCTGGAAATCCCCAGCACACCAGAGATGTGTTTCCTCAGTGAATTTAAATCCAGTGAACTTGGTGATGACAATTAGCTATCACACATGGACAGCAGGGACAAAACTGCTCATGGTACAGAGAATACTCATGATCTTAGTCAGACCCAGGAAAACACTTTTAAAAAAAGAAAAAATCCAGAATCCTTAAAAGTTCTAATTGTGGTGGAAAGCGTGTCCAAATTTGATGGCACTGAAATTAAGTACTCCATTGGCCTCAAAAGACACAATTAAATCAGAAAAGCCGCTAGATAGAAACAGACATTTATAATTCATCTGACCTCTGAAGGACTCCTCCCTAGAATGCATAAAGAACACCCTCAAATCAATAATTAAACAGACACCCAACAGTCAGAAGGCTGGAAGAGATCCTTAAAAGAAACAAGGGAAGTGGCTTTAGGAAAACGCCTCTGCCTCCAGCAAATAAGAGACAGGCTACCCTGAATCTCTCTCTGCACTCAGTAGTCAACCTAGAAGCCAGGACATAGGCGAAGGGACACAGCACACAGATATTCATGATGCAAACTGAAGCAAAGTCCTGGGGGAATGACCTGACCTAGGAAGTTATTATGGTGTTCTTGTTTCCTTCCACATCAGTTATCATTATATACAAACTAAGGACAAAGAGTGACACACACACACCAAGAGAAGGAAGCTGGACATGAAGAACACCAAACAGGCATGGCTTTATCTCAGTTTAAAAAGCAAAACTCGGTACTCCCAGCTACACATGCAAGTACTAACCCTACAAAGCAAAGGTGGAAAACCATTATGATAAAAGTTGCGAGAACCAACTTCTCTCTGGAATAGGGAGGAAGGGATACAGGGAGTGAGAGAGGACCAACTCATCTGAAAGGGCGTGTTCCATGAGCTCCTTTTGTGACCCGTCACTGAAGTGTCTGTGATTAAACTGTCAAGCTTTCCCTCTTTTCTGTCTCTCCAGAATGGCAACAATGTTACAGAAGTCAAAGGAGAGAAAACCAACTCTGGATTTATGTTGCCTACAGATCCTTTCCGCAGACAGTGCCCTCAAAACAAAGTGATAAATGAAGGAGAGCAAAAGAGGTGTCAGAGACATCAAAAGTTGGCAGAGCAGGAATGTATGCTCAGGATAGTTCCCACTGGGCTCCCAGGACAGGGTCAAGATGCAGAAAGGTTCAACGTGTTAACAGACTGTAGTTAAAACCTTTTATGATACAAGATAGACAGACAATAATGGATATAGATAGGTGGGTGCGTGAGTGAGTGGGTAGGTGGATGGCTGGCTGGCTGTGGGGCAGTGGGCTGTGAGAGGCAGCTGAGCACCTGGTAGAGCACAGGCCTCAAACCCCGGACCCTAATAGGTGTTCGTCTCTGCTCCTGGGCCCTGGTTCCTTTCATTTAGCTTCAGCCCTCCACAGCCCCTCCCACAGAGAGAGGTCTATGGCCATCAGTCATGAGGAACAGTGCCTCAGGCTCTCCCACATGTAGATGAGGTATCTCCAAGCTCTCAGACCAAGCCAATAGGTGTTATCTGCTGCCAGACCCTGACCCACCCCAAAACTGTATAAAAGAGCCCTATTGGGGAGACGCAAAGGTGTGCAAGAATCATCCCATTGTCCAAGAGTTTCTGTCGCAAGAGCTGTAACACTTGGGAAGAGATCTGCTCTCCTGAAGTGCCTTCAGGACCCTCCCTTCCTTGCTAGCTAGCCAGCTTTTTACCAGCCTAGCCCACAACGATTCAAAGAGACAGGTGCAGCACCTGGAAGTAACTGGGTAGCGACAGCGGAGACGCAGGTGGAGGCAGCGGAGGCAATTCCCCCTCCTGCTCCCACTCTATCCCCTTGGCCTGTACCCCTACACCCAGTTGGGCCGAAGATCTTCGTGGGATGCCCTCTGGAACAGGGACCCATAGATGGGTGGGTGGATAGATGGATGGATGGATGGATGGATGGATAGATGTGTGGGTGAATGGATGGATGGGTGGGTGGATGGATAGTTGGGTGGATGGATGGATGGATGGGTGGGTGGATGGATGGATGGATGATGGGCAGATAGAAGGATGGAGGGATGATATGCAGATAGATTCTAGATAGATGAATAAGTGGATAGACAATAGGTAGCTAGATGGTAGATGACAGACAGATAAGGTAGATAAAATTTAAGACGTTAAGTTTTAAAGATTTGTGTGTGTACAAGTGTGTGTGTGTAAATATCTATGTGTGTGTCAGAGAGAGAGAGAGAGAGAGAGAGAGAGAGAGAGAGAGAGAGAAAGAGAGAGAGAATACACAAATGAGTGCAAGTGTCCTCAAAGACCAGAGGCATCAGATATCCCTAGAGCTAGAATTACAGGAGTCTGTACATATTCTGACCTGGGTGCTGGAAATCAAACTTATATTTTTTTTTTAAACAAGATTTCACTCTGTCTTCCAGGCCCACCTTGGTCTCAAGGCAATCCTCCTTTAAATGAAAGTTACAAACCCTTGTGATCTTACCAGTGAGATGCCCTGACTTAATTCTGTGGTATGTACTCTGTATCTTCACGCATGCTTTAAAATACCTTTTAATCTACGAGAGCACAATGCCAGGCGTTCAGCAAGCATTCTATAAATGCTATTTTCTTCCTTCCTTCATCACAGGAAGCTGGTTCTATTATTTGGGTTGGAACCGTGATTTTGATCCAATCTTCTCATAAACCACAAAACAAAAGAAGATCACGTTCCTTTGGTTTTTTTTATTCTACAACTTTGACTTTATGGAATTCAATAGCAGCTGGTTTTCTGGCAGAGATACTGCAGCCGTGTGCACGATTATTACCAGCTAGCGTTTATCGAGCACTCACCCAGGGAAGGACGAGGCACTAGACACCCTGTGAGAGATATTTAAAAGACAGGCAGCTATGGCAACCTGCAGACAAGAATTATCGATAGAAAGAAACAACTCGGCTTTCTTCGGGAGATACTTAATTGCATCTGGACGTATTTACATATTTTCTTTGTGAAACTCATATTTTTTCAAAAAACAAAACAAGAAAAGGCATATGAAGTAATAACAAGCTAAAAGAAAAAAAGAATAAAAACATTACTTTACAATTCAGGGGAAAACACATCAGGGCAGGACTTTCCATCCACTCATCTGGTTTCAAAAACTGCCATGTTTGTGGACTCCCACGCTCAATACCTGGCTTTAATGCCCACTGCCCACTGACACATTCCACCTGGACCTCACAGAGGAAGAGCTCAGGACCAGAGAGCCTCCCTCTTGCAACTCCCACAATCCTCTTCTGGTGTTTACTGGCCTCATCAGCCTCACCTTAAAGGACATCTTTGACATTTCTCGTCTCCACCCACATCCCGTGAGTCAGCTTGCACATGTGGGACGACATCTTAACCTCTCCACACACCTGTCCCACACTCATGGCCCTCTGACTCAGCCTTCCTCCCCATTGCTGCTGGAAGCTCTGCTCAGTGCTTGCTGGGTGAAAGGCTGAGCCATCATCCCTATGTCATTCCACCATGACAGACCTCAGAGAATGTGATGGTTCTCAGAACCTCAAGGCCAATGTCAATAGTCCTAAACAAGGCATCACCATCCCCTGATGGACTATCCACCTTTCCTCCCATGTTGGGTGCAGGACCCAGATACCAGAAATTCTTTTGGGTTATCTCATGGCTTTTGACTTCTTGTCTCTGTATCTTTACTTTAGGACTCCATTGACCTGAAATTTATCTTTCATTTCACCAATCTTCTGTGTATTTTCCACACCTTACAAGTGTACACAACTCATCCTTAGGTTCCCTCTCTATCTATAGATATAACTCCAGATCCCCCTGCTGTGGTCAAGCTCAGATCTGTCCCCATTCACATAGAGCGTCTCTGGGACCCCATGCTTGCTCATTAGTCAGAAAGTTAGCAAGTACATATAGACTGTCTCTACATACTGGGCTCCAAAGACACAATGTGAATAGAATATAACAAACCCTGACCATGCCAAGTCTTCCTTGCTATTGGTAGGAGCAGAAAAGGAGCAGATACACAGACTGCGTAGAAGAGCTGGTACTCAGAATGAGAACCCTGGATGGGCAGGTCATGTGGTTGTGTACACTGAGTGCCTTCAGCTCAGCCTGCTCTTTGCACAGCTCAGCAAGGACCTCATCCCATGAGTCCTCAAGAGGCTGGTCCTCAGACTCCAGGGGGCCCTGGGCAATCAGAACTAATTGATAAGGCTCTCCAGGGAGTTGGCATGTGGCACACTGAAGGGCTTATTCTGATTTCAGGGAGAGGTGCTTGCTCCATCAGCCCCTGATTCTTTCCCATACATGTCAGGAATAGGAGAGCCCTCCATATAGGAAATAATATTTTCTTTCACCAGAGCCTGCAGTAGGTTGGCTGCCTCAAACCACCAAAGGGTCATCCATCTTCTGGCTGCCCATGCTGGACATCAGACTTCCTCAGCAGGATAGCCACATCTTTTGTATCCAGCTCAGTCAGCGGTCCCATGAGGCCTTTCTTCTTGTCAGGCACAGCTGTTGATGCTTCTGCTCCTCTAGCAGATCCTCCTGGGCCCAGCACTGGGTATCCCCAGCTGCCGAATCTTACAATGTTAGGCTTAATCTTTAGGGCCCTTATGAGCTCCACTAGTGTTTGTACCTCCTCACTGGTGATGCCAGCACAACAGAGCTCCACAGAGACCCAGAGCATGTTGAGAACATCATTCGTGGGAACCCAAGGCATCTCAATTGGGTCATCAGTGAATTTATATTCTTGGATCTTGGGCTGAATGTTTTTGGATTTGGATCCTCCTGAGCCAGGCTCTGGCCCATGACCTGTCTTCCTTTCTAGTTTTGGGCTTCCCATGTCTTGGGGGAGTTCCAAGCTCATTGTCTTGACACAACTTCAGGAATCTTTGGTCACTTTTCCTATCCTGCCAGTCAGTAAGGCTCTGGCTTTCAGCTTCCAGTTCCTGCAGCCGCTTGCTTGCAGAGGACAGCAGAGCCTCAAGCTCCTGCTGTAGGGTGTCCAGTTCCTTAATACCAGTACAACCCTCCTTGGAGCAGGCCAGCTCTGCCATGTGCCTGGGTCAGACCTTCAGGTGGTCTACAGCCTTGAAGTCATGAAAGTGCAGTGAGCAGTCCTTTAGCCCATGTATGGCCCAGGAGATGGAACTCTCCCTGTAATGTTCTGAAGCTTAAGAGGAGATGCTTGTCAAGTGTCCAGTTCACTGCTTGGCATAGAGTGGGCATGTAATGCACAATATTACTAAAAACAACACAGAATTCCAGACTGGTGCATAATCCTCCCAAATTAAAATTTTTCTTTATTGTCTTCTGACCTGGAAGTTTCTAATGAATAATTCTTTACTTTTCCCTTGCCTTATATCAGGTTCTCCTTTGAATTCTTTTAAGATTTTCTGTTTGATTCTAATTTTTTTTTCATAATTTGTATGTATGTATGTCATAGTTTTGGTCGTGACTGAGGGTCTCTAGGCTTCATGGGTGTGTGGGTTGTGTCTTTAACTATTTTTACAAAGTTCTAAGTCCTAACCTTTCAGAGATTTCTTGTGCCACCTTCTCCATTCTTGCTTCTAGCATTCAGTTTATTTCTGTTTGAAACCTGTTCTTTCCGCACATCTCTGTAGTTTGCTGTGTTCTGAGTTTGTACTTTTGAATTTAAACTTAGATGATTCCTTTGACCTAGTTTCACATTTCACTCATGCTCCATGTACAGGAGCCCACCAGGAAGTCCAAGTGAGGAGTCTCTGTCACCCTAATGTGTAACACCCGCTCTGAAAATCCCTCCATGTTGTACATGTTCTGAACACAGCAATCATGCCTATGTTAAATCTGCACCATGCTATTACGTTAGCTATGGTCTCCGTTGCTGTGACCACGCAGTCCAGTTGACCAGGGGACTGACTGCCTGCTGTAGATGCTTCCAGCATGAGTCATTCCTGAGCCCAGGTCAGTCAGGTAGTGCTCTGGGTACCATGTAAGCTTGAGGTCACAACAGCACAGTGTCTGCCCATGGCTGCCATGGGAAGGACAGCAAGGACTGACGCAAACAGCTTCATATCTGCTTGTAGGCACCCTCTCCTCAGGCTTTGCCATAGGTGTTAGTTGTTAGAAGAAGTCCGACCGCAGTTCAGAACAGACCACTCCAGACCACACGGTCCCAAGGGGGAGGAGGTTTATTCAGGAGATAGGGCAACGGTGGGGAGAAGAAGGTGGAAAGATAAGAGAGTGAGTCAGGGGGTCCTGCTTGTTTTATATGGGCCGTGATGTAGTATCTCCCAGGTAAAGGTGAGGTAGCCAAATGGATTCTGGGAGTGTATGACTGTTGCCTTGGCAACGATGTGGGGGTCGCCTAGATGTGATGTCACTGGGTTCGGAGCCTGATACCAACAATAGGTACCCTATTGCAGGTTCCCTAAACTCCATCTCTCTTGGATTTGCCCTTTTGACCCTTGGGCTCTGAGCCTTTGTGGCCGGCAACCTGACTCCTCTGCAGGCTTCAGTAAGATGCTGGGTTTCTCCTGTCGATGGGCTCATGAACAATCCTCCCAGCCTTCTACATCCCAAAGGAAAGCTACAGTGTTATACATAAGTCAAGATATATTCCTGGCTTGTAATCAGAGCCTGGGAAGGACATAAGCAATACTTAGGTGTGAGATGTCTCCAAAGCCATTCATTGCTCATTATGTATGCACTGGGTCCAGGCAGATGTGGGTCCCACCCCTCCCCTCACTCAGCAAGATGCTATTACCCTAATCTCTTTACTCTGGGATGGCAAATACTTTCCCTTTTGCAAGTCATGGGGCCTGGTTCACCTTGCTCTCTTTTCAAGTTTGTGTGGAGAGCAGTTTGTTCCTCAAATAGCATCTCCGTGACCCAATACACAGTCCTAGGTGGATTCCTCCCACACTGATACACACCCACCCATGCTCCTAGAACTTGAGCATGAGTATGTGCTGTGACAGTCACCTCTGGGAAGTGGGAGGTGCAGGTACGTGGAAGGACAGAATTAGTCCACTTCCCTGCCCCGCCTCCAGTACTGAGCCCTTCTTAGGCATGAGATGCATCAAGAAATCTTTTAAAACATTCATAGACTGCTTTAAATCAGTTCCCCAAAGCAGCCACAGGAGCTGCTCACCCTCACAGAAGCAGCTCATCGAGAGGCTCAGGCTGTTAGACGGTGTTAGATGTCCACATGCAGCTTAGAACCGGTTCCAAGGAGGGGGGGTATTCAGGAGATAGGGCAAAGGTTGGGGGAAGAAGATGGAAGAATAGATGGAAGAAGCAAAGTAGAGGCCAGCCATAACCACGTGGAGAGAGGGGAAAGGGAGGGGGAGGGGACATAGAGGAGCTAGAGGCAAAAGAGCAAGAGATTAGGAGAGTAAGAGAGCGAGGAGGGGGCAAGCAGCCCCTTTTATAGTGGGCCAGGCCTACCTGGCTGTTGCCAGGTAACTGTGGAGGTGGAGTTTAGACAGGATGCTAACACAGGCTAAACAGCAAGGGCTATCTGGCTTTCCACTTTTATAAACCCGCATTGACTGTGTCTACAGTGGCTTAGGCATCACTCAGGTTCACCTCAGCTGTAGTGTCCAGCTGAAGCCAGTCATTTATCTGCTTTGGTTCACTATGGCTGTGAAGTCATGACCACCCCACTGTGTAATACAGCGTGACGGCAGTCCCAGACAACATATGAAAGGCTGGCCATGGCATATGTGATCCACTGTAACTGAATTCAGGGAAACATGAAGCCATGTCTGTCTAGGCTGCATCCTGCAGATCCCACTGGCTGGGATTAACACCTGACTTCCTTCACTTTGACCCAGCCCATAACTGACTTTCAACCCTGTTCCAAACCTGAAAGTTGTTATTCAGATGCAGTGGTGGTTGACTTTGGTTGTCAATTTGAATGGAGCTGGGGTTCATTAAGACAGTGGTTCTCAACCTGTGGGTTGCAACCCCTTTGGGGGTCAAATGAGCTTTTCACAGGAGTCTCCTAAGGCCTTCTGTATACCAGACATTTGCGTTACAATTCACAACAGGAGCAAAATTAGTTATGAAGTAGCAACGAGAATAATTTTATGGCCAGGTTTCACAACATGAGGAACTGTGTTAAAGGGTTGAAGCATTAGGAAGGTTCAGAACTGCTACACTAAGAGATGCACCTTTGGGTGGATCTGTGAGATTTATACAGATCAATACAAAGAAGTCTGAGGGCTGTTTTGCCTGCCTGTCTTTGCTTCCTGCTGGTGAGTGCATCTACTCTATTGCTGCTCCCATAAGAGCCACTCTTTACTGACATCAGAGAGTTCATACACTTTCAAATGTCGACTGAAAACCATCAGCTCTCCAAGAATCTTCTAGGTCTTCAGGGCCAGACTGGAACTGGTGAGGCACCCAGCTGCCTTGTTTAGACAGCTACTGGGTCCTCAGCCTCTGCAGTGCACAGACAGCCATTGCAGGACTCCCCAGACTATCTTATAAATCCTTTTGTAGCTCATTCCTTCATGTCTCCTCCTATTGAGAATCCATATCTGCAGCACAAGCCATCTGATGTAGAATATAACGTTTCTGTGGGAACACAGCTGTGGGGTTCTCTGGATTTATGCCAGGTGTCATGTATGCTGCTGCTCACTTTTGGGTTCACTTTTGGACTCTGCTGACAGTCATGTACTGAACTCCTTTATTCTGACCTGGCTGCAGGGAACTGGTCTCAGTGTGGATCCTGTATGACCACAGCTGCCTTTCCCATTTCTTCTCTGTGGTCTGGTATTGATCTCATTCTTCATAGCATGCCAGATGAGTCCCAAGGCCCTAACTTAAGTAGACCACCATGGGTTGGTACTCATTCCATACGTGCGGCTCCATATTATGTATCCCTAGAGCACTGTCCTGGAGTCAGTGTTTGCTATGCCCTCCTCTGCTCCAGGCTTTCCAGGGTAAGTCTGCACCAAGAGGGGATGAGATCTTTCTGGGGACCCTGGCTGGGAGATATCCATCCAAGGAGTGTCTCTTATTTCCACACAGAGGCTATCTGAGGATCTCATCAGCCCAAGTAGATCTGGAATTCAGCCAAACACCACTGGGCTGGGCTGGGCTGTGGATCTGGGTGCAGTAGCAAATCAGAGCATCCTGGACAGGAGAGACTAGGGACATAGCTTCTTCTCACTAGCAGAAGACACACAGGTTGTGGAGATTGCTAGCAAATTCATGAGCGAGGTCAGGTGGGAGGAGTGCGTATGCTCTGTGCCAGGTCACAGACGGTGTCCTGTGATTGGCTCCCACCAGGAGCATCAGTATTGTTTATCAGCATCCATCTCAAGTTTATAATAGAGCCATGTGAGCACAGCAGGAAGCATGAGATGGTAGCCCCTGATATCCAAGGAAAGTCAAGGTGATTCACACAGGCTAGCCCAGGCTAGCCCAGACATAAGATGGAGCAAAAGTGTAGAACTTTCTAGGTTCCTTTCCCTGTGAAGGACCATATTATTCCATCAGGACCTTGACTATTTTTGTAAGGAAACACTAAGTACTCAAAACTAGCCATGTACAGAGGCGAGCCAGCAGGTGATGTCATCTGTCAATATCAGCCCAGCTTGCCCTTAGCCCAGTGCTTCAGCTCCCTTAATCCTCCTGGTCACTTCTGTTTATATCTATGACAATGATCTCCATCATGTTACACACACACATACACACACACACACACACACACACACACACACACGGTGTGTCCTAATGTGTCTGCTTTTCCAGTTGGTCATGGCATTTGCCTTGACCTCTTAAAGACCCTGTGCTTGGAGATGCTGGACCCACACACAGCACAGGGCCATCCATCCCTCAGATGACAGGCGTTGGTGGAATTCAGAGCCAAAGCTGCTAAGTTATAGGCTGGAAAAAAAACTATAGAACATCCCTCCACTCTGACTGGAAGCTGGAGGGGCTTTTCATCCCCCTATTTCCAGAAGTATGGGGGCGGTGGAGAACTCAGATTCCCTTTGCTGTCTCTGAGCCCCTCCGTGCATGCTTGCAGAAGGAGGCTGGATGTCTGGGGATACAGAACAGCTTTTCTGTGACTGGAGTCCTGAGAAATCAATTTCTGTACCACTCATAGTCCCTCTGAGGTTTATTTCGTTCCTCTACTTGGCCAGTCTTCAGAGACACTTCTCCTGCTCCCGAAGGAGAAGCGAACCTCAGGTGGCTTTTGAGCTCTGCTAGAAAGGCAGGTTGATGGCCATGGCCGGTTTTGCAGGATGCAAAAGCAGTCAACCCAGGAAGGATGCAGCCAAGCCTGGAGCTGCTCTGTCCTCTCTTAAATGAGACCTGAGGGATTACAAGCATTCCACAGGCTCAGAACTTCTCCAAACAGCTCAGAAATGCCCCTTTATCTTCCTATCCTAACTTGGAAGTGGGGTTTGCAAAGCTGAAGAAGAAAGAAAACCTCAAATAGATGTAACTTAAGGGGATACATTCACTCTACTTTTTAGTTAATTTTTATTAACAATAATAATTATGTTCGATGTGTGTGCAAATGTGGGAATACACGGGCAACAGCATCCAGGTGGGGGACACAGGACAACTTTGGGGACAACTCTCCTTCCTTCCACCGTGGCGAGATAGTCTAATTTCTTCCCTGCTGTATACACTGAGGTAGCTGACCTGTGAGCTTCTGGGCTTATTTCATGGTATGAGTACAGGAAATATAGGTCGTTCTCTGTGTGGGTTCTGGGGATCAGACTAAGATTCTCAGGTTTATGTGGCAAGTGCTTTAATACACTGAACCATCTGGGCACATATTTGTTACCTATGTACCTTCATAGCACTGGGATTTTCCATAACAATTCTCGTATCATTTTATCTCCTTGCTCCATGTATGTGAATTCAGACTAGAATATATTTCCTGGTATAGATGGCTATTGATCTCATCTCTGTTACTTTCAGGGTTTGAACGTGAAAACTCACCCCTTGTCCTCAGAACGTGCCTGTTGAGAAGGTGTTTGTCCACAAGCTGGTTTGTCCACAGGCTGGGATTTGGAGTGAAGGAGTCAGGCAGGAGGCAGAGCAGAGCCCTCCATGGTTTGTTCCTGAGGCTGTTAGTGCCCTGGGAGTGTACATCTCATGGATGGAGAGAGTTTGGCTTTCTGTGACATTGTGCGGAGACAGGAGCTGGGTCTGTCCTTATGCTCTGATTCCTCTGTCCTCAGCCTCTTAGCAATTCACTATATTTTGTTTCTGATGGCTATGTGAGGTGGGAACACATCCCAAATATCGCCACAGGAAGACAAATTCATGTCCTGGAGGGTGATGAGAGAATGAACCCCGATTAGGTTCCGAGGTTTTTGTTTTGTGTCCCAGCAGATCCTTCTCCTGAGTTACTGATTTTTACTGAGTTCTGTGTCACGCTTCCAGGACACGTCCTCACACTTGAGATCCCACACTGTCTTGTCACAATCACCACACTCCCTTCCCCGCTGTCCAAGCCCATTACGGGCTCCCAGATCCTCTGGGAGGCAGTTTCATCTAGGCCGTTCTTCCTGAAGTCCACCTGCCCCTCCTTCGGCTCAATGCAGCACATAAATTAGCCTCAGAAGTCCATGCAGTGCAAAACTCTGATGATGCCCTCCTTGCTGCTAAATAGCATCAACAAAAGTAGCTCAGACCCTCAGACCTCAGAGACCACAGCTTCTCTGGTTTAAAAAGACATCATTCAGAGTTGGTGATTTTCCCCCTGGCAGCTCAGACATTTCCTGCCTGAGTGTCTGGTGACTGCAGAAGACACTCAATAGAGCCCACATCCCTGCATGACAAAAACACCTAAATAACTGTAACCTGGCTCCCCTGCCTTACTTGGACTGAGCCAGCGCTATGCACAAGCTTTGCTTCAGCCCCATGACGTGGGTTTTACTGCTGATCAATCTGAAGAAGGGCCAACTGGAGCTTTGCCAGAGCTGTGAAGGACACACAGGCCTATCAAGGGCAAGCTGCAATCTCTTAGTAACATATGGATCTCATGCCCATAACCTTCAATGATCTCCAATGTGTTTGAAAACAAGACACACACACACTGCCCCTTAGGGAGACATCAGTGTCTGGTGTGTCCCATGGTTGTGTTCCTTTAACTCCTGGTTCCTTGAAAAACAAATCCAGGAAATGTTTAAGACATGTAGGCAGCACCAAGGTAGGTAGACTCCGGGACCTCTTGTAGTTGTAACATGCTCTCTGTGTTAGGAATGTTCAGGAAGGAGGGTTTTATTCACAGTTGGCCAAAGCATGTCACCATGGGACTGTTGTGTGTTCATGGCAGAGCTGTTAGGTTATACTCGGAGAAACACAGATAGCCCAAAGAATATACAGTCATCTCCATTAGTCATAGAGCTTCCTGCTCCCAAGTCCCAGGGAATATTGGATTTGTGAATAATTGCTAACAAGGGAATATATATATTTAAAATATATTTATATATATTTAAAATCATATATGTATATATATATGATTTTAAATATATATAAATACATTATATATACAACACATGCATAAATATATCTGTATGTAATATTTGTATTGCATGTATTAAATGTATCTGTATGCAATATACACATTATGGGTAATATGTTATATAGATATATAATTATCCCTAAAATAAACAAATCTTGAAGATTTTATTTTCTTTACAGAAGGTAAAACGTAGTTTTAAAATTTGTACCTTGTCCAAGGCTGCCTGGAGCCTGTGTTGGGACTTGTGGTCCCCCTGCCTCCTGTGCTTGCAGCTCATTGCTCTGTTCTTCAAAGCCCCTCCCAGACCCACCTTCTGGTCATCTCTGTGAGCCAGGGTTCCATGGGTGGAGCCTCTGCAGCAACATTCATCCCTCAGTGTCTTCATCACCATGTGCACGCCTGGGGATGCATTGGAAATACTCCATGTATTGATTACTGACACATTTTGGCAAACCGGCAAACAATCATCGCAGAAACAGTGGATAGTGAAGACAGATCACAGCTCAGTCCCACTTCTGCAGGGAGCTTCATTACTGTGCAGAATACTACTCATTCACCAAGCCCAAGCTTAATTCACTCCAGTGCGGAGAGAACAATTACTGAGTGGAAAGGCCGGCAAGTTTATTTCAGTGAGAAACATTTTAATTTGTTCTGTGATCCCCCAAAACTCATAATCTTTCAGGTGACGTGTACGGAACAAACACCAAGTTGTAGAAAGCAGTTGAGAGCTCACACTTCATTTCACAACAGCTACCACGATTACAGATACATAGTTTGGTGAAAATAAAAACTCAAGCAGCTGAAGAATATCCAGAGGGAAAGAACCGCATTCCTTGTCTCTCTGGGAAGACTTTTGAGCTATTTATTGCCTCTCCTCTCCGTTCTTTGGTTGCTGAGTGCAGTAGTTTCTGACTGCTGACCAGGGAAGCTGGTGACAATTAAGCTTTCCTTCCCCAGACACTCCTCCCTGCAAAAGGTATTTAACCTCAGGCCCTCACTGAGAAAACAGGGTAGGGTTTTTAACTCATCCACTCTCTGCCATGACAATAAACATCTTAAAACCATGGGCTCCTTCTTTTCATCGGGATCCACCATGGGGAACAATGGAACAGGCCTTTGCCTACAAAGCTGCCATTCAATCTCCCACAGACTTCTCTGTGTTCCCAGCCACAGCAACCACCAACTCAAGCAAGCCAGCTGACCTCCTCGGCAAGCCAAGAACTCTCACCTCTGAGGGACCCAGCCGGAGCAGGAGCATCTCTCCCTTTCTCCCCTCCTCAGCAGACCGGTCCAGTCCACGGGCCCCAACTCCATTCTCAGCTCTTCTGAGGCTCTCAGTGGTGCCTGGGTGCCTACAAGCCTGAGAACCAGATGGTCCCCAGGCACCCTGCAGGTCTGGGAACCCCCAGCCAACTTGGGCTGTCCCTAGGACCTCAGACTGCTCTCCCCAGTCCTGGAGCAAGCGATGTCTCCAAGGCCTCACATAGCCAGACTCCTGCCCAGCTCCAGCGTTGGGTAAGCACTGTCAAACTTCCCGTGTCATGCCTCCCTGAGCAGCTGCCCCAGCTCTGTGCCAGGGAGGATGAGGACGCTGGACCCCCACTAAACCCAACATCGAGGCCCAGGCACCAGTGTCCTTTAAAACACTCCAGCAATTCTAATCCATCTCAGAGCTCGGAACCACTGGCCAACACTGGTGTCCAGAGGAAGTGAGTTCTGAGTATTAGCTCAACAGAACCTAGAGTTACCTGGGAGTCAGGCTTCTGGACATGCATGTGGGAGACTGTATTAATGAAGTAACTGTGGGGTTTTTTTCTACCCGTGCCTAATTTCCGACTAGCAGCTCAGAGGCTTATTAATTATTATAATGCTTATAGCCTTAAGCTTAGGTTTCTTCCCCAATTGGCTAGTAACTTACAGAACCCGTTTCATCTATTCTGTCTGCCACATGGCTGGCTAACTACCTCTCCTAGTTTCATGTGCCCAACTTACTCAGAGTCTGGGTGGTGAAACTTCCTGCCTGACTTTATCCCAGAGTTCCAGTCTCTCTACCGGAATTCTCCTCCTCTATGTCCTGCCTTTCGCGAATGAGCCATCAGCTTTTTATTGACAGGTGATGCTTCCCCATAGTTCACAAGAGATTCTTTCCACAGACTTTGACTTCATTAATCAATGCGAGGACCCATCATTGTGAGCAGGACCATTTTCTATGTCCTGTATCAGAAGGAGGAAGCTAGCTTAACCCTGGCATGTGTTCATTGGTCTCATCTGGGTGTGGACACCATGTGACTAGTTGCTTCAAGCTCCTGGAACTGCTACCTGTCTTCCTCACCATGATGGACATGCCTTGAACTGTGAGTTAAAATTAACATTTTCTCTCTTTCTGCCTTTGCCTGGGTATTTTATTACAACACATGCTAAAACAAGCAGTACCCTAGTACCCTAAAAGAGAGGACAACCTTCCCCAACATTCAAGCACACTATTAGGTTTAGGTATAAAATGCCCCCAAGGGTCCGTGTGTTTGGACACTTGGTCCCTAGCTGATCACACTATTCTGGGAAGTTATGGACCATGTAGAAGTGAGAGATAGTTAGAAAAAAGTGGGTGGATCACTGAGGGGCAGGCCTTGGTGTATACAACCTGGCTCTACTTCCTGCTCATTCCTGCTTCTGATCTGCAGGAATGTGAGCAAGCAGCCTAACTTTCTTGTAGACACAGCCACCCTATGCCTTCCCCATGACAAGGGACTCTAACCCCTCAAACTATAGTAAGTCCTTTCTCCCTTGAGCTGGTTCCAGAGATGAGCCTGCAATCCTGGTTGACATGAAAGCTCTGAGTGCAGGGGGTAGTTAGAATGCCCCACATGTTGGATTGAATGCCTTGTGTTTCCAGGTACTTGAGTGAATACACGAGTGTACACACATACAAATCTCTATCTTCAGTCCAGACTTAAATACCCATCCCCGTCTCCTTCCCAGCATAGCATGTAAGTCACATCTCTCACCAGACCTAGGTTACTCCCAAATTAAAATATTAATGAAAGATTGGCCGACTGATTCCATGAAGTGCTTTTAGAACTCTGCTCTGCTGCTTCATTCTAAAATTCATGCATATTTAATTTTCTCTTCACTGGGAATGCATTTATAAAAATAATAATAATAAGCAATTTCCTCAGAGGATAGAAGTAAGACAGATGGGTAGGGAGACATCAAAGCTGTCAGTTGTGGGGAGGTAACCTTGTGTCTTCATCACTGCTAGGCGCTGTCAGGGTACCTCATACCGGCACCCAGCTGCACAGGGAGTGTCCTTACAATGGGACAACTTTCCATCACCTGTGGCTGACTGCAGAGTACTGTTCCTGTGCAGATCTGCAGATAGATGTTGAGCTCACTGTCATCTCGAGGTGTCTGACTTGCTCATCAGACCAGAACTGGAGGGAGCCTGACTATTCTTCTTTTTCTCTGGCTCGAGTGGATGCCATCACCAAGCCATTGACATATCCAGGTGGTGGGAGAGTCATCCTGTCTTGTCAGTGGGCGGTCACACCCATGTCTCTGGGTGCGTACTGTGCTGATCAGAGTCCAACCCACAACAAAGGTCATTTTAACTTTGATCCATGTAGTTCTTGGCCACTGAGTCATATTGTGCTCGTGTCACTGTGACGGGGAAGGCTCTGCCTTTCTCACAGCCTTATGTGAAGTGTGTTAACTTTTACCAGAACTGGGGCAGGGGTATTGCTTTGGTCTCTCTGCTGCTCCCTACCCAGCCACTGTAGCTGGTGCTGTTCCTTCTATGCACACATCTCAGGACCTCCCAATATCCCCTTCTCCCCATCACCTCTCTTCTCTTCTCTTCTCTTCTCTTCTCTTCTCTTCTCTTCTCTTCTCTTCTCTTCTCTTCTCTTCTCTTCTCCCCTCCCCTCCCCTCCCTTCCCCTCTCCTCCCCACCCCTCCCCTCCCTTCTCTTCTCCCCTTTCTTCTTCTTCTTCTTCTTCTTCTTCTTCTTCTTCTTCTTCTTCTTCTTCTTCTTCTTCTTCTTCTTCTTCTTCTTCTCCTCCTTCTCCTTCTCCTTCTCCTTCTCCTTCCCCTTCCCCTTCCCCTTCCCCTTCCTCTTCCTCTTCTTCTTCTTCCTCTCTCTCTCTCTCTCTCTCTCTCTCTCTCTCTCTCTCTCTCTGTTTTTCTATCCCACTTCCTGGAAGTTGCTCCCTAGAGTCTGATTCTCTGTACCCTGGAGGACACTTGGGTAATTCAAGCTTTTATAAGAGCAGCTGAGGCTTTATTCTCAGGAGCTTCTGTACAGAGCTATAGGCCACTCTCTGGACACCCTGAGAAGTGGGGTAACAGGAGGAAGAATGGATAAGAAGCAACGGGGTTGGGGTATGGATCAGCATTAAGAACCCATAGTTGCAGGCTTAGGAAACACACACTAAGAACTTGCCCTGGACATGGTGCACTGTGTGCCAGCTCTGGAATCCGGAATCACAGACAGCATGTTCCCTGCCACCCTGTCTTGGGCTTCCCCCTTGCACCTCACAGCCTTTGTTCTGAGGCCTAAGACAGTCATGGCCCCAACTTGTGACTGATTGTTGAGTTAGAAAAGAGGCCAGTGTGGTGGGGAGAGCAGTGATCTGGAATTGTTCTTGCTGGGCAGAAGGAAGTATCCCCAGACATCCCAGGGAGAAGCTGGTGGGAAACCATTGTTAAAGGATTCACAACTGAACACCAAGCAGGAGTGATGGATTTTCTAGGATGGGACATTTGCTCTGAACCATCACAGTAGGAGAGTGTTCACGGTAGAAACTCTCAAGAGTGATCAGTGGGACATGTTCCCTAGCTCAAGCTGGCTGCAGATTCATGATCCTCCTGTCAGAGCCCTCCAAGTGCTGAGACTGCAGATGTGTGTGGCTGTACCTGGCTTCTTGAAGAAACCTTTCAACAGTGAGTCTTCTGTAAAATGGAAATGACTGTGAGAAGGAGGAAGTGCAGGGGCCAGATCAGTAGCATGCTGCCTCACAAGCAGACGTGTGCATCCAGAGTCTGGCAAACATGTCTTATCACCAGCATGCCAGACTTCCACGACCACCCACCTGTGCCCCTTAAGGTGACCATTGCCCATGCCCGCCATATTATGGATCAGCATTGTGTAAACTTTTAGAGACTCCAGAGATGTTCACTGCAGATATCTGACTCCCTTGGTGTTTGCAGCACTTGTCCACGCCTGTTAACCGCTCTTGCGTTTGTGAAAATCCGGTGCTAATTGATTGCACTGTTGCTGGCTTGGCCTCAGAAAAACAGTAAATAAAGCTAGTATGCACTTTCTTGTCCATGTATTTTGGAATTCTATGTGTATGTGTTTATCTTGAGTGTATATGCAGGAGATGAATTATTGACAGATACAACCAAACATTGGGGGTGATTTATATCCTCACCATGCACAAGTTTTAAGTGTCCCCTGCCTTTCTAGAAACTCTTTTGAACTTCAGTGTCTGTGACACAGAATGGTGAATTTCTGTGGCTAGAGGCCTTCCTCCTGCTGGGTACTGAGATCTATTTCCTGCTGTGTACTGACACAAAGCACATCCCATGTTTATTGTCTGAGTGAGCAGACTCATCAGGTGAAAGCTGGCTCTGTGCTTACTGAATCTTTTCTTCCATAAATTGTGTTGTCGTTCTTTGCATCTGATCTATATAACCAGTGTCTGCGTTTCTGGAGTCTTCTCCACTTCATAGTTTCTTGTTATTTTCTCCATGGTGTCTTTCAATAAACCAGAGCTTTCCGGCTCAAAGAAATCACATTTATCTCTTTATTTCCTCCATGGTTAGAGGGCTATGTGTCTCTATGTGTATATGTGTGATGTGTGTGTGTACATGTGTATATATGTGTCTGTGTGTGTGTATGTGTGATGTGTGGAGTGTGTGTGTCTCTATGTGTTCATGTGTCTGTGTGAGTATGTGCATGTCTGAGTTTATGTGTGCATGTATGTGTGTGTGTGTCCATGCATACATATATTCATGCATGAGTGTATGTTTGTGCATATGTATATGTGTGTGTATCTGTGTGTATCTATGCATGCATACATTCAGGTATGCATACATTCAGGTACCTGTGTATGTCTGCATGCATATGTGCACATGTGTGTATGTGTATATGTGTGTGTGCCTTGGTGCCTCTGTGTGTATCTTACATGTGTGTTCTGTTTAAAATCTCTTGGCTACATGAAAGCTGCGAAATGTTCCACTGCTGTGGGATGTTCTCTTTCAGACTTGTTTTTATGTTTATGTTCATATCTACAATCTGGGTGATTTTTTTTTTTTTTTTTTTTTTTGCAGATGAGCTAGGTACTCAAGATGCAATTTGTTAGAGCCAAGTTTATTGAGGCATGATCCACATCCCTCGGAACTCACTGCTTGCAGGTGTGCTGCGTGCTGGATCTTGGCCAGTGCACTCACTCACGTAATGACAATAGACCAAGGCATTTTAGAATCCTTCCATCACTTCTCAGAGCTCTCTCCACACCTCATGGCCCAGCCCTGCCTTCCCCAATATCCACAGAGCAGCCTGCCTTGATCTCTCCCTAGGAGGTGACATGAGCAGAGAGCAGAAGGCACAGCTTGCGTAGGGACTCAGAACGGAACGCTGAGAGCTACTTTCTCACAGAGCTGCCGATATTTCATAGCCACGTGACACCCTACATTCACCAACACTACAGATTTGGTTTTATCCTGTTTGAAGGTGTTGTAAACAAAGCTGTTGTAAAATGATCACAAACCCATCTTTGTGTGAGCATTTGTCTAGATTTTTGTTGGGTAGATACTTAAAAGACAAATTGTTTGATTTCTTAAGTTTAACTTTATCTTGTTAAGAGAAAAAAAACAAAAGAACAAAAAACAGCCTGCTTGCTTTCAAAAGCCTCTTCATTGTCTTCCTGCAGCAGTGAATACTTTGCCCTTCTCCCTTTCTTGACACCCCATGCAAATCCTTGTTTGTCTCTGCCCCTGGCTGAGGTAGGCTTGCAGTGGCGACTCCATGTTATCAATCTGCATTTCTCTAATGATTCCAAACAGTACTATGTGTATCTATCGTCTGCTACAATGCCTGTGTGGGCATTTTGTGCAACTTCTCACTGACTGTAAGCTGTGAAGGAGCTGGGTGACTGCAATGCTGCACACAAGGATCCTGTCTGCTCTGTGTTGCATCTATCTGTTCTGTGATAGACTTGTGGTGGTGAGTGCCAACTGCCGACTTGATGCGACCCAGAGTCACTTGGGAGACTGGCCTCTGGGCATCCCTGTTGGGGATTATTTCGATTTAATTAATTGAATCATAAAGACCTGCCCACTGTGGGTGGTGTTATTCCCTGGCTGGGATGCTGAACTGAGGTGGAGGAGACAGAAGGCTAAGCAGAACATCCAACACTCTGCTTTCTGACGTAGAATGTGATGTGACCAACTGCTTCACATGGACTGTACCCTTGAGCTGTGAGCCAGAATCAAACCTTTGTCCCTTAAGGTTCTGTCTGGGTGTTCCATCACAGCAACAGGAAAGTAACTGAGACAACCTTTCAACAATTTCTGACATAGAGTATCTTTTAACTTGGATAAAGTCCAATTTAGGAAGTGTGTGTGTATCTGTGTATCTGTGTATGTATGAGACTATGTGTCTATGTGTGTATCTGTGTTTCTGTGTATCTGTGTGTGTTGTGTGTCTGTGTATTTGTGTCTGTGTATGTCTGTGTGTGTATCTATGTGTATGTATGTCTGTGTGTCTGTGTATGTGTATCTGTGTGTGTTGTATGTGTATCTGTGTGTCTGCATATATTGTTTTGTGTGTCTGTATGTCTGTGAGTGTGTATCTGTGTGTGGCTGTGTTGTATGTGTGTATCTTTGTGTCTGTGTGTGTTGTATGTGTGTCTGCATGTGTATCTGTTTGTATGTGTTGTGTGTGTCTATGTATCTGTGTGTGTGTGTGTGTGTGT
>JANHMN010000002.1:236461864-236483750 GCA_030674055.1 Rhabdomys pumilio
GTGTGTGTGTGTGTGTGTGTGTGTGTGTGTGTGTGTGTGTGTGTGGTTTATGCCTTTTTTAATCTTAAGACTTCAGACCCAACAAGATTAAAAAGTTCCCTCATGCATTTTATTACTCGAGAGTGCTTGTGTTGGGATTTTGCAGCTAAGTCTGTGATCCACAACTGGTCGATTCCCATACATTACAAGCTAGGAATCAGCTTCAGAGTCCCAGTATCGACATCTAACTGTTCAAGCAAACCACTTGCTGAAATGGTTTGCTGTCCTTTCTCTGTTGAAATACTGGTGTTTTTATTGAAAGTCAATCAATGTACAGGTAAACTGTCCTTACGCCTTCTTCTCTTGCCCGCTACACTATGAATTGTCTTTACCTAAAACTTTCATGGAGATGTACTTCACATAGCACAGAAGCTGCCGGCTTAAAGTGCATTGGTGAGCAGCTTCTGTGAGTAGCCACACCTGAATTTTAGAGAAGTCTGGTCGCCCTGCTTACCTCAGTAAGTATCCATCCCATAACTGTCATTTTCTTGATTCCCACCCAGTTGCTGTCAACCGCTAACATACTCTCTGTCTTTTTGAAACTCTTTTGGAGAATGCACAGAAATGAATTATACACCACATGGCCACTTGCATCTGGCTTCCTTTATTTAGCATGCTGTATTCAGGATTCGCCCACTGTGTGGCCTATGTCAGCCATTGTCCTCTTTCTGCCCCGTTAATGCTCTGCATTCCTCTGTGGTCAGAGGCTCGGGTTTCTTGTTTTGGCTGTTAGGAACAGGGCTTCTTGTGAGCTGCTGTTTACAAGCTTTGGTGTGGAGATCATTTTTGTTCCCTGGGTGTACGCTAGAGGATCATAAGGAAATGTCAGTTAAAAAGTCTCCTTGACACTAATCTGGAGTCCTCTGGGGAGAGGTAGCCTCCACTGAGGAATTCCATAGATCAGATTGGCCTGCGGACATGCTTGTGGGCCATTGTCTTAATTGTTATTTGATATGAGGGAGCCCAGCCCCCTGTGGGCTGCACCATTCCTAGACAGGCAGTCCTGGGTTGTGTATGAAAGCTAGCTGAGCATGGGTTATGAGCAAGCCAGAGAGTCAGCCAGCTAGCAGTGTTCTTCCATGGGTTCTGAGTCCCTGCCCTTACTTCCTTCAATGATAGGCTGAGACCCAGAGGATAGCCTGAAATAACCCTTTCTTCTTCAGTCTGCTTCTGGGTAGAGTGCTCTACCACAGCTACAGGAGGGAATCTAGAACTGAGGATATATGTCTGGGTATCTCACCACTCAGGGACTAGATCCTTCCTGTCTCAAACAACAAATCAGATAACACAGAGAGCAGATGAAGCATGCGGCTTCTGAGGGAACAGCCCAGAGCGCTCTTCAGTTTCCATACCAAATCACTGAATGCTCCCACTGTTGTTATTGAATCAACTACTTCATTTAGTATCCTTGGCTTTTGTTTTATGTATTTGGGGCCTGTGTTGTTTGGAGCTTACCTTTTAAGAGTGGTTATGTCCCCGTGAGTTACTGTTTTTAACCTTATAAGCTATTCTATCACCAGTGTTTATTTTTCTTAAGGTCTAGTTCATTTTCTTTTCTTTTCTTGGATATTTTATTTATTTACATTTCAACTGCTATCCCCTTTCCTGGTTTCCCCTCTGAAAACCCCCATCCCATCTCCCATCCCCCTGCTTCTATGAGGATGCTCCCCTACCCACCCACCCACTCCCAACTCACTACCCTAGCATTCCCTTACACTGGGGCATTGAGCCTTCACAGGACCAAGGATCTCTCCTCCCATTGATGCCAGGCACAGCCATCCTCTGCTACATATGCTGCTGGAGCCATGGGTCCCTCCATGTGTACTCTTTGGTTGGTGGTTTATTCCCTGGGAGCTCTGGGAGGTCTGGTTGATTGAGGTTGATTGATATTGTTCTTCCTATGGGGTTGTAAAGCCCTTCAGCTGCTTCAGTCCTTTCTCTAACTCCTCCATTGAGGTCCCTGTGCTCAGTCCCAGGGTTGAATATCAGCATCTGTATTTGTCATGCTCTGGCAGAGTCTCTCAGGAGACAACTATATCAGGCTCCTGTCAGCAAGCACTTCTTGGTATCCACAGTAGTGTCTGGGTTTGGTGTCTGTATATGGGATGGATCCTCAGGTGGGCAGTCTCTGGATGGCCTTTCTTTCCGTCTCTGTTCCACACTTTGTCCCTCTATTTCCTTTAGACAGGAGCAATTCTGGGTTAAAAATTTGGAGATGAGTGGGTGTCTCCATCCCCTAATGGGGGACCTTGCCTAGCCTCTGGATAAGGTCTCTATAGGTTCTCCCTCCCCTTTGTTGGGCATTTCAGCTAATCTCATTCCTGTTGGGTCCTGGGAGCCTCTTGCTTTCCTGGCATCTGGGACTTGCTGGTGGCTACCCCCAGTTCCCCATCCCCCATTGCTACACACCTCTGTTCAATTTCCTGACCGTCTCATTTTCTATTAATACAATCACATCATCTTTTTTGAAGTTACTGCATGAAACCCCCAAGCCCTCTCTCGATCTATGCTTCTGTACTCGAGCCATCATGCCTTAGCATCTCCCATGCACATCCTTTCACCAGCATGCAGATCTATGACACCGATTTCCTCAGTCTCCTCATCATTTGCAGCTGACTGGGTTTTTAACTGACCTGCCCAGAAAGCAATCACCAGTAAGGGGATGGATCCACATCTTCCATGTTGCTGGTCACTCTCAGATGTCTCTTTCTCTTTATTCTTCTATCCCACAGCTCCCTGTCTTTTTTTTTTTTTCAAACTCTCCCTAATATCTTTTTAATCCTTGGTGCCTCTTTGACTGTTTTGTGAGTATATTCTTCACAACTGACCCACTGATTACACATGTATAGCTTGTGCTTTAGACAACCCAGTCTATATTGAGACTGACTTAATCTTAACACTCTCCAGCCATTTATTCCTGAGCCTCTCCATTTCTTTCTGCTCTCTTGTCTGGTCACTGTCATACAAACTAAGGCTTTGTTACTTACACCATTGGTATGGATGTGTGTAATTATTCCTTTACAAGCTTGGCTTTTAAAACAGATGGGAGAAGAATTTTTAAAGGCCAATCAATATTTATTTTGAATTTCTCATTGTTTTGTAGTGTGGTTTAGCATTCCCTCCCTATAGCCTTCCACCTCAATAAAAGGAATCCATTTAGCCTCTCCTGTAGACCACAGATTCTTTCAGTTAAGGCCCATTTAGAACAACACCCCCCTCCCTCATGAGTGTGTGTGTGTGTGTGTGTGTGTGTGTGTGTGTGTGTGTATGCACATGTGTACGAGATGAGGGTTCACAGGTATGCATGTGGCCATGTGCACATAGAGCCCAGTGATAGAAGTCAGGAGTCTTCCTCGTCATTCTGCTCCTTATTCTTTGAGACAAGCTCCCATGATGAACCCAAACATTCCTGATTTGACTCAATTAACTGAGCAGCAAGCCCATGGGATCCTCTTGTGTCTCCCTTCCCAGTACTGGAATTACAAGAACATGCAGCCATACACAACGTTTTATATGGGTACTAGGGCTCCAAACTCAGGACCTGGTTTTCTCTTTTTCTTTTCTTTTCCCTTTCTTTCTTTCTTTCTTTTGTTCTTTCTTTCTTTCTTTCTTTCTTTCTTTTAACATGGAAGCACTTTATTGGGTGGGCTTTCTATTCTCCAGGGATGTCTCTCACCTGTGATGTTGAAGGAGGTTTAGCTGGAAGGATGCTCCTTGTTGTTAATCCTTTACTCTCAGGGCTCTGAGGACATCCCCTCCTCTCTCTTCCCTGACAGTTTCATTTTCAGCATTAGCCAGCACCTTCCCCTCCCTGTCTGGTCCCATTGGCAGCTTTGCAGAGGAGCAATTCCCTCCTAATGTAAGAAGGAGAGATAGGTGAGTAGCCAGAACTCTCACTTTGCAGTGGTGACCACATCCCATGCCTACAAAGTCCACAGGCTGGGTGGGAATTCCGAGCCTCTGTTATTTCCTATTAAAGTAACGCTCAGCCTAAAGGAGACACCTGTCTTGCCAACTGCAAACCCAGAGAACACCACAGAAGAAGGCAAGGGAAGACAGAGCCGATAGTGAATTATGAAATGCTGCCTTCTGGGAGTGACAGGACAGGGTTGGGGGGGAGCATTGTACTGCTGTGATCAGGAATGCAGAATCTATGACCATTCACAGAGGATTGTACAGGGGTGGGGGAAGCAGAGAGAACGGGGCAGCAGCTTTAGGGGGTATCAGAGAAGACAGTGGGGTAGGGAAGTAGGATTACCATGCATGTTTGCAAGTAAGAAACTGTCAAAATTGTTAAATAAAGGGACAAAAGTTTATGTAAAAACAACACATGGAGCCTCTCTCCACAGGATACTCTGTTTTCCCTTTCCCACTATGGAGCCCATGTCTTTAGTCTGAGCCAGATGAAAATGTATCTCTTTAAACCATGGCTGCTCAAATGTAACTTTGTCACTTGCTTCCAACCTCTAACTAATTGCTACATTTCATGGAGATCCTACCCAGCTTATGACAGGGCCATACTGACCTATCCATCCTGAGGTGAATCATGGTAAGTGGGATCCACCTCTCACTCTTCATGCCCTGGACCAGCATAGTGTCTGCTGAGTAGTCAGTTTCTCCATCCCCCCCATCCATCACCCCCCCACCCCCGTGCTCTCCCTGTTCTCATTTTTTCTCCTTTTTTCTTTTCCTTATCTTCCTTATCTGGTTCTCTTTGCTTTATTCTGAATTACAATTTCAGTTTTGTGCACATGAAGATATTTTTCATTGCTGTCATAAAAACAGCAACCTCTTCACTTTCTATATATTTTTCTTTATCAAATGCAGGGGGATTTGGGTTTGTAGATGTTGTTGTTGTTGTTGTTGTTGTTTTATTTTGCTTTGCTTTGCTTTGCTTTGCTTTGCTTTGCTTTGCTTTGCTTTGCTTTGCTTTGCTTTGCTTTGCTTTGTTACCTCAAACTTGCTATGTAGTTAAAGCTTTGAGTTCCTGACTCTCCTTTCCAGGAGGGCCAGGGTTACCTTCCTGGCTGGCTTTGCTTTGGGTAGTTGTCATCCTATCTTATATGTAGAATGAACTGCTTCATGGCTTTCTCTCTCTCCTGTGTCCATACCCCTGTTTCTGTCCCCTTTCATATTCTCCTCCTGTGTCTTTTTCTTCTGAGTTCTAAACTTGCTCAGCACCCTCTTCCACTTAGCAATTTCCCCCTCACTTTGCTCTAATGAGTTGATTCTACCCGATGAGTTTTTAATTTTAATTATACGCTGGGTGCGTGTGGTATGTACAGCCATTCTATTTATTTCTTTTCTGTGCAGTTATTTTAGAGCCGTCTGGCTTTATCTTCACATTTTCAAACATGCGTCGATTCAAGCACACACAGAGCTCTCACCTCCACATCTGATCTTTCCCTGTCCATATTGTCATGAGCAGACTTCTGCTCATGATTTCCTGGCTTGGTGGCTACCTACAGTTGTTACCTGTGGCTCTATTTCGGGAACCATGCCTTAGAGAATTAGGTGGGCTATGGGGTTACAGAGATGGGACTTCGGAAGAGGACATGGCTTTGACCCACACCACAGCCACTGCCTCTTAGGAGCATCATTGGTACTGAGTTCGGAGCTGAGGTCAGCAGGTGAGTGGAGGTGAGCTCCTGTCAGTGGATCTGCTTGAAGGCTGCTTGTGCAGTGCCTTGTCAGAAAACAGTCTCTTCTCTGACCTCAGGGACAACTCTGCTCTTGTAACCTGCAAAGTCACCTCCAGTATTTACTACAGTTCCTTTAGTGGACTCCTTTCACCCCCCCTGTGCCTGGGCTTTGGGCTTGTTGGTTGTTTTGTTTTAATTCTTTGTGGGTGGGGGAACAACCTTAAATATGTAAAAATAAAGACAAGAAAACTACCCTACACAACATGGTTCAAAAGAATAGTCATTAACTAACTAGTCAAACACTGTGAACCGAACTTCCCTGAAAAAGCCACACCTGTGTTAAAGAGTCTAAAATGCTGTCTGACTGATCAGATCATCCCATTGTGGCGAGTTGGAGAGCTGCAGATCCAGAGTCAAGCTATCCCGGGTTATCTTTTCTCACCTTAAAAACCACTCGTTGCCCACGCTTTGTTGTTCAACCTAACAACCCTCTGACTAGCAGGTAAAACCACTGGAATGTATTCCTAACAGACTGCAGGCTCCTGCCAACCAAAAGACCAGAGCATCATCAGACAGCAACATCATATCTACAACCTACAGCAGAACCTTCTAAGCTTTGTTGTGCTGCCTGCCTCAAGTTCCCACCAATGTATTCCTAAAAGACCTGTCTGTCTTCTGTTCTGAAACCACACAGAGTTCACGACACTGCTTCCATATTAGGATGTTTTACATGAGGCAACCTGAATCCTCATTCTTGGGCCAAAGTGACTCACATTCAGCTTAGAATAAACTCTCTTCTTCCCTTTGAGGTGAGGCTGCAGTTTACATCAGCATTCTATAATCATAAGTAGAACTCAGGCCTTCTCTCTGCCGACAAAACACACCCACGTCATCCTCATGTTAGGCCCTCCATGGAGCCAACATGTTTCCACCCTTTCCATGGCTGGAGACTAGATACAGCTGAAGGGAAACTCAATGAAGTGGAGGATAATTGTGAGAAAGTTAAGGAGAAAAGACAGGATGGGAAGTAGAGCTAAGGATGAAGGAGATAGGAATGGATTGTGTTCTGAAAGACAGGATCCAGAGTGTCTGTGGAGGAAATCTGTTTCAGCTTCTACGGGGAATTAAAGGAGATGATTGGGAAAATACAAGCTAATGTCACAGAAGCTGGGGACAGGGTGTCCAGGGGAAGACACAGAGTATGTAGAAATGTAGTCAGCTGTGGTGACCAAGGAGATCCCAGAGTCTGCAGTCAACCCAGCTCTGGGGCCATTTGGCAACCATATCTCTGATTCTTGCCTCTCAGTGTGCCTCAGGCCTCTGTGTCTGCATTGCTGCCTTCTCTGTACTCTTTTCTGTTCTCACTGTTTAAATCCCCTCCCTTCCTCCTATTCTCCTTTATTTCCTTCTCCCCCACCCTCCAGGTATCTAAACAGGGTATCTCCAGCCTCAAAGTTAAATCCTTTTCCCAGTCAAGTCACCTGCAGTGACTAATTTCAACCTGAGTGGGGCAGTGAGGGTCAGACACTCACTCTCATTTCCATCCAGCAATCAGTGGGAGGAGCCATGCCACAATCAGTGGGAGGAGCCATGCAGCAGTCAGTGGGAGGAGCCATGCAGCAGTCAGTGGGAGGAGTCATGCTCATGAGTTAGAAGCATCCTCATGGGGAGGGAGTCTCTGTAGATTCAAGGGATGTGAGTTGGACAGAAATGCTACCAGGAAGAACCTTAACATTATAAGATGCCAAGTGACCATGTGAAGTCTTAGAACCCTTAATTTAGTTCTAAGACATCTCATTCTCTCTTGGGTGCTCCGTGGGTTGCTTCGCCCAACCACAGAGACAAAAGACATTTCCCTGAAGGGAACAATCACAGTGACAGTGGGTAGACTATAGTCTCTGTCACTGGCATATACATCCTTTATATCCTTGTCTCAAAGCCCAGAAGATGGGGTTGGGGGAGCGGTAGGAGTAGCCATCCTGGCCAAAACCAGGTGGGAGGACCCTGGTTACACTCCAGAAGACTAGGTAACAATGGGCCCCAGCTCTCAGCAAAGACTCCTTACACCTGCTCTGCTCCACCCCCACTTTCCCAAGAGTTGGGTACGGTTACTTCTCAAGGCTCGTGGGTATGTGTGGAAGCAGATGGCTTCATAGTGTGAGTGGAACAAATATTTTTAAAATAATATTTAACAGAAGGCAAGAAGGAGGCCTCACCACGGTGAAAACCCCATAGCATCAGGCTGGTTCCTTCGCCTCCTGGAGCTAAGTCCTCCCACCCCACCACACACACACACACACACACACACACACACACACACACACACACACAAGAGCGGGGCTGTCTGAGTCCGCTACCCACACACCCAGGAGAGGACAGGGCTATGTTCTGTTGAATTCAGAAAGGACCCTGAGGTTATACATGCTACTGGCACCCCAACACTTACTCTTCACCTAGATCCCTCATCAGGAAGATGCCCACAACCTCAGCCCAGTTCTTGCTCATCTCTGAATGCCTCTCTCCCCATAGAGCCTCTGTGGGGTCCTCCCTCTGCCCCATACCTCCTGACCCATCACTGGATCTGTGACTAGAAAGGGGAAATGACCAGATGCTCTATGATGAAAAGGACAGAGCCTCTGTGTAGATATTCTGATCTTTTTTGCTTTTAAACAGGAAAGAAAAAGAAGAAAACTGCCCATGGCATCCACAAGTTTAGTGACTACATAGTGAGTCAAAGCTCTTTCAATTTATAAGGATGCAAACGGGTGCAGAGTTCTTGGTGCCGCTGCCCTGAGTGCCAAAGAAGCATCCCTTAGCCAGGAGGAGAAAGCCATTTCGTCACAGACCCTGAAGGGACGGAGCTATTTCCCTATTAAACCTCATCCCTAGACTGAAGAGATGTGTCAGGCAAGCACTTGCCTGGTAATCATAAGATGTGGGTAAAAATTCCAGTTGATGGTTCTTGCCTGGAACCCCAAAACCTAGGAGATGGACTCAGGTGGGCAGCCGGTCTAGATATCTGATGAGTTCAGTTAGTGAGACACCTCATGTTAAAAGGAGGTAAAGGATTCCCTGAGCATCACACTAGAGGTCGGTCTCTGGCCCACACACACAGAGACATGCACCCAGTCCCAGTGTCCAAACAAACTCAGCCCCAGAGACAACCTGAAGATCTGTGAATCAGAGCCTCCAGGCCCCACAGAGGGTAGCTTCCCAGGGCTGCTCACAGGAATCAGAAGTCATTTATCATGTGGCTGCCCTTGCGATCTCACCACTGCCTGTGCCCACTTCAGCCTCCTTTGCTGGCTTTCCCTAGAGCCATCAGGTGACCCTGATCCAGGAACTCTGGAACAGTCTTTGGCCACTTAATCTTTTCATTTCACACCTGGACCAGCAAGGCTCAGAGAGGTCAAGTGACAGATCCCACGTCTCACAGCTCCTTAGCACTCAGGGGTGAGTACTGCAGACCTTGAACTTTCCTGACTTTGGTGTCCCCTCCAGGTGTGTGTTGGGGGTCAAATGACTGTCATTTACTCTTTGGGAACAACAGCTTGGGGGTTAATGTTCAAGGAGCTGGACTTTTGATGCTGTTACCCTTCCCAGTGTGGTGCTGGGGTCCAGGTTCCAGAAGCTTGCAGCAGGTTCATCCCCTCATTGAACCATGATGGAAGAGGGGTTTGAATCCACTGTTACACAATTGGCAATCTCATAGCGATTGGTGCAGTCTTCTCCCTGGCAACCTAAGGGATGCGAATTTGAGCCATGTGGTTGGCAGACTGCCAGGCAGGATGTAGCCACATAGAGTTAATGGGGAGTATGGACAGGGCACCATGGTGTGCTAGAAAGAAATGGAGACCTCCACCCTCTCTGGACACCACCCAGTCCTAAATGCATGGATACTGTGTTGGGGACCAGGGGTTCACTGGCATTGGCCCCAGCTCCCTGGCATACCCAGGTCTTCTACAGTGTGGGTTGGAAGACTGAAGCAGAACGTGAAATCCTAGCCACGCGTTGTGCCTCAAGTGTAAAACAAGCAAACAACAACAAAAAAAAAATATTTCTTTTTTGTTAGACAAATGCATAGGTGAATGAAGTTCCCGGAGGAAAAAGCCCCGCCTCCCAACGAGCCTTCTGCAAGGCTCAGTAACTGACCAGAACTCCAGGGCTCAGAGAGAGGTTGAGAGTTGCTCGTTCAGAGCCTAACGACACATTATCTTGGACTGTCGTTAGCTTTCCTAACAGACATTCCTTGCCCACCTGTGTCTAACTGAATGCCCTTGTAACTGACAGTGAGAGCTCTTGGAATCTATTGATGAATCTCTGGCCTCCACCAACCCAGAAGCCAAGACTGTCTCCAACGTGGCCTATTTCTCTCTGGTCCTCCTGGGAGTTGGCATCTCCATAGAGTATAAAAAGGTCTCTGATCTCTGCTGTTCTTTGCAGAGCCATCAGTGCCTGAAGCTGGCCCACCAGGACACTCCTTCTGTGGACAGGACAAATTAAAAGCTCATTGACTGCGAGTCAGTGCCTCAATTCTGTATCAATAAACAGCAACCGTGGAGAATGAAACTGCACAAGACATCAGGGGTTAGCCTGAGACATCATGGGTTAGCCCGCGTGCTCTCTGGGCTCTGCCACTGAGGAGAGGTTAACCGGAAACATGAATGGTTTCCAGAGTAATTATGAACATGTGTCTAGACCCTAAAAGCTCTGTGTCCCCAACTCCTTTCTAGCCACCCATGTCCTCAAATGTCATGTCATGGTGGTGGGAAGTGGGGGAGGAGGAGACAACACAGGGAACCCAAGAGCACCCCTAAAATCTGAGGAGGTGGAGGAACAGGGTCCTCCCTGAAAGCATGCATGTGTTTCTGTTTTCTCCTGGGAACAGCTTCTGTTTGTCTCTTCCGGCTTATGTGTCTTCAGTAATTCCTTAAGCAGTTAACAAGTGGGCATCTAGAGATGGCAAAGCCAGGGCATCAGAAGTGAGTTTGGCGGTTTTAACTGGCCCTTTTGCCCTCTGGCCTTTGTCACAGGAGAGGGCACTAGAGGCCTCAGAGGACAGCTTGGACATGAACTTCTTTGAAGGAGCTGTGCCTTGAACCATCTCTCCATGCTGTGGAAAAAGGAGATGAACTGTGCGATCAGAACGTACAGCAGCAAAGCACAGCAGTACAGAGCTTTGTCCCCTAAATATCGTTAATATTTTAACTTTCCTGACATCTATGTAAGTGCACATGGCTTCATGTGTTTGTACATAATCTAGTAACCAGAAACGAAAGAAAACATATTTGCTTTTCTGAACTTGGTTTAATTCGCTTAAAATGACTGTCTTCCATTGCATCCATTTTCCTGGAAACAACATGCCTCTGTGGTGTGTGTGTGTGTGTCTACACACACACACACACACACACACACACACACAGAGAGAGAGAGAGAGAGAGAGAGAGTTTGTTTGTGAGAGAGTGTGTGTGTGAGAAAGTGTATGTGAGTGTGTATGTGAGTGTATGTGAGCATATGTGTGAGTGTGTATGTGAACATGTGTGTGAGTGTGTGACTGTGTGTGTGCATGTATGTGAGCATGTGTGAGTATGAGTGTGTGTGTATGTGACCCGAGTGTCTTTCAACATGAAGATATGCACATACACACATACTGAGGCTACCCAAGTTTATGAAACAGCTCCATAAAACTAAACTAATAGGCATTGAAATGTAGGGTCCAGTGGTAATGTGAGACACAGTTGGAAAGGTGGGTAGAGTATCCTGCAGAACAGATCTTTAAAACCCAGTACAGATGCTGTAGCTTTGGCTCGGCACTTTAACACTTTCTACTGTAACGGAGGACCTGTGAGAGTTTGGTTTGGTTCTCAGCAAACACGAGGTGGCTCACAACCACCTGTAACTACAGTTCTAGCAAATCCAGTGCCCTCTTCTGGCCTCTGTGTGCTCTTGAATGCACATGATGCACAGACACACACTTAGGCACACACACACACACACACACACACACACACACACGTAAATAAATAAGCACTTATAACATAAGCTGAAGCTGTATTGAAACTAAACATGCAGATATACAGTAAAAATATGGAAATATGCTACAGGAATGCCTGCAGATAGGGGAAGGGGCGGAGTCAGGGGGCATGAGGACTTACAGAAAGCAACCTTTCTATCTCTGCCCTGTGGGAACATGGTATTTACTAAGATGTGGCCTTTAGCCTGTTGGCTTCTTTGATAATATTTTCCATACCTGTCTTTTCATTAATCTTGCATACAACGAAGTGGCAATTTTTCCTTTAGGAAAAGAGTCTGATTGGCAGTTATCAAAACACTTCTTGGGATAAACTCCTAGGTGAGGGTACCTGTGAGCATCTGAGATGGAGGGAGGGGGCAGGGGATTTGTGGAAAGGCTCTGCAGATGGACATAGCTGTGCACACAGTACAGGGGATCTTTGCTGATTCAGAAAATCTGGGAACTCAGGAAACTACTACTGAAAAGACTCTACTTGCAGGGAGTGTGGCTCAGTGGGTAGAGTGCACAAAGAGTAAAACCTGTGAGTTTGTCGACTGTAGCTTCTTAGTTTGCTATTCTTCTAGCTTGCTTGTTTTTGCAGTTGTTGGCGCTGGACATGCGAACAAAGAGGAATCATGCAAAGGAAGGAATAAAAGGTGGCACATCAGAATGATGCGATCTCTGCATGTATGAAGCCCTATAGCCTCCACCCTCAATGTTAGAGCCAGTGAACAAAGTCAGTAAAGCGACAAGAGCAAAATAAAACATAAACACAAAAAATGAGTTGAGTTTCTTTATACTGGGAATAGAGAATGATCCAACCTGTGATAACATTGACAACAGTGAGACACTTAAGGATATAATTAACCAAGAAGGTACAAGTTCTATACCCTGAAAATCACAAAATAGAATCAGAGACTAAACAAGACAGAAATAAATGGAAAGATATCTGATGTTCAAGAATGTGAAGAATTAGTTTGGCAAAACGCCCGTAACATCTAAAGTGATCTATACATTGGATATGCATTAAACCAGAGCTCAAACAAGCTACTTTTTTAAATTAATTAATTCGATTGATTAGATCCCAAATGTTGAGCTCGCTCTCTCTCTCTCTCTCTATCTCTCTCTCTCTCTCTCTCTCTCTCTCTCTCTCAAGTCCCTTCTTCCCCATTCACCCTCCCCTTCTCTTCTGAGAGGGTGAGACCTCTTTGAGTATCCCCCAACCTAGCAGATTAGGTGCATCTTTTTCCACTGAACCCAGACAGGGCAGCCATGAAGACTGAGCTGCCTATCTGTTGCATATGTGCCTGGAGGCCTTGCTCCAGCCCGTGTATGCTCTTAGGCTGGTGACTCAGATTCCGAGAGCTCCCAGGGGTCCAGGTTTGTTGACTCTTGGTTTTTCTGTGGAGTTCCCCAACTACTTCTGGGCCTCTGATCCTTCCCCCCAACTCTTCCATAGGTGTCCCTGACCTCTGCCTAAGGTTTGGCTGTGGGTATCTGCTTATGCTTCCTTCCACTGCTGGGTATAGCCACTCAGAGGACAGTTAATACTAGGCTTGTGTCTGTAAGCATAACAGTTTCATTAATAATGGCAGGGATTGGTGGAAAACAAAAATTTCTATGGAGACACCAAGATCCTAGCAACCCATGCAGAAGGTGGAAGAAACCCTGCCCAGCCCTACTCAGACTTTCATAGAATGGCAGCATCCACAGTGGAACATCAGCATGAGGACAGACATCAGGACCATGGAACAGAGAGCAGAGTAATGCATCTGAACAGACATGGCCACCTCCCAGCCTTGGACAAGGGCTGAGAGAGTTCTCAGTATGAAAAGGGGAGGGTTTTACCTAAGCTTCAGGGGTCTTAGAACTCCAAATGGAAGATAATGAACTGGCCAGACCTTGAAGTCAACAAAAAATGGACCAAATTTCTTAGAGTAAGACCTGGAGCCCCAGATGCCTATGTGAACACACATGTTTCATGTTGAGATTTGGCTTTGCCCATGAATCTGGATACTACAAGGGAATGACCCTATTCTTTTCTGGGCCCTTTGCTCAGTTTTACCACCCCCTCCAGATGTTCTGAGAATGTGCACCTGAGCCCCCAAATAGCTCTTTGGAAGGTACAAGCAAGAAGAGCTCAGCTGAGTCTTCCATCTTCAAAATGCTTTCCAAGGTATGGGCATGCTTGGATAAATGTTCAGAAGTATAAACTGAACATCTAAGCTTGATTTCCCATGGCCTGGGTCTCTCTGCACACTTCCCTGGCTGTGCAGGTATAAGATTGAATCTATCGCTGGCTGCTGGTGTGTAACAAACTATCCCAGTCCTTCATGGCTTAAGATAGAAAACCTACATTACATAAGGTGTAAATGCTGGGAATGATGGGATCCTGGGGAAACTGAGGCAGGAAGTCACAGGTGCTTTGTGATTTTCTTGGTGACAGTGAGGAAACTACTTCCTTCTTTCAAGAAAATCGTTGAACCACAAATGTTCTAAGCAGAGAAGATGGGTGGCCCATCCCCAGTCTATCTCTCCTCCCAGTTTCGCAGTGGCTCATGCTGCCATGGAGAGATGCTAGTTTTTTGTTTTTATTGCTTCCCTGAATCTGTACAAAATAAGTCTGTCTCACCTATCACCTGCACAGAGTAGACTGCTATTTGTTAAAGAAATCCCTCAGTGAAGGAAAACTTTGAAGGAAACAATTCCAGGAAACATTGTTTCTTCTGCACAGCAGGAGGTCACTGAGTCAACCCTCTGCAGGGGGCAGGTATCAGCACCACCCAGCCCTATTGCTTTCCTGACTTCTTCCCTGACCTCCAAAGCCTCTGCACACTCCCTGCTTTCCCTGATGGGCCCTGGGGACCTGATTCTCATCTCAGCTTTCATGCCTTGTTCCTCTCAGGGGCCACGGTGGCTGCTGATTCCTCCTGAAGGTTACTTTATCCACAGCGTTTGTGCAAGGTTCTCCACCAACAGCTGTACAAACCCTAGGGATCTTTTGTGTGTTGTCCTCTTGGACTTATTTATTATACTTTTGTTTGATCTTTAATGCCTTGTATTAGTTAATGATCCATATTCACCACTATTTGAGCCATTTGATGTTACAGAAAGAGACACAATTATTTGAATTTTTAATAGAATTGACATGCAGAAATGAATATTTTACTGGAAACAGTCATACTCATCTTTAATCCCAGCACTCAGAAGGCAGAGGCAGGTGGACTGATCTCTGAGTTTCAGGTCAGCTTGGACTACATAGTGGGCTCCAGGCTAGCCAACGCTACATGATAAGACCCTGTTTAGACAGACAGACAGACAGACAAATATATAGATAAAAATTTAAAAAGAAAAAAAGAGAAATGGGTATTTTCTTTACAAACTTTTGTGGTTCATTCTACAAAATTTCTGGGAACACCTGTCTTATGAGCCAATCATGATTTTCTAGCACACTACCCAGTTTCTTCAGCTCCCTGCCTGCCCCCTTTTCCCAGTTTTTGCAGCACTGATCAATACAGGGCACCATCCACCTGCTTGGCTAGGATGTTCGTTTCTTATACAATGTGGGCTGGGGGTTTCCTATACCTGTTCTGGAAAAGGGGGCACCCCAGAAAACAGGTCTGGTGTCATGCTCTCTCTCCATGCTGAAGTCAAACACTCAGGGAAGCCATACAGCCTGACAGCGGAGTAAAGAAGAATGTGGACTTGTGGATGACATACTAAACCATGAGAGACTTCCTGGGAGGAGGTAAGGGCCAAGCTGAGACTTAAAAACCCCAGGCCAAAAGGGATTGGGATGGCATGAAGGCCACCACTGTCCCTCAGCCTACAGAGTTAGCCTGGAAAGACGGGGACTAACAGAATAATCTACAGACAACTTGAACCCAGAGTGCTACAGTCCAGAACTCAGAATTTTATACAGAATAAGCTAGAAGGGAAGGCCTGGAGATGGTCCCAACCCTCATCCTCTGCCAGGGGTCAGATTTACTTCTCAGAGCCCATATCCCACTGGGTACCTTGAATAAATATAATTGACTCTCACCAAATCCTGAATAATTAAATAAGTGAATGATTGAATGAATGAATAAATGAGTTTGTGAGTGAGTGAGTGAATTAATGACTGAGAGTAAATGAAGGAGTGAGTTAATGGGTGGCTGAGTGATTTGGGCTCTGCCAACTTTCTCAAGGAGTGTCTTGATGACCCAGGCAGACCCTTGAGGCTTGAGTTTTGCCTCTTGTGCCCATCACAGGGAGTGTGTGTTTGTGAGACTCATTGGATTTGCACATCAACCCCCCCTGAGCAGGATCCATATCGTATTAACAGATTGATTCCTGCAGCCTCTGTGCCCTTTAGTCAGCATCTTGTGCACATAAAGACTGTATGTACTCTGACAGAAAGAAGGAAGCCACACTCTGCCCAGCCTCCTCACTGAGTCCTCTACCTCTGTCAGCCCCTCATGTGCAAGAGAAAAGAGTCGTGCAGCCCTTCAACCCATTTGTCCACCCGTCCTTCTGATACAGACTCCATGGAAGGAGCCATTAAGTGTAAGCTCTGACTAATGACTACCATAGCACGTAGCAGCAGCCGACCCCCCGCTATTTCCAGTTCCCTGCCAAAACACGACAATTTGCTGGAAGCCAATTTGTTTTAAATAACTAAACTACAAGTTGCAATTAATGAAAAGGCCATTTCAGTGGGTGTACACACACATCCACATATGCAGAGGCAAGCTGCACCCGTGACTGTGTGTACACACTGGTATTTTATAAACCTCATTTCAGACCTATGAGGGAAGCTGTTGGATTAAGCACACACTTTAGCAATCACAGGGGATCTGACAGAAAGCTCCCAGAGACAGGCAAATCCCAGCTATATTACTCTGCTCCTCAGAGAAGAGAGGTAGGGCTGGACCAGCACCCACCTGCTGGCTCCTGCTGGTGAAAAACTGGAGGCTGCTTGGGCTTCAGGCCATGCCGAGGTGGGTGGATGCCATCCAATCTGGACAGTTGAGGCTCTGGCACAAACTGACACTGCTCCCCGCAAGCCCAGTGGGCAACCGTAGTCTTATAAATCTGTGTTTCTCTTCTGAAAGCCAAGTATGGGTAACATGGTGATGGGAGGGGTCAGAGTTAAGCAAGTCAGGGTCCTGGGTTAGAAATCATGTCAGGTCTGTGGGCACCATCTCCCTCCCCAAGACCTACCTCTCCCTCTCTCTCTCTCCCTCTCTCTCTCTCTCTCTCTCTCTCTCTCTGTGTGTGTGTGTGTGTGTGTGTGTGTGTGTGTGTGTGTGTGTGTTTCACATGCACACAGACACAAACACATACAGGCAGATAGACAGATAGACAGATAGACAGATAGACAGACAGACAGGCAGACAGGTAGAGGCAGAGACAGAGACAGAGACACACAGAAGAGACAGAGAGAGCCAAACATACCCCTGCCCTAGCACGCACAGCAGTTATCAGAAGCAAACCCGAGTTTGGAGGGACTTAGTGTTGACAGTATAGTACGTCTTGCAAAGCCTTCTTTATAAAGGAAAATTAGGTCTGGAAATGAGAACTCTCATTTGGAAGCAGAAAGTAGGTCAGGCTCAGTGATCACATTCCTGAGAGTCCAGCTCTGTCTTCTAAGCCCTCCTTGGCCTTTTCATTATGGATGTGATTCTCAACTGCAGCTGGCTTTTCCTCTCAGGTAGAACATTCTGTGATGTCCAGCTTGGCGTGACATGAGTCCAGGCAGGTAACAGACCTGGACACTTCAGCTCATTAGTGTCCCTATAGATACTGATTCTCTATCCTTCCCTGTCTGAAAGAAGATCCCCGTGGAAGCGAATTTTCTCATCTAATACAGTACAGCTCCCTGAAAGAAGTTTCTCTCCCTCCTCCTGTCTGTCTTCCTGTTCTCTCCCTCCTCCTGTCTCTTCTCTCTCCTTCTGTCTTATCCCTCCTCCTCTCTCTCCTCCTGTTTCTAACATTGTCCCTCCTCCTGTCCCCCCTGTTCTTCTTCCTGTCCCTCCTCCTGTTCCTCTTCTTCTCTTCCTGTCCCTACTGCTGTTCTTCCTTCTGTCCCTCCTCCTGTCTGTCTTCCTCTCCTCTCCATCCTCCTGTCCCTCCTTCTATCCCTCCTCCTGTCCCTCCTCCTGTCCCTCCTCCTGTCTCTCCTCCTCTCTCCTTCTGTCCTACTCTTGTCCTGTCTCTCCTCCTATTTCTCCTCCTGTTCCTTCTCCTCTCCCTCCTCCTGTTCCTCCTCCTCTCTCCTCCTGTCCCTCCTCCTCTCTTCTCCTTTTCCCTTCTCTCCCTTCTCTCTCTCTTTTTCCTCTCCCCCAACTCCCAATGGGAGCAACCTCCTGTTGTGAATTCAAGGTGACCAGTAAGAAAGAAATACAGGAAACACAAGCCAGTTTAAGTGACTCAGGATGTTCTGCCCACAATGCTCGGAATGTAACAGATTCTACATGAACATGATCTGAGACTCCCCATGACACATCACCAGGAGCTGAAGGGGACAAAGAAGATGGAGACACAAGAACGGTGCAGCCAAAGGCAGAATAGACAACCCTGAATCTTGATTCAAGCAAATTAAATATAGATGTGTCTCTGAAAGCGTCTGGAATCTTGACCGTTTGATAAATATTTGATGCTGTAGGAAAGTGTAGTAGTTACTTTTCTGCTTTTGTGATGAAATAGTAAGACAAAAAAAGAAAGAAAGAAAGAAATCAATGTAAGATAGAGAGGTTTTATTTCAGTTTATGGTTGCAGAGGGATAGAGTCCTTAGGGCAGGGAAATCATGGCAACAGACAGGACAGCATGGTGGCAGGGGCAAGAAGCTTTTATCCACAGAAAGGACAGAGAGAGAGAGAGAGAGAGAGAGAGAGAGAGAGAGAGAGAGAGAGAAATGGGATTAGGCTATAAAACCTTAAAGCTCACCTCGGTTCTTCCTTCTGAAAGACTCTTATGTCCTTAAAGATTCTGTAACCTCCCACAGGAGCCTGTGGGAGACATTTCTCATTTAAACTCGACATTTTAAAGCCACTGACCCCATAGGCTCATGGCATAATGCAAAATATACTTTAATTTCCAAAGGCTCTGTCTGATCTTTGAGCCTCGCTTTGCCCAAAGTTGTCCAAAGTCTCTCCTGAGACTCAGTACAACTCGCTAGCTACAATCCCCTGTAAAATCAAAAGGCAAATTATATGATTCCAATATATAATGACACATAACATGCATTACCACCCTAAAATAGAGGAATGGGGAGTGTTTTCATAGAAATAACCTAAAGAGAACTTCAGTGGGACACTGAAGGGTGTGGGGTTTACTTACCTGGGGTCTACCAGGGTGGAGGGAGAAATGAGAGGAAATATGGAATTGTTTCTTGTTCTTTGTTTGAAAAAAATCCATAGCAAAACTGAAAATATCAAGAAGGGGTACAGTCCCTATGGCCTTCTGGCAGGGGCTGAAATGGCGCTCACAGAACAGGCAGGTGGGGACAGAGAACAGAACTGAGGGACAGGAGGACATGGATATGTGATCAGGGCTGGTGCTTCCAGGATATTCCAAGAACATCCTGACCACATCTCATACGTGCTTGTTCAGGAGTCAAAAGGAAGACCAGAGAGAGTAAGCAAGGGTAAGCTAATGGATGGTGACTTCCCAGAACAGCAGATAACAGCTGGTGAGTATGTAACTTTGCTTGGGTACCTCACACACTCAGGAAGCCTTTACATGCTAGCAAAAGGCAAAGGCCAGGCCCCAAGCAGAGTGGGACCCGAGGTATGGACATTTACCAGGAGCTGCTCCTACCTGAGCAGAGTTAATCACTGTAGCAGGGGCCAGATGAGATATACGTGATACACAGTGAAGGAAACACAGAGGGACAGAGACCTTCCTAATGTGGAGAAGGTGAGGACAGGGATATAGGCTTAGAGAAGAAGAGGATGCATGTTCTAACAGAGATGGAGCAGGAAGCATGAGGCAGAGAGCAGGGGTGTCTGGGAGGGGCCATGAACTTCTAGCATGTACTTGTGTTGGGCATTCTTTTGGAGCATGGGTCCTCTTTTGGAGCATCGAAGCATGACCAGTGAGACCCAGATAATGACAGGCTTCATGAGCTAGAAGGAATTCTGGGTGCTGAGACCAGGGGAGAGGGCTCACATGCTGGGCATGACAGTTGGTGTCTTTGAAAAGAGTCAGTTGCTAATACAAACTAACAGCCCAAGGATGCTGTGTGAAGCTGGTGGGCTTCTCAGATAAGGGTCTGTCTGGCACTCTTGGTGTTCTATTATGTTTGAATGTGTGAGACTTGTAAGAAAAGTGCAGAGAGAGAGGGTCTGAGGCATCCCCCGACTTTGTCCCCGGAAATCCCCACTCTCCTGAAATTGTCAACACTAAATGGATTTATTAGGCTGAAAACATATATACGCTTCCATTAGCAACACCCACAGTGCTGTCTGCACTTCTATGATCACCTAAGAGCAATCTTATCCTTCTTTTCTCAAAATGTTTTGTATTATAATATTATTGATAGATGTTGATATTATTTATCTTCCCAGCATACCACATCAGAGTGTAAATAAATCTCCCATTCCTATAGATACCTATTTTATCTATTTTCTGAGAACCAGTTTTCTTCTTTTTTTTTCTTTCTCTTGATTCAGAGGGTACCTTGTGGATGTTCCTGTGCCTGTTTGTATGATACCGTCTCCAAATAAAATCCAAGAGATTGAACTGTGTACACATTTCAGGGTGATACAATGTTGGAAAGTTGGAAAGAGACTGTGGTGGTTTGATATGTGTGGGGTTCCTGGTGCCTGGCATCTTCCAGAAGCATGTGTGGTGCGGTGCGTTAAGCCACGCTCCAGATGCAATATGCTCACCCCCTGTAACCGGGAGTCTGGTCTGTTTGTGTGTCTGTGTATGTATAGTGTACACCTGTGTGTCTGTGTGTATGTGTACGTGTGTGTGTGTGTGTGTGTGTGGTGTATTGTGTGTCTGTGTCTGTGTGGTGTGTGTGTGGTGTGTGCCTGTCTGTGTGAGTCTGTGTGTGTAATATGCATCTGTGTCTGTGGTGTGTGTGTTTGTGTGTGTCTGTGTGTATATCGTGTGCATCTGTGTGTGCGTGTGTCTGTGTGTGTGGTGTGTGTCTGTGTCTCTCTCTGTGTGGTGTGTGTGTCTGTGTCTCTGTGTGGTGTGTGTGTGTGTGTGTGTGTGTGTGTGTGTGTGTGTGTGTTCATATGTGTAGAGGCCAGAAATTGAAATCAGGTTTCTTCCTCAATCATTTCTCCATATTATTTCAGACAGGGCCTTGCTGAAACTAGAGAGCCCACCTATTGCGTAGACTGGACGGCCAGTGAATTCTGAGTATCCTTGTGTTTCTGCCTCCCAGTACCAAGCTGCACCAACTTTAATAGAGGCTGTGGATCCAAACCCAGGTCCCCATGCTTATAGAACAGACACTTTACTAACTGAGCCACCTTTCCAGATTCCCTGGGGACTCTGAATGAAACTTAGAAGCTAGGATTCCATTAGGATCTTGAGTGTATTGATCAGAACTCATTATTCAGATGAGTGTGCCCTTGGACCCTGTGAGGAGATTGGGTGATGGAAAGTCAGAAAAGCTTTGGAGACGTTGGACTACTTGTGCTAAGGATGGAGACTTCACCTGGTGCCAGGCAATGTAAGGAATACTGTTCTAGCTGCCAGAAAGGCAGAGCAAGTAATCTCCCTTGAAACCTCTAGAGACAGCTCTGAGGCACCATGGCTTTACCCCAGAAGGCTGGTTGTTGGGAGCCAACTTTAAGCAAAAAGCGGCTAGAAAGCAGCTATCAGCTTTGCAGCCATCTTGAGCCATATACCCTGACATGAGACTTGGTTTTCAACGGCCTACAACAGCTGAGCACACTCTGATATCCCAGATAGCTTGTTTTGCTGTTTAGTGCCCACAGCTGCAAGGAGCACGTAGTATCCACGCCTACAAGGCATGCGGTGCATGTGTTGTCCACGTGCTATCTACGCCATATACGCCTGTAATGCACACGTGCTGTCCACGCCTGTAAGGCTTACGTCATATCCACACCTGCAAGGCACATGGTATCCACGCGCCTACAAGGCACGTGGCAAAAGCCTATAAATACCCAGGATTTCCTTGTAGTGTGTGTGTGTGTGTGTGTGTGTGTGTGTGTGTGTGTGTGTGTG
>JANHMN010000002.1:236483760-236505400 GCA_030674055.1 Rhabdomys pumilio
TTTGGTTTTACTTTTACTTCTTAATGAACAGTTGATAGTTTCTCTTTGAAGAGGCATGCTTGTCTTTTATGTTTTCACTTTTTATTTGCATACACGATACATACATACATCATAGGCTTACCTTGACATTTTAAAATCCATTATACATAGTGTGGCTTTAGCATATTTATCCCAGTTATCTTCTCTCCCTCCCTCCAGTCCATCTGATCCCTTCTGTCCTGCTGGAGTCCCCTTTCTATAGTCAGTTTTTTGTTTTCAGATTTTGGTTTTCTGCCTCACTGATTTTCACTGTGGGGTTGGTGTTCTGAGTAGTATTTCTAAGACAGTATGATCTAATTGTGCGCTCTAGTGTTACAGATACAACTGATTTTAACGCTCAGTGCTGTACTGTTAAGTTTTGAAGAGGCTAGCTTTCACATTGTGTGGGCAATTGCCAGATGTTCTATGCAGTTAATTTCCTGTCTCCTAACCCTTCTTTCTAGTTGTTTTTTTTTTGCTTTCCCTGCTTCCCTCCTTCCCTCCTTCCCTCTCTCTCTCCATTCTTTTCTCTACCCCTCCCTCCCTCTCTCCCTCCCCCACTTCTTTGCTCCATCCCTTCCTCATCTTGCTGTGCTCCTTAGGGCAACCCTAACAAAGATGAACAATTTAATAATCAGCACCTGTGGTTTACTTCAGAATTGAATGTGGTAAAAGAAATCCACAATCTCTAATCAACCTGTCTCCATATTAGAATCATTGTCAGGGGCACTGATGCCCAAGCCCTGGCCACAGTGATACTTAACTGGACAGATGTGAGACTGGGCATCTGTGGGTTAAGCTCTTCCTAGGTGAGTCAATCATTTGCATCCAGAAATGAAGAACTCCAGCCCTGGGTCCAAGGCCTAGACTGTTTGTAAGCCTCGTCTACAACAGTAATGACTTCTTTCTCTTTAAATTAATTAATTAATTTAAAGTACATGGATGTCTTACCTGAGTATATGTCTGTATATCACCTACATGCAGCATCCACAGAGGGCAGAAGAAGCTGTTAGATCTCCAGGAACTGGAGTTACACATGGTTCTGAGACACCATGTGGTTGCTGGGAATTGAATCTGGGTCCTCCGGAAGAGCAGATAGTGTTCCTGACTACTGAGCCGTCTCTCCAGCCTCTGATTTTCTTCCCTATAATATTGACTGTACATAAATTGCATTTCTGTCTTGGGTACACTGTCTTTTAGTTCTGTGTGAAAAGTTTATAAGGCTTTCTGTGCTACCAGGTGTTCTAGGTGAGACATATTCACAAACTCTTTCCCAAACTCTGCCCAGGGTATGTGATGCCCTGGGCTACAGTCTCCATCAGCATCTCCATACCTGTCTTGAGTTCTTTGAGTTGTACCAATGTCAGGACAAGCATGAATAGAAACCGAGGTGCCCAGAAGCAAGAAGATTCACACAGGATCTCCGAGACCAGCACCAGGCCTAGTGGAGAGACACCATGGCTCCTGAGACACCATGGCTCCTGAAGCTTAGGGCATTCCCTGTTCTCTGGGCCAAATTCACTAGAAACAAGAGCCAGCCATGCTGAAACCATGCACTGTGCCTGGATCAGGAACACCCTAGATCGTTCTTTCATGGCTCTGTCGAACATCTGGAAAGCTGGGGCAGCCAAGGGTGGTTGCACAGCATGACAGCTCACATGGCCATACATATATTCACTGAACTTTTGCCCTCCTATGAGCCATGGGCTGCTTTCTTATTTTGTTTCCAGCGACTCTGCCTCAAATAAGAAGAGTTGAATTATTAATTTTCTGACTCTCCCTATCCAACACTTCTATACTCATAGCAGAAAAACAAAGCTAATTCAATATCAAAGCAAATTAGAATTTTTCAAATATCCACAGCACACCAGGAAAAAAAAATGCAGAAATCAGGATCGCTTTTTCCTTTTATATGGTGCTGCCTTCTGAGTGCTACTGGAACAAATGATGTCGTCTTTTGTGGATCTCACTGCCTGTTCACAGGGGCGAGATAAAAGATAAATGGCCTCATAAATAGAGAAAGAGCCCCCCAGGCGACAGAGAAGTTCCTGCTTTGATATGCAAGACATCATTCTGTAAGTAAGCTACAGCAAGCATCTATTCTCAGGGACTCACAACCTCGGGTTGGTGCTTGCCCAGGCGAACTCATCCATTCTCTTAACAGTCTTGTGGTCCAGGAGAGGTGTGGGAACTTCCCCTCCATGGAGGCGGAAGTACAGAATCTCGGGGCTCGTGGGGCCCAAGCGGTCATTTTGCCCCCCCTACCCCTCCACTCTGGAATCAGTATCATCGGGTCTCAGAGAGGGGAGAAATAAAATAAGGGCCCTTAGTGACCAGAAGCCAAGATCATAGGGAACCAAGACAGTCTGTGCCTCCCTGACCCCACTGTCAGCTAAATGCTGAGGAATGCCACGTGGATGCCTTACCTTCCATACAGTCCAGTTGAAATGAACATTACGTAAACACATATTAAAGGTTCTTGAGTTTAGCAAAGACCGCCAACAAAGTGTTGGAACAGAAGTGGGAAAGCTGGAGCATGCGCACAGAAGTGGCACCACTCGGCAGCCTCCCTTTCCCTAGAAGTGAGACAAATGGTCTACGGAGTCTCAAATGGCCAAAATTCCTGGTTCAGGATAGCTCATGGACCCAGTGACTTAGCATTTGTTTTGATATGTCCTCTGTGCATGACAGTTGCTGTTTTGACATCAACGCAGCCATGCTCACATCTCTCACCCATAGGAGACCCTCACCGAATAGGAGGGCCTAGCATGCGCTAGTGAAGGGAAGAGGAGGCTTCCAGGATGCACAAGGCTGCACTCATTAGGTTGTTTCTTGTTAGACACCTGAAGCCCCTCCCTTCCCAAAAATGGCAGGGAGACAACTCTCTGTTGGGACGGCCATTCATAAATGCGCTTGCTCCAGGAACTAGCCACAGATGAACTCAGAGTTTTACCACGCCAGGCTTAGGTTACATAGACTCATTTATTTCTTCCGTACAGTGTCAGGGACAGTTCACAGCAGTCCCCAAATTCACTTCCAAGGTCATCTTTGCTAGGAGCAGTGTGCTCACTTGCGACAGTCGCAAAGGCAGCCTGTACCAAGGCTGTGATCAACTGTAACACCATTCCTCACACCACCTGCAAGTCCAGTCTTATCTGGGAACCAGGAATGCAGCTAAAATCAAAGAGCCATAGACTGAGTAAAGAGATGAAGAAGCCACAAGGAGCTTTAACCATGCCTGTGTACTGGAACAACTTCTGAAAGCACAGGAAAGGAGGGGGTGAGATAGCTAAGCAGGTTGAGGTACTTTCGGCCAAGCCTGATGACTTGACTTTTTTCCTTGGAACCCACATGATTGAAGGAAAATCCTGCTAGTTGTCCTATGACACACAAGTGTATGTGTGCATGTGTGTGTGCACACAGAGATGCACACACACGCAACAAAGGACCCATGCATATAAATGAATACATGTACTAATTTTAAATAAAGAGGATTGGCCAATTGCTGGCTATAATAGCAGTGTTTTTTTTTTTTTTTTTTATTTCTTTCTCCGAAGCCCTCTGAGAGGACTTAGGTATGTCCAGATTTGGAGTCAGTTGTCAAGGGAAGCCGAGCTAGGGGCTGAGGGGCAGTCAGTCTTGGCACATCCTCTCCTTGCTGGGAAAGGGGACCTATGAGGGGAAACCATGAACTTGTCCCAGACCAGCAGTGTATAGGTCTTGGTTCCCCAGCATAAACACAGATCTCACTTGGGTCTCCACACCTTCTTATCATTAGGAAGTCTAAGGACATTTATGAAGATACACACATAATTAATGGGGATAACTCATTCATTTACAGGCCAGGTAATCAATACACAGGTTAATCTACTTGGGCGTCTGAAGAGCCGTGCAGATTTCTGTTAACTTTGCTATCTGTATTGTTCCACATCGACGGCTCCTCGGCTCTCGTGGCTCTTAAGCTAACAGCCTCGGTCACGGAGAAAGCTGATAGATTAATGCACGCTTCCATGGACTCCTTTCATGGACAAACAGCTTATCCACAGCTGATAGGATAGGGGCTCCATCAGGGAAAAAAAATTATCTATCCTCATTTCTGAATTTCTAATCAATCTTGGTGTGATTTGCCCATTTTTTTCTGGGTCAATCTCATGTGTTTCTAACAAAAGACACAAATAGACAATCTTGTGTTTTAAAAATAATTAACTGTATCAGGTAGAGAATAATAAGGCTTTGTATTGATGTGGTGGCTGTCTGAGAAAGAAAGTAAATAAAGGCAGCCTACTCTCTAGAGCCCACGAAGGGGCTCTGAACACCTGTGATTTGGTTGGACTAGAGCTCAGGTGCCAAAAGGAACCAAGCATTAGTAGAGCATTAAGCCAGGCCAGGAGGTAATGTGGCTCAGTGGCCAGTGCACAGCCCTTCTCACTCCAGGATGCTCTCTGTCAGGTGCTGCCTCTGGATCTACTCTCAAGGTTGAACAAACACCTGACAACTCTGTGAGAGGAGGAGTCTCAGATTTGAAGAGTCTTCACAGCCACTTTAAACAGACTTAGACTCGTTAGAGACTCAAAGGTCTGGTCTAGTATTTCTGGGAAGGCTATGGACTCCAATGTGAGAATGTGTCATTCACACTTAGCAGCCTGGTCCCCAGCCTGTGACTCAGCACCCCACAGTCCTAGGACACCAGAACCTTAATGTTGCCTCAGCCCCAAGCAATTAGTTATAACTCACCTCATTTATGTTGGCCTCTCCTGCACTCTCTTCCACCTCTTCTGCCCTCTGGGTTTGGAGATTATCTCCAGCCCCAACCTCAGGAGGCTCATATCGGGCTGTCTGTGGCACTGGCTACATGACAGATTTCACCTTTCCAGCTGCCCTGCTAGGAAGAAGGTTTGAAAGGGTTGCCCTGGACTTGAGTGGGTCAACAGCCTTGTCTGCCTCAGCAAGTAACTGAACATGCAGACATGTTTGACTGTGTACTTGGAACAAGATTACCCTGAGAACCACAGTTCCCCAGGGGTCAGAGTTGCTGGTTCAGCAAACTGAGCAGGGATCAGATTCCCTCATCCGGTGTCTGGGGTCTGGGGTCTGGGGTCTGGAGTCTGGAAAAGGAGGTATCCAGAGGTAAGTCTTGATGGGTGACTTTGCTCTCTCTGCCTTGTGTCTTGTATCCCATATCACCCCCCACTCCCTGCCATCTTTTGCCTCAGAAACACATCTGCCTCCTGCCCTCACACCTGAACTCTGTGCAGAGTTTCTTCTAGACCTATGTGACAGGCTCAGAAATCTCTTCATCAGAGAACAGCTCTGCATAGAGGTGTTTCCATTTATGATCTCTTTAGGTGAAAATGTGCACAGATCCGAGGAGGAACTGGCCACAATCACTTGGACATGAGGGACACAGTGGAGTTGGAAGCTTCCAGAATCGTCCACTAACTCAATCAGGGTTCAGCCTTTGTTCTTCTTTGTATCTCTGCCAAGTATCCAGTGCTGGGTAAAAGTTTGATAAAGTTACTCCATGGTTAAAGCCAACCAATCCTTCTGTTGCCTGTCCTTTGCATAGCTTGGCAGATTTTCTTGAATGCCATGAGCTCATGGGGTGCACAGAGGGCCAGTCCCTTATGTTAGCAGGCAATAAATGCACTATCCTACAGGCTTCTGGGTCCTCAGTCTCCCCAGATATGAATGAACCCCATCATCAGAGATGAAAAGAGAATATTGCTTCTGATTGTCATGGCTACACCCTCCCCATTCTCTGAGTTAGGATGTTCTGCTTCTTCCTGACCTCTCTTGAGTCCTGCCATGATACTTGAGATGTTCTCAGAGGTATAAGAGGATCTGTTGCTTCCTCCCACAGCACAGAGGGCAGCCTGGATCCTAGGGTCCACTTGGGACCCACAGCCTCAGCTATGTCCAGGCCTAGGTCTCAGCTACCGAGATAACTAGGTGGTGATCCTAACAATGTCCCATGCTTACCACTGAAGTGGGTGGGGTGACAGGTTTCCACACATTACCACAAACATGTCTCTCTTCTAATCCTCAGCCAAGCATAAAAGCCAGGCTCTCACAGCCTTAGAAGCCCTCTATCTCTTCTTGTCTTTTCTGTCCTTCTATTCTCCCCCATCCCAATTCAATTTCCTATGAGCAGCAAACCCATGGAGAAGCTGATGTGTACTCTGCTTGGCTGGAGTCTCTTTATTGATTCATTTATCAACTGTGTATGGGAGGCGATTTTTCTTGTGCCAGGTGCTAAGGACAGGTGGGATTGTAGTAAGGAAAAAGACACTGCCCCATGCATTGTTATTTTTCCATCACCGTGAGCAAATTCCTGACAGAAATTGTGAGACTATGGGGAAAATTTCAGATTCAAACCATAATACTTGCCCACAGTCCCCCAAAGGCTCATGGCAGTCTTATATTGAAAACTGCATTTGTTCCAACTTGAATGGTCCCCGTGGTCTTCACCATTCCAACACTGTTCCAACTGTCCAAAGTTCAAAGTCTCTTCTGAGACTCAAGGCAAACTCTGAGCTGTGATCCCAGCAAAATGAAAATGAAAATTACCTACTTCCAATATATAATGGCACAGAATAAACACCCCATACCCAAAGGGAGGAGTGGAGAGAGTAGACAGGCTCAGTTTAAAGAACGACCAGAGCCCACCAGGGAAACCACTAAATGCTGAAGCTTCATGTCCCTGATTCAGGGCAAGTGGTGTTATGACATACGCTCCAGTGGACTCAGACAGCCCAACCCACTGACTTCCCCTCAGTCAGCAGGCATGTCCTCCTGCTTGGCCTGGCTCTATCTGGTGACCACTGGTTTTGTTGGCCAACATCCCACATTTCTATCACTTCCAGAATCCATCACTGTCTCCATCACAACTTAAGCTTTGTTCTCTCAGTGTCACGCACAAGCTGGAGCACTCCCTTCAGGCAGTCTGGGAGGTTACGCATTGCCTGACCTCACGTGGTTTCTTTAAAAATTGTGTTACATGTCTCTGCAGCTTTACAGGACCTTATGCTGCACCTCTGAAAGGCCAGGTCTGTGTGGACCCTGCAAGGTTCTGCAACCATCCTGAGAAGTAGTCAAGTCCCCTTGGACCACGATTAAGTAGATTTGAATGCACACATGGCCAAATCTTTGAGAATGTTTTGCTAGGCATCCCTCCCTGTTCATGTAGCACATGCCTGCAGCTCTCAGTGTTGAAAAGAGAGTTTTCAAATGGGTGTTCAAGTTTGTTTGTTTGTTTATTCGTTCGTTTTACCTTGGAGTCTTCCAAGGGTCAACTCTCAGCCCAGACACATTTCCTATTGTCATAGCACAAAGTACATTTTCTCTTTAATGGCACCAGTCTGTTAATAATTACAGCCATTCTGTCTGTAACTTTAACCGTGCCTATACTTAGTTTTAGACAAGTTGCTCATTTTCCAAATATTTCTACCTCTTACTCCCCACTTTCAACAAGAGTTCGCACAGCTGAATAAATTCTACTCTCCCTTCCCCATCAAACACATTAGTCCAGTACTGTTGGATTCAATTGATCATGCTCAAAGTTTCAGGGCATGGATAGAACACAGGCAGACTTTTTTTTCCTTTTGCCAGAATTTAACAATCTTCATTGGCTTTCTTGCCTTCCAAACTCACACCAGAATCAGCCACCAGGAGGCACTACAGCACTCCAGAGCTTCTCCAGTTTGTGTCTGTCAGTGCCTCTGAATTCTATGTCAGCTTCAAAGGTCCAAAAACCAGTAGTTCAGGCTTACTCACAGAAACAGATCCACTTCTTTGGTACTAATTTTCTCCAGTAACTTTTTACTATGTGGCCAAATATCTGATAGAAGCAACTTAATGGGGGAGAGAGGCAATCTGGCTCACGGCTTCTTCACTGTAGTAAGAGGCATAGCAAGAAGGCAGGGGATGGGGAGCCAGGCAAGGACTCTTCACAGGGTGGCAGACCAGAAAGCAGTAAGTACAACCAGTGCCAAGGGCAATGAGCACTAGTGTTCATCACTGTTTGCTTCTTGTCTCTGTGTACTAACTGACCAGTGCCTCAAGCTCCGATAGCCATGGCTTACCCACCTGTGATAGACTGTACCCTGGAGCTGTGAGCCACAAACCCTTCTATACCCAGCTGTGATGGACTGTGTACTCCTGGAACTATGAGCCACAAACCTTCTATACCCAGCTGTTATGGACCATGAGTTGTGAGCCACAAAACCTCTTTCTATTCTTAGGTTGTTTTGGTCAGGATATTTTATTATAGCAACAAAGATAAAGTTGGGGGTAAAGGAGAGATGGTAGAAGTGTGGAGCTTGGAGGATTTTTAAGTGTGTTGAGTTTGAGACTGAGACATGACATATATTATGGTTCTTTAAACAAAGTTAATTGAAATGGTTTTATGTAAAACCAAATGCACAGATCTGAAGAGCACAGTTAGGTGACAATGACAAGTGCAGGTATGGGTAGGACCTGTCCTGCAGCTAAGACAAGAGCGATCCATCACCTAAGACCATCTCCCCATGTAGGACTGGTCTTGTGATCAAGACAAAGCTGTTCATCACCCAAGACGCTTCCATTGTCCCTTCAGTTTTTATCTGGCCCACTCAACCTAGACAATCATCAGAAATTGTTGTCATCACAGCTTGCTCTACTCACTATAGACCAGATGTGGTGTGTATTTGATGAGCCTAGATGCTTTTCTTCAGCATATCACTTCTGTCTCACATGTCATTATTCTATTCCTGCAGCCAGAGACCTACGTGAAATGTATGCATCCCACTGTGCATGTCTATCTCCCTCCACTAAGAGTATGTGTGAGTCTTCAGTAACCTGCACCTTGGCAGATCTGGGTGGTAAGAACTATGCCACAGAAACCACCCTGCAGGATGGCAGAGTTCAAGATGACTCAAAGTGCATGTGTGGCACTCAACCCTCCCCATGGTTAGCTTTGAGTACTGGATCAGTGGACTTGTGGACCAGTTGCCTTGTGGACCAGTGGACTAGTGAACTTGCAGACCAGGCATTTTTGTTCTTTCCCAGAAAGGCCCCATTGAATGCACAGATATAGGACAGGTGCCATCCTGCTGAACTGATGGGGCTCATCTGAACCGAGACTCTTCAGTGTGCAGATAATGTTGAGGATGCTACATTGCTCTCTAATGTTTCTGTGACAGACATTGACCTCCCTTTAAAATTACACATTTTATGGGCTGGGAATATGGCTCAGGTAGTCACATGCTTGACACACAAGCTTGAGGACATGTGTTCCACCTCTAGTAGCCATGTGAAAACACTGAGTGTGTGGTGCATGCATGTAATCCCTTGAGAGGTGGAGTACTTGAGAGGTGTAGTGTACTTGAGAGGTGGAGTCAGGTGACTCTGCAAGGCTCTCTGGCCAGGTTGATGTGGTGAGCTCTGGATTGATTGAATATCTTGTTTCAGAAAGAAGATGGGAATAAGTTAAGGAAGAATCTGACGCTGACATTTAGCCTCCAAGTATGTGAGCAATGCATGCATGTGAGTGTGCCTGTGAGCACACACATGCATGAAGATGAGATGCCTGTGAACACGCAAGCACGTGTATGCACTCAAGGGTACCTATGAACACACACACACACACACACACACACACACATGCATCCAAATGCCTATGCCTGTGAACATACAAAAACACAATTATGTTTTACTTTGAAGTAATGTTGGTGTACTGGTTGGTTTTGTGCCAACTTGACACAAGCTGGAGTTTTCACAGAGAAAGGAGCTTCGGTTGAGGAAATGCCTCCATGAGCTCCAGCTGTAAGGCATTTTCTCAATTAGTGATCAAAGGTGGGAGGCCCCTTGTAGGTGGTGCCATCCCCGGGCTGGTAGTCTTGGGTTCTATAAGAAAGCAACCTGAGCAAGCCAGGGGAAACAAGCCAGTAAGTAACATCCCTCCATGGCCTCTGCATCAGCTCCTGCTTCCTGACCTGCTTGAGTTCCAGTCCTAACTTCCTTTGGTGATGAACAGTAATGAAAGTGTAAACTGAATAAACCCTTTCCTCCCCAATCATGACTTGCTTCTTGGTCATGATGTTTGTGCAGGAATAGAAACTTTGACTAAGACAGACGGTCTCCCTAGACAGATCCTCACACCCAGCACTGACCTGCCCTAGTCAGTAGCATCCTGCTCTCCTGCGGTACAGAGCTGCCCCAGGCTCCCGCAGTCTGAGAGCTGGCCTTGTATCCAGAGCCTTTGCTGTGCGGTCAGAATGCAGCGAGTGCTGCTCTGTTTTATTTTATCATATTTAGCTTCAAGGACTACTTCCTACTTATTGTAGATGGGAAATCCATTTGCTTTCCCATTTACCATAATGATAAAAGTTTTATTACTGAATAAATTGATTTGTGTTTAAAAATCATGTTTTTTCAGGAACACATTACATTAAATGACTGAACTAGTGGGTTAGAGACATGGAGACTCGTTAGTGGATGGTATGTAATTGAATTTAAGAAAGCATAGGAGCTATAATATCAGCAGCATGCATTCCACACCCTACTCTTTCTAAATTAAACAATTACTAGGAATCTTTACGACCTGGATGCATATGCTAATTGACTCTACTTCTTCATCTCTGCAGAGCCTGGTCAGTCCCACTTTGTAACACAGAATCAGGTCTATCCTGGACTTGAACAATTCACAAAAGAGGCTCATTGATTCGTGAATATTTACGGATCCTATAGGTCTGAGGTGGTCTAAAACAAAGACAGATACAAAGTCCAGGCAGGGCGCTGCCTGTTTGGAATCTGTAACTCATGGGTGAGATGCACAGGGAGCAGGCTCAGCGCCACTTCATGTGGTAGCAATAAGGTGCCACATAAGATAGGGGAGATGGTGAGGAGCTCCAGGGAAGACATGATACTCCGAGGATCAGAGGTGCTCCCCCTGGGGAGCAGACAGTAAGCAGAAGCTGGAACAATGAGAAGTAAATTATACAACGAGATGGACAAAAAGAAGCAAAAGGTGGAAGTGGGAGTCGGGATTAGCACCCACTGTGGGAACAAATGGTGAGAGGTGTGCAGTGTCAGAATGGCCCAGGGACTAAGGGAAGAGGAGAATGTAATCAGCTGTGCAGACAAGGAGGGGCTGGAGAGGCCCAGACCGGAACCATAGACAGTCTGACCTGTCCCTAGCTTGGAAAACAAAGATGACATTTAAAAAGCTATTTGCAAAATGCCTCAGACATGAACGCCATTTCCCAAGCACAACTCCCTGTCCTGAGTTGATTGCATCTGCCCAAGAGATATGTCCATCCTGACCCTGGTGTCTGAAAGTGACCCTTTCAAAATATGCTCTTTGCAGGTATCATCAAATCAGATGACATCTTGCCAGATTGGGACTTGAACACAATGTCCTCATAAAATCCCTGGTATCCTTACAAAAGCCATGGGGGGTTGGGGGGATACTCATTTGGGTGAAGTGCCTGTCACACAATTGGGAGGACCTGAGTTTAGATCCCCAGAACACATCTAAGACCTGGGGCATGTGATAGAGCACACCTTTAACCCCAGCACCAGGCATGTGGGACAGGGAACATGGGAACAACAGATCCTTTAAACTCATTGGTTGGTGGGCCAACCTTGCCAGATCGATTTCTGTGAGACAGAGTCCTGGTCTCAGAAAATAAAGGTCGAGCGTGATAGAGGAAAGGCCCAGTGTCTGCTTCTGCCCTCCACATGCATACACCCACACTAACAAGTACACACACACACACACACACACACACACACACTACGAATAATGGGTACACAAATAACAAATATATACACAGCACACTTATACACACAAACACATATTATAAATATTACATACATAAATACATATACACACAAACATATACTATGAATAATACATACATGCACACATACACACACAAACTCATACTATGAATAATACATAATAAACACATACTATGATTAATACATACATGCATATGTACACACATTAACAAGTACATACACAGCACATGTACACACACAAACACATACTATAAATACATACATGCATACATGTATATATTATACATACACAAACACTAACAAGTACATAGCACATGTGCACACATACATACATACATACATACACACACAGTAACAAGTACATATACACCACCTGTACACCCACACAAACACACACTGTAAATAATATATATATATACACATAAATACATACATACATACGTACGTACGTACATACATGAAATCACAGAGACTTGGAAGGGACATCACATGCTAGATAGGGTTTTTGGAGTGTTCTGGGCAGTGTAAGATATGAACAGCATCCCTGGCCTCCATCCTTCAGGTAGCCACAACACTTGTCCTCTGTTGTCACAAATTCAATGATTCAAGACACCCTCCCCCAGAGCTCCTTGGGAAGAGGTCAGGTGGTAACATTATTACTTAGTGACGTATTTTTTTTAAACACCGCCATTTTTAACAAAACAAGGAAACACAAAATCTTGGTTATTGATGAGAATATGTAGTTAGATCTGAAGCCACTTTGAAGTCTCAAGGTTCAATAATGTCAGGAAGAGAGGGGATGGTGATGGCAACTCCCCATTTTCACCCAGCCCACTCCAGCAGCATGGGGGGGGGTGCTTCATGAGAGTGTCCACAAGCATAGACTGTGTCTTCACACAAGTTTACAAAGACACTACTCTGGTGGCCAAAGCTATTCACTACCTGACTATGTTACCAATGACAATTAAAGGTCATGGCAGCAAAGGCACAGGTTTCTAAACGTGTGTGAGAGTCTGGTGTTGGAGGGTGCAGAAGCAGGAAGGATAAGAAGTCAGTAAACCACAAAGCAAGGATGGGAACAACTGTGGAAAATAGTTTCATTGTGTTTCAAAATGTGATTCCCTGGACTCTAGAGAAAAAGGTTCGTTACATTAACACAAAAGCAAACTGAGAGAAAATGAAAGAAACAATGTAACATCTCTTCTTCACTGCTTATTTAAAGGAGAAGGTCTAGCTTCTAGACCAGGGGGTTGGAGACCAGGAGGTTGAAGACAAGGCTCTGCCTCCAGCTGGCTTGGCCTTGGAAAACCCACCTTGTCTGTCTGGGTGTCCCTTAAAGGAGAGGCTTGATATTCAAGGTCCCTAGGGTGGATCCTAGGAGCCCCAACATTCAGCTAGTCGGAATCCATGGCAACCAGGTCTCCATCCAGGCCTAGGGCCTTGTGTAGTAAATAGAAGTGGCCTGTCTGTCTCCCTGTGGCAAGTGAGATGTAACACTGATGGGAGCTTGAAAACAGGACATTCACACAAATCAGGAGAATTCCTCTGCCTGCCTTCTCTTCTGTCGATGCTTACCACTCCTCCACCCATCAGGGCACTAGCCTCCAATCTCTACAGCTGAGACAATTCAGTGGCCCCAGACCAGGTTCCTTTTCAGGCTTCTTACCCCTTGAACTTCAAAACCTAGAAAACCATTGTCTCCTGCAAGGCAGATGCTGAATTCAGGTCCTTCTACTCTGTGGTGATTCTCTGTCAACAGCTACTGAGCAAGCCTTAAGAAAACCACAGGGTTCACAGAAAGGCACCATATCCCACAGCCATTTCTGAGAGCCTCGTCTCCACAGCTTTAGACAACTCTCACTGGCAAAATCATCATAGAGACCAGAAGGAACTGCGAATGAGGGCCATTGAACCGTGAAGAAGCTGGCGATTTTCTTGTTCACAAGAATGTAACAACACAAACATGCTCCCAATTAATTTTACAAGGTGAGGACAACCCTAAGGCCAGCGTAGGGCAATGACTGGGCAAGACAAAGGAATTTAGCTAAATCTCACCTACAAGCAGAGGTGTAAAATGCCCTCATAAAATATCTATCAGCTTCGTTAAGCATTAGCTCGTGTTAGAAACAAGACAGGCAACAGGTTTCCAGTCAGTTATGCGATGTCTTTACAACACATCTTGGAGAATCACACCTTTGTGAGCCAAGGCTGCAATAGCATGCCGGGGTGTGAGCTTGTGAGGTTATGGGGGAGCTGAGCTGACCCTGAGAAAGGCCAACAAGAAAGACTTGACAAATGATCAGATAACCACTGCTTATGAGGGTGTTGGTGAAAGTGAAGCGTCTAAAGCAGAATGTGCATGAAACCACACCTGCGTCCTTCGGGAAGTCAGGAGAACCCATGCTGGAGAAAATGGACAGATCTTGTCAACATCATGACATTAACCCCTTGTGGGGCAAGGTTACTTAATGTGTTATATAGGAAAAAACCTCACAGGTCAGTACTGTAAATGCAAAGAAGTGTGCTTTCTTGTCTACCGGCTTAGAAGCCACTGGCTGTAATTGCTAAGAAAAGTTTTGGAAGGGGCTGTGATGATTTGGGAGTGAACTGTGCCCGTAGGCTCCTGTGGTTGAATACTGAGGGGGTCACCCCTCCCATGATGCTGTTTGAAAGGGTTGTAAAATTTTTAACTTGGAGTAGCCTTTAGAAACAGGTTGCTGTTGGATGGGTCTCAAGGTTTTCAGCTCGCTTTCTGTCTGGTCTTGCTTTCGAGTCCTCTGAGCACGAGTGAGCCAACATAAGCCTGCCCTGTCTTAAGTGACTTTGTCCTGCTGTGTCATCACAGAGAGCCTGAGTAAAGTGTGAATTTGTGTACAGGTGTGGGTTAGGGGGGAGCCTTGATGGTAACCTCAGTCTCAAGTGTGGAAGACAAATGGAAGGTGGTTTCCATCAAGGGGAACATGTCTGCTCATCCCCATCTGCTGGACAGCACAGAGGCCTTGCAGCCCTGGCTGGCTCCATCACAGCTGGGACCCTGTGAGAGGCTATGATTCCCCTGGGGTGGCGACAGCTTTACCCGACTCCAGCTAGTGCTCATGACCCACTGAGGCACATTTTCTGGCTGCATGGGTGGGAATGGGTTCCAGGCTGCCTTGTAGAATAGGCATTGTCTATTTGTTCCAGGACAGAGCCCGAGACTGCAATGCTCCCCTTGTACTTGTTACATGTGGGGGACTCTTCCCAGCGGCAGGAGACAGACAGTAGGATGAGTTATTCTCCCAGTCATCCCAAGAGCCACCACCATGCAGGGAAGGGAGCTGGCCCAGGGCAGATCATAAACCTGTGACCTGAGCAGCCAGGTTGTGGGACTCCCATTTGCTGGATGCCAGTTGGCAGGAAAGAGCTTCCTGTCCTTGGGTCTCATGTGAAGCCAGGGAAGAAATGGAGCCCAGTGCTCCTGGGAGACCCTGAGTGGGTAGGTGGAGCCTCGGAGGTCAGAGAAGAGGAGGGGAAACAGAGACTGAAGGAGGGCAAGAGACAGAGAGGGAGCCTGAGGACACAGAGAGACAGGCAGAAAGTTTGGGAATGGGAGTGGGAAAAAGATACAGAGAGAGAGAGAGAGAGACAGAGAGACAGAGAGACAGAGAGACAGAGAGAGACAGAGAGACAGAGACAGAGAGAGACACACACAGAGAGACACACACAGAGAGACACACACAGAGAGACACACAGAGACAGAGAGACAGAGAGATATAGACAGAGACAAAAAGACACAGAGAGAGACAAACACACACAGAAACACAGAGAGAGACTTTTCTAAAAGACAAATAAAGAAGTCTTATTCTATAGCCTGACTCAGTCTCTGAAATCCTAAAATCCCGACATCACTAAGACAAACAGCTAAGGACAGCTGCCCACAGGGAAAGCTTGTCAAATGTCTGTCACAGGCTGAGCCCACCCATGCAAGCTCAAAGATGTTAGGTGTCTTTCCCCAGACCTCTTCTAGGCAATGAATACAGCTGAACTTAAGCCAAGCAGTGTGGCCATACCCTCCTGAGCTGGACTGCAACAAAGTACTCCAGAGGCTTCCTTGACGAAGCAAAAAGAAGTTACATGCGATCTTTTGAGAGCAGAGAATTTGCTTGGAAAAATTACAGGTGGCTATTAATTCTATTTATTGATAGGACACCTAGATGTGGAGTCAGAAGAACATGGGGTGTGGGGTGCTGCCATCTATCTGGACATGGACTCTTGTCAAGCACCTGCACCATACAAGGATGCTTATGTCTTAATGCTCCTGTGAGGCAGGCCCGTGCCTTCTTCACTTCTCACCTGGATCTGAAAAGATCCCAATGCTGAGAACTTCCCTTAGTCACTGGGAGCCTGCAGTGGCCGCGGGGTCATTTATGATGCTGATTTCTCACTCTTGGCCTTCTCTGTTTGCAGTGAGTTAAGCTTTCTGAGTTTTATGGGCATTATAAGCAGTTTTGGGAAGTGAGAAGAGGAAGCTTTAAATCCAACTTAAAAGAAGTAAAAATAATGTTTAAAAGTTAACAAGAAACCAACGGCTCTTAAGAGAGGCATGGGGTACCTGCAAGCCAGATCATGCCATGTCACGGCTGCATGGTGTTTTCCTGGGGCTTAGATCCCAAAGATGGGAGGTCTGATTATCTTACTGTTCATCATGGAAGATCAGACTCCTGACTTCACTGAGGTACCTCTGAGACATGACTCCTCAGGCTGCCGTGCTGTTATTTCCGGAAGGGGTGCCAAACATCCTGCTAGGATCTGAATTAATTTGGTAATAATGAGATCACGTTGAAACCTCTATGTGATGCTTCAGATAACAGAGCCCAGGACCTAAAGTAACATGGCAGGTTTGAGCTGGGCGTCTCCATACACATGGAGTCTGTGGTCTCAATGCAGCTCAAAGGCTTGCCATCCTCCCGGCTCCATCTTGGATTCATTTTCATCTCAGTGGAACACTGGCCGTGACTTTGATTCTAAAGCAAGCCTAAAACTGAGATCTTTCTCTGTCTCTCCTACCTTTTCTTCCTTTCCTTTCCTTTGCTAGGAAAACTGCTTAAATCATTTTTATTGAAACTCTCTTCCCAAGAGGTCTCATTTACTACTAAGAAAATTTATCTTGGTTTCAGAGCTGAAGGAAATGTCAACACAAGCGAGATTTTAATGATCACCTGGTTGTGCTTAACATTCACCAGAAGAGAAAAAAAGAGAGAGAGGTTCCTGTTTGGGACACTCATGGTAATTGAAAATATATGGTTTTTAAATTATGCATGCGCTGCTACTGCTGCTGCTGGCGGTGGTGGTGGTGGTGGTACTGCTGCTGGTGTTGGAGAAGCAGCAGCCCCTGAAATGTTTCTTTGCCAAGAACTCTGGAGCATTGGGTTTTCTTAGACTTTTCCAGACCATGGTGGAGTCTATGTGTGTAGGCAGTTTGTCATGCCCGGTGTGTGGGGCTAGCTCCTGCATCTGCAGGCACATATGTAAACACAGAGTCATATGCTGATGGTGAACTGGAGGGTTTAGAGCCCATTCTAAAACAAGACACACATCCAATTCACCTTCAGCTCTCTTTCTAGAACTAGAAATCAGGAGGTAAGACACACCCCCCACCTCCTAGGAGCACAGCAGGTGTGTGACAGGGTAGTTAAGAGCATTTGCTGCTTTCTCTGAGGTCCTGAGTTCAGTTCCCTGCACCCACATGAGGTAGTCCACATCTACTGGTAGTTCTAGTGCCATGGGACTCTTCTGACCTCCATGGACACTCACACACATGTGATACACGAACACACAAGCAATGTTAAGAAATTTTAAAGATGTACGTGCCAGCCCTTAGCTTCCTGTTGCTACATGCGGAGCCCGTGATTTTAAGATTTACATGTAAAATGGGTATAAAAGCTAAATCCCTGGACAGTGGTGACTGCCGTGTCCTGACTTAGAAGAGACATCGTACTTATTGCTTGGAGTGGGGGTGTTACTTAGATTACTTACTAACGGTTGCTGTGTTCCTTCAACACTGTCTGACATTTCCCCTATGCAGGACCTGTGCCCCACATTATCTGAGTCTAAAATTGGCAATCTAAAAAAGGCTAACATTGCATTTGGTCTCAGGAAGACTGAATGGGTGGGGCAGGATGGACCCCTCAGCTCACCCTTCCGCATAGCTGCTGGGGCTGGAGGGATGCTGCAGTCTGCAGGCAGTCAGGCAGGTCATGAGATTCAACATTCCTTTCACACACATCTCACTTGTCATTCCTATCTGATTCCTGGGGCCCAGGGGCCCAAAAGCCTGATCACATGCCAGACTTACATACTTAGCTTAGAGTATGGGCTAGGCTTTCATTGAGACACTGCTGTTTTTCATATACAGAAGGCATTTCCAGGGCATAAGACAGAAGCCCATAGCATGCAAACACTCAAACACTCTCAAGCATCCCTCCCTCAGAAACTTGATCGAGTTCACAGTGTGAGTAGGTAAAAGGTTTCAGGTCATCACTGCATAAGTATGGTTCTCGGGCTTTACATGGTATCCTCTTGTCTCTTCTCCCTAAGACATTCTGAGATGTGAAGTCCCTCCTGTCAGTCAAGCAAGCTCTGACAACCTCATGGCTCCCTCCAGAATGTAGTGCAGATCTGAATCACATGTAGTGCAGATCTGAATCACATGTAGCCTTAAAGAAATGCATTCACGTACCATGAATCATGGGATTGAGGGGAAATTAGCCCCAAGCACAGCTGACAGAATGCTTTCAGATATATGTAATCAGATTCTTTTTCAGTAAATATTCTAAGACTAATAGCAACCAACATCAGTAACTCAGAACAGAAGTCATACTTGTCCCTCTATGACCTGTTCATGGCCATGGCAACATGGAAGGGGATTTGTTCCCCTTCGTAGATCCCGTGTTTCCACAGTCATGGAGGCTGACAAGCTTTAACACAGGGCCAGGTGTGCCCAGATGCTTCTAACTCCAGGATCAGGGGATCTGAGTGAAGGCTCCTGTTCACTCGATTTCTTTTGCCCTTTCCTTCCCTTTCAGTGTCTTCTTCCCTTCATATGAGTGTGTGTGTGTGTGTGTGTGTATGTGTGTGTGTGTGTGTGTCTATGCATGTGTATGCGTATGCATGTGCATGTGTGTATATGTGTATGTGTGCATGCATGTGTATGTATGTGTGTGCATGCATGAATGTGTGTGTATGTGTGTGCATGCATGCATGTGTGTGCTTACATGTGTGTGAGTTCATGCATATATATCACAAAGAAGATGTCTTGGTCATTGGCAAAGAGTCCCCAGTCCAGGGAGAAATACTGTCTGACCATACAAGCTAGATAGTACTTGAGTCTTGAGTCTCTCTCTCTCTCTCTCTCTCTCTCTCTCTCTCTCTCTCTCTCTCCCTCCCTCTCTCTCCCCCCCCCTCTCTCTCTCTCTCTCTCTCTCTCACACACACACACACACACACACACACACACACACACACACACATACGGGCAGAGAGCAATTCCCAAACTCTTGGGAATCTTGCTGCTATGTCTAAATCTTGTCTTTCAGCTCTGCAGAGCCTTAAACTAGCCCTTAACCATCCTGGGGTGGAGTGGGACAAGAGCCCTGTACAGCTTGATCTGTTTGGCAAAAACGAGCTTGAATGTTTTAGGGTGGACAGCATGACCTGCAGCACACATGACCTGCAGCACAGCACTGACAATGCATCGCACACACAGAGCAACATGTCATGCATACATCCCATGTCAGTGTAGCAGCTGGGATCTGCGAGCCTTAGCCCAGGCCACAGAGCCTCCCAGGATGTGCCTCTGCCCTACAGCCAGCCAACTGCCCTAACACCCCTGGAAATGAACGCCACACATCTCCAGCCCCTGCTGATGCCTCTCCTTGACATTCAATTTGCAGTAGGCCAAGCAGAAGGTGATATCACCATGAGGCTGTGTGGCTTTTGAATTGGTATAGAATCCTGCTACTTGCCAAGGAGAGATGAAGTGAAAGGGACCCCATCCCTGTTCCCTGAAGGGACTCTCAGCCCCAGAGAAGGAAACTTCCTGAAACCTTGCCTGCAGCAGACTGCTCTTGGCATCTCCCACAGTGTCCTCTAGCTTCCCCACTAATTCCGAAATAACCGCACTGACTGACACCAGACAGTGCGCACCCTTTCTCAGCAGAGGGGACTGGCTCACATCTGCCTTCTCCGTTTGAGCCTTGTGCTTAACCTTCTGGGACTCAGCTTTTCTTCATGTGTGTCAAATACTTACTAAGCAAATATTAAGTGCTGGTTGTGACCCAGTGTCCAGGCTGGACCTCAGATGGTGGTTAATACATGAGCTAAGTTCATTGAGGTACAGCAGGTGCTCAGTGGAGGTTAGCACCTGTGCTAAGGGCCCTATGACTGCCTGCCATGGAGAAGGTCAAATTTGAACTTAAGTTTTAAAAGTGTGCAGGAGTGGTGTGAACTTGCCAGACAGAGTGAATAGTGGAAAGTGTGGGGTGAGGCAGGTACACTTACTACACTGTGTAGCTTTGAGGACCAGGGTAAGCGCAGTAGAGGATAGCATCCCTCCCCAGCTGTGGGTTCTGATTCCCTTGGGAGCAAGCTATCTTAAGCTCTGTGGAACACAAAGCCTTGTCTCTTAGTAACCAGACTTTGAGGCAGCTGTAGGGAGGTGACTTGGGGCCCAAACTCAGCTGGGGTTGAGGAAGAGTATCTTGCAGCATATCTCTGAAATATCAATGCTTTGCCTGGCTCAGAAGGATGCACAGGGCTTCTGAGAGATGCTGTCTGAATCCAGGAGTTGTAATGGTGTGGGTGGGAAGCTGTCTCTTTTTCTCTCTGAGCTTAGATTTCCTCAGTTTAAGCTGTATTATCAGGGTGGGTGGCAGCAGCAAAGGGGCTTCATCCCATACCTGAGTGAGGCTACCTGGAAGAGGAGCATAAACAACCTCTCCAACTCAGAATACAGGGATGCCCCGTGCCTGCCCTGGGCAGTGAACTCCCAACTGGAGCCAAACAGACACTGGACTGACTGCCAGGCCTGAGTAAGCATCTGCCTCTGAGTTGAGAGTGGTTGATTCTGTATCATCCACACACAATCAGGATCTGGAGGGGTCTGTAGAGAGGATGAACATGTGTCCTGAAGGCAAGCGTGTACAACTGCAGGGGTGCTAGTGTTGCGACCATGGGTGATACTGACAACTGGCCTGGGTTGCTGCCTTGTTGTGTCTTGTTGCTGAAGTAAGACCTGCACTGTGGGAGCAAAGCAGCTGGGTTGAGAACAGCAGACTTCAATTTGCAAGCACTGATGAGGAAAGTAGGTGTTCCTCATCTTAGGGTATTCCTCAGACCCTGGGATGGTTTGCTCTGTGCAACCTGGAGAATGGTGTACAGTTGTCACTTCAGGATTGGAATGAGTGAATACATAAGAAGCCAAAGTAAAAAAGTAGAGATAGATAACTTATAGACAGACAGACAAATGATGATGATGATGATGATGATGATGATGATGATGATGTTGATGATGATGATGATGGACAGATAACAGATAATAGTGATAGATAGATAGATAGATAGATAGATAGATAGATAGATAGATAGACAGATGGATAACAGATAATGATGATGGTGATAGATAACAGACAGACACACAGATAACAGATAATAATGATGATGGTGATGATAGATAGATAGATAGATAGATAGATAGATAGATAGATAGATAGATAGACAAGACAGATCATAAATGGATAGATAGATGGGTTGATAGAGGATAGATGGATAGATAATTGATAGATAAGTAGATGGTGAATGGATA
>JANHMN010000002.1:236506844-236528887 GCA_030674055.1 Rhabdomys pumilio
ACAAATCCCCAGCACTGCCCACCAAGTCAAGGCCATGGGCTTATTTCTCCCACGGTGCAGTGCCACATCATTCATGTGCTCCCTGGCCAGAACAGATCAGATAGGCTCCACACAGGAGGGATGGGCCTCTCCCTGCTGTCAGCCTGTCCTAGATGCTGCAAGTACAGCTCAGCTCTGTGAGTCGGTCTTTCCATCAATCCCAAATGCAGCTAAAGGGTAAGAACACTGGTTTAATTTTTCATGAGGGCAAGCATAAAAAATTCAAACTAACTGAGCCCAGAGTGAGCATTCCAGGCACCAATAGGCCCTGACACCTGCCTCTCAAACAAACTTCACTGTCCCACCCCAGAATCCCCTCCCCAAACTTTCCAGCCCTAATTGGAATGAGGGCTGCTCTGGCTAGTGAGCCTGGGAACATCCAGGGTGAACACAGATGTCCCCTGCTTGCAAAGCCAGGAGGCCTGAGCATTTGTTTATCAGGAGGTCACTCTTAATGGTTTTAATTTTAAATTTTTCATGCTTTTCTTCATGAAAAATTTAAAAACTTTGTATTAGGGGTCATATTAAAGACGGTCTGAAGATTAAATGTTGACCCGGCCCTGCCTGGAGGACCCCAAGTATCTGCAGCACTGGCTGTGTGTGGTGCTGCCTCCTGGAGATTCTCCCCGATTTTCTTCTCTTGAGACTCCCACAGAGTGGCTGGCCCCTGCTGGGAACCTGGTAAGGAGCAATCTGTGCTGTGCTTGTCCCAGTGAGCGATCTTCCTCCTTTTGTTCCCTGTCCTGAGCTGCCACAGGACCTCAGAGGCTGGGTACATTTTAGCCCAAAGGCTTGATAGACCTTCAAGTAGGAGTCAGGTAGAATGTGTGGGGCTCAAGGCTCAAGCCTGGAGGAGGCTTTAGCTCCACATGAAGAGGTGAAGCTATGTACAGGATGGCTTTAGGGGTGGCTTTGAGATACTCCAGGGAAAATGAGGGACACTCCTCCACAGCACACAGGAGGCTCAGCATCAGAACTCGCCAGCAGGTTGAGAAAAGCATACCTGCAGAATAGCAGGAATTGGTCCAGAGCAGATACAGCTCCTCTTGTGACTGGTGATGCACAAATTCACTGTTGTCTCATAGACATCAGCCTATTCTCTGAGTTACACAGGGTGGGGGACATGGGACTTCATAAGGCTCCTAGAATATCAAGCAGGTGACCCTGGATGCCACCCAGTATAGGCAGTAGTGCTCTGAGCTGTGGACCTGCCTCTTATAACCTTTGGAGATCGGGAGAAAGAGAGGGAGAGAAAGAGATAGATAGATAGATAGATAGATAGATAGATAGATAGATAGATAGATAGATAGACAGACAGGTAGGTAAGGTAGGTAGGTAGGTAGGTAGGTAGATAGATAGATAGATAGATAGATAGATAGATAGATAGATAGATAGATAGATAGATAGAACACCTCAAATCCCCCTTGATTCCAGACTGTTCTGGCACTGGCTTTGCTCTGCTCTTAACTGAACGGATCAGATATGTTTTTGGAACTTGGAAGGGACAGAGCCATGGTGTGTGCTGCTGACTAGCTGTCTTGGGCCTTGTCTTGGGCCCCTGGTCATGTCCTTCTGGGTTGCATGGATGGGCTACAGTTGTTTATGCTGTCTATCCAATTCTTTGGAGACATGGGTTCCTTCTAATTGAGATGGTAGGGAAAATGGCTGGTATAGTTACCCGACATAATCTCTAAGCAGACATGCTATTTATGTCAGATGACCTGGGGCTGAAAGGCCCAGTCTTAAAGAGAATGTTGACTCTGTAAGGAATTAACATCCTACTTAGGGGAAGTTAAAGGAATGTGAGAGGAAGAATCCTGAGAGGGGGACACTGGTTACAGTTTGGACACAAATCCAGAAAGAAGAGTTGGAGAGTGTAGTCAGATTAGACCTGACACAGAGAGAAGGCAGAGCTGACCACTGGAGGGTAGGGGAAAGAGCTGGCAAGACTGATTGCAGGTGAGTGTGTGGGGGGATCAGAAATGAGGGCGGAGAGGTGACAGGAAGTGGAGTTAGAGGAGGGTTTGCACATACGCATGGAAAGAGCTGAGCCACCCAGTCAGGTACACAGACCTGTGAAGAATCCCCTCTGGGCAGTAGGGGCATGGTCCCAGTGACCAACCTTCAGGTTCCCCCAAAGTCACTGTGGAAAGGCCTCCAGCTCCGGAGGAATTGTCTGTGGTTCCAGAAGACACACCTATGGGTCTGGAGAATCCACAGGGCACCAAAGAGCATAACTGGAACTGGCCTGACTGTTCGTTAGGGAAGGAGTGCCTCCATTAGCAGCTGGTGGAATCCACTGGAACACCACATGAGTCTGCAGGTCCCTCATCCCCTTCCACTAACCACCCTGGGGTGCTAATGCAGTTGACTGGGGAGGACACCTCCCCTCAGTAAATGTAAGACATTCAGTTTGAATTGAGGGTCAGACCCTCAAGAAGTTGTCCAACTCTTGGTCGGCATTGCAGCTAAGCTCGGAGAATGCCCCGTTGTTTATCCAAATTCCCCAGAGTAAAAAGGTCTGCAGAAATGGAGAAAATTACTTGCACAAAACCCCGGAGTTCGTGGCTTAGCTGAGCCCTGGAGCAAGTGGAGAGCCCTGAGCTGCAAGATCGCCACAGACTGAGGTGGGCATGATTTATTCATCTCAAGACTTTGAGGAAGTGCACAGCTGAGATGAAAGAGAGGCAAGACCCACACATACTTCAAAGGGGATACTGTCTAGAGACAGGGATGGAGAAAACTAAGCACAGCGGTCACCACGTGTGTCCGCTCAGTGGTCATCTGGGAAGCAAGAACTGTAGAGGACAAAAGCAACAGAGAACGTGTTAGGGTCTGTGGGCACACACATCAGCTGTGCATACTTGTGAACCACTGAACACATCACCCGTGAAACATTGCACACCCAGTGCCCATGCATGGGGAGTGTCCGGGGAAACACGTGTGTGTCGTGCCAGCACAAAGAATCCTACATGCTTGTGAAGACCCTCCCGGGATGTATTTACAATAAAGTTAAGGAGATATTGAGTGGGGTTGAGCTGTCAATCATGTCTGTACCTGCCTTCCATGGAGTCATCTCAGGGTTTTGCTTGGCCCCTCTCCTCCTCAGAAGCAAGCCACTCGAGGATGGTCTCAGACTTTACTGGCACTGGCTTGAAAATTTTTCATTTCTGCTCTTCATAAAGCCTCTAACATTACAGTTAGCCTTGCACAAACCTGTATGTGAAGCTCCCCTCAGGCCAGTCTAGTGTCACCCAGACATCTGGGATGTTATTTGTGTTCTCCCCGACTCAGATGCTCTTGTTATAATTGTCCGAGTCCCACGGTGTCAGCCAATTTGGGAATAATGTCATTAAAGTGTCAGTAGATAAGCCAGGATCATGATGGAGAGGAGAACGGGTCTTGTGCTTGTTGTCTTTGACAACTTAACATAATCTGGTCTCAGTGAGGGGTTGGTTAGATCAAGTTGTCAGTATGCAGGTGTCTGTGGGGGATTGTCTTGATTATATATTAATTGATGTAGGAAGACTCAGGCCACCATGGGTGGCATCATTCCCTATGAGTGGATCCTTGACTGTAGCATCTTCAGAGGGGACCCTACTCTGGGCCCTGCTGATATTTAGCCCTTGGTTCTGGCATCTGGAAGTGTAAGGCATTGTACCTTTTGTCCAGATTCCTGATCTACATTGCTTTGCCTTGGCAGCTTCAGAAAGCTCATATCCTGCCTTTCGTTCTTGATGGACATCAACCCTCCTCTCAAGGCAGCAGGGCTCTGGCTATCACCAGAGGTGACAGCTACGGGTCTAAGATAGCGATGTGGTTCCAAGGGAGATCTGTCAGGCACTTCTGCAGTGTTACAGCATGAAGGTTCAGTGTCTATAATAACAGAGCACCACTCCCATGCAGTCTACGGTTGCCTGATTCTGTTCTTAGCCCTAAATGAGGCAGACCAACTTGATGGAGAAAAGCCACCCACCCCACGCACATGGCAGCCAGAAAGCACAAAGAGAAACAGAGAAGAGCTCCCCTAGGACGTACTTAGGTGACCCACTTATTCCAACCTGTCCTCGCCTCCAGAACTTTCCATTGCTTTTTAATAAAATCATCAGCTTATAAATCTGATTAGGTCAGAGCACACATAATCCACCAGCATTCAGTAGCTGGGCCCAGGAGCTTTGGACCAAGCTTTTCAGACACTATTTTTCCAAGAGGACACTTCATGCCCAAATCACCACACTATTGCAATTCTGTCTATAATTGCTCTGAAAACTCAGTTTAAACCACATTAAAGAAACATCTAAACTCACACAGGTATGCATTTATTATCCCAGCCCCCCGATTCTTCCATGCACTGACTTCACCGACAATGTTAGAAAAAGACAGGACACACAGATGGTGTCTGCTCCATCCTAGTAATTCTGGATTTCGGGAGCCATGTGCTACACAGAGGCATAGCCTTTCCCTCCCAAGGGAAGGAAAATAGATGGTACGGGAAACAGACATGTTTGCCCAGCTTCTAGAATGACTAAAAACCATGCAGTGTCAACTGTAGGGAATCAAGCAGCGGGACACTCACACATTACTGGTGGGGCATACAGATGCTGCAGCCATGCTCGGGGCAGTTGGACATTTCCTTACAAAGCTAAATGCCACCTTCTGAGATTCAGCAGCTGTGTTCATAGGTGTTGCATACAGCATACATACATACATACATACATACATACATACATACATACATACATACGGTTACAAACATACTGGTGTGAAACTTTGTCTATGGAGGAGATATGAGAAGTGACCTGGGAGCCTCCCCTCTGAAGACCTGACACCACTTGAGACATTGATACTCTCCCTGGGTAAGTTTGGGGTGGTTGGAGCCTATCTCCAAGAACTGCTAATTCTTCTGGTGACAACTAGTTTTTCTTCCTTCACTGTTGTTGTTTTGTTTTGGATTTTTTTTTATGGGCAGGGTCATTTTATTTTGTTTTTCAAAACAGGGTTTCTCTGTGTAGCCCTGGCTGCCCAGGAATTCTCTGTGTAGACTGGGCTCACCTAGAACTTAGAGATCCACCTACCTCTGCTTTCCAAGTCCTGGGACTAAAGTTGTATGCCACCACCACCTGGCTTGGTGGCGATTTCACTGCTGTGTTGGTAAAATGTTAAAGCAGCTTCTAATATCCCATCGTCTTTTACAAAGCCCCTTCTCAACCACCATTTTTCTAGTGCTTCTCAAGCTTTTAAGATTAGTCCTGAGTTATTTTTGACTTGAGGGATCTCATCTAGGATTAGAGCCTCAGGTTAGAATTTTCTGGAAAGTATATTCTCTCTCTCTCTCTCTCTCTCTCTCTCTCTCTCTCTCTCTCTCTCTCCTTCTCTCCTCATTTGCAACTCATTCAAGATCAACTGCTTTTTTTCTTTCTAATTTCCTGAAATTACACCATGTGGTCAATGTGGTTTAGACAATCTTCCAGACCAGAGAGGCAAGACTACCAAGGAGAGTGCAGTCTCTGAGGTAAGATGAATCCCGGGGGAAGGATGCACAGATGTGGGACTGAGGAGACAGCTAAGTAGGTAAAGTGTTGCTGAGTAACCTTGATTTTGAATCCCAGCACCCAGGCATGGTTCCATATGTTTGAATCCCAGTGCTAGGAAGACAAAGATGCAGACAGGCAGATCCCTGAGGCTCGTGGCCCAGCCAACCTGATGGCATCAGTAGCCCCAGATTCCAGTGAGAGACTCTTGAGGAATGGCACCCAAGGTTAACCCTGTCCTCCACCACATAAGAATACCTACATACACATGTAACCTAACACATCATGGTACACATACCCACACATGCAAAATATAAAAATAAAAACTTCATTGTCTTGATTAACCACTGAGCTGTATGTATGTCAAAGCCCAAATTCAGGTATGTGCATCTCTGTTGACTAGGGCACTTCTGCTGGCTCCACAGGACAGAGCTAATGTCTTCATTGGGTGGGTGGTTGCAAGCCTCTTACACAGAAATACAGTGGTTGCTCAATGGACGTGCATGTGATAGAGTTGCCCTCATCCTGCTCGCAATTAGCAGAGTTTCTACATATGAATCAACCCTCTGCCTCCAGAGATCATCAGGGAATGTCAATTCGGGAACCCAGAGAAGCAACGCTCATCCAGACTTCCATTTGGAGATAAGAGAATAAATCCAACTAAGATGGAAACAAGACCAGAAATATGAGGGCAGTATCTCCCACTACTCCAATCTTGTAGTCCATCCATTCCCATTCCCGTGCAAGCTCTGTGTTAGCACCGAGCTGCAGGAGTCAATGAGTAATTATTTTTGGCTTAAGTACCTTCCTTGACCATCCTGCCTGAGCCCTCTTAGTCTAGAGAATGCCCTGGGGGCTGGTGAGGACCCTCCTACTACATTTCACTAAAGCAAGCTACTATATTGTGTTATAAGCAATTATAGAATCGATTAACCTAAATAACAAGATTATTATAAAATAAAAAAAAAATCAGGAAAGTGTTTAAAGTTACTGAATAACCTTCTTAGGTAGGCAGTGTTTAAGGTTACTGAATAACCTTCTTAGGTAGGCAGCACGTGTAACATCTGATTAAATTGACTTATTTCCTCTGTCATGTGATCCCACGAAACAGAAAGATTCATACTTCAGTCTTTCCTGGTCACTCCCATCCCTTTCTACCCATGAGCCTTTGCTCCTGATGTTTTTGAATTGACCTGTCTCCACTCTGGTCTATTCCTCATCTCTCCACCAACCTTACTCCCTTTGGGAGCTGCCTGACTTGTCTATGTATCCCTCAGCAACAGTCAGCTAGTGCCCTGCCCCAGGCTGGGGTTTGCTCAGGCTGATAATTTCCTTATCTCTTGTCTTATTACAGGACTTGTTTCCATCTGAAGCCACCCCTGATTTCTTGGGAAAGCATGAATCTTGTCTTCTATAGTGTAGGACATCCTCTAGCAATGCCTGGAAGATGGAGACTCGGATACACAACAGAGGATCCATTATTTGGGTCTCGTGTCGGTGACACTAATTGGCCCTACAAAGAAAAGGGCCAGGACGGTCTCTCCCTCCCTCTCTACATATACCATCACAAATGAAAGAGGCTACAGAGGTTTAATTCCACCTGGGCTGCTGGGGAAAGGTAACCTAATCTCTCCAGTGTGAAGAAGACACAGTCGGCTGATCCTGGAGTTTAAGCTGAGCCTGCAGGTTCATGGGAAGGTTTTCTGCTTGGGCTCAGCAATGCTGAATGATGAAGGAGACTGCGTACAGGGATGCATGGCTGGGTGATTCCTAGCCTCAGATAAAACCCGGTCCTTTGTCATCAAAGTTTCCCTGAAGTTGGGACATTATTTTTCAACCTAGCTGTGCCTGTGTGGTGTTCTCATAGGCTCACCCGTGGCTGCTTGCGTTTGTTTTCACTTCCAGGCCTTGAGACAATTACTGCAAGTCTCTGTTTGCTCATCCAGAAAACTGAGGAGGTATAACAAATGTTAATTGCCTGACAAGTGGGGTTGGTCCCGTATTAAATGAATTAAGAGTACAGACCGAGCAGAGGTTAGCCCGTAGAGCATACACAAGGAAGCTGGCTAAGACTCTGACCGTCATCAAAGTACATGAGTCATGCAGGTCCCCATAGGTGCTCAGGGACAGGGATCAGAGAGGATGAGCTCCTCCAGGTTCTAGGTGGGCAGCGCTGGAGGGCACAGCTTGGAGGGTGGGGGCATTAGTCAGTTCCATGGCACTGTGATAAGACACCTGCCAGAGACATCGTAAGGAGGAAAGATTTATTTAGTTTTGCTCATAGGCTCCAGAGGGTCTCGGTACAACGTGGTGGCAAAGGCAGAGGCGTGGCGATGTTCACGAAGGCCAGAGTATGGAGAATGGCAAGAAAGGGAAGCACCTTTGTCATGATGGACCATGAGACAAGAAGGCAGAACAGAGCCAGAAGTGGGAATAACTTTCAAAGACCTGTCCCTAGGGACCTATATCCTCCCAGCCAAGTCCCACCTCTTAAATGTCCCCAGATAGCACCAATATCAAAGGATCAAGAGGCCAGAACATGGACCCCCGTGGGATTGTTCAGACTCAAGTCATAACAGAGACACAGGAGTGGGTGGGCAGACCACTGTTCACTCAGGAACATATAGCACCCACATCATGAACCAGAAAGGTGGGACTGGAAGCCAGGACAGAATACAGATGCTACTAGTGGAATCTCTCAGCATGCAGACCCTTCTAGCCTGTCACAGACTGAGGCCACTTTCCTTGATCCTTCAGCTGTGTGATTTTGAAGGTTTCTGATCTAGCCCAGAGCAAAGAGGCTGGCTCTGGCATGCACAGCAGTGTGTGTACCAGGAGAACGGAGCCAGCTGAAGGCTCTGTATGTTGGGGCTAAGGCTCATAAAATCTGATGAAAATGCAAGCTGGACAGAGCAGAAGCTGACCTGACAGGCACCTTGAGCCTTCCTGTGTCCCTCAGAACTTTCCCCTAGACATAGTTCCTTCTAGTCTAGCCTGTGTTTATTGCTTCCCAGGCTCCAGGGCCAACCAGTGGCCTTGAAGCTCTTTACATCCCCCATGTTAGGAGCCTCTTCACTCATCTGCATTCTCCCTGAGCTCTCAGGGATCCCCGGATCAAAAGGAGAAGAGCCATGTCTGCTAAGATGACGCTCTCTAATATTGATTCTCCATGCACAGAGGTCAGAGGTGACAGCAGTTATATTATGAGGCTTTTAAAAAATGATTATATTTTATTTATAGTTGTATTGGGACATCTGGACACCTGCCAGAGTATGTACGTGGAAGTCAGAAAACAACCTGTGGGAGTTGACTCTCTTCCTATACCACGTGGGTCCCATGTCTTGAAGTAGGGTCCTCAGACTTGTCAGGAAGTCCTTATCCACTGAGCAGTCTCACCTGCCCTGCCTCCCACAGATGGTTAAAGCCCCCTTTCCCTTGCCTCATCTGTGTGTCTGACAGGGGACTGGGTTCTCATCTCAGCAGCAGCTGGAAATCCCAGGCAGAAATAAAATCCCAGCATTGTGGAGGGACCACACCTGAAGATGCAGTATTCCTGGAGAAGGCTGTGTGTGCATCCTGCTGCCTCGGCTTCACCTCCCTCTGCTCTTCCTGATTGGAGAGGACAGTGCTGTCTGGTGGCATTTACTGCTTTTGTGGGTTTGTGGGATTGCTGCTTTTCATTTTGTTTTAGTTTGGTTTGGTTTGTTTGTTTGGGGGATTTTTGGTTTTGTTTTTTATTTTTGTTGTTGTTTTCATGGCTGAACTCAAAACTCCATTTTGTATGTGTAACTCTGGATCCCACTGCCAAGTCAGGAAACGCTTCTCTGAGGTCTTGGATGACAATATTTTAATACTTTTAAAAAGGAACCAGCCTATCCCCCTCTGTGTGTGACTATCCCACACCAAGGAAGATGTGACCCTTGAAGTCTGGCTGTGGGTTCTCATGGATGTGGCTGATTTTCTAGGATACCAGATTGTAAGTCAGAAGGAGCCTGGGGCTTGGGACTCTGCCACACGCTTGCTCTAGACACACAGTCTACCCTGTCTCTTCTCTGTATCTTCAGTGGCTGCACAGCTATTGGGGAGGGATGATGGAGCCCCATGTGACTCTGAGATAAGTTGTCATTTACTTTAAGACCTGAGGAATCTGTCCTTGAACAGCGCTCTGCGAGCCCCTCCCTGACTGCTATGCTGAACTGAGGAGAGTGGGGGTGGGGCGTGCATAAAGGAAGAGGTAGGTCTGAGAATGACTTGTATTTCTTTTGTAGTTTTCTGGGAGTAAAACAAATTATATCGCCATAGAAACTTCATTTTCTATATATTCCTCAAGAAGTTTCTCAGCCACTCGGAAACTGTACGGAGATAGGATCAAACACAGAGCACAATTTAAACCTAGTTAAATAGAATCTGATTTATATTCCTGAACCCAGAGACCAGACCGTGTATTAATAAACCATCTCTGGGGGAAAAGCGAAGTTAACATTCCAAAACTTATCCCAGGCTGCACCTTCCGCCATTTATCATGGACGTTCAAATTCCCCACGGCGCTCGGAAGAGAACATTTGCTTTGCAGAAAGTCGGATAATATCAAGTCCGAGAGCTTCATTTCTCTGCGGGGAGGATGCACACACCAGAAGATATCTTAGGGCTAAAAATCCAGCGAGATGTGCTGCTGGCATCGTGCTGGTGCTGGCTGAAGGCCTGGCAGGGGTCTCCCTGCTACAGTTGTAGCTACCATCAGCTGGAACCAATGCAAGCACAGTGTGCTTGGATGTGTGGCTTCAAACACTTCCCTCACACACAGGGCAGTGGTGCATGAGGTAATTCGTGGCACCGTTTCACACTAGCTTTGTGCCTGGCTAATCTAAATTTTAATAGCTTAGCAAGACATGACACTAAGAACAATGTCCAATACCCATCATGCAGTGGGCCCCCACATGCTTGGCAACTGATTCATCACCAAGCAATGTAATCTGCTTCCCCAGTCTCCCCTGCTGACTGGGGAAGGAGCTAGAAAAGCATCACAGCACAGGGGGTGGGGAGATGGGATGTGGCTGGAGGAGTCTGTTTGAAGAGGAGGAAGCCAGCATTGTTTCCTGGAGAAATATCCTCCTCTTCATGTTCTGCATCAAAGAGATGAACATGATCTTGGAACCAACGGCACTTGCAGAATGAACATCCTTTCCTACCAGCTCTAAGGTAGGCTTTGAGAGGGTCACGTGATTTGGCCCAAACTCAACCTGGCTGGCTGTCATATGGAGACCGCTACTAGTGAATGCTGTCCTTTTAAAATCCGAAGTAGCTCTGAGCATTGAAAGAGACCCTCATAAGATGGAGCCACTCAGTGGTGCATCATGGGAGAGAGAGCTGACCTAGTCCTGCCCCACCCTGAGAATGGATACGAGTGGGAGGCTGACCAGCGAGAGAGACTTCTTTAGTAGCCTAAGTTGGAGATGCCTCTGTAAACAAACCCTTTTATAAGCAACCATAGTCAAACTCACTGGTTTTCCAAACTATGTTTGGGTAGAATCTTCTCTTTGGTCTGCTGGTGGTGCTCTGCCTGAGATAAGTAGACAATTGCTCAGGTCTCCCCCAGGAAAAGTTATTGCAATACTAATCCAACGTCCTGGAAAGGAAGACTATTCAAAGTGGCCCTGACACCACCTAAGAGTCATATTCCTGGCTCTCTTCACTTCCAGATGGGTGTGATCTCAAAGGAAATAGGAGCTACTCAGCGGACTGTCTCCACTAGACATGATTGTCAGCATCTTTAGTGTAGCCAATGCATCCAAGCCAACTGAAACCCCAGTGTCAGTGCACCAGCATGACCTAGTCTGCACTTACCCTGACGCCCTGGGCATTAATTTAGCTTTGTACAACTCCAGGGTTCAGTAAGGATGAAGCAGCAGGTGTTGGCCATGTTCTGGCTGTTCCTACTTCTCAGGTTGTCCACATCCCCCAGCCCCTGGTGGCCTGGGAGGCTCTGAGCTATTGTTGCTCAGGTGCCTGAGGGGATGTTCCTAGAGTAGGACTCAAACAGTTTTGCCATCAGAAAGAAGGATCTAGTCTGGGGATGGAGATGACAGAAGAGTCACTATCCTCACATGGTTCCACACAAGGGTGCGCTGTCACCACGGTCTGTTCTTGTTGCTGTGACTTTGACCACCTGGGTTAACTGATGCAGATGGGCGTGGACACGTGGCCTATTGGACACATGGCCTATTGGACACGTGGCTTATGATAATGCTGGTGATCTTCCCTCTCAGGCCTGTGGTAATGCTGATGGTCTTGCCCATGAGGATTATGGGGAAGCTCTCTCTTGGCTCCCTCTTGCTGACTTTCCCACACTGTCCTTGCAGCCCACAGTTGGAGTGGTGGGGTTCATGCTTTGAAAATGGATTAGTGCCATCATTTGGGGGCTCTTCTACACACAGATATCTCTTTCCATCAATGTCAGTATGGACTCACATAAATTACTAAATAAATTTCAGACTGCTATCAGATACCGTTTTATACATTTTGTTCCAGCTGCTCTTCCCTTTGTCATTGGTGACCTTCAAATTCCCCCATTATCTTATCATGTCTCCATTATTCACACCGAGGACCTTATTTAAAGGACACTCTTGTTTCCAGACCCTACAAGGTGTTCCAGGCTCATTCTGCCATTTCTTGCCTGTTATTTCAGTCTGAGCATTGGCCATTTCTCTCTTTAACCCTGAAGAACAGTCAGAGCAGTGTGTGGGAGACAATGTTGGCATCTGACACTGTTCTTTATCCTGGAGAAAACTCCAAGATGCAGACCATGCTACATCCAATTTTCCATTTTCACCGAGTGTTTAGGAGATGGGAATTATCCTCCCAGGTGTCATGCATGGGGTGGCCTAGTAAGATGCTGGGGAGGAGGGAATCAGACTATGGCAGTTCGGGTGTCCTCTCCTTTGCTTTCTGCTTTGTGGTACCATATGTTATCTGTCTTGGACATAAACAGCAAGACTGGAGAGTTCCTGATCCTCTGGTGTGGCTGAGCCTCTGGTGTGGTGAGCTAAGCTTCTGGTGTGGTGAGCTGAGCCTCTGGTGTGGTGAGCTGAGCCTCTGGTGTGGTGAGCTGAGCTCAGCACACTGTGATTTAGCGGGTGGTGATGAAGACAGTAGGATTACCTCTTGGATGACTCAGTCTCTGTGACCTTAAACTCATTTCAGCATGTCCTCAGACCCTTTGAATGTTCTCTGTGTGTAGACATCTCCCATCAGAAGTCATCCATTCTGTGCATCCAAACACCCCAACATCATCATAGAAGCGTCCTGTGGCTCCTGCAGAAGGCCTGGACAGACTAATTTCCCTCTACATTCAATTCAATTAACTCAGCGGATAGCAGGGCTGGCGCTCTGCACTCTAGCGGGGCTGGTTTAGTGCCATCGCCATTAGCCTTAAATGAGGCCCTGAAGGACAATTTAATTCACATCCCAAACACTGCTATATTGTGGACTCAGGGGTGTGATTCCAGGGAAAGGTGAGACATAGAGGTTTGAAAATAAGTCCAGTTCCATCCATCTTTCTGCAAACAAGATGATTTTATCCTTCTCTACGGGCAGGTAACTCCACATACCGTCCACATCTTTGCTGCTCATCTGCTGTGACAAAGCAGCACCTATGACCATTCTATTAATCGGCTGCTGGGATCCATGTGTACTCAACATGGGTTTGCATGTACCTCTGTGCTGTGTTGACTTAGAGCCCTTGGGGTGCATACACAGGAGTGGTGGAGCTGGGCTTCGCATTAAAGTAAGCCAGATTCACTGGGAAAGGTGGGTATGGTTTTGCTTTCACTGTGAATCCTAAAGTGCACATGAATACATAAAGCCACACAGACTGGGGAAGAGGAGGAGGTCAGGAGATCAGGAAGTCAGCAGGAGGAAAGGAGAAGAACAGGGTGGGGAGGTATGAAGGGCTGGATGTGGTCTTAACTGAGAGGAATGAGCTTTTAAAAAATCCCATTCTTATGTACAATAAATCCACACCATTGACATTTCATTAGAGGTTTGCCTTCTGAGGCTAGAGCTGCCTCACCCCATCACTGAGGATTTCCCAGCAGTATCTTTGCATAGGTCCCCCAGGTTCAACTTAAGCAATACTAGGGATTGAAAATAACCCCAAAGCCTCACTGTGTATGTTTCAGCTCCATCTTGCATTTCATCCCACTCAGCTGCAAGACAACCTTCTGGTCCAACTTGGATCGTCACAGATATGTCCCAGGTGTGGTGGGGACATTGTCTTGAGCCAATGTTGTCTCTCGTTCCCTCCCTCCCTCCCTGCTTCCCTTCTCCCCTCTGACATAAAGAGAGCATAGCATCTGAACACAACAAAGGAAGTGTGGAGCAAGCTGTTTGAACAGGGCACCATTTAGGACTAGTTTAGGGGATGGATATGCATATGTGTAGACTGTTCACGTGTACTTGTGCATGTTTATGTGTGATCATCCATGCAGGTGTTTGCAGAGCCCTGAGATCGACTTCTGTATCTCCCCTGTCACTCTCCACACTGTTTGTTTTGTGACAGGTGCTCTCACTGAACCTGGAGCCTGCATTTGCATTTGGTTCTCTCTCTCTCTCTCTCTCTCTCTCTCTCTCTCTCTCTCTCTCTCTCAGAACAAAAGTTACAGACGGACATAGCCACGCTGGCATTTATGTGCCTTCTAGGGATTCAGGTTCTCGAGCTTGTGAGCCAGACACTACACCCTCAGAGCACTCGTTCCTGCTCCTGTGAGGATTGTTTTTATGTGAAACAAAGCTCACTGTTTTTTTCCACTGTTTGTTAATTTTGAAAAAAGTCTGCAGAAGTAAGAAATCAAAAAAGCATGATGCACAGAAAGAACAGGTAAGTGAAAATAAAAAGAAAGATAAAACACACAAAGCAGGAATATATAGGAATATATGTATTCTGAATTATAAATTATATATATATATATATATATATATATATATATATATATATATATATATTCTAAATTCAGAAATATGATATATTTTACTATGAACCAGCAAACACTATGGTGTGGGTGGCTAATGGACTCAGACAGCTGGCAGAAGCCATTAGAGCTATCCAAGCATTTGGTAATTTCTATACCCAGTTCTCTTGATATGGACATCCCAGGGGAGAATCTCCAAAGCTAAACCATGTTCTATGTCACGAGGAATGTAGTTTCCTAGCCGAGAAAGACTCAAACTCAGACCCTAAGGAGGAGGGAATCAAATTCTGCCTGGCTGAGGTGAAGAGCCTTGGCCAGTGGCGCTGTTCTGTAGCAAAGAAGATGTACAGCCTTGCACTGGCTCTTTAAGCTCTACTGCAATGACCATAAAGTCAGCTATCTGATTATTTTTCTATTGTCACGATGAAACAGTATGACCAAGGAAACATTTAAAAAAAAAAAAAGAATTTCCTTTGAGGCTGCAGAGGTTAGAGCCTATGATCATTGTGGCAGGAAGCATGGCAGCAGGCGAGCAGATTTGACACCAGAACGGTAGCTGAGAACTTACATCTTGATTCACAAGCAAGAGGCATGGAGCTAGCTGAGAATAGTGTGGGCTTTTAAAACCTCGGAGCCACCCACAGTGACTCACCTCCTCCAAAAAGGCCATACCTCCTGATCTTTCCTAAACAGTTCTACCAACTGGAGACTAAACACTCAAACATATGGGCCTATGTAGGTTGTTCTCATTCAAACCACCATCTTGCAGGAAGTGTGTTACCTTCTACGAGCCCCCTAAACTCTGGCATTGACAAACAGGAGTCCTCTGTTGGGCTCAGGAGCTTGACATCAAGATGTGAGCTGGAGCTGAGATGGATACAGCTTGCACAGAAGTGGCAGTCATTTCCCTGACTGGTGGTTGGTTCTGGATAGTTAGTCTCCAACACCCCACTCCACTTCTGATACCAACTTCTATGTTGGACAGGTGTGAAGACACCATGATCAGTGTGTCTCTTATAAAGGACAATATTTAACTGGGGTTGGCTTACAGTTTCAGGGGTTCAGTCCATTATCATCATGGTGGGAAACATAGCAACATCCAGGCAATGGAGGAACTGAGAGCTCTGTATCTTGTGCTGAAGGCAAACAGAGGAAGACTGTCATCCTCAGGCAGCTCGGAGGAAGCTCTCTCAAAACCCACCCCACAGTGACACACTTCCTCCAACAAGGCCACACATCCTAATAGTGCCACTCCCTGGGCCAAGCATATTCAAACAATCACATTCCACTCCCTGGCTCCCATAGGTTTGTTCAAAACATATGAGTTTGGGGGGGGGCGGGTATACTTAGCTACAGCATAATGCAAAGTACATTTAGTCGAGCTCAAAAGTCCCCATAGTCTATAGCAGTCTCAACAATGCTAAAGGCCCAGTGTTTTTATCCATGTGACCATAAGACACTTTTCAGAGGCTCATCGCAGCAGACCACGCCCTTCTAAGGTTAGCTGCTGCAGTGGTTAACATGATTGATAATTCTTCTCGAATTACCTGGAAGACAAACTCTTGGGCATGCCCATAAGGAAGTCTTCAGATCAGATTAACTGATGTAGGATACCCACCCTAAATACTGGCAGTGTAGTCCCAAGAATTGGGGCCTTGTACTGAATGAAAATGGAGAATTCAGTAGAGCACCAGCACCAGCCTCTCTGGTGCTGACTCCCCGTGTAAATGATTTGCTCCTTCACACTCCTGCAGCCATGCCTACTCTAGCATGAAGGACTGCACCCTCCGACTATGAGCCTGAGTGACCCCTTTCTTCCATAAGTTGCTTTTGCCTGTTACTTTGTCCCAGAGATACTAATAGTAACGGTTGCAGCTGCATTCAGTAAATTCAGTCACTTGTTGGGGAATGCATCTCCCAACATCTGCAAACCGCCTTTGATTTCCCTCTGCAACACAACCAGATCCCAGGAATGGCATCTGCCTTCTCTCAGGCTAACCTCCTTTCAGTCAGAGCAGGTACAGAGAGCAGCACCATAGAGTGCAGCAGCTTCAGATCCCACCAGTACATCTGCCCCTCAGGCTGCTGCAAAAATCATGAAGGCTCACTTGCTGAAAAAAAGGCATGAAAGAAGGGGTTGCCACCTCAGGCTCTGGCCACAGAAGCATAAGTACGGCCACTATCTGGGCTCCATTTTCTCTGTGCAGAAGGTCCTGTGGCTGATGTGTTTACAGTCTACTTGGGGAGGAGGCCACTGTCTTAGAGTTTTACTGCTGTAAATAGACACCATGACCAAGGCAACTCTTATAAGGACAACATTTCATTGGGGCTGGCTTACTGGTCCAGAGGTTCAGTCCATTACTAAGGTGGGAGCATGGCAACATCCAAGCAGGCATGGTGCAGGAGTTGCTGGGAGTTCTACATCTTCATCTGGAGGCTACTAGCATAATACTGGCTTCTAGGCAGCTAGGGTGAGGGTCTTAAAGCCATGCCCACAGTGACACACCTACTCCAACAAGGCCACACCCACTCCAACAAGGCCACACCCACTCCAACAAGGTCACGCCTACTCCAACAAGGCCACACCCACTCCAACAAGGTCACGCCTACTCCAACAAGGCCACGCCTACTCCAACAAGGTCACGCCTACTCCAACAAGGCCACGCCTACTCCAACAAGGCCACACCACTCCGTGGGCAGAGCATAAGCAAACCATCACAGCCACTGTTGCCGCCCTCCCCTGAGCCAGGGAGCATTCATTACCCACATTTTTTCCAGGTGCTTCTACTTCTGGAATCTTCTGTGTATTTTTTTCCCTTTCTTTTTAACAATACACTGAACATGAGCATCCCTTGGCAGTCTTCAGGTGCCCTGGTGAGAGTTGATTTTGTTTTCTTTCTTTCCAATATTAAACAAAGAAAGCAATTTGAGGTTACCAGAGCATCTTCCAGGAGCTCTTGTGGGGTGCAGGAGAGAGGGTAGAGCAGGAAGAGCTGATCAGAACTGGGAAGATGCTTTCTCTCTCTGCTTTCTCATGTGCACTGTGCTAAGTGAGAACTCTGGCAAGACTACCCTCCTCACACAGTTTCTTCTACTACATCATACGTGGGTCCCTGAGGGCTTCAGACAGCAGGCAGGCTTTGCTCTCCATGTCATCCCAGAGGCTGCACTGAAACACACTTGAAAATCACAGATCAAAACAGGAAGAGGAGCCCTGTCCTGTCCAACCCTCAGAGAGGAAGGGGCACAGAGATGTTACACCCAGTTTAATTTTTATTGGTCCAGCCATCCATCTTTATTTTAGAAATAAACGTGAAACACTCATATTTTTGGAAAGGGAATAATCACCCCTCCCCACACACTCTTGGGACCCAGGGATGACTATGGCCTGGTGTGTATCCTACCCTGATTCACAGCTGCCTTTACTGCATGCGAAGCAGTGCCCTGAGAGAGACTCAAGGGCTGCCTTGAGTGGAAACTTCACCGCGCTCTGAGAGCCAGTGAAGGTGAATGGAAGAAACGGAATGGAGATGGAGAATGTGCTGAAGTCTGGAGAACTCCAAAGCCCTGGGGAGCAACGAGAATCAGGGCTGCTAAAGAACGCACAAGCACACAACATGCAGGACAGACATACGTGTGTGCACGCACGTGTGTTCACACATACACACACAAAATGAACATATACAAATATAACACACACAGCACACAATACACATCACACACACACACACACACACACACACACACACACACACACACACACACCATCATCACCACCATAAGAACTGCAGATAGAAGGAAATGGTCCAAACTGGGAAGATGTCTCAGTTGGTCAAGTGCTTGCCTTGCAAGCATTAGCACCTGAGTTAAAGCCCAGAAACCAACAACAAAAAGAAGACTCAGCTGGACATGGTGGCTGGAGTCTGTAATCCCAGCACTGGGTGAGGCTGTCAGAAACAAGAGCATCCTGGGAGTGTGCAGACCAGCCCATCTAACTAATTGGTGGGCTCTGGGCCAGTGAAGGACCTGACTCCAGTTTTAAGGCAGAATGCATGAAGGAGCAGCAGCTGAGGCTGCTCTCTGACCTTTGCAGGCACATACATGTGAATGCAAAGATAATTTTAAACAATAAGGAAAGAAAAATAAAGCCTCAGGTAATAGCCTATGGTGAAACTCCTCCAATTCTCCCAAGGTCAAGGAGACAAGGGTGGTTGTTCAAGGCCTCAAGTCAACCAAGTAGGAAGTTCTGGTCTGAGGCACTGGGAAATCCCAGGAGGATGACTCAATTAGACAAGAGGACATGGACAGGCTCTCTTAGGAACAAAACCCTTCAGAGACTCTGTCTCCCAAAGGTGAGACCTAATAAACGATGTCAGTAAAATACAGACACAAAACCAGCGTACAGAAACCAGCGCGTTCCAATCTGCTAATGAGGCACCATCTGAAAAGGAAATTAGAAAGGCAATTCTGTCTACAGCAGCATTGCATCTCAGAGAATAATGTACTTAGGAATTAGCTTATCCAAAGAGGTAAAAGGCGAGCAGTGAAAGCCATAGAACACCACGGAAGCTCGCTCTATTGTGATAACATACTTAGGATATAAAACTCTCCTTTTCAACCATTTTTAATGTGCTGCTCATTAGCCTTAAATACACCCTCATTGCTGCCCAACGAACTTCCAGAATGATCTCCTCTCCCTCCTCCCCTCCTTCCTCCCCTCCCTCCTCTCCTCCTTCATTCCCTCCTACATCTTCTTCCCCCTCCATCTTTCCTCTAATCAGGTCTCCTCCTTGTCCTTTTCTCCTTCCTCTCTTCCTCCTTCCTCTCCCTCCTCCTCCTTCCCTCTAGTCTGACCCTACTTCCTCCTCCTTTCCCTTTCCCCCTCTTTCTTCTCTTGTGTAACACAAACGCTGGAGAACTCTTAGGCTGCTCCCTCCTTTATTCTGCTGCCCCATCTCCTTTAGCAACATACAGGCCCAGTGAGAGATGAACTCAGCAGAGCCTGTCACCACCCTGCTCCACGGATAAAGCAGGGCATCTGGACCACCCTCAGTTCTTGAGCTGAGTCCATTCATATCCAGTCAGATCCTCTTTCAGTGTTTCCCCCTCAGCATGCCTGCTCTCCTTCACCACCTCGTCCTTCAGCTAGCTGGAATCTCGCTCTGTCTGAATCTAAGCTCAAGGCCACCTCCTCTGCCATGTCCCCCTGTTGCTCTCACAGACTAAACATGACTGTGTCATTTGAGCTGACTCCCAAGTAGTTGAAGCTGGCTTTCTATGTTTGCCACAGAGGGTCCTTACTTCTCTCTGTAGCCTCCCAAGGACAGGGGTCTTCCCTAATTTGCTGGATGCTGGACTCAGTGTGGCAACCTTCTATTTGATGAGATTTGATGACTTGACTGACTTCCACTGTGATGGGTGTATGCAAGCAACTCAAAATTGGCTGGCCTTGACTCCTCCTCTGCTGACTCAGCAAACCCATAAACTACCTGGATTTGACTGCCACAAACCCTAGGCCACTCCTCCAACCCACCTGCACTCTCTGTTCCTTTTGCTGACAGTGGCCTTCTGGCCTTGCTGGTCTATGAGTGGCTGCTAGGAGTTAGAACTTTGTCTTAGTCAGGGTTTCTATTCCTGTGCAAACATCATGACCAAGAAGCTAATTGGGGAGGAAACGGTTTATTCATATTACATTTTCACCATGCTGTTCATCACCAAAGGAAGTCAGGACAGAAACTCACACAGGGCAGAAACTTGGAGGCAGGATCTGATGCAGAGGCCATGGAGGGATGTTACATACGGGCTTGCTTCCCCTGGCTTGCTCAGCTTGCTTTCTTATAGAACCCAGGACTACTAGCTCAGGGATGGCACCACCCACAATGGGCCCTCCCGCCTTGATCACTAATTTAGAAAATGCCTTACAGCTGGATCTCATGGTGGCATTCCCTCAAGGAAGGCTCCTTTCTCTGTGATGACTCCAGTCTGTGTCAATTTGACATACAAAACCAGCCAGTACAAACTTCCATGAGAATTGCCTTTCCTCTTGAAGCCCCTGCCTCTTGCCCTGCCATAAAATTGCCTCAGAAGGCTCAAGCTGCCTCTTGGAGCATCGGTTAAAATCCATTTATTGCCACATGTGATCATTTGGAGACTGTCCCCCATTGCAGGATGGAACCTTCTCCAGGTCCTGCTGTGTATAACACAGGAGTCAGGTTCAAGGGGGACACACTAAATATGGGCGTCCAGGTCCCAATGACGGGTTAGGTCTACAGCAGCATGCTTGAGTGCTGTTAACTGAGGGAGACACTGATATTTGTGTCAATGCTGAGCTTTTCTCTGTTTAGAAGAATGTAAGAGCAAGATAGGAAAAGAAGCAGTTTCAAAGGAAACCAGCTGCTTGGTTTGATAAATTAATCACAGATATAGAGGACTGTTGCTGTGATATGTTGCCCTAGGCCAAGACTAGATAGATACAGACTTGGTCAGCCTCACTGGGGTCCTGCACCTCACACCTGGCTAGCATCATCTCTTTCTGGACCTCACTCAGTGATTCGTTTGGCTCCCGGCAGATAGTCGCTTTTGTTCACACTCCACAATAAACACACAGAGCTTGAGGAAAAAGACGTCTATTTTTTTCTACACAACGCACTTCAAACAAGAGGGAAAAAAAACCAAGCTCATTATTAGCCCTCCCCAGGCTGTGCGATAAAGAACTGATGTGACCAGGTTAAACCTTCGAGGTGTGATTAGTGAAATCAGACTGGGCCTCCATCTTGTCATCTCTCCTTACGATTTGCTAGGAAGAAGAATCGTGGCCCCCAGTGATCAAATTATCCGAGTGAAGAGTTCTTCCCTGCCATTGCTCACATCATTCTGGAGCACAGCATAGTCAGGAAAGATGCTGAGGCTGACTAAGAACTTACTCTTCCAAGGGACTTGAGTTCATGCTCAGCCATGTTTCAGTAAAGGCAACACCCCTAAAGGAGTGTGATACAGACCAGGTATCTCAGGTAGTGTCTATCCTCATGGGCCCCATCCTCTCAGTCAAGAGAAAAACAAGCCAGGCATCCTGAATCAGATGTACCTCTCAGTGGATGCCTGGCCTCCTGAAACTCCCTAATTGTTCTGAATTCTCGTTAAATTGGTACAGAGCAATTTGTCACTCTCGCTATATGGGCTGAACACATGTGGATTGTTTGACTTAGGATGACCACGCGTTTATTGATTTCCATGACAAAATGTCTCATTACATTGTCCCAGAGGCCTCTTCAACAATTACAAATGTTAATAAGAAAATCGCTATCCTCTGACCCCGAAATGCTCATCTCCGGTCGGTGTCAGCAACAGCAGATGAGTTCTAATGCTCATCACTGGGAACTAGTTTTCATCCTCAGAGAGTCTTTCTGAAGTCACCCACATCCTGTGGTCCAAGATGACCTTCCTGTCCCAACAGCCACTGGGTAGCACACATCTGCACCCTAATGATTAGGTTTTCGAGGAGAGAGGG
>JANHMN010000002.1:236532619-236554950 GCA_030674055.1 Rhabdomys pumilio
CAGTATAGTCTGAGAGTGGAATCAGTATAGTCTGAGAGTGGAATCAGTATAGTCTGAGAGTGTAACCCCTTGCAAAGGGCTTCCCTCAGCTCAATCACCATCACTATCAAATGTCCTGTCCAGCAGGACATTAAACAGAGGTTCGGGGAGGTCATCTGAAAGAGAGCGGGGATGGGGAGGATACAGGCAAAGATGAAAAGAATGGTGATCTGTCTATAGGCTGATCAAATCTCAATTTTTACTTTTTCACACAGGGGTTATATACACAAAAAAGGCAGGATGTGGGGGAAGGGGATGACACAGGAGCATAAGTGTTTAGGGTTAGTACAGATATCTTCCAGAACAGAGTATCAGCTGGGTGAAGTTTCAGGGGACAGGTCACCCTGACTCCACCTATGATTCACTTGTCCCTATCTAAGTTGATATTATCCATCAAGGTTACTTATCTATGAGGTTTATGACTGAGACCCAGCAGCTTTCCACTAAAGCTGCTTGTTTACAATAGCTTCTAGTCATCTGTTTCAAGGTTTTTTCGCAGAGACTCAAGACTTTGTGCTAGCAGGCTGGCTTTAAGCCTATGGTTGATTCCAGGCCTTCAGTGTACAAGCAGAGATGCCCCTGACATCAGAACATCGTTGGGCTCTCCTATCTGGATCTTGGTGGTGAGAGGTTGAGAATCCTCCATGCTCTCTGACTCTACCTGTTTTCAGGGGTGTCTCATTTGCGCTGACTCCTAGAGACTGAGCTAGCCTTGCACTCCCTTTACAGATTGATCCAGCCTTGCATTCTTAGGATTAAACAAAACTTGATGGTTCTGATTGTACATCCATTCTGAGAATCTTGGGGGCTAAGATGGCAGGCAGTGGGGCAGAGGAGTCCTTTGTTATTTTGCTCATGTGCTGCTCAAATGTCAACAGATAGCTGTTTTCATGGCAGCTCGTGGATCTCTTCTTTGCTCCTTCCTTCTCCAGCTCTTGTTTCTGTACTTTGACTTCCCTCTGCTCTCCTCAGACCTGTGTGGGGGGGGTGAACTTGGGACACTATGGAATGTGTAACTTCTTGTGTTCCTAACATGAAGATATATAACTGTGGCCACCATTCAAGTGCAAGGAGAGATAATGGAGAAAGAGGAGGAGGAGGAGGAGGAGGAGGAGGAGGAGGAGGAGGAGGAGGAGGAGGAAGATGTGGAGGAGGAGGGGATGGAGAAGGAAAATGAGGAGGATGTAGAGGAGGAGGTGGAAGAGAAGGAAGATGAGAAAGAGGAGAAAAAAGATGGAGGAAGAGGAGGAAGAGGGCATGAAAAGAGGGGTAAAGGTGAGTGAGGAGAGTATGGGAAGATGGAAAGGTGAAGAGAAAGATAATGGGGAAAGGAAGAGGGTGAAGAGAAGGAAAAGCAGTAGAAAGGAAGATGAGGCAGGAGGAGGAGGGGGAGGAGGACTGAGAGGAGAAAGGTTGGGGGAGAAACTTCCTCCTACACTTCCCAGAAGGCTAAGGCTCCTTTCTAGGTTCTGGGGCTAGTGTGATGGGGTTTCTCTCTCGTGCTTCAGTGCCCACATCTGCAGTGCAGATTGACAACTAGAGAAATCTTACACTCAGTGCTGGGAGAGAAAATGTGAACAAAGAACATGTAGCCACTCTGTGCCCTGAGCCTTGAACCCTGTGCCCCGCCCCGAGCCCCGCCCACAAGCCCCGCCCCCGAGCCCCGCCCCCTGAGCCCAACATACTTGTGCCCTGCGCCCTGCACCCTGCACCTTGCGCACCAACCCCCGGCTTCCCAGCCCCACCCTTGCATCCTTGGTAGCTGTAGCTATGATCCATTGCTTTTTATGCAAGCAGGATGCTTTTATTTGTACTTTTCCTTGAGTTTAAAGGCAGTCTCTGGGGATTATAGCTGCCACGCATATATTCTGTGGGAATCTGCTCTTCTCTACTCGGGTCTTTTAAACTGTAATATGGGGTTATTTCTGTACCCCAAGATCTACTCCATAAACACCTTAGAACTCTGCTTCCAGGGCTGAAAGTGATAAAGAAAATGCAGTGGATGCCGCTGGGTGAGAGCTGTAGTTTTCATTGAGTATTAAAGAGCCATTAGCTGTCTCTGCCTGTCATCCCTGAGAAATGCTAACATCCACAGCATGTCACTTAGGAAACCACAGGAAATAACCGGGTCTCTAAATCTGTCTTCAGGGATGGAGTTACTAGGGACTGGTCACTAGGGATCCTGCCCAGCACTCAACATGATACATACTGAAGAACACAAACATAATTAACACATAAGCCATAGATTATGTGCTGCCAAAATCACTCATTTTAATATATCTTTTCAAAGTGACAAAATTGCCCTGAGGACATGCAAGAGCTAGCATGATAAGAAAACACTATAAATAGGGAAAGAGTAAAGAGGGATGTTGGGTTTAGAAAAATGAAAAAAAAAATGGGTGCCTTAACCTCAGTTTTATAAGTGCTTCCTTGTCTGCTGGCAACAGATTAGTTATTACTGAATATGAGCACTACCACACACGTACACACACACACACACACACACACACACTCATTCAAATGAGATATTTCCAATTATTACTGGCTATAGACCATGCCAACCCACACCCAATGTACACATGCACACAACACACTTATAAAAATCCACCCAAATATAAAATATTTCTAATATATTCATAAAACACAGATGACAGCAGCTTGTTCACCTAATAAATCATTCAACAGATAACCATAGACAATTAACCTACACACACAAATAGGGCAACAGCAAAGGAGCCAGGCTCTGCTTCTCAAACCGAGAACCTTTCGAAACTAAGACAAAAAGGCAGACTTGAGACCCAGAACCCAAAGCACCGAAATTTGCTCCCCGACAGGCTACACCTCCTGGAGATGGTGAACCATCCAAAAAAAGCCCGAGAGTGTCTTAGCTCAGAAACCAAACACGAATGTATTTAACGTACAAGAAAAGCACAAACATGCTCCTTCACATGGTGCACACAAAGCAATTTATGTTTCAGAGAAAATAATGGAGCAGTGTTGCCAACTTATAAAAAAAAAATAGGCACCTTACTCTTTCCTACCTCAGATGTTAAAAGTGTACATGCCAAATTGTTCTATTTTGAGGAAACACACACTCAAAAATATGAACTGAGTTTTAAGAAAATATGCCTGTTGCCACCTGACAGTGAGATTTCCCCCTGCCTCTACTCTGGTGAGCATATCACTCTGGAGGTGGGGTGGGGTGGGTCAGGTGCCTTCAATGTTAAATCTGATGAGTGGTTAATATGGCTTCCCCTTGAATGGTTAATGAGGGTCAGGAAATGGCCCACAGAGTGAAATGCAGGAGTGAGTTTCACACCCCCAGCCTTTCAAGCCTTCACATACACAACCCAAAAGCAGAAGCTCACCAGTCTCACAGTTTTGCATTTATTCAAAAGCTCATCATTTCAACAGCGACAATAAAGCGCCTATTTATTGTCAATGGCAATAAAGCACCTACTCAGTGTCAATGACAATAAAGCACCTACTCTGTGCCTAGCCACAAGGGAGTCAATAACATCACAGACAATGCCTTGGCTCACAGAGTCAAGAGGAGAAACCAAATCTTACATATAATTACACATTATCTGACAGGCCATGGTGCAAGGACAGAGAGGGGGTAGGTCGATGAAAGAATGCTCAGAGCACAAGAGAGTCTTCCCTGAAGTGATTTGCTAAATCCAGAGAGGACTTAAACATGCACATGGCAAGTTTAGAGATAAGGACATAGTCATGTACAGAGAAGACACCACTCTTGCCAGGGAAGTCTGTATGCACAGCTGCACAAGGCTAGACCTAGAGATACACAAACCCATACTGGGATTTTAAGAAATATTCATAGCTAAGTATATGCTTTTGTCATCGAGTGATTAAAGTATTTATTTTAACAGCACGCTACTTCCATCAGTCAGGTACTGCCTGGGCTGTGTCCTGTAGCAGTCAAGAGGCCCCTGGGCTGGTGGACCTTGTAGTCAAGTACAACCATAAGGGTACAAGAAAACTTACCATGCCTGAGGTGTCCAGAGTGTTGAAATAATGAACATGCATAGAACACACTGCTCTGTGCTCCCCATGCCTCCTTCTGTGTCCTGGCACTTGCAGTCACATCTGCTGAGGAAGCTTTCTGAGGTGTGTGTGTGTGTGTGTGTGTGTGTGTGTGTGTGTGTGTGTGTATGGGTGTTTTGTGTGTGTGTTTATGGGTGTTTTGGTGTGTGATGTGTGTGTAAGGGTGTCTCTGATGCTAAGGTCCTGTTCCCCAATTGGTTCTTGATCTATCAGTAAAGATGTCATGGACCAATTGCTGCATGGAAGGATAGGCGGGACTTCTGCGTCCCCAGGGGTTGGGGAGGAGCTAGAGACTTGTGGGGGGGAGAGGAAGGGAGAGTTAGCAATGTTTTGGAGGGAAAAAAGTCACCCAGCCATGTGAGATCTCAGATGGACTGGCCTGGCTGTTTCTGCAGGAGTCTGGGGCTGTTGAGCTGGGACTGGAGGAGGCTGAGCAACTGAAGCTGAGTACAGATTTAGGGTGCTGAACTGGGAGCACTAGGAAGGGCACCCTAGCAGAGGTAGGTTGGGGATGCCCAGCAGTTGAACCAGTGAGACAAGTTGAAATTGAACAACTGTGTGTGTGTCTGTATTTTCATCCACAGATCCAATATTCTCTGTGCAGAGGCTGGTAGCATAGTCCTTTCATGGAGTCCTTTCATGGCAGGGTAGCAAAAACTACATGCAATATGTGTGTCTATGTATTAGGTCTGTTGTGTGTGATTTGTGTGTTATGTATGTCATGCATGACATGTATGGATAAGCAATTATGTATGTGTGTGTGTGCATGTATGTGTGCATGTGCGTGTGCATGTGCGTGTGTGTGTGTGTGTGTGTGTGTGTATGAGGCTACAGGTGTGTGTCAGTTTGTTTCTACAGACATATGTACACTGTTATTGATGGATGTTTTATTTTCTGCAAAGGTAGTTCACTGTGCTCGTACTTCATTATGAATTCTGGTCCAGCCATGACCACAGGCCATATTTACCTGAGCATGGCATGAATGAAATCTGAATGAATCTTTGTGAGAATTTTTTAAAAGATATAATCTATATCTCTACATTTAAGCATGCATATGCATACAGACACACATATAATATATCTATGCCTATGTACATATACACACATCCATATACACACATGTGTATATATCTATGTATACACACTTATCCTGTCTTAAGCACATAAGCATAATTAATTTGACTAAGCAGACAACCTATAGAGTCTCTCACCCACAACATATGAAGACATCTGGAGCCTCGTGTCCCTGTCAGCATTACAAGACTTCTCTTGCTTTGTGTGTGTGTGTATGTGTGTGTGTGTGTGTGTGTGTGTGTGTGTGTGTGTGTGTGTGTGTGTTTCAGGGCTACAGTGTTCCAGTGCTAGCTAGTCTCAGTTTTCAGTTTTCTCATTGCCTGACTACTGAAATATCTCAGCATACCACAGGAGATAGTGTCCCCTCTTCCATAGACTCTCCTTCCACTCAGAACCTTCATTCATGTGACTTAATTCAATAGGAAACTACAACAACATAATTCAGGCAGGATCACAAAGAGCACAGACCCATCAGAAATGAAACCATGGGCCACTCTTCTAGGAAAGGAACCAAGACCTGCTGAGGTGCTTGCAGAGTGTGGAGAAAATACAGAAGTGGAAGTAAAGGGAGGTAGCTATAAATACCAGCTAAGGCCATGCAACCAGTTGCAGAAACCATGATTATAATTGACATGAGTGTTTCCGTCATGTTTGTTAAGAATGTGTTCATACAGATAGTTGCATATTTTTTCCTTGATTTCTTATTATACAACATAACATTAAGGGGATAACAGTGGTTATCATATTCAAGTTTGATATACTAAACAAATGTCTCACAAGGAACATTACCACCAATTCTAAATTTATAATGCACTTGAGGTCGCACAAGGGACAGTTATGTTAGGTGTAATCATGACCTGGTTATTGTTTTTATTTGGAAATTAAGCATGGCATAAGAAGATTGTGTGTCAAGTTGACAAGGGTGGACTTGTGGTGGTCATTCTTGGTTGTCAACTTGACTACACCTGGAGTTAACTAGAATCCAAGTGGCTGGACACACCTTTGAGGGACTTTTTTTGATAGATTCACTCAAAGTGAGAAGACACACCCTATGTCTGGATCTTCTGAGGTGGGAAGACCCACCCTTAGTCTGGGCTTCACCCTTTTCTGGCAGACTACATAAAGGATGTGAAAGAAGAAAGGTTGCTCTCTTTGCCTGCTTGTCCTCACTCTTGTTGGTGAGTCCATTTCTTTACTGGCATTGGGGCCGGCTTCTTCAGGATTCCTGTGTGCGCTGAAGACCAGCTGGAACACTAATCCTCATGGACTGAGCAACTTCTTGGTTTCTGGGACCTAGTCGTCCATTATTGGACTAGTTGGACCATAGCCTGTTAGCCATTGTAATAAATTCTGCCCCCTTCCTCCATGAATACATATATATTCTGCGTTATATGTTACATACTCATTCTATCAGTTCTGTTCCTCTAGATAACTTGACTAACTTGCCAGGCAAGAGACAGCCTTTCAGAAGATCAGTCCCCCAGACACACAGAGATAATCTACAGGTTCTCTGTTAGGTTTTCTGTTCCAGATCTTCAGGAGACTGGGGGAAAAAGCTGGGTCAGCATGAAAACTGGAAATGTTGGAGGACATGGAGTGAGGAGAGATAGTCCCGCTGTTCTGTAGAACGACTTGAGGTTTTTCTTTTTTATGATGGTATGCAAACATTATATATTCAGTAAAAACAGAACCATGAAGTTTGGAGTTTGATCAAGAGGATAACCAATCTCTCAGGGATGTGTTCTTAGGCTGTGGTTCTCAGCCAGTTAAGTTACCCCACCTGAACACTAGATCTGGTAGGTGACAAAATCTCACCCTGCAGATCTAGCACTCTTAGCAAAGATGACCCAGGAGAATACTCGGAAGCACGGAGCTTGGCAGACATGGCCCCTAGAAGATAAGGAAAACAAACAAACTAAATTCAAAGGGAACACAATAACACAAATCTCTCTCAGGAGCAGAAGACCATTGAAGACAATTCAATGATTTCTCTGCTGCTAGGGGAAAAGAAATCAATCCAGGACTCTACACATGGCCTAAAGACCTCTTGAGAGGGGCATTAAGTGAAGATATTTCCAACCAAATAAAAGCTGAGACAATGTATCGCCAGCTAATTACAGTGGCAGGGCCATGAGGTGTGCCTTGGGCTGCAGAGCCATGATAACACAAAAGGGCCTTGATCCACAGAAAGGAGAGTCAGACCTCACAAGCAGTGGCACAAAACGGAGTCTCTATTTTTCCTTATTCTGTCATTATTTTTCAAAGAGAAAATTACCTGGGTGTTTCTCAAACAATTAACAACGTTCTTACCCTCAGGTTCTGAAAACCATGGTATCTACTCAAAAGGCTTGGAAGTGAGAGAGCACAAAATGTGTTGGAATACATTTTCCAAAATAGCAAGCACCTGAAGATAACCAAGTCCAGCATTGAGGAGGTGGATGAGGCAGAAGGTGGCAGAGGGAGCCTCCCTTCGGGTCCTGCCCACTGGCCCCTGATACTCACTTGTCTCAAGAAGAAATGAAAACACATGAGCTCCTGACTCAGCAACACATGCATCTCAAACACCGAGGCTCAACAGATATGTCCAGACCTAGCTCTACATCCAAGTATTGTATGATTCCCAGATAGATGTCCTCTGATAGGACAGACATGAGGATGCTAGCTGTGTGTCTGTCTCTGCTATTACAAAGCCCTCATCTAGCATTCTAAGTGCATCTCTGTTGCTGTGATAAAACACCCTCACAAAAGCCACTTAGGGGAGAAAGCGTTTGCCTTCATAGTTCCAGGTAACAAGCATCCCACCATAGTGGGGAAAGTGGCAGAAACTGGAAGCAGTTTATCCCCCTGCACCACAGTCCAGAGCAGGGAACAATGAAAGCTTGCTAGTACCCAGCTTTCTTTCTACACTCATACACAGTGCAGAGTTCATCCTACAAAGGGGGCCTTCCACATTTAGGTCTTCCCATTCCAATTTAGACAACCAAGACAATCCCCTACAAATGTACCCACAGGCCAACTTGATATAGACAATTCTTCATTGAGACTTTCTTCCTAGGTGATTCCAGGTTGTAGCAAGTTGGCAATTAAAGCTTGCCTCCATACTTGGGTTCCACAGAATTCAAGGTTCAGTTCTCTTTTCTATTTCACCTGGCTCCTCTGCTTCCTGATGTTACCCAGACTGTGTTAATAGCACTTAGGGTCTATTCCTGACCTGGGCCTGCCTCCCCAGCACCACAGTTCCCTATACAACTATCTAACCCAAGATCAACGAGACTGAGTACTAGGTTTTGATATCCCCCTTGCCCAGTTCCTTCTCTTTTCACTACATTAGAAAACTGTACCACCCAGCTCATTCTCTCCAGTTTCTTCTGTTAACATCACTCAAACCCACACTCGTTATACTTGACCCACTTACCATGAGCATGAGCAAGCCATGAGGAGCAAGCTAGTAAGCAGCAGTCCTCTACTGTCCCTGTTTCAGCTCCTGCCTCAAGAGTCCTGCCTTGAGTTCATGCCTTGAGTTCCTGCCCTGAATTCTTTCAGTGATGGAGTATCACCTGGCAGCTGTAATAAAATTCTTTCTTCTCCACATGAATTTTGGTTGGTGTTTTATCACAGCAACAAAAAGCAAATCAGGATGCCTGCTAAGTGCCCAGCCACAGCAATCATCTGACCAGCGTTCCAAGTTCTCTTTCTGTGAGTCCCATCATCTTGGTATAAAGCTTTCAAAAGAGAAAATGAAGTCCTGTGGATAGGCTCCACTGGGGAAGCCTGACTTTTCACCTCCCCCACACACCACAAACATGACACCATACTGATATCTATTGAGCTTCTTCACAAAGCAGTCTCAGGCGGTCATGCAAAGTGCCTTTAACTAAAGGATTCATGGGTGTCAGGCTGCATTTTCTTAGCAGGCCTCTGACTAAATAAAATGTTGGCCCTTGGGCAAATATTCAGGCTGGAAATCCTTCAGCAGGGGGCCCCTTGTGTTCCCAGTCTCACCTCATCCCCAAAGCAGGGATGTTACAATCTGCAATTCCGAAAGTCTTTTACATCTTAGTAACCATGCATAAAAATTAATTCAAGCAAAACCTAATTTAGAATAATAATAACATGTTCTCCTAATGTTCCGACATTAATCATAGCTAAGACAGTTACTATAGCAGCACACTGGAATTTATTGAAGTACCAGAATTCGGTGGAGTGCAAACTCTTCGGAGAGTGCCACTGTTTGGTTAAGAGGGAGGAGGAAAAGGCAACCCCTCTTTGCCAGAAACTAATTTAAGGTTCAGGATAGACCCCGTCAGAAGCAATAAAATGATGTTTGCTCTGGGTGTGGTGACCTTTGCTTCTCATGATGAGATTAGCTCTAATTTTGTGCTTTCTGCCTCAGATTTTTGCTCATAGACAGAAAAAAATAAAAAACAGGGATGATGGAGACATGTTGAAAGAGTAAGAAACATTGTTCACAGGAGACCCACTCCTCCTCGTGCACAAGAAGACCTTCCCCCATCTGAATGAAAAGCCAGTCTCCTAAACATCCTGTGGTGGATGGAAGCCTACAGACGTCAAAGCACCTCCATTCTTCCCTGTGGCTTGGGTTGCCAAGTGACCCACTCTTTTAGATCCAGCTTCTCAGGGTCCCCACACTCACTGTAGGTCTGGTTCAGGAGAACACTCAACAGGCGGTGCTCTTGGATCTCTGCTGGCATCCCACTCCAACCTCACACAAGCCCTCAGGTCCACCGTCCCAACAGGGCTGTCCCCCACAACCACTGACATGGTGGAACCTATGCATAGTGGGGAGCTCAGCTGCACCCCTGGGCTTCCCATGAGTAGCACCCCTAAAATCAGCATCACTAAATATATCTATGGATGTTACCACATGTCCCCAGGGGTGCAAAAATCACCCCAGGTGAGAGCCACAGAGCCATGAAGCAAGGATGGCCAGTCTACCTATTGTTGCAAGAGTGAAGTGGTGGAGACTTTGTTAACAGAGAAAAATCTGAAAACTCTAGAGCAATTCAGATGCGCTGTGGACTCATAGCCCATCCAAACAGCCCCTCTGCTGCTGTAGGAATGCCTCAGCCGACACTGTCACAGTCACATCCTTGTCCTTCTTCCTCCAAGTCCTCCGACACCCGAGGACCACCGATAACGAGACCCCCACCTATTTCTGTAATCTTTAGCACGTCAGGAAATGTGATGGTTTATTTGATTGGCCCTCTTGTCTGGGCGATGGAGTTTCCAGACAGCAAATGAACCATCTGTTCTGTGTATGCACATAAGCATCGCTCAGTGAAGTTAACATTTGAATTCATGGACTCCATGGCCCTTCCAGTGTGGACAAGCATCCCACAGTCGGTCAGGAGAGGTGGCAGGATAAGGGGTGGGTGGTGACTCTGTGTGTGCAGACAAGGAGCAAGGGGGAACACATGGAGTCACTCAGGTAGCTTTCTGTATTCTCCACTTTGCTTGGTCTGACCACCCCCAGCCAAGGGACAGTGGCACCCACATTTAGAGTCTTCCCTCTCCACTTGAATTTCTCTGCAAATGCTTTCACGGATCTGCCCAGAATGTGTCTCCTAGGGGATTCTAAGGCCAGATAAATTAACAGTGAAGATTAACAGTCATTTATCTATAAATAAAATCATTAGGTGTATAGATTTCCTACACCTGATTCAATATATCAAAGCGCAATATAATTTATTGCTGAGTTGTATTCTGGCCCAGTGTCTGTCTCTCAGTTTATTTAAGCATTTGATCATTGAGAGATATGTGGGTTATTTTCTTTTTTTTTCCCCTCCATTTTGGAGTCATTACAAGTAATGTATCTCTGAATGGTCATACATGGGTTTTGTGCAAATATAAGCATTCATTTCTCTGGGAGAAATAAATGTCTGAGTGACTTTTCTGGATCATGGTTGCAGGAACCCGCCAAGCTGCACCATGTTAGACCCCCACCGGAAGCAGTGGAAGAGTCAGGCTAGGCAGCCCTCTCACTGAGCCTCAGTGGGCCTGGTCTATGGGTGTTTGTCGCCAGCCCAGTGCAGTCATGCCTTTACATTTATGATTGTCTAAAGATGTCGAGCATTTTCTCATGTGCATAGTCAACATTTTTAGACTCCATAGTTGAACAGTGTGTTATAGCCCTTTCCCGCTGTGTAATTATTTCTCTCTAACACTGAGTTTGGAGAGGTCTTTGTGTAGTTTAGACCCTAGTCCTCTGTCTGATCTACACTTTGCAAATATTCTTTCCCACTCTAGTGCTCTCCAGGACTCTTCATGGGAGCTTTGTTGGGTGGTTTCTGATCCTTTAAGGCTCAGGCTTCTGTCGTTAAGATATATGTGCTCCATCTCTGGATCGTGACAAACCTTTCCTGTGACTTTTTAATAAAAGTTTATAATATTTTGCTACTAACACTTTGGACCATTTGACTTAAGTTTCAGATACCGGGACAAACTGCTTAGATTCGTGTTGTTCACCTTATGATATTGAATCTCAGAACTGGATTGCCGAGAACCGTACGCTTCCTGACTTGGGGGCCAAAATGTCCCAGCCTGCACTGCTGCTCTCGTCCACGAGTCAGGGTTGCGAAGAATGGAGACAAGACAGAGGTTCTGAAGTCAAGTCTCAAGTCTCCTTTATTGTCTCTCTTGACTCATAATCCCCTTGACTCAAATTCCCCTTGACTCATATTCTCTCTTGACTCAGATTCACCCTATTACAAGGAAATCTGGGGTATTTATATGCTTTTGGCACATGCCTTGTAGGCGCGTGGATACCACATGCCTTGCGGGTGTGGATATGACGTAAGCCTTACAGGCGTGGATAGCACGTGTATCTTACAGGCATGTATGGCGTGGATAGCACGTGCTCCTTGCAGCTGGGGGCACTAAACAGCAAAACAAGCTATGTGGGATAATCAAGATATTTATCAGAGTGTGCTTCAGCTGTTATAGGCTATTGAAAAGCAAGTCTCTCATCAGGGTATATGGCTCCAGATGGCTGCAAAGCTGATAGCTGCTTTCTAGCCGCTTTCTGCTTAAAGTCGGCTCCCAACACTCGATCTTTGCTCCATGAAATTGATTTTGTGATCATGTTAAAAATCAGTCAAGCCGCACTGCTAAAGATATGTTGTCTGTTCCTCTACTGTGTTCCACATACCTAAGCTTCACCCATAGCTAACAAGCACAGTCTTCTTGGATTGCAGATTTCTATGTCCTGCACTGTTAACTCAAACACACTTTTAGCCCCAGCCTGAGGCATCCTCACTGACAGCATCACTTGGATCTGTGCAGAAACAGAAAGCCAGCGATGGAGGCTGTGTAGACACCAGGCCTGCTGCGCCACGGCCTTCACTTTGTGGGACCCTCAGAGTTATCTGCCCACTGCACTGGAAGGATCGATGTGGAACAGGGCTGGTGCTGCTGAGAGCTTCCTCCCCTGTGTCACTAGACAGTGATGGGGGACTAGACCAAGGGCAGGTAGCAGAAAAGAGGTAGGAGAGTCTGTCTGGAGGAAGAATCCTGAGTCTGACTAGAAAGCACAAGCTCAAGACATCAAGCCCAGACTGTAGATGAGGTCGCCCATGTCACCTCTGACCTCCGAACTCCAACCACATTCTGAAGGGCACAGCGATTCTCTTTCACATCAGCTCTGCAGTCGATGTAAACTTGTCTGGCAGTTAGTGATGACACAGCTTCTAACTGCCCACCCTGGGTGCCCAGGGTGACCTTTAATCTGCCCAGCTTTGATATGAATGAGAATCAGGTTGAATGTAGACACTGATGGTCCTGAGGAAGGCAAGTGCTTCCTCAAACAGCATAGCTAGACTGTCACCTCATCCACAGCCCCCCAAAATGAGGATGGGTTACCCGTGGTGTATTGATGGCTAACCTGGAAAAGCAATCCAAGATGCCATGGCAAATTTGCTTCTGTGGCTAATGCAGAAAGCAAGGCCTCTGCGCCACTCAAGACTATGAAGGCAAGGGCTTGCTTGCTCCAGGAAGGAGGCAAGAGCAAGGATCATCACCACCACCACTTGGGAGAGGAGAATTGCTCTGTTGTGAGGGACGTGTGAATCTCATTAAATGTAATACAGCAAACCTCAAGGCCCTGCACAATGACCCAGACACATGTTGTTATACTGGTAAAATAGTCCTCGGATGGGGGTTGCATGGGAGAAAGAATCTGGTCCATGGCAGTCTGTGCTTTCCAGCCTGGCTTAACCCCACCTCCTCATTCATAGCCAGAATGGAATTGGTGTGATCACAATGGTTTCAGCAACTGACACCAATTTTCCTTTAAAGGCCCTGGGGATTCTAAATACCAATGTTTCTATCTATAAATTAGTGCTGTGCTCAGCCTCCTTCAGAGAAACTCCTTGGTGCCGTATGAAGGGGCATTGCCTGTTCAATGCACAAGCCTGTAAGGAACCAGGAGAATGACATCCTATTTCTCTCTATTAAAGTGGTGATGGGGTACAGCCCTTCTCCAGAGCAACCTGTGGGACTCTGAGTTTGTCCTGCCTAGCTTTATGTCACATGACACAAGATGGGCTCATTTCAGAAGAGGGCATCTCAGCTGAGAAAATGTTTTCTTTAGATTGGCCTACAGGCCTTGATTGATAATGTGTCTGGGCCCAGCTCACTGAAGACAGTGGTACTGCTGAGCTGGTGCTCCTAGGTGCTTTACAAAAGTGGGCTGAGCAAAGCATGAGGAGCAAGCCAGTCAGCAGCACCTTCCATGGCCTCTTCTTCAGTTCCTGCCTCCAGGTTCCTTCCCTGTTTGAGTTCCTGTCCTGACTTCTCTCACTAGTGGACTGTGATGCTGAATTATAAGCTGAAATAAAAAACCTTTCCTTCCCAAGCTACGTTTGAGCATGGTTCTCATCTAAGACAGAGTGGTAGTAAGAAAGACCCTGTGTGTGTGTGTGTGTGTGTGTGTGTGTGTGTGTGTGTGTGTGTGTTTGAATCAAGAGCTTCCCTGACTCAGAGTCCCACTGCTGAAGGAATACCAAATGTTCTTCAGCGAAGTTTGTGATAAAAAATATTAAAGATAGGAATTAGTGAACCTAAGGTCTGAGAACATCACAGAAGAGGAGATTCAAACAGCATGCGGCTTGGGGACAAGGGTAGGACTGGGAGATAAGCATGGGCTGAGTGACAAGCATGGAGCTGGGGGCAAGCATAGGGTTGAGGTGATCACTGCCTTCTGAATACGACACAGCCGTGGTTCTCATGAACGCACTACAGCCATGTTTCTCTGTGCAAGACCCAAATAGAACCATGCCAACAAGACTGGACAACATTTGAGCACAAAAGTGGTCAAATGGAGGTGGGAGGGGGGACATGTTAGTAATGTTGGGGGGCACATGGGAAGAATTGGAGCAGGTAAGATCAACAAACACACTTATAAAATTGCCAAAGAACAAATAAAAATAAATTAGAGGCTAATAACCTCTGAGAGAACAAGATGCCACTTGTGAATATTCTTGGGACCCTCCAAGGATGCAACCAGCCTTAACTGTGACATGTAAGATGACACACGTATTTAAACATGCTGGTAATATCAGTGTGGGAGGTCGCCTGGTCAATGGCATGTTTATTTTTGGTAGACTTTACCACAGCAGCCCCACCCCCTTCCTGGAACCCCCCACTGAATTGCCCGCAGCCTCACAGGTAGCCAAGCTTTGCCTCCCACACAGCCGAGCAGCACTTAGTAGGTGCATCTGCTAAATATAAGCTGCAGCCACCCACCACCCATTGTGCACAGTATCCGAGGCTTTTCCAGATCAGGCAGTGTTCGTTCGGAGACTCTCCCAAACACACCATTAAGGTACCATGGGCTGTTACCATGCTTTTATTTATATGCCTAAAGAAATGTTGTGTGTCTTTAAAATAGCTGCCTTTCAGGGTTTTCCAGAGGAAAGGTGAGGTTCATTTTGAGCAAGAGATGCCACAATTTTAAGCCTTGTCTGCCAAGTCACCTCTTTCTATTGACAAAGTATAATCAGCCTTCAAAATAAATAAGGGCACCCCGGGAACAATGACAGGAGAGCGCAACTTAATTTCCCTCCATTAGTGGGGAATAAAGTCTCTCTCAGGTACAAGCAGATAAAGCATTGGGGCCTTTTAAATGTATGTTTGTGGCTGGGAGGGAAATAGAAAGTCTCCCTTATGACAAACCCCCCTCCTCCGTTCCCCACCTGTGCCTGCAAGGCCCTTTTCCATTAGGAGCGGGGGAAAATGCATTAATAAATTGCTGCATTTCTGAGCAAGGTACACAAAGTTCTGAAATCTTAAAATTCTCCTCTGTGGCACTCATCACAGGAAGAGGAGAATGGGAAAAGAACCAGGCTATCACCCTTCCCATCAGACAGAAATCACCAGAGAAGAACTTGTACCAAGAGGATCCTACGTGGGGTTTACACAGAACAGAAAGACTCTGAGGGATGATAGGCTGATACCTGCTCCATCCAGTGTGAAAGGGGAACAGGGGCCAGGCTGAGGAGAACCGTCATTTGTCACCTCCTCCTGACACTCCTGTAGTAGAAATCCCTTCACCAGGTAGGACTGCCTTCTGTTCGTGAGGCGAAGGTGCTGGAAAGGTATAAGGTGTCTGTCATTTAGATATTTTGCTTTCTCAATGCACATAAAAGCTATGCTTCCTTTGTACTGATGTCTATCAAGTATGCACAGGCACTGCTCTCAAAAACGTATGTTTCATTTAAAATGCTTTATTGTAAACAGAGGCCAGTGGTGCTTGGGGGCTTCAGCGAGTTATCGTCTTTGTATCCGTCAATCAGTGATCAGCATTGACTCTCTGAAACAAACACAGCTTTATTTGAGGGTCTGAGGAATTGAAGTTCATGGGATTCTGAACTGAGAAGATAGTGGAGTCCCAGCGTCCTCTGAAGAGAATCAGGGTAAAGTTTAAGAACGTTATTGTTACACACATCATTTTGAAACAGTTATAACTCGTGCTATAAGTTCTAAAGCCTATGAATCCATAGCTAATGATTCTAGAACAATCTCAGCTTCAGTTTCTGGACCAGGTGGGCAACCTGCAGGCAGCTTCACAAGTGGAATTCGATATTGTCTGTAGGTAACCAGTGTAGATTCTCTCTCAGGTAGGACATTCCCTAAGGATATAGCTGAGAAAGGTCTTGCCTCGATGCTGATATGGCTGCCGACTTATGGGAAAGACATTCCTGAAGGTGGGAATGGCTTTGGCAACGTCTTACCATCTGAAGACAATGGCATTTGACAGTCAACATTTCAAAATTCTCTGTAGAGGGTTGTGGTCCTACATTGTCATCTAAGAGTGTTCTCAGACCTCCCCTGGGAGCAGATTTTATCTCAGGATCTCCACAAGAGTGGCCCACCCTGTTCAAGTCCTGCCTTGGACTTTAATGGATCAGATAACAGCACAGGGCCAATCTCTAGCTCTAGCCTCTAGATATCTGCTTCTTCCAAACCCCTGTTTGTCATGCTATTTCAAATGCCTCTGTTGGATCACGGGTGTTCTCAGTGGCTTTTAGGCTAGAAAATCCTTCCCGGGAAGTTTTTCTGTTTATTTTTCCTAGCTCTCTTAGCAGAACCCCCGGTGATAGTCCTACAAGGAGTAGTTCTTAAAGAATGAGGTTTTGGCACCAAAAATTGCCTGCGTCCTGAGACAGTGGCCCAGGTAGCAGGTAGGAGAGGGTCTCAGGATGGCTTCGGAGGAAGCAAGAAAATGGCCTCAATTTCCCTTGTATGTTTCCACCAAGTTCTTTTGTGAGCAGGTACATTGCTAATGGATTCTGATGCTGAGAAATGAATCGTTGCTTCCCCTGAGCAGTGGATCTCGTCGCCAGGGTAAAGCCGTGCCATGAACAAATGCTCCTCATCCAGGCTCCTTGCTCACAGACAGCCAGGTTGAGTAGAGCTGTTATTGTCCTCAAGGGACCCTCAGGAAAAGTAAGTGAGTATGGACTTTAACCTAAACCCACCAAGTGCACCAACCTCTAACAAGAGAGCCAGCCTGTGCTTTGAAGTCTTGAAGCTAGACATTATATCTTCTCCCCCATATCTGTCACAGTCCTGGATGACATCTCTGCCCAACGGAAAGATATTGCATCTACTTGGAAAATCTACTAACACCTGGAGCTTTCAGCGAGACCTCAGGAACCTGCTACACACAGCTCCTGTATCAGCCCCTGCTGCTTTGCCAACATCCCTGTGATATAGGGACCTGTTCTCCCTTAAACCTCATGAGCTAACCTCTGCTGAGTTTTTTCCTTACAATCACAGAATGCTCACCCCTCTCATCCTTCACAGAATAAAAAGGGGCGTGACGAACCTTTCTATGTGCATGTTTGTGTGTGGCCAGGGTACACATATATGCATGTGCATGTGGAGGTCAGAGGTCAACTTCAACTGTTCTTCCTCAGGTTCCTTGTATCTTTCCTTTGAGGTGCTGTCTTTTGCTAACCTGGAATTTGTAAACTCGGCTGTTCGAGCTGGCCACCAAAGCCAGGGTCTGCTGCGTATCTGCCTCAACAGTACACACCACCACACCCAGCTTGGGGATGAGGGTCTTATTCTGGACTAGGCTGTGGGGGGAAAGGAATATTTAACCTCAACAACGCTGAAGTTTTCTCTGCCTTTCCCTCTCATCATTCACTGTTCAATGACTTGCATCTGCTTCCAGAACCTTCCCTGTGTATTAGGCTAGCTACTGGAGGAAAGGACTCCATTTTGTTCCAACTCCGCAGTGGAATACTTTCCTCAGTAAGCTCAATCATTTCCAGCTTTGGGTGAAAATGGAAGTTTCAAGAGTCCTCTCACCTATCATTTGGAGACCATTGCCAGGTGATTAACTCACCAAATCTTGGTATCCTTGTGCCACATAGTAGGGCAGCCAGAGAGGGAATAGAGTAGGGCACATGTGGTAGCAAAGTGATCGAAACTCAGACAGCATTTGCAAACTCACGTGAAGCTCACAGAACCTCAAACTCATGAAGTTAACAGAGCCACAGACCACTGTGACAGGCGTGATCACCAAGGATTGCAAGAATTACCAAACTGTGACCGAAACACGGGATGAGAACAGAACTTGAATCTAAGAAAAACGCTGTATCAGAAAATGTGACAAAAAGAACTACAGTAAAACCAAGAGTGTCTGTGTCCTACTTCCTGCCCTGCTGTCCACTTCCCCATAAATGGTTGATGCACAGTACATCCTGGGATGAAGGGTCTGGGAAGGATGGAGACCAGCTGTGGCTGTGCTTCCCCACAAGGTAGGGAGAGTCATTAAGAATGCATTTGGTCCCGATAGGTTGAATTCATTTTAACTGGCATAAATAGGACACATGAGCTATTCAGATGTCTGAAGAGTGCCGTGGAATGAAATATTGATCATCTTCCCTGGCTCTGGCAGGAGGGGCCAATAATTTGTTTTCTCTAGGCATTAGCGTTTGGTGGCACCCATAATGAATTATAAATGACCAGCTCATCTCCTGCACCCACTTTTATTTACCTATAGAATCTGGGATAAAATTTATCAAAGTTTAGAGGCAGAAAAGGCTTAGCTTTAAACTCATAAGCCTTTAAGAATCCCCAACTACTATGTATTTTTAGAGAGAGAGAGAGAGAAAGAGAGAGAGAGAGAGAGAGAGAGAGAGAGAGAGAGAGAGAGAGATTGGCAGTTGACACCTGATTTGATTGATTGGTTGGTTGACTGATTGATTGATTGACTGATTAATTAAATGAGACAGTGGATTATGTAGCACAGGCTAGCCTCTATGTAGCTGAGGGTGACCTTGAAATTTTAACTCTCCCGATTCTAGCTCCTATGCTCTGGAATTACAGATGTGTTACCACACACAACTCACAGCCTGTGTTTTAGAAAGACTCTAAGGAGCTAGATCTGATTCTTCAGGCTTGTAATTTCAACTACTCAAGGATACCAGAGGCAGGAGCATCACAAGTTCAGACAGAGTTCAGGACTAGGCTAGGCAACTTTAAGAGATCTCAAAATCAAAAACAAAAAAGGCCTAAAAGAAGGGTTTTGGATTTGGTTCAGTGCTTGCCTTACTAAGCTGTATGTTCACTCCCTGGTAACACACAAAACCATCAGAGTATTTCTTGCTCATTGGTTTGATATTAAACTTAAAGCTATGTACAGATGTATTCTTTCCATTGTCTTTAAAATGGACGTAGTTTTTGCTGGGCAGAATTGCATTGTGGGAAATCCTGTTTGGAGCAGACTTCCAAGCCCTCCTAATGGAGAGCACACTGCTAATGTGGACTTCACCCTTTGGAATTCCCTTGGAGACCCCAAATCAGTAGGATTTTCCTTTACTACAATGAAAAAGCATCTTGGGATGAGTGACATTCAGGATCCCCAAATTGTCACATGCAGATGTCGGTGGATTTAGTAACTTTCGTCTCCAGAGAATTTTGAAGCCCTTTTTCTGACACTGGATTTTCAATTCGTGTAAAGGTGAATTCTCAAGTAACAGGACTAAAATCCCATCCAGGCACTGTAATCCCCACTCCTCTGACAGCTCCTTTATGCAGGCAGCTTCTATTAATGTATCTGTCCCATTCCCAGCATCCTTCAGTGTCTCATCTCCTCAGATGCTTGCACTGGGGATCAGGATTCACAGTTATGTTCATAGCTCATAGCTCTGGGACTAGCCTTCCTCACCACCGCAAGCAGAAATGAGAAAGGGCTGGGGAGACAAGGTGAGGTGCAGACGTGTGTGTGTGTGTGTGTGTGTGTGTGTGTGTGTGTGTGTGTGTGTGTGACTCTGTGTGGGTGTGTGTGTGTGACTCTGTGTGTGTGTGTGACTCTGTGTGTGTCTGTGTTGTGTGTATCTGTGGGTGTGTGTCACTCTGTGTGTGTCTCTGTGTATGCCATTCTGTGTGTGTCTCTGTGTGTCTCTCTCTCACCGGGTGTGTATGTCTGTTTCCTTTGAGGACACAATCATCATTTAGAAGTCATTAACTAATATTACAATAGCAAAAACAACTCCCAATGTTTTCTCCTTCCACTGTCTACAAATATTAAAAACACTAGTCTTTAGCATCTTTGGATATTTTTAAAATTTGTCTATAGCTGTCACCAAGTGTTTTCTCCCCACCTCTATGATCACTGCCTGCCCCCCCACCACCACCACCCCGTGGCCTAATAAACCTTGGGATCTACCCTGTTGAGAGCACCATTTATGAGTCTTCTTCCCTTCCTTCTGCATCTGCCTGCTGTCCCACTCCCCACCTGGCACCACCCACTCATCTATGCAGGACACTACTGACTCCCTTGCCTGGTTTCCTCCAGCCATAAGATCCTCTAACCAGAATCCCAGTTTCATAAACACCAATCTAGATTCTAACTCACTTCCAGCTGTCAGAATCACACAGCTAAGCACAGGGCAATAGCAATCTCTAAGGAAAGCAGACTTGGGGGTGGGTGTGTAGAGGGGGAGGAAAGATTAGGGAGGGGGCAGCTTGGTGGGAGAAGTTGAGTCTGGAGCACCTTTCACTTCACATGCTGAGGCTTTGTTCTTCCCTTCCTGTTGCTGTGACAGACACCAAGACCTAAAGCACAATAAGGAGGAAAGGGCTTATTTAGTTTATACTTCCAGGACACTGTCTATCACTGAGGTAGGTCAGGGCAGGGTGGGAGCTTGCAGCAGAAACAATGGAGAAGCACAGCTTGTGGCCTCTCACTGGCTCATGCACAGATATCTTCCTTATTCAGCCTGAGATTGTCTGCCTAGGGAATGGATCCACTCACAGTGAGCAGGCTTTCCTGAATCAATGATCAAGACAATCACCCACATGATGCTCTGATGCAGGCAATTTCTTGAGGGAGGCTTTCCTCTCTGATGACTACAAGCTGTGTCAAGGTGGCAAAGCTAATAGAAACAACTGGGATAAAGTAGATACTTGTTGGCAATCAGATAGGAATTGTATCAGTCAAGCATTTCCTTTTTTTGGGGGGGGGGTTTCGAGACAGGGTTTCTCTGTATAACCTTGGCTGTCCTGGAACTCACTCTGTAGACCAGGCTGGCCTCGAACTCAGAAATCCGCCTGCCTCTGCCTCTGCCTCCCAAGTGCTGGGATTAAAGGCGTGCGCCACCACCACCCGGCAGTCAAGCATTTCCTTATAAAGATAAAAGGCTTATTTGGGGTAATGAATCAATGAATTCCAATTCAAGGTTCAGTGGTACTTACTGTGTGGGTTCTGACAAACCACACCATGGAGGAATGCAGGATGGAACACACCTTCCCCTGTAAGCATATGGAGACTTGAATCCCACAATCCCCTTTGGAGACTCCTCTCCCAATGACCTTACTATGGCTTGCCTCTGAAATACTCTACCGTTCTTCAACATCACCACGCTGACTGTGCTTTAGCACATAGCCTCAAGAGAATGCTCAGATAGATAAGATGAAACCATTGAAGAGATGAATGGGGACCACAGCCCAGACCTCCAAGGAGCCCTAAGTCAAAAGAACAAGTCAAACTGATCCTAACATAATTCCATCACTGCGGAGAACTGATTGGTTAACAGCAAGCCAAGCCTGGCTGGAGCCCTAGCCTCTGCTTGTGTGCCCTCTGATCTTGGTGAGGTTGTTTCTCCTCTATGACCAAGGATGTTTTATCTGTAAAATGAACCATGAGACAGAGACACAAGCATCAATGCAGGGGAAAGATACAGGACTGTCTGCACAGAGAAATCTTTCCATTCCCCCACCCCAGCCCACTCAGAACTGCAGATAAGACTGTGATTTCTTCCAATATCCACGTAAAGAAATCAAGGCTCAGAATAGAAGAGGAGGTGGAATTTACATTCACAGGCTTACCTACTGAAACTGTCTGTTAACTACCACATGTTCTTGCGACAGAGACTCAACCACAGAGAGCTGGCTCTCATCCGCCATGTTGAATGACATTCTTCTGTCATCTGACAGCTGTTGGGGGCTCTTGGTCTGGTGTTTGAACAACATTGCAGCAGCAGGTGGTGCTGTCCTGTGGCTTCTCACCAACACATGAAAGGGGTGTCTGTGTGGGGAGGGAGCCTGACTTAGGGGTTCTCAGCCAGATTAAAAAAAGAAAGAAAGAAAGAAAGAAAGAAAGAAAGAAAGAAAGAAAGAAA
>JANHMN010000002.1:236568025-236596474 GCA_030674055.1 Rhabdomys pumilio
GCTAAAACGTGGTTTCAATCCAGATCCCAACAACTTCATACTCTCTAGTATGTCATTAGAACAGTCATGTTAAACAGCACATTAACCACAGAGCTTGGGAATGCAAGGAAGTTCCAGATAGTCCCATCCAGACTTGGGGTACTTGCTGCTCTGGGGATGAGCATTTGCAGTTGGATACCACAGGTGTGATAGACAAGGGCACTGACCTTGCTGCCCAAGAAGTGTGATGGGACACACTTAGTGACAGTGGCTCCTTGCAGGGAGCTTGGAGAGCCACTTGTACCTTCTCCAGCTAATTTTCAGAAGTGGGATCTGTGCACGACAAGATGTGACAGCTCCTAATCCTCCCAATTACTCTGCTCAAGCCCAGAGAGTCCTCCACTTTGATCACACGAGCACTTTGCACGGCTTCTGGAAATGAGCCTCCAAATCCCAGGCATACATTGAAAAACGAGACGTTCAATATTTCAACAGTGAAATTAAGGGAAATGGTGGGGGACGGGTTTGACTCGAGGGCCTCCTTGGCCCTCCTCACTCTACAGAATGAGCAGGTTTTCCACAGGCCCAGTCTTTCTGTCTGTGACTTCCCCCTCTGCCCACAAAAGAACATCCTTTTGTTATGTGTGGGCACCTGTCACTGGCTCCTCTGTCAGAGTTAGCTCTACCACTGATGTGGAAATCTAATTCCCTGCCAATCTCAGCACAGAATATGCTTTCTGCCAGGGTCCTGCAGTCACCCGCACCCTGTGTCTAGTCTTCATGGCCTCAAGCATTGCTCTCTCAGAAGATCTGCCCATTCTGAGGCCTGAACCCAACCACCCTGGTACTCAGAGCTTGTTCAGAAGTGGTGGAACAGAGACTACTTTCCTGGTGACACTTTGTGCTGATTACTTTCAACTGTAAACTTGACACAACCTAGAGTCATCTGGGAAGAAAGTCTTAATGAAGTGTTAAGATTGGCCTGTTGGCATGAGATGTGGGGAAAAAAAACTCAAGCTCACTGTGGGCAGCACCATTCCCTATGCAGAGGCTCCTGAACAGTATGAGAGAGAAGAAAGCTAGCTGAGCAAGAGCAAGCAGGAAGCATGGGTATGTCTATCTCTCTGGTTTTCACTGTAAATACAATGTGGCTAATTGCTAGAGGTCCTGCCTCAACTTACCTCACAAATGAACTATCGAATTTGTAAGTCAAACACACCTTTTCTTCTCCTGTGCTACATCTGTCAAAGCAACAAAATGAAACTAATGCATGTATCAAAGAATGGCCCCTGCTCTCTTTGAACAACCACCTCTGAGTCACTTGGAAAATTTGATACAATGTATGTTCTGGGGATTTGATACAATGCAGGTTTTGCTTCAGTTCAGAAAGTGGACAAGAACTTCTGATTCTGCTACTGGTCATATCAGGTTGTATCAGGTAAGTGGATAACCTCATCTTTCTGTAAAGCTCACCCTTGTCCTCTCCTGTCTCCACATTTTGATCTGTTTTTCCCAGCTCCTTCTGGGTTCTTCTCAAAGCAGATTTTATGACTGGCAATTCAGAATACATCTTCCCTTTCCTCATCCTCAGTAGAGACTGCTAATCCATGAAGGTGCTATTGTGTTATAAGTCCAGACTACAGACATAATCCTCTTAGTGGAGCCTTCTGCACGGCCCCTCCCATGTCTGAAGCTTGCTGTATTTTCTCCTGGTTTAAGCCTTCCCATGAGCTGACTGTTCCAAGCACCAGACTGTGGGATATGTCAAAGTGCTTCTGTTTACCAACAAACATTTGGAACCTGATCAGAACATGGCTTTGTGTCATAGGCGACCTGCTATATCACATTTTGGTTGTCACAGAGTGTAATCGTGTATCGTGATATTAGCAATGATGTTCAAATCACTTTCTGCAGCTTTTTCCCAGGTCAGGGCACAAAAAATGGTGTGTCTCCTGGGTCTCACAAAATTCCACCACATGACAAAAATGACCTGGTTACTCAGGCATGGGAAGTGTCTTTTTCTGTAGCAGACGGACTGACACAGTTCACTGGGGACTCAGAGAGGTTGAAAGGCAGAGCCAAACCTTCATTCTGTCTGGGGTCTGATATAGTAGAGACTGAGCTGGACTCTGGTCACGGGCCTTGGCAGCATACCACATGCCCCACGGGGTGGGAGATTGTGACTGTGGTTTGAAGGGGCAGCAAAGCAGAGCTGGCAGACATAGAAAATATACAAGAAGCTGCATGGAGCTCACAGGGGGTACTCCATACTCCTCAGACAAAGCTAATTAACCCCAGAGGTAAGAAAGACAGAAAAACCCAGGGAAGCTGATGGTAACCTTAAATGTGACTGGATGTTAAACCTGAATTAACAGAGACATTACAGCAGCAGAGAAAACTCCTTATGAGCGATTCCACTAATTTCCCATTATTAGACGGAATGTGGGGTTTTGATAGATTCAAATTAGGCCACGGAGAATGTGGTGAAGTTTGACTCTTCATACCTATAACTGATATATATATATATATATTGGCTGTGAATAACAACATCCATGCCCAGGGCCCATGAAAGCTCTGGTGCATTTTTTTAAGCCTTTTCTCTCAGATAGTGGGAAATTGAAGACTGCAGAGAAGTGAAGGATTCCCACAGGAAATTGACACAGTGTGTTTAAGATAGAAATTAAAGTGATTCTCAGGTACGTGCATTTCCTCAGCAGGAGCGGGTCTCCCAGCCCCAGGTTAAAGGGGCCAAGTATCCCTGTTCTGAAAGTGGCCCTGGTTGTGATAGATGCTTTCTGTAACATGTGAGGAACCGAGTTAAATCTGAGCCTCTAAGCACAGGTTGAGACCTGAGGTAAAGGCACACATACCTCAGTGCTTTGCAGTGCTTCACCACCCTCTGCCCGGCATGGAGGGTTCTGGTTCTGAAGCTGACTTTGAGGATACAAGGGAGCAGACGATAGATTCGGGCAGTTTCTGAAGCAGTGTCGAGGACTGTGGACCTTTCAGTAAGTGATGTCCACAGTTTAGCCTCCATGTGCCAGCTTCCAATACGAGGGCTACTTGCTTGGAGCAGATACTGGACTGTGTCTCTAACCACAAGACGGCATGTCACTTTCAGTGAGGATTTAAAATCTTGTGTTTCTTTTCTTGGTGACCAAGCTTTGTGAACATGGGCTTTGGAGAGAAATCACTTTAAATTGAATTCTGTAAAAGGCCAGGAATGTATCCCTGATGAACACACCCACAAGACAGGAGTGCCACGTTCAGAGACTAGGTGTTCAGAAATAGATGTGGCCACATGCTTCCCGGCCTGCTTCTTATTCTGTTTTGGAAGTTTCCAGTTTGTATAGTTAATGCTCAAAGAAGAAGAAACAGTTCAATTGGCTGACGGAGGGGGAGGGATGGAGAATATTTTGGTCAGAAGAAGCAGTTTCTGGTTCCCCGCCACAAACTTCACTCCCCTGCATTCCTAATGTGGATACGATACCATAAAGAGAAATATCTGGAAGTTAGTTTTTTTTTTTAAATAGTACTAGAGGAGTCATTACAAAATTTGGGTGTTCTCAGTGTATTTGTGAGTTCTCCAAACAGTCAGCCAAAGTGTTTGGTGGTTTGTCTTCTCTGTGAATGTCATTCACATCTTATCCAACCATTTGGAACTTTTCACAAGAATCTAACAGGTTCAGGGGAAAGCGTCACACTCCAGGTAAAGGGTAGAAAACACCTTCTCAGTACAGGTCATTGCCAGCAGCATGTCGGTAACCACATGAAATAATTTGAGTTGGTTCCTCTCTATCTTTGGTTGGCATTCCCCACATGTGTTTTGCTTTCTTAGGGTCACTGGGGGTCAGAAAAAAATGTATCCTGGAATCTTGAGGTGTTGTCATTTACTAGAGAAGACGCACAAACCCTGCTTTTGGCAGCCCCTTCCTCTACCGGCTTGGAAGCTACCACTGAAGTCAGTGTCTCTTCCATCACTGCTAGACACAGGCTTGTCCTGCTCTGCTGGGTACCAGAGAGATGAGGAGATGAGGTAGGGCCATGGCTCTCAAGATGCCAGGAGATATAGTTCCTTGCCTGAAGAACATCTTCCAGTGCCTGTTATCAGGCTTCTGCAGTCTGCAGGCCTTGAACAAGACAGATAAAATTCCAGGGGACCCAACTCACTGTGAAAGGTAGGAATTTCTGTGACATTAAAACAAATGAATAAAGTCTGGAGAGATGGATCAGTGGTTAAGAGCACTGACTGCTCTATCAGAGGTCCTGAGTTCAATTTTCAACAACCACATGGTGGCTCACAACCATCTGTAATGGGATCTGATGCTCTCTTCTGGTGTGTCTGAAGACAACTACAGTGTACTCACATACATAAAATAAATAAATGAGTCTTAACAAAAAGAATAAAAACCTTGTCACAACCTTGATTGCCTAAAAAAGGCTGCCACTGATAACTTAAACATCAAGTCCACAAGCCAAGTCCACAGCAGCAAAGGACCCTGGTCCTTGTATGACCTATTTAGACACTATAAATACACTTGAAGCAAGTTCCCTGCTTTCCAATCAGACAGCCCCTCTGTCCCTGTCAAGTACACTTCTGAAATTAATAAGGCCAAGCATCAGAAAGCCTTCTCTATATGCAAAACTAATAGCAAGTACAAGCAAGTCTCCAGCCTCTTGAAGGCAAGGACAACCAGCCTGTATCACCAGTTGGTTGCACTTCTTCACCTGAATACCTCAAAGAAAAGGGATTCTAGGAGAGTCTTTATAAACTTACTTTAGTCCCAACAGTGCCAGCTCTGGATCTTCCTACTAAGATCAATAAATATGCAAATGAACGTATGCCTCTGTTTCCAAGCAACACCCACTAAACGCCACTTTTCTAAGGAAGCCTGAGGGGGAATTGAGGTCTGCAAGGCCTGCGGCCTTGGCTGGAGACTCTCGCTAGCTCCAAGAGGTCATGTTTATTAAAGAGAAGACCACCTGTTTGTCCTGGTTAGTAGGATTGACTCAGAGGGAGGAGGAGGTGAGGAACCTGGTGGATCTCAGGCCTAGTTGGAAACTCCTGGGCTCCCTTATTATGGCCACTGCTTATGAGCGACATTAGGAACAGGTTGAAGGAGACTTTGTCTCTACCAGTACCCTTTCTTTGGAGCAATTATAGATGTGGTAAAGATAAAAAAAAATACCAAGCAAAGGAGCCAGGGCCTTGGCTTTGTTGTAACCTTCCATGCCATTACATGGGAAGGCTCACATGCATACTGTGTATGCACGTATGTATGTGCATGGGCGTGTAGGTGTGCATGTAAATGACCATGCCTGGGTGTCTTTGGCATGTGCATACTACATGCTTTGGAAGGTACAAGAGCAGCTTCCCAGGCAGAGTCACTTGATATCTTGGTCTTTCATTCGCTTGAGCAGCCTGAGTCCACAGGGCAAGATGTAACTCACAAGCAAGGGATGATTGCATTAGAAGATGCCTTACGCATCATTCAAACTTTCCCAGACATTTCTTGGCATTGAAGACAATGTGAAGATTGTGTAGAGTAAATATTTCAGAAAAACAGAAGAAGACACAAACGAAGGAAGAGGAAGAAAAGCCATCCGGGAACCATGCAACTCAGAGCCGATGTTCGCAGAATGGGGAGCGGGTCAAAATGTCCTCTGCTCTCTTTTCCTCTTGTGGGGTTTGTTTTGTTCTGTTTAACCAGGCCTTAATGGGGACAGATACACAGATTTGCAGCAAGTTCTCCGTTAATGTACTCCAGGCATTCCCTGTGCCGTTCTATGCCCCATAAATACTATTTTAATGCACCCCACTTTTTCATTATTATGCCTATAATTGCATATTAACTCTGGAGAAAGTTGGAGGAAATGTTAAGTAAAAAGAAAAATAAACTTGAATTACAGTCTCCACACTTAAGAGGAGGAACGATTATCATTTTTGCACACATCCGTTCAATGTGCAGGGAGGACAGGCGGCGTACTAATGTACACACGTCCCCGAAAGCCCAACAGTGATCCCAGCAGGAGTCCAGCAGACAAAGGTGCGAGTTCCCACTCCCACGGCTTCCCACACGTGCACTTCGATATAGACAACATGTGAGCATGAGCTGTCTCCCTCCTCATCGTGTTAAGGTGCCATTGAGTGTTGGTTTTAGTTGCCTACTTCACTTCCGTTTTGGTCAGAGAAAAACCCAGAGAGTTCACTGAGGAGTAGCCCTCTGCACCCTTTCAAGTTGTCCAGGTCCAGGATTTTTAATTTAAAGATCAAACTCTCCCACTGATAGACAAAGTCCCCACCCAGGTGAGAGCTCTCACTGTTTACAGATCAACCTTATGTCAACCTTCCCCTCGGTTACTGAAGACCAATGTAACCACAGATGGCATCTGCCCTTGTCACAGAACCACCAGTGACCAAACTGGATTTGATAAAGACAGCAAAAGGCCCAACTGGCCTCCAAAGCCTGCTTCCCTGAGAGCCCAGCAGAGCCTGCTTCCTCCTTAGCCCAGCAGTGAGCACAGCAGAGCCTGCTTCCTCCTAAACCCAGCAGAGTCTGCTTCCTCCTGAGCCCAGCAGAGCCTGCTTCCTCCTGAACCCAGCAGAGCCTGCTTCCCCAGGAGCCCAACTTCTCCACTATTTTGCTTTTGCTGCTTTTTCTCTCCCAAAGAAAACTGTTCACAGTATCTAGCGTTTTTATTATCTGATCTTTACTTTTTAAAAACATTTATGAATGTGTCTGCGTCTGTGTATGTTTGCCATGTGTGTGGAGGTGCCCACTGGGGTCCAGAACAGGGAGTCGAATGCTCTGGAGTTGGAGTTATAGATAGCTGTGAGCTGCCTATGTGGGTGCTGAGAACTGAACTTGGGTCCTTTACAGAGCAAGTAGCAAGTGGTCTAAGCCACTGAGGCATCTCTGTAGCACCAATATACCTGTTTTTAAAAACCAGTTGTTAACTGTACATGTTTATGGAATACAATGTGATCACTGTTCCCAGACTGCACACTGCAGCATGAGTTCAAGCTCAAGGGCTCTTCTGTGGGTTTTTTTTTTCACTTTATCCTTTGATGAACAAATACCTGGCCCTGAAATCCACACTTCGGTCACCATCAAACTATCAACAAGAATAATACATAGGAAATTCTAATAAGGTGTGGGGAGGAGGAAGATAGCTAACTGTGATGGGTGGTCACAAAAATAGACATCCAGTGGAGAACAAATTCTGGTTTCTGTAGGAGCTGCTAATACCATGACTAAAGAAAAGCTTTGAAACAGATATAATTGTATACCCGAGTGATCGTACTTTAAAAGCCGCATGGTTGTGAGAGGTATGGAGGAACACTGTCCAACCGTAAAGGGCTTCAGGGAGCCTTCCACCATCTATAGCGGAGGTCACCATGTTTGCTTTGATGGAGTCAGAAGCTCTGATGGTGCAGGAAGCAGTGATGGATTGAAGACTTCTCCGGCCTCAGTTTACAAACAGCTTTAGAATCTAAGTCTCTCCATTAGAAGTGGAAGGGCTTTGTTATTAAAGGAAGGGCTACAGGAGCAATCAGCCACCGGGTTACTTCAAAGGGATAAACAATGCAACCATGTCAAGGATTGGAAAGACACAGAATGAAAGTCAGAGATGGAGACGCATGGTGGAGCGTTCTGATGACACTTAGTGTCCTGTGTCCCCAACCTAGAGTCCACTGGTCACACACATCCCAGGAAAGTTACAAAGGTGACCCAACACATTAGTGGAAGAGGACCTCATGTCACAGCATCAAAAGTTCAGACACTTTTGGCTCTAGACACCTGAGAGAGACAATCTCTTAGCAAGATGGCAGGAGCAGAGGAAACACAGGTAAAATGCATGCACACTCACACACACACACACACACACACACACACACACAGTATTAAAGGATGCCAGTCCTGTGTGGCAAAGCAAGGCCCAGCGTAAACCAAGTCCAGAATCTGTCAGGATCAACAGGTGACTTACAAACACGGGATGAGATGTCCATAGCTTTCCCTGCTTTCTACTGGGGAAGCCCACTGGCTCTGTGAGAGGAAATCACAATTCGCTAAACTGCTATTTTCTGCTTTTCTCCATGATCCTATTTAGAGCTCGGACTTCACCTGCTATGTTTCCAAAGGATAACAGAAAAGCGATGCCTAGTCAGAAGTGGCTCCTTCAGCTGCTGCCAGAACTCACTGTGAGGACACTAGGCTGGGTGGCAGAAAAAAGCACCAGGAACTGAGGACTCTAATTTGATCCTGCTCTGGTGGAGTCTTGTATTGAAAGAATTCATCATGCATAGAAAGCACTTGCCACCTAGCTGGAGGCCATGTTCCCTGTGTTCAGCATTCACAAGAAAGCATGGGCCACCATTTCTACCTACTTAGCCAGGAAATAGATGACAGTGTTACTGGGGTAGATGCGGTCTGTTTGCCGGCTCCCGTCTGGTTTTTAAATCACTCACAAAGCTCCAAAGACATGTTTTTATGCTGCATAAAATACACAGAGGAGAAGAAGAGCTCGGGTTCACACATTTGTTATTTCATTGTGTGTGCTGCTTTTATAAAAGAAGAACCATGAAGCCATTCCCCCCAATTCCTTTGACCTCCGAACACTCATCACAACCTCTTAGATTTGATGTCTTCTTAGATGTCCGCTCTGAAATTGCCCAATAATTCACTCTTCAGAAGACTCTGACAGGAAATAAGAACATTTTTTTGTTCCAAATAGCTTAGGGTATGGGGAGAGGCAAGTTGCAGGTTACAGTGAGGAATCACTTTGGAGGTATCAGTGAGGTGTCCTGGCTAGCCCCATGCTCTGCCCTGCCATAGAGAAGTGACCACCGCATCCTTCATCTGGCTTCACATCCCAAGTGATGCCATCCTCCTCATCCCTCTGGGTTCTCTATGTAGCTGGAACACTCTGCCTTGAGCTTGCAGGACACTCTGCCCAGACGAGCCAAGTTGTGGCTTGCCAGGTCCTTTAACTTAAGTGTGCAGAGCCCTGCTCCACGAGGAATCAGCCCTTGCTGACTTGCTGGAAGGCTCCAGCTTTAGGCTTCGGTTCCCAGGAGTTTCATCATTTATATAAAGGAAAGGCAAAGCATAAACTCAATTAAGTTACGGAGAAGATGGCAAGCCACCATGGCTAACCCTACGGAGAGAAGAGACAAGACGGTGTGACTGACAGATGGGCAGCCACAGAGTTCTGTTGGAACACAGCTTGACCACGGAGAAGAACCAGAACCAAGCAAAGACAGTTTGAACAAGGATCCCAGATAGAGACCTTAACAAGAGTTTACTGGCTGGTTTTGTGTGCCAACTTGACACGAGCTAGAGTTATCACAGAGAAAGGAGCTTCAGTTGAGGAAATGCCTCCATAAGATCCAGCTGTAAGGCATTTTCTCAATTAGTGATTAAGGGTGGGGGGGCATAGTGGGTAGTGCGATCCCTGGACTGGTAGTCCAGGGTTCTATAAGAAAGCAAGTTGAGCACGTCAGGGAAAGTAAGTCAGTAAGCAGCACCCCTCTATGGCCTCTGCATCAGCTCCTGCCTCCAGGTTCCTGCCCTGTGTGAGTTCCTGTCCTGACTTCCTTTGATGATGAACAACAATGTGGAAGTGTAAGCTGAAGAAACCCTTCCCTCTCCACTTGCCTTTTGGTCATGCTATTTGTGCAGGAATACAAACCCCGATTAAGACAAAGAGCTATCAAGGGGAGCCTGAAGGATGACAAGAAGTGAGACCTATACATATAAGCAAGGGGGAAGTTACATTACAGATCAGCGAGCAAGAATCACCCAGAGCTTGCTGTGAGAACTATCCTGGAACATTCGAGAAGTACATCCAAAGTGTGGAGATGTGCCAAGCATAGAGCTAGCCCACACAGTCTGCATTCTCTGACCATCGCCCAAGGCTTTGATAATTCAGGCTCATATCCTTACATGTCTCAAGGCATCTTGTAGACCTTTTCATTACTGCTGTAGTTTATCAAAAATTTTGGCCTTCAAAGGGTCAGAAAATGACTAGGTCTGCTTTAGAGTTTGACTTCCAGTTCCAGACACAAAAGTCAAGCACATAGTAGGCTTTTCACACATGATGAATGAGTGAGCAAATGCACCTCACAGTATTCACTCACAGACCACCATTGTGATGAAAGGTGTGACTATAAACAGCCCATACGGCAGACTCCAGATCCTGCCAACCAGCCTGGATCCCATGGTATTAAGGGAACTCTCTCCTCGGAGCCCGGCCAGCCACTGAGCATCAGGGTTTCTTATGAATGATAGAAGTAGGCTTCACCGAAACTTCAATTTTTTCAAACGCCTATTTTTAATGATGGTTCTTAAACACTTTAACCTCCCTTATAGCCTACCACCCACCAGAGGTCGTGGAAAAGAAAGGATATAGGAGCAACTCCTGTCTGTGTTGTCTGGAAATCAGCAGTTCAGTCATAGGTCAAAAGCGGCAGCTTGATCCAGTCTCAAACACTTCACGGATACACCAGCAATCCTGTTCAGTAGAGTCCGGATAGCAAACGTGAATCACCAGCAGTGGCAAGACTTAGTAGAGACAGCCAGGCCTCAGCCTCAGCACGAGTCAGCAGGAGGAACCCAGAGGGACACCAAGAAAAGTTCTCCACTGTGCCTCTCTCAGAGAAGCAATGCAGAGAAGACACAAGACCTAAGTGTTGCACGGCTCAATAACTCCATAAGCAAGCCAAGCTCAGTCTCCTTCACTGTCCATTGAGTCCTATTCATACCCCCCAATATCGTGTGTCCTCCATGGGTCTTGTCTCAGCACATTCATCTCAGCTGACATCACTCTGCCAGTCAGTCTGAATCCTCAGAAATGGCAAAAAACTGCAGTACATCACCGGAAGTTTTTTGGCGTGTTTCCCTCTATGGAGTCCTGACAAATGCAACTCAACTATGTAATGTAAGGCGGATCAATACATGTGTGCTGTTAGCAAAGAATCCTTTGTCACGTGTCCTTTCATATGCTTGCTTTAGCAGAACATCTTTTCACCTGGGTCTGCCTCAATTGAACGTTCCTTCATGTTTGCCCCCGCAAAACACCATCCAACCGACTTTCCAAAACACCCTTAAGTTTCCACTTCACTGCACACACCACACTCAGACACCAGGCCTACCACATTCATTTCTGATCAGAGCCTACTACTAGCAACTTTCAGAAGAGTCACAAATGCCCAGAAAGCCATTGATTACCCCTAGATTCTGCAGCTAAGAAGAGCTCGAACCCAGGTGTGAGTCCACACAGTCCTGGGTCCTAAGTGCACTTGATTACTGCTTATCTTTTTGGGTTTGCTCTGCAGAGACCCCTGCCTGAGGTGGGGACACTTGCCCTTCCACACCTGTATTGGCAAGCCATGTCCAGTTCTGCCCAGAGGGCCCATGTCCTGTGTGAGCTCTAGAGGTCCAGTGGACAAGAAGGTAATTATCTTCCAGGGAAAAGCTTGGCTCCTCTTGTCCAGTGCCAGGCAAAAGAACCACAGGGATGAAGGGGCAAGTAGCAATGCTTTGCAAGGAAGCAGCCAAATGAGCTTAGCTATCTCCCAATGAGGCTTTATGTGCAAAGCCAAAGTGTGGGTCACATTTGGCCCCGAGGTCATGGTGGGCCAACCCTGTCTTCTGAGAGGCAGGACACCAAGAAGGAAATATCTAGATCTTGCACTCCAGGGACACCACAGGGAGTGCCACCTTCTGATCGCCTGCCACAGCCAGAGGCTGCTTTTATGGTTGATGACACAGGTCAGGGCCATTTCTATGGACAGTCTACCCTGGCTGCATTTCTCCTTCATGGCCCTTTGTGCTGCTTTTAGCTTCCATTTATCCTCACATACGCCATTACTAACTTTATGCCTTCAGATGTGATAGTTTACCAGAAAAAAACAAAGTGGATTCCGTATTAGACAATGGCTTGTTTGTTAGTAAGACAGGAAATGTTACTCTTCTGTCCACTGGTCTCAGTCAATGCCACTGGCCGTGTGTGTCCATTGCGGTCACAACAGTGTTATTATAGTCAGGATTAACATGTTCAAAACATTGTTCCAACTGTAATTAAATGTGAATCAGGTGAGTTTGTTTCCCACAGAACTGCTCTTTTTTTTAAGGAGTGTCTAACACGGAGAGCTAATGAGGATCCGGGGAGTCTGCAGGAAAAATCCTGGGAGGTTGGGGGACCATTTCCGTCAACTGTAAATATGCCTCCCAGTTTAAGAAGTAAATGATCACCCTCTAGGGACCCACAGTGAGTTTCAGGTAGGAAATGTGGTCCATGTGCAGGATTCAGTCAAACTGCAGAGTATCATAGTTTCTCTCTAACCCAAACCCCACAAAAAAGCTGTGCGGTTGACACCAGTTCCCACACAAGGTACACAGGGACCATGGAGGAGAAGAACTGGGGGAAGGGAAGCCATCTAGGGTCTGTACGGACTGCTTCCTGTGACACTGAGGGCTTCAGGGCTGATCCTGCTCAGGTCTTCCCATCCTGCCTCTGAGGAACCAGCACCAGCAGAGTGCACTCCACTCCGCATCGATTTGAGCAGAGGCCTGCGGCTCTCCATTTGGGAATATTACATTTGTTCCTGAAGCAAATGACTGCTTCCTCATGGTGCCTTCCATCTCTGTCCTTACCGCCATCTGAGCTCGCTAATGACGCCTCCTCCAAAGTGTCTCCATCATAATCCCTGGAGCATGTGCAGGTGACTGGATGGGGTAAAACCCTAACTGGGTCAAAGGTACTGAAGGTACTGAGACAGATACAATTCTGGTTGATGTTAGTGGGTCCGACTTCTTACACGGGACAAATGGAGATGGCCATCTGAAGGTCACGTGACACATACGGGGGTGATCTGAAAGTAGAGGTGGGGGCTGGAGTGTTGAGAGCCCATGAAATGAATGCCCAGGGTGCATCAAGGCCATTTCAGGTGGTCCCTGTAATCCTGGCATTTCCAGAGGTTGAAGTGGAAAGACAGCAGGTACAGGGGTCAGCAGTGCCTCAAGAAGGAAGAGGCTGGAGGCTCCTGCATTCAGGAGGTGTGGCCGAGTCACGTGATCAGTCCTTCTTCAGCCTCGACCACACTTGAGGACTGTAATACCATCTGCACACGCTGCTGCACTCGGTTCCTAGGATAGGGCTTGAAAATATTCCACAAAACTTCAACTCTGTGACTAGCCAGGAAGTTATCCATTTCCCTTCTCTTCCAGGATTTCAGGGAATCTGATTAATTCCATCCACACTTTTTATTTAATTTTAATAGAGACCAATTCCATTAATAAGTGTCTGAGAAGCTCAGATCCCCCTTCCCCAAACCACATGTGGCTGGTGGGGAAATCTCATGGGAACAAAGGCCCAATAATCCCTCATTACTGACTCTCATCCAGTTGCCATGGAAATCCAGAGCACACCCCTCTTTTCAAACAGGCACCACCAACCTTGGTGAACATAAAAAATTGACTAGACTCATCTTGTGCTTGTGAGCCGTAGTGAGCAGCGGGGTTGGGGGAGGGGTCAGTCCAAGCTGCTACAGAAAGTGGGAGGAGTAATTTTTGAAAGAATAGTTAACAAGAAACCACCAAAAAAATTCACAGAAGTGGACTATAGCACAGAAACCTCACCCGATGAGTAAAGGCACACAGCAAGGAGAGGCGATAACTCAATCACACCACAGATCACTTGAGTGTCTGGCAACTTCTTCAGAGCTGCCTCGAGACTTCGCTCTTTTACTGAGATTCAAAGAGCTACTCACTGAGCTACTCACACCGGAAGTGCAGCACAGAGCATCAGGGTCAAGCAGGGATTTGTCCTGGGTGATTGGCAGCGAGTCACATAAAAACACTTGTATGTGGTGTTTGGACCAGTATTACATGTGCTGTTCAACGATGGCAGGCAGCTGGACTAAACACTCGCTGCCTTCACTAAGACATATCTGATTCCATGGCCTCAGAGCTGAGATGGGGTTTGTAGGAGGCAAGATGCCCGAGTCAGGAAGAATGTGCCACACACGCACGAGTGAGGATGCTCTGGCAGACTATACTGGTCTTCTAGGTTGACTCTTGAAGTCCTTGAAGAGCCTGTTCGAATCTACCCACAGAAGCTGCCTGCTCTTAGCCGGGAAAGTCATACAACCCAGACACAACATCAAAGAAGATGGCTCAAATCCAAAGAGCGGAAGAAAGCCCCGCGTGCAAAAGTGGAACTTAGCTCTGTGCTAATTCTGTTACAATTTCAACTGAACAGAGGAGATGATCTGGTGTTAGCGACGACAGGGCAGACAGTGCTGGTTGTGTCAGTGATGATGATGGTGGTAGTGATGATGATGATGATGATGATGGTGATGGTAGTGATGATGATGGTGATGGTGGTGATGGTGGTGGTGACGATGGAGATGGTGATGGTGGTGATGGTGATGGTAGTGATGATGATGGTGGTGGTGGTGGTGGTGGTGACGGTGGTGATGATGATGGTGATGGTGGTGGTGGTGATGGTGATGGTGATGGTGATGATGATGATGGTGATGGTGGTGGTGGTGGTGGTGATGGTGATGATGATGGTGGTGGTGACAGTGGTGGTGATGACGGTGATAATTTTGTTGACGTCGTGGTAATTATGATAATTGTAATGCTGACAAGGATGTTAGGATGATAGCTCTCCCACACACCGAGAGAACAGAGGCCACACTAAACTCAGGTCTCCCTCTCATACCCTATCATGTGCTGCACTGGGTACCAGTCCTTCACTGGATGATAAGGTAACACATTTAGGTGTTTCCTTTAATGCTTAGTGTTGGTAAGCCACACTTGGGGATGTTCAAGGCCATAGGAACTCCAAATTGTAGCCAGTTAATTAGATATGAGGGAGCAACCTGGAACTCCTAGCTGGCATCTGGAGTGGAGGCAGCCTGTGGGATTCAGCCTGGGTTTCTTGGTAAGTGTCCAGCTGAACTAAGTTCAGGGCACTCAGACGGCCACAGAGAATTGTTAGCAGCATCAGGAAGTGTGAAGGCTGGGGAGAGGAAAGATGGCAACTCATCCCAAGGGGTTGCTGCATCTGGACTCCTGGGCAAGCAGTCTCCTGAAGATCCTTTGGTAATCTCTTCCCAGGGCTCTTCATAAAGTGCTAGTAATCCTCAAGGCTGTTTAATGAGGGTTGTGTTTCATCCAGGGGTGTCAGAAAAACAGAGCTGATGCAAAGCGGTGTCACATAAATCCAAGCTTAATCCTCCTTAACAATTAAGTGCCTGGGAGTCTCTTGCAGATGAAGATGGCGTCTCCTAGGTTTGCTGGTCTATGAATAGACCCACTGGATGGAATTTGAGTTTGTCTCTGTGATTTATAGCCGTGATTTCAGGGAGAGCTGAAGTATTCAGTATTATCTTGGGACAGTTAATTCTCCAGTTCCAAAACACTCTTTCAAGGAACCATAGTTTTCTAATTTGAATTTTTTTCCCTAGAAATTTTGAAGAAGATAGAGCTCAGTTAAACTCTTTGCCATCCCTCCAACATGAGTTGTCTGTGGTCTCATGTAGCTGCCCTTTCTATCTATTAAAAATGGCCTAAAAGCCTTAATTTAGGTAAGAGATTTTTACTTCAGAGTGCTCAGCCCCCTGAATCAAGTTTCCCCCTTCGATGCTTTCTCTGAGTAAGGCAGGGTGTGGGCAGAGGCCCTAGGACCTACCTAAGGTCGGAGCTGACCCTGTGAAGCAAGGCTACTGTTTGGAGCTGACCCCAGCACCTGCCATGGACTCAGATGGATTTTATAGGAGAGGGGAAGGTGAGGGAGAATATCCTGAGAATCTCTGAAAGAGGACTTTGGGCCAGACAAGCAGTAGCTTACCATGGTCCCCATCTTCCCTTGCTCCCAACTCTCCAGGTGAAGAGGGATATCATTTTGGATTAGCAGGCTGCAGGAGCAGAGATAAGGAGACAGGAGGAAGAACAGAGGAATCTTGGTCATGTGGCATTGGAGTTGGCAGGCGCTACAGGAGGCAGGTTGCTCAAGGGGGACACACCCCCACTTGATACAGCTGTGTGAAAAACAAGTTAGCATTTGAGCTGAAGAAGAGATACAGCCCAGGGCAAACATTGCTCTAGAATGATGCTTCCTGCTGTTGAGCTGGTCTGCATGTAGGGCTAATGGTACTTGCCAACCATATTTGAAGCTCTCTTTCTCACTCCCCTGTTAAGTCTCAAATTGCTGAGGTGCCTGTTAAACACATCAGAGCAGACCTGGTTGCCAGATTCCCCCAGCATCCCTTGGTTCCTATCTGCTACAGGGAATGGTTGGCATACCTTGCCCTCTATCCTGAATTTTACAGCCCAGGGTGTGGGATGCCCCCCCCCAGAGGCTCTTCCCTATATATCCCAGCCATTTTGGTTACCCAGTCATTTCGTACCTTTGCCCTCTTGGCTGCTGCATCTGGTTCTTCTCTCTCCCCTTCCTCGACCCCTCTCCTCTCTTTACCGTCTTCTCACTGCCCATCCCCCTTTTCTCAGTCTGCTTCCTCCTACTCCACCAATCTGTTTGTCCCCCTCCCCCTCCCCCTTCCTCTTCAGTTTCCCCTCTCCTTCTCCCCCTCTCAATCTCTCCTCCTTCCTCTTACCTCTCTCCCCCTCCCCCTTCCCCTTCCTTTCTTCCCTTTCCCTCTGTCTTCCCCTCCCCTCCTCCTTCCTCTTCCTCTCCTCTCCCTCTCTTCCCTTCCCCCTCTCCTTCCCCCTCTCCTTTCCCCTCCTTTTTCCTCTTCTTCTTCCTCTCTCTCCACCTCTCCTCCTCCTCCCCCTCTTCTTGTCACTTTCCTTTCTCAGTCTGTCTCCCTTTCTCTGTCTCGTTTGGTCCCTTGAGACAAACTCTCACTGCATAACACATGCTGGCTTTGAACTCCCGATCATCTTCCCAAGTTTGGGATTGCAAATCTGAGCAAAGTTTATTTTTATTTAAACTATGAGTTATAGCTGTGTATAAAGCTAATGACTATTTACTGTGAAATTTCTTAGTAACTTTCCCGTTGCTACAACAATACGCCTAATTAACCTCCTTCCTTCAGGAAGGAAGGTTTTATCTTAGCTAACATTTCAAGGGTCAAGTTAGAGCAGGGAAGTCACTGTGGCAGGAGCATGAGGCAGCTGGAAGTCAGGATCCACAGTCAGGAAGGAGAGAGAGAGAGAGAGAGAGAGAGAGAGAGACTAGGGCTCAGCTCACTGTCTTCTTTTCATGCAGCTCAGGAGCCAGCCATGGAATGATGTAATCAACAGTTATGGTAGGTCTTCCAACCTTAGCCTAATCTAGAAACTCACTCACAGATACTCCCAGGGGCCTCTCTCTTAGATGATCCTGGAACCTGACAAGCTGACAGTCAATGGTAACCGTCACATGGTCTGTGTGCGTTTAAAAGAGTGTATAAAGTGATAAGCAATGGTGGGGGGGGGCACTCTCAAGCTTAAGAACCTCTACACATGTGAACATATGACTTTCCTGATGTTTCCATTGAAGAGATGAGAGACAACAACAGTCACAGAGTTAGCCATATGTGCTTCATATCAGCTGCTGTCTGGGTGAAGTCCAGGTAGGCTACTCACCTGCTAACCCCTCCCATCTCACTATTTCGCAGTTCTCCCTCCCCCACTATATCACCCAGTCCTGCTCTCTCCTAGGTGCCTTGTCCCATCCTCCAACTAGGGCAGAAACTCCTTACTCTACAAGAGACCAAGAAGACTAGGAGAAGTCCAGGTCAGCTGCCTGCTGGTCAAACTCCTGCACTCTCTCACAGTGTAGGCGGGCTCTACCCCATCACCAGTTCTGTGCCCTCCTAGCTGCCTTTCTCCAGCCTCCAACTGGAGCAGAGACTCTCAGATCCTCCAGAGACGACACAAACTTGGGAGAACTCAAGGGCACACAGACCCAAAGACAAGAAAGGAAAACAGAAACTAAGAAACAAAAAAGTAAAACAAACCTCAGGAGTCAGTACCTTTAATTACCCCATATGCAGACAGTCAAGGCATAACGTCACCACCAGAGCCCAGCTGTCCTACTACAGCAGGTCTTGAATATTCCAATACAGCAGGAGCATAGAGAAAGGATTTTAAAAGCAACTTATGGAGATGATTAAGCCCTTAAGGAGGAAATGAACAAATCCCTTAAAGTCAAGAAACAAACAAACAAACAGGTGTAGGAAATGAATAAAGCTATTCAAGACCTGAAAATAGAAATAGAAGCAATAATGAAAACATAAATTGGTGGAATTCTGGAGATGGAAAAATCTAGGTATGTAAGCAGGAGCCACAAACAAAAGCATCACCAACAGAATAGGAGACATGGAAGAGAGAATCTCAGGTGTTGAAGATATGATTAAAGAAATACATACATTGGTCAAAGAAAATGTCAAATTGAAAAAGCTGCTGACACAAAATATCCAGGAAACCTGGGACACTATGAAAAGTCCAAACTTAAAAATAATAGGAATAGAGAAAGGAGAAGAAGAGTCCTAGATCAAAAGTTCAGAAAATATTTTCAACAAAAAAGTAGAAGAAACTTTTCCTAACCTAAAGAAGGAGATACCTATAAAAGTACAAGAAGCTTACAGAAAATTAAATAGCTGGGATCAGAAAAAGAAGGTCTCCTTGCCACCTAATAAACAAAACACTAAATGTTCAGAGCAAAGAAAGAATATTAAAAGCTACAAGGGATAAAGAGCAAGTAACATACAAAGGAAGACCCATTAGGATTACACTTAACTTCTCAGTGAAGACTCTAAAAGGCAGAAGGGCCTGAACAGATGTCCTGCAGACTCTAAAAGACCACAGATGCCAGCCCAGACTGCTGTACCCAGCAAAATTTTCAATCACCATAGAAAGAGAAAACAAGTCATTCCATGACAAAGGCAAATGTAAACAATTTCTATCTACAAATCCAGACCTACAGAAGGTACTAAAAGGAAAACTTCAACCCAAGGTAGTTAACTACACCCATGAAAACGCAGGCAATGAATATTCTCACAGCAGCAAAACCAAAAGAATGGAAACACACACACACACACACACACACACACACACACACACACACACACAATCACTGCCCCCAACAACAACAAAGTAGCAAGAATTAACAATCATTAGTGGTCACTCAATATCAATGGATTCAACTCCTCAATAAAAAGACACAGGCTAACAGAGTGGGTGTGTAAACAGAACCCACCCTTCCACTACTTACAAGAAACACACCTCAACATTAAAGATAGACATTACCTCAGACTTAAGGGTTGAAAAAATATTTTCCAAGCAAATGGTCTCATCTGCACCCAAGCTGATGCAGCCATTCTAACAAAATAGACTTCCACCGAAATAAATCAAGAGATGGAGAAAGACACTTTATTTATTTTCAAAGGAAAAATTCACCAAGATGCCATCTCAGTTCTGAACATCTATGTCCCCAAAACAAGGACACCCACATTTTTAAAAGTAACATTATTCAATCACAAAATCACACATTGAACTGCACACATTGATAGCAGGAGACTCTAATGACCCACATTCACCTATGGACAGGTCATCCAAAAAAAAAAAAACCAAACAAAAACTAAACAGAAATAATGGAGTTAACTAACTTTATGACTCAAACAGACCTAACAGATGCTTACAGAACACTTCACCCAAAGACAAAAGAAGATACCTTCTTCTCAGCACTTCGTTGAACTTTCTCCAAAACTGACCACATACTCAATCACAAAGCAAGTCTTGATATATACAAGAAGATTGAAAGAAACCCTGTATCTTTTCACACCACCATGGTCTAAAGCTGGATTTTAACAACAGAAACAACAGAAAGCCTACTAACTCATGGTCACCAAATAACTCTATACTGAATGATTACTGGGTTAAGACAGAAATAAAGAAAGAAATTAAAAACGTCCTTGAATTCAATAAAATTGAAGGCACAATATTTCCAAGGTTTATGGGGCCTAATGAAAGCAGTTCTAAGAGAAAAGTTCATAGCACTAAGTGCCTTCTTAAAGAAATTAGAGAGAGGTCATACTAGCAACTTAGCAGCACTTCTGAAAGCTGTACAGCAAAAAGAAGCAAACACACTCAAAAGGAGTAGATGGCAGGAAATAATCTCAGGTCTGAAATCAATAAAATAGAAACAAAATAATTTTTTTAAAAAAATCAATGAAACAAAGAGTTACTTCTTTGAGAAAATCAACAAGATAGACAAAAGCCTTACCCAAGCAGGACATGGTGGTGTACACCTTTAATTCTATCACTCAGGAGGCAAAGGCAGGTAAATTTCTGTGAGTTCAAGGCCAGCCTGGTCTACAAAGTGAATCCAGTATAACAAGAGTTACACAAAGAAACCCTGTCTTAGAAAAACAAAAACAAAACTTATCCAAACTAACTAAAAAACACAGAAAGAATATCCAAATTTAAAAAGTCAGAAACAAACAGGGGGAGGTGTGGGGGTACATAAAAGACACTGAGAAAATCCAAAGAATTATTAGGTCTTATTTCAAAAATCTGAACTCTACAAAATTCAAAAATCTAAAAGAAATGGACAGTTTTCATGATAGAGACCACTTATCAAAGTCACATCAAGATCAGATAAACAATTTAAACAAACTTATAACACCTAAGGAAATAGAAGCAGTCATTAAAACTCTCAATCAAAAAAAGCCCAGGCCCAGACAGTTTATTGCAGAATCCTACCAGACTCTCAAAGAAGAATTAACACCAATACTTGTCAAATTATTCTACAAAATAGAAATAAAAGAAACATTGCCAAATTCATTTTATGAGTCCACAGTCACCCTGAATCCTAAACCATGCAGAGGCTCAGTAAAGACGGAGAATTACAGACCAATTCACCACATGAACGTTGATACAAATGTAATCAATAAAATATGCACAAACTGAATCTGAGAACACATCAAAGACATCATCCACCACGATCAAGTAAGCTTCACTCCAGAGATGGTTTAACATATGAAAGTCTGTCAGTGTAATCCACCATATAAACAAACTGAAAGATAAAACACACGATCGTCTCATCGGATGCTAAATAAGCCTTTGACATAAGCCAACATACCTTCATGATAAAAGTCTTGGCAAGATCAGTGATATAAAGGGCCTACCTAAACATAATAAAAGCAACTCACAGCAGGCTCATAGCCAGCATCAAATTAAGTGGAGAGAAACTCAAAGCAATTCCACTAAAATCAGGAACAAGATAAGGCTGTCCTCTCTCCATATCCAGTCAGTATAGTACTTGAAGTTCTAGTTGAAGCAGGAAGGCAAGTGAAGGAGATGAAGGGGATACTAATTGGAACGAAAGAAGTCAAAGTATTTCTATTTGCATATGGTATGATAATATATATATACATATATATATACATATATATATATATATATATGACCCTAAAAGTTCTTCAGGGAACTCCTACAGCTGGTAAACATCTTTAGCAAAGTGGTTGGATATAAGGTTAACTAAAAAATATATCAGTAGCCTTCCTATATATAAATGACAAACAGACTGAGAAAGAAATTCGGGAAACAACACATTTCACAATAGCCACAAATGATATTAAATATTTAGGTGTAACTCTAAGCAAGCAAATGAAAGACCTATATGACAAAAACTTCAAACCTCTAAAGAAGCTGATGTTTGATGTCTTCTTGAAGAAGACATCAGAAGATGGAAAGATCTTCCATGGTCATGGGTTGGTAGGATTAACACGGTAAAAATGACCATCCTACCAGCAGCAACCGCAAATTCAATAGAAGGCCCATCAAAATTCCAACACAATTATTTACAAACATTGAAAAAACAAAATTCAACTTCATATGGAAAAAGCAAAACCCAGTCTAGCTAAAACAATCCTGTACAATATCTTCTGGAGGTATCACCTTTCCTGATCTCAAGCTGTACTCCCGAGCAGTAGTAATAAAAACCACATGGTATTGACATAAAAACAGACACATTGACCAATGGAAGTTCAATCAAAGCCTGATGTAAATCTACACACCTATGGACACCTGATTTTCTATAAAGAAGTCGGAAATAAACAACAGAAGAAAGAAAAGAACATCAACAAATGGTGCTGGTCTAACTGGATGTCAGTATGCCCAAAACTCAAGTTCAAGAGGATCAAAGACCTCAACATAAAACCAGATACACTGAACCTGATAGAAGAAACAGTAGGAAACAGCCTTGAACATGTCAGGATGCAAGATAACTTCTTGAACAGAACGCCAATACTGCAGGCACTAAGATCAACTATCAATAAATGGGACCTCATGAAACTGAAAAGCTTCTGTAAGGCAAAAGACACCATCAATAGGACAAAACAGCAACCTACAGAATGAGAAAAGATCATCGATTCCATGTCTTATAGAGGGCGAATTTTCAGAATATATAAAGAACTCAAGAAACTAAACATCAACAAATAAAATCAATTAAAAATGGGGTACAGATCTAAACAGAGAATTCTCAATAGAGGAATCTTAAACGGCTGAGAAACACTTAAAGCAATGTTCAGCATCCTTAGCCACCAAGGAAATGTCAATCAAAACGACTCTGAGATTCCATCTGACAGCCATCAGAAAAATGATATCATGGAATTTGCAGGCAAATGAGTGAAACTGAAAAAAAACATTATCCTGAATGAGGTAACCCAGGCCCAGAAAGAAAAATATGGTATGTACGCCCTTATAAGTGAACATTAGCAGTAAAGTAAAAGATAACCACACTATAAACCACAGACCCAGAGAGGCTACATAACAAAAAAAGGCTTAAGGAGGACGCATGGATCTCCCGGAAAAAGAGAAATAGAGGAGATACTGCAGGTGGGCTGGGGTGGGAACAGAAGGCAGCAGGTAGGGAGAGAAAAAGGGGAGAGAGAACTTGGAGATACAACTGGATTGTGGGGAAAAGTAATTCAAGGGCAAGGTAGACCCATAATGCAATGGAGACTCCTGGGAATCTAGTAGGGTGAAGCCAGCTAAGAGTCCTGGTAATGGGGATGTGAACCAGCCATCTCCTGTAACCATGCAAGACCTCCAGTGAAGAGATTGGGACACCAACTCAGCCACATAACCTTCAATCTTCAATTTATCCTGCTATCGTGATGAGCTGGGGTAAAGGTGGCACAGAGATTGTGGGAGGAGCCAAACGATGACTGGTCCAACTCGAGGCCTGAGTCATGAGAGGGAGCCCATTCCTGATGTTGCCTGAAAGACCAGAATCCAGAGGCCAGATAGCTCAGAGACCTAGGATACAAAGAAGGCTGGTAGTAAAAAAAAAAAAAAAAAGAAAAGAAAAAAAAAAAAAAAAAAGAAAAAAAAAAAAAAAAAAAAAAAAAAAAAAAAAGCTGAGAAATGGTTCCTAATAATTCTCTGCTAACCTTACAGGCAGGAGCCTGGTACCATCACCATCAGAGAAGCTCCATTCAACAAGCTCCATTCAACAACTGATACTCGGAAGCAGATGCAGAGACCCACAGCCAAATGATAAGTGGGACTCAGTGGGTCCTGAGGAAGAAGGGGAAGAAGCATTGTTGGAGCTAGAAGAATCAAGGACACCACAAGAAAATCCATAGAACCAACAAGCCTGGTCTTATAGGGGCTCCCAGAGACTGAACCAACAGTCTGGAAGTGTGCACGGGTCTAGCCTAGGCACTCTCTACTTATGTTACAGTGGTATAGCACAGCTTGGTATTTTTGTGGGACTCCTAATAGTGAAAACAGGAGCTGTCACTGAGTTATTTTCCTCCTTTCCAGCCCCTTGTCCTCCTACTGGGTTGCCTTGTCCAGCCTCAACATGAGGGGAGATGCTTAACTTTACTGAAATTTGATATGCCAGGTTTGGTTGATATCCCTGGAAGGCCTGCCCTTTACTGAAGAGAAATAGAGGAGTGGACTCAGGGAGGGGAGGGAGGGGAGGGAGGGGAGGGAGGGGGGGGAGGGAGGAACTTGAAGGAGAGGAGGAAGGAAAAACTGTAGTCAGAATATAACATATAAGAGAATAAATTAATTTTTAAAATATATGAATAAACAAGCCCTTTTAAAAAGAAACTTTAAATGTTCCCGATTACAGAAGTTCTTGGCAACTCTTCTGGGGATTCCATGGTGAGTTGTGGCTATAACAGTTTGCAGCCTGTGGGGGAGCCCCCCTCCCCGCCTGTGCCTCCGACATGCTGCTGCCCCATCCCATTCTGAAGCTCCCTGGAAGATGAGTTAGAGCAGAGACTGTAGTTTTCAGCAGGACTCAGTGGTCCAAGCTCCCTCCCAGAGCCATATTGCAGAGAAATGTCAGTATGTGGGGTGGCAGTCATCTCTGCTCAGCTGGAACCTGGAGAGGCGGGGCCTGAGCCCCCCCCCCTACTCTGTGTGCCTCACAGGGCTTCCTGCCCCGATCCCATGAGTACTCTCTCTCTAGCATCGGTTCTTGGTTATTCCAAAGGCAGTTGTTAGATTTGTATATGATTGTGGAGGGAAAGTGGATCAGAAGGAGGTGTTGGGAGAATAGAGGCAGGTTCGGCCTGCACACCTGTGTGCTTAGATGCTTGCTTCCAACAAAAAGATGGATGGAAGCCTGGCACCAGCATCCAACACGCAAATTTGACACAGCACCTGCAGCTCACACCATAGGTAAACGCCACGAGTGCAGACTTTCATCCAAAGACAGCCTCTTAAATCACAGGGCCCCAAAGATGCTGGTGGCTCTGCAGCAGCAGGGAGGCTGCAGAGGACAGAGATTTGGCAAGGTACTCTCTCATGTTCCTCACTCAAGGGGAGAAATAAAGCTTATTTTTTTTCTGGATCCCTCCTGCAGCTTGGCTTCCTTCCTTGGATACAAAGTAACTTGAGGGGAAATGAGGCTGGGCTTACTCTGAGCCTCAGACATAGGCAACAGAGCTTCTGTCGTTCTCCGTCTTCTCCTGACCGTCTTGAGTTTTCTTGAACTCCAGATTCATCCCCTTTCCAGGAAGAATGTTGTTCTCTGGACACGGGTGGCACCTGGTCCCTAGCTCCCGCCTCCATCTCTTTCTCCCCTTTAGCTCCCAAGGAAGGGGCAGGGGCAGATTTACTCTATCAGGGATGCTCAACCTTTTGGCTCCCTTGGACCACATTGACCAGGGAAGAATTATCTTGGGTCACACGTTAAAGATAGCAATGCCCAACACAAGGCCCAGAGGTTACAAGAGCACACATACATTTATCTGAGTGGCATCAATTGATCATCTCCAATGCTCACACCCTAGAAATGTGTAAACGAGTTCCCAAAAATGTCATCAAAAAATATCACATGATGTTTTGAGTTTGAGATATTGTGTTGGAGCCCATTCATTACCATCCTGGACCTCATGAGGCACAGGGGTCATAGTATGCACATGCCTTTGGCCTAGCTTTTTGGGTCTCTCAGCCTTGTGCGCCCCCTCCATGTTTGAAGCCCAGTTGTATCCCTCATCCCATCTTGGTCACGTTTTAAGGCTTACTTTAGCTTCCTATTCCTCTTACCCATCCCTGTGGCAACAAAACGGGAGAATTCAAGCTTCTGCTGAGACCCTGCTGGTGACCCCACTCATCGAGCTTCAGGCTCAAGTATGTGTGTGGGGTTCACACATTAAGACCAGAGGTTGACTCTGAGATGTCTTCCTTAATTGTCTATTATTTGAGTCAGAGTCTCTCCTCAGCCGGGAACTTCCTGTCTTGGCTAGGTCGACTGGCCACCAGGCCTATCTTTGTTGCTCAGTACTGGGATACACACTGCCATATTCAGATCATATATGAGTTAAGGATCTGGAGTGAATTCCTTATGCTTGAGCAGCAAACATTATACCCTGAGCCAGCTCCTCATCCTCAACCTCTCCCCTAATTCAATCCTCATAATAATATAAATATAGAGGTCTTGGGGCTGTCAAGAGCTGAGAGAGGCCAGGTGAGAAGAGTCAGCCAGGATCATGCAGCACCCCAGGGAAAGGTATCACACAGGAATTCTGAGAGCCAGGGCAGACAGAAATGTAGGCAAGAGTGGTGGAGGTTATCATAGGGAACAGATTGGGAAACTGAGGCAGACCCAAGACCCTTGGGGCAGCTCTTTAGGTAAATCCTTGTTCATATCCACCACTGACTGGAAGTGATCAACATGATATTCCAGTTGAGAACCCCAGGGTAGATGTGACCCTCAATATCTCATGCAGGGGAATGGGTACAGCCACCCCAGAGCAGAGCAGGGAGCCCTTGAGCTCTGCATGGACTGACTTCGCTTTACATATGCAAGGTCTCCAGATGGTGCCTGGGACACAAAGTCCAACTCCCAACCCACTCTCTCAGATGCTCTTCTGCAGGGTAGGAGCAGCAGCAGAAAGTTAAATTTGGAATCAGTGATCCTCACCAAAGACCCAGAAACAGGCCCAGACCATGTACCCGGAGTTGGCTGCAGACCATGGTTTCAAAGAGGGTGCCCTTCAGGAGACTTCATTCTGGGACCTTGAGTAGGATACACTAGCCAAGGACATTATCCCTCCCAGGATTCCTTGACTCTGCTTGCAACCCCAGGGCAGGACAAGTATAGCCACACTGAGGTTCAGTGACCTTGCCCATGGGCAATTTTGTCAGCTCTCCTGGACTGTGTAATGGCACAGGATCACCCCTGCATTAGCATTGTGTGTCTGGAACGATCCCAGCTGTCATGAGTAATAGGTATCAGGGGGCACGGGGCAAGGGTGAGGCCTTGGTTGTTTGCAGAGGACTCTGTTTTCTTGAGACATTTCAAAACTGAGGTGCCCCTGTCTCCCCTGACAACAGAAGGGGAGAAGGGTCGCACAATTATTAGATTTTATTTATGAGAAGAGCCTGTGTTTGCGGAGAGCTGTCACTGCAGGGACATAACTGACAGTCGCATCAATCCAGGGCCACCCCGGAGAGGCAGGGACAGAAAGCAAGGAAGACAATACTTCCATTATAAAATCTTCTTAAGGAGTTGGCAGGAGACACTTCCCAGTTCCAGACCCCTGTGATCTGCTTCAAGTGTTTGAAGAAACAATTTTATGCTAAAAGAGAAAAGTGCTTTGGGGGTTACGTACGCAACCGTATTAATATTCGTATAAAGGAAGGGTCTGGGGAGGGACAACTGTTTTCTCTTTGAAAGAAGCAATTTAAATTGCTGGAATCCGGCACTGAACTTTCCACAGAATTCAGAACATGGGTGTGAATGCATGAGAAACAGGAACTTCTGGGGGTGTGGGCTAAGCTGAGTCGCTGCCCTAGCCCTGAATGAATGCATTCCTGCATTCCTGTGCCTAAGAGGAGCTGGGACTCTTGCCCACTGCAGGGACTCAGCTTTGTCAGCAACTGCAGAGCTGGCTGCCTAACTAGTTAGTCAAATGGGAGATGGAGAGAGGCCTCCGCAGTGAGCATCAGGCAGGTACTGAGCTGGCAGAGTCTGGTTCCCAGCACCTGGGTCAGGCAGCTTGCAGGTACCTGTAACCCAACTTCAGAGTGTTCAAGGTTCTCCCTGGCCCATAGTCACTGCAATAAACACACATGTGCATGGAATCAATTACAGAATGATTCTTTTTAAAAAGATATCAGATGTTTTCCCAGCCACAGTCACAACATCTGTACCACCACCACCACCACCCCAGCACTTGGGAGCTGGAAAAGAAGATTAGGGAACGGCCTCAGATACATAGTAAATATGAAGCTAACCTGAGCTGTTTGAAACCCTCTCTAAAAGAGAAAAAGTTTCAGGAGTTGGAGATGTGGCTGCTCTTCCAGAGGTCCTGAGTTCAATTCCCAGCAACCACATGGTGGCTCACAACCATCTATAATGGGATCCAGTGCCCTCTTCTGGTGTATAGGAGTACATGCAGATAGAGCACTCATTCATAAAATAGATACATCTAGAAAAAGAGAAGGTTTCAGATGGTTTTGGAGACTCTGTGAGTCCACTCCAGGGGACCATCTCACAGGTTTCTGTCCTCCTCTGTCCCCAGGTCTAGCAAGCAGCCAAATGAGGTCCACTGCTCACAAGGCCTGCCATTGGCCCAGGAATGAAACAGCAGGTTAAGCTGGGATGTGTTCAGACAGAGCTGCTTGTGTTCCCTGTCCGTTCTCTGCATCCCACTGTACCTGCTCCAGCTTTCCTTCGTACCATCTGAGGTACACACCCCTTCCTAACTAGGTTTAGCCAGATCCACGAGTGAGGTTTGCAAGCAAAAAGTCCCTGAGCTGCATTACTGCCTGTGTGATCACAGGCACACAAGACATTGAAGAAAAAAAAAACCCTGGAGACCCTGACACACTCACCCAGCTTCCTCTGAATGGTGATTTTCTTAATCAATTTTATTAACACCATACCAATATGTGATGTTGATACATTCCGTACTATGTACTGTAGACACAGATACCTCTCTCTCTCTCTCTCTCTCTCTCTCTCTCTCTCTCTCTCTCTCTC
>JANHMN010000002.1:236606474-236637023 GCA_030674055.1 Rhabdomys pumilio
TCACCAGTGTTTCTTGGGCTGTTTATATGCCATACAGCGGTTGTCCTCCACTTTCAAACTTTTTATTTATTTGTACCTAAATTGTTTGCTGACTGATATTTTCTAGCTAGTGTCTTCTTTCGTGAGTAGTTAGTGAAGATCTTGGGTTGCTTAATGGTCAGACATGATTTCAAAATTTGAAAACAAGACAGTTCCCTAAAACTAAGACAGTTTTGCTAAGGGGTGGAAGTTCATCTCTGTTCTGGGCATGCTCAGAATTCTCTCCCTGTCACAGCTCTGCCTCTGCTGGGCAGTCCTTATGAAGTTCTCTTCAGACAACAGGGACATAGATCAGAGCCCTCAATATTCCTTTTTGGGCATTAGCACTGTATTCTACACACATAAGTCTTTCTGGAGTCCTCATCCCAAAGCCCCCACATAGACCCCTTCCTTAAACCATCCTGTAAAGTCAAATTCCTGTTTGTAGCCACTGTCATGTAGTCTTTGGTGGCTGAGATGTTAAATCCTTCCAACCAATGGCTTCACCCAACACCCGATGAGTTCACTGAGGACAGGTGATGCCATGAGATACCCATCATGGTCTTTGGGATTATCGACCTTATGAGAAAAGGATGGGGGGATGGTGGATAGGTGTGGGAATAACCATTGAACACTAAATATGAAGAGAAGATGTCTGTCTGCCAACAAAGAAAGAGGCCCTTGCTACCAGTGGAGTCAGAAGCCCCAAGGGCTCCTTGCCCGCAGAATTGTGGATAGTGGATGTCTGTGTTTAAGCCACCCTTCCTATTGCAACCCAAGCAGAGTAAGATAGCTGACAATATTAGTAACTGGTTTCCTTTTTCTTTTGAAAGTCTCTTGTCTCTCAGATTGACCTTGAACTGACTGTGCATAAAAGGTGATTGCCTTTGAATTCCCTGCCTCCAGCTCTTGAGTACTGGTATCACAGACATGAGTCACCACACCCAGTTTACAGAGTACTGGGTACCGAAGCCAGGGCTTTGTGCTAGGTGAACATTCTGTCCACTGAGATACCTCCCCAGCAAGTGCATGATCATTTCCATGAAAAAATGACTCATGATGAGAACATGAATATCCAAGTATTTCATATAAATAAGTCATACAAGATCTATTTAAGTCTTATGTGTCACGACAAAAGATTCTCACTCCTTTACCTTATAGATATGGAAACATATCACACAATGATAAACAGATAAGGCTCTTAGGACAGAGCTGTTTAAATGATCAAAGAGCCAGAAACAAGTTAAATAATGAAATAGTTTTTAAACATGCCATGGCATATCATGCAGTTATTAAAACACCGAGTCAGCGCTGAGGCTCCTGGAACCCTGCCCATTATCGGTCAGCTGAGTGTAAAAAGCAAGTGCAGTCAGGCAGAGGGGCTGGCAGAGGGGCTGCAAGACTCACGAAGCAGCAGCCATTTAGACTATACCAGGTATGCCTGCCTATGCACGAGGAGGCAGACCTGAGGAACCATCAGTTAGGCTATTTATAGTTATGGCTAGTGCACAGGTGCTGTAGGAGAGACTAGCTTCAAACTTGTCCAAGGACCTGGAAAACAAAAGCAGCATTGTCCAATGGGCACTGTGAAAGCTCTCTATTAGACACCACAGTTCTGAGTTTCTAAAGCTGGAGAGGTGGCTCAGAAATTAAAAGCACTTACTGCTCTTGTGGAGGACCTGAGTTCAGATGCCAGTTCCCACATCTGGGAGCTCACTTCACAACAGCCTTTGACTCCAGTTTAAGGGATCACTCTGATGCCCTCTTCTGGTCACTACATGCACACACACCACACACATACACACACACACACACACACACACACACACACAGAGAGAGAGAGAGAGAGAGAGAGAGAGAGAGAACAAAACAGATCCTTTAAAAAAATAGAACTCCATGATCTGGAAAGGTGGCTTGGAGGTTAAGAGCAAGCACTGTTCTTACAGAGAATCTGGGTTCAGTTCCCAGCTCCAACATCCAATGGCTCACAACCAGCTGTAACTCTAGCTCTAGAGAATCTCTGATGCTCTCCCTGGCTTCCTAAGGCACTGAGCACATATAGTTCCCTCCCCACCCCAGAAATAAGTAAAATAAAAAATAACACTGAATTTAGTATTCACTTGTTCACTTAGTGAATGAGTTCGTATTGAGGCCTGTGGGGAGCTGACAGAAGGCGGCTATCATCCTTGCAGCCATCTTGAGCCATATACCCTGATAAGAGACTTGATTACAATAGCCTACAACAGCTGAGCACACTCTGATAACATCTTGTTTTAGATACCCAGGGTTTTCCCTTGGGTGTGTGAGACTTAAAGATGTGTGACTTAAGGGCGTGACTTAGAGATCAGATTTAGGGACAAGACCTAAGGGCATGACTTAAAGGAGTGACTTAAAGGCATGGCTTAGAAGTGAGACATATAAAAGACCTCTTCCTTAGACATTAGGCACTAGCACTTGGAAGAAGTAACTTAGAACTTGGAGGCACTAGGGACTAGGAACTAGGGACTTGGAGAGAAAAAGAGAGACTGAAGAATAAACAGGATTGAATCACACTCTGTCTGGTCTCCATTCTTCGAGTCTGTCCTCTCTCTCTTGCTGAACCCCGACCCATGGACTAGAGCAGCTTGGGGAAATGTGGACTCTAACAATTTAGCCCCCAAGGCTTTTGTCAGTGTGGGTTCTAATATTGATAGAGCGGTCCCCGACATTTTGGAGCCCAACATGGGGCAGCTTGGGCTGCAACAGAGGCCTTCTTTAGATCACTTCCTGTAGCAGTGACTGAAGTAGTTAGTATTTGTAAGGTCGTATTCTGGAAACACAGAGACAAGGACACAGACCAAAAGTTTGCTAGGTATGTAACGACTTAAACATTGAGATTGGATCTTTTTGCTTAGACTATCATCTCACTTAAAAGTAAAAGCTAACTTATTTTAAAAAAAAAATCAAACTACTCGTAACAGGAAAACAGCCTATTTGTAGATTAAGACATTGAACTTGTTAAATGGTTTCTAAAAAAGGAAACATTTCTGTCTCTCATGGACACCCTAGTATGAAAGCTCTACGGTATTTCTCAGCAGGAAAGAAGCAACTGGAAATCAAAGACAGGAAGCAACAATGCCCCACAGTCTTGACATAGAGGTGAGGGTGAGGAATACAGACCCAGAAAACAGACTTTTCCCCATAGTTCAGTTCTGTATGATGGGGCTGCCATTTTTGTATTTTAATGGAATGAGCCTCGGTCCCCCATGTCTCTTCCTGGTAGAAAGGAAAGCTCAGGCTTTTAGCTGGGTGCTGTGGGACTGTTCCCATCAAGACAGGAACAGCCTCCAACTCTTAAAGATGGCTTGTTCACAAAACGCCACAAAACAGCTCTTCATCTCTGAAACCGCCATAGCAAATCTCTCCCCGGTGGGTTAGGTGTTTGTATGTGTTGCTGAACACGCTATCTTTTCTAAAAGATTACTACTAAATAAGAATGCTCTGGAGAGACCAATACGGAAATAAAAGGATGGATCTGTCAGTTTTGGTGTCTCTTTCAAGGAAGAGAAATGTGATACCTCAGGCTTCAGCTCTCTCCTGCCAGCCCTCCCTCGCTCCTCCTTCTGCATCCTCCTCCCCTTCCTCCGCTTAGTCCCCCTGCAGCCTCTTTCTTTTTTGCCTCTTTCTCTCTTCCTACCTCTCCTTGCCCCTTACTGCCTCCTCCATTCTCTCTCTCTCTCTCTCTCTCTCTCTCTCTCTCTCTCTCTCTTTCTCCCTCTCTGTTTGCTCCCACACTCACCCCTCCTCCCTTCCCCTCTTGCTGTTTCCTCACCAGCTTTGTCAAAAGTGCTCAATTCTCAACAGTCAGCCCAGAGAGACACAAGCCTTGCAGCCATGCCAGCAAAGAGGCAGTGACACGTTTACATATTTAAGGGGAAATGGGCCCTGTGTAGTCACTACGGGGACAAGGTATGGTTTGCATTTTCTGAGACAACACAGCCTATTCCTAGCAAGAGTGCTCCACCCTGCCCCACCCCACCCAGTGCTAAAACAGCAGCGATGAAGAGACCCAGCTGTGTGGAAGGCAGCTCCTCACTGTGTGGACAGTGGAGAAGGCAGAAGAAAGGCTGATGTAAGCGCCTGTAAGAGGGGGGCCTCTCCACAGGCAGCTGCCAGCCTTCTGTCAGCAAGATGGACAGTTCCCCAGGAAGGGCACGCTGTGTGACAACCATGTGCATTAGCTCCAAGGCTTGGCAGTCAGGGCAGCCCGACCTGCAGCCTCCCACACGGGACTGCATGGAGTTCCATGAGACAGGGTAGCAAACCATAGTGGGGTGTCTAGATGCGTTCTGTAGGCCAAAGCAACATTTCCCTTTAGAGCATTGCCCAAGAAGTATGGTAGAAACTGTTGCTATGTTATGATGGGCTGGGGGGTTGTGAGGGCTGTTGACACCTTTCTGGGTGTTCTAGGTCATCTGTCAGGGGCTCTACAAGCAGTGCATGGTGCTATTTCTACACAGGCATCCCTAATGGTCCTTCCTACAAGCCAGTGGGCTATAAGCACTAGAGGGTCTCATTTGTAGAGCTCAGAGATAAGTCCATGCTTTCCTCCTTAGGAGGCTCCTTTCTCCACTAAGCACTCTAAGCATTAAGTGTCTAAGTATCCACACTTTGAAGCTCTGCAGGAGATGGACATCCCTCTACAGACAGAGACATCTTATAAGGCTGGCTTAGTGAAGCAGTATCACCATGACAGGCTGAGCAGAGAGTTTATGGCAGACTAGATGTTTATTCCTTGGCCTCCACTCTGTGACCACTGCTCTTTCAGGGTCAGTGCTGTCCCAGGTGCTGTCCAGGGTGCTTAACCAGACACCTTGTCAAGTACCAGGGAAGAGCTAACCACTTCAGTGGGATCCACAACACCTCTAAATGTTGCCCTCTGGTGGCAGCTCCGTGAATCCGTTCACCCACCCTGCCTGAGCTGTGTCTGACTGTTGTTTTAGGCTAGTGGTTTTCTCCCACTTGAATCCAGCTTTAACCTGCTCTCTATGCACCACTTCTGGCCCCAGCTTGACACCACTCCCAGGTCTGTTGCTTTTTGTTTTGTTCTGTTGTGTTCTGTTTTTAGATAGGACCTCACTGTGAACCTGTGGATGGCCTGGAACTTGCTATAAAGACCAGGCTGGCTTTGAACTCACAGAAATCTCCCAGTCTCTGCCTTCCAAATGCTGGGATTAAAGTTGTGCGCCATCACACCTGGCTCATTCTCAGTTTTCAGTGTCAAAGACAAACTGACTGCGTAAGTATGGTTGAGGGAATTTGTCCAGTCTGTGGCTTTGACACAGAGCCACACAGACCTTTAGTTCAGGATTGGGGTGGACAGTGGTGCAGCCAAATTTCCTCCCGCTCAGAATGAAAGGAAGTTACAGTCTAGAAGATTCTTCTCAGAGAAGCCCAACCAAAATGACAGCCAATGTTCTGGTGCTAAATGTAATTCGTGCAGGGAGCACCTGGATGTCACAGGCTATGAATGGGCAGTGAGAAAAGACCATAGTAGAGCTGGATCACAGTGGGCAGGGACAGGGGTGGACAGAGCAAGGTTGAATAGTACTTGGAAGACATGAAATGATCAGACAGGGACACGAATGTGCACATACATAGGATCCAAAGTGGATAAGTCAGTGATCACAAACATGTGCATGCGAATGTATACATGTATATGAATGTGTATATACACATGAACATGTATATATATAAACATGGATGTACATAGTAACATACATGTATATATAAATGTGAATACACATATGAACATGTATATATGAATATGTATGTACACAGTAATGTGTATGTGAGTATGTAATACATATGAACATGTATGTATATGTGTATGTACATAGTAATGTATATGTATATATGAATGTGTATATAATATGAACATGTATATATGACGATGTATGCACATAATGTATATGTATATATAAATGTGTACAGACATATGAACATGTATGTCTTATCAATATGTATGTACATGGTAATGTATATGTATATATGAATACACATATGAACATTATGTATATATGAATGTATACATGTATATGAATGTATAAATATGAATGCATATGTATAATATATTTGAATGTGTATATACATAGTAATGTATATGTACATATGAATATGAATGCACATATGAATGTGTATGCACATAATAATATATATGTATATATGAATGTGTATACACATGAAAATGTATGTATATATGAATGACTATATACATAGTAATGTATATATATGATTGTGAATACACATATGCATGTATGTATATATAAATATCAGTTCTATATGAATGTATATGTATATATGAATGTGTACATACATATGTGTATGTAGATAGGAATGCGTATGTACATTTGAATTTATATATATATATATATATATGACTATGTATGCATATGTGACTGTGAATACATGAATTATGTGTACATGAGTGTGTATGTAGATATAAGTGTATATGTAAACACATATGTATATGTGTATACACATATGTAAGAATATATAACTATTAATACTGCTTTTCAGTTTATTCCTTCAAGTCTCATTTTCCTAGAAGGCAGAAATCTGCAAGACAGAAAGCAAGAACATCACCCTTCCTGTACCCTCACACCCTATGGAACTCAGGAATGACCTCAAGAAACACTTCCTGCTTGTGTAAGGACTGAAAACTTACTGAACACATCTGCTGAAGATGACATTATCACTGGCCTGTGAGCCAATCATAATGCTGAAGTCATGGAGCTGACTAATGGGGAAGGTGCCAGGGGTGGGCCATCATGGGAAAGTGGCAGAGGTGGGCTATCATGGGAAAGTGCCAGGAGTGGGTTATCACTCCAGAAACTCTCTCAACCCCACAACTCTTCACTCAGCCCCAGCCCCTCTTTGATTAGGAGAGCAGGAAGAGTCAATCTGTGAGGATTATCCTTCCTGGCCCTGTGAGGATCATCAATAATTCAGGGCAATTCTTCTTCTGATTAGTGAGAGTTATTTATAACAACGTCATTATCCAAACCATTCACTCCTCTGGAGAGCCTCGCATGCGTGGAATGCCTGATTGTCCTTCCATGGAGATGGCTGCGTGTGCACTATTACCAGGGTGTGTGGTGCAGAACCTACTTCTCTAGAACTCCTGGTGGTCATCATTGTTAATGAACTATGGCATGTTCCAAAGGTATTGCTCCTCTGCACGTATGGCTCCACCAGGAGAAATATAACACCATCTCTAACAGGCTGTGTGTCCTGATACCTTGTGCCCAAAGCACAAGATGTCTGACATCACTCTAAAGAATGAGGGAAGGGGTTTGTCTATCATATACTTATGTCAGGAGCTGCACAGGGCACCAGGGCTGCTGGGCTGGTTATGACCTGCTGAGCTCATCCACACAGGCCAAACTACCATAGAAGGAAGGACTTACAGACACAAATAAATCACCTGGAAGTGGGCCTGGGAACAGCTCAGCAGTCTAAATGCCTGCTGTGCAAACAGGGAGACCCAGGTTTGAATACCCAGAACTCCTAAAAAGCTAGACAGGCCATCTTATGCCTGTAATTCCAGTCTTAGGAAATGTAGACAGGGCAGGTAGATCCCTGAAGCTCATTCATTGATCAGTCAACCTAGCTGAATGTGTGACCTTCAGGTGTGACCTACAGGTAAAGAACTGGCAAGATGACCCAGGGGTAACAATGCTCACAACTAAGTCTGACATCCTGAATTTGATCCTAAAATCCACAGGGAAGGAGAGAACCTGCTTGCATAATTTGTCCTCTGGACTCCACACATGTATGGTGGCACATGCACACACACACACACACACACACACACACACACACACACACAAAGACCCCAAACTATTTTGTAAGTGCACTTATGTAGCACACAAGTCTATATCTGCTCTAATTCTCTTCTGTATTTACAGAGAAAAGGGTGTTGTGTGTACATGGCATTATTCCATGTGCATTCATTACATGGATAATAATCACAATTTCCATGTGTCAGAAAAATACACTTGCCATGCCTATCATAACTATCCAAGGTACATCAATTTTACAGACTAGGTTTTATTCTTTTAGATGGGTTTTAGATCAGGACACACTGATTCATCTTTAAAATCAACACTTTCTCTATTCCTTTGGTATACAAAATCCTGCTGCTGTGCTAGGTCCCCATAAACGCTACACACTGCCTTTGTGCAACATTTTTCTCAAGGTCCTGTCAGCTTGAACCTTTCCTCTGTCCCTTCTATCCACAAAAATGCCTATCCTATGTGTGCCTTCTAGCTGGGTACCTGTAGCCTGGCCTTGTACTGGTATTGGTATGATGTTTTTTCTGTTGAGTGTCTGGATTGTGGGGAAAGTTCACAAATATAAGATGCTTCTGTCACCAAGACACCCACAGGAGTACTCACTGTCTATGCGGACTGTGGGTCACAGCTGTCTGGTTTCTGTCTGGTTTCCCTTTGGTGGTATTGACTCCTTCCTCATGAGTACCACTAGACCCTGAGGAGTGAGGCTGTTTCCCTACAAATGGTACTTGCCTCTTCTCCTTTGCTCTTTAATTGACTTATTCACTTGCTAATTAATTAATGTCTTGCATTCACAGACATTTGTCACTTGAGCTATTATCCAGTTCTCTTTTTCTGAGATTCACCACAGTCCAGCTTTGGCTATGAGATTTTCTGTTGGCTCCTGTACTTTTGACAAAGCCCATCTATTGATGTGCGTGTTGTCAGGTAGGCTTCCGTGCACCCATTTTTAGGACTTCATTATTTTCTAGCATAAGATAGTCCGGCCTCATTGTGTTCCTTTTTTTCCTCCAGTACAAGAATAAACATGTGTCTGAAGAACCCAGTACTGGTGACAGACATCAGAGAGTATTGGAAACCCCAGGCACCAAGTCTGCTTGTTGCTACCAGAGCACCATTGTTTCAAATCATCTAGGCTGACAAAGCAAGCCATAGGTACCAGCTCATACCAATGGGTATATTTTAATGGTATCTGTGTTCACCTATGAAGCCTGGCAGGAGTTGGTACTGATGTCTCCAAATGTGACCCAATACCAGCCAGGGGTGAACTCAGTTCTTCTCTCTTGTTTCAGGATTCAAGGATAACTGTGTGATATGTTCCAATGCCATATTCTAATGCTGGTAACTGCTTAAGATAGGTTGGTCAGGCCTGGCACAACCCAGACTGTTTCTCTGTCTGATGACTGATGTGTTTTCATATCAGATGAGCTTGGCCAGCTGAGTCACCATGCTCCTGAGATACATACAGCAGAACAGTCTTTAGGACCCCTCATCTCCAGTGCAAGTGGGCATGCTCCACTAAGACTTCATTCATCTGGACAGCATTCTGTGTCTCGGAAAACCAGTTCCTAACGGACCCTGGGATTCCACTGTCCTTTCTGTTCATCACCAAGGGACATTCCCCTTCCTTCAACTAATCCCCACACTGAGACTCTTTCCAGGTGATTCTTCTAAGTTAGATAAAGTTGACAATTAAAACTGTCACAGTTTAGGCTCCTCCCTTGCTTACTTGTGGTCTCCCTCTCCTGTGACAAGTGGCTGGATTCCTTCTTGCTGAGCTCCTTCAGTTGGTCCTATAGAACTAACTAAGTAGGACCGTGTAGAGTAGTCCTGGCTAGCCACGAAGGTCCTCCCTGCCTGTTTTCCAAAACGCCAGCTGTGTGGTGCATTCTGGTGATTTTATTGTGTGAATATTGTCATGTATGAGGTATTCTGGTGATTTTATGTGTGTGTGCATGCATGCAAACCTTCATGTGTGATGTGTCCTGGTGATTGTGTGTGTGTGTGTGTGTGTGTGTGTGTGTGTGTGTGTGTGTGTATTGTCATGTATGAGGTGTCCTGGTGATTTTGTGTGTGTATACATACCTTCATATGTAAGGTGTCCTGGTGATTGTGTGTGTGTGTACATACATTCATGTGTGAAGCATTCAGTGCAGTGTTTTCCACACATTTCAGTCGGGTTCTCATTCATTTTGGATCTGAGAGTTCTTTGTATGTATTAGAGATGAGTTCCTTACCAGAAAAGAGCCCTCCAAGTACTTCTCTCCCCATAACTGTTTTCATTATTGGAACTTTAAGGAATAAGAAACTGAAGGTTTTTTTTATTTCAGTAAAGTATAATTTGCCAGTAATTTTCTTTCATTGATCATATATTTAGTGTTGTCTCAAACCTCCCATCACCAAACCCAAACATCTTTGTGTTTATCCTGCTTTCTTCTACAGGATTTAGAGAAGTCTATGTCTTCACCTCTAGACCTAGAGCAAATGTTGCATTAATATTGTGACAGTGTGGTCTGTGTGCCAATACTTTTTGCATGTGGACTTCAGTTACTCCATCTCCCTTTGCTGAAGAGACTGTTCTTTGTCCATGAGACTACCAGCAGTGGCTTGACTACTCATATGTTTATTTCCGGGCCCTCCATTCTGTTCCGCAGATCTAAACATCCACATCCCATAAGGATCCTCTGTTGTGCTTGTTGTGACTTTGTAGTAAATCTTGAAGTTGGATATAAAATTTCAAGCCAGTTTTCAATCTCAGCCAAAGTAGAAAGTATGAATGGATGGTTAAATAAATAACACAAAGGAGAGACAAAGGTATGTAGGGAAAAACACCCTGACAACATCTAGATAATCAACTGTCAATCAGGTGGAAGCCAATTTTTAACTCCGTAGATGTGGGGTGTGTAAGTCTTTTCTTTCCAAAGAGTGTGGGAAGCAAGGAAAAGCAACCATGCAGTTGAAATATAAAACGCTCCTGACAGGTGATCAAGATTCAGGCGGACGGCCGAGAGCCAGGCCAGCGGTGGTGCTTCTAAGGCTGTGTGAGCCCAGCTGAGCACTGAGAACCTCTGCTGTCTTCCCTAAACCTGCAATGCCAGCATAAGCAAAATAAATAAATAAATAAATATTTTTTTTTTAAAAAATCACACAAAATGGAATTGAAAGGCTTTCTAAAAAAAAAAAAAAAAATACCTTCCTGGTGCTTCTCAGTGCTGTCAAGCTTATCCAAAAGAAGGAAAGTCAGAGAAACTACCTCAGCCTAGACAAGGCACAGATGTGATCAAATGCAGAATGTTACCCCGGGCAGGGTTCCAAGACAGAGAGGTAGCAGAGGGTGAAATGGAAGGGAGCCTTCACGGTGCAAACTTCAGTTACCAAGATCGAACCCAGATCAGTGGCACGTGCCTGAAGTTGCAGCATTCGGGAGGCTGAAGCAGAAGAACTGTCATGAGTTTGAAGCCAGACTCAGCTATATCATAAGATCCTGTTTAGCCCGAGCTACAGAGCAAGACCCCGCCTCAAATAACGATGACAGTAACAATATGACATCCGTCTTGGCTCATCAACTGAAACCTATAAGCCTGAGAAACAGAGGCGCTAGGGAGTGGCATTCGGACAAACCACTCTCTCTGGGGGCACACAGCGATCCACATTATCTTTGAATTTTTACATAAACCCCAGGTGAGTTTATTCGGAAGCAAGTGTGTGGGAAGCCACAGCTCAGTCGCACTGCAGCCCCCGGGACGTGGTGACCGCACCACTACAGGCAGCTGCGTGTGCCGATGGGGAAAGAGAGCACCTGCATGTGTGGGAGGCGCTGACTACACTGCGATGCTGTCCCTCCTCATGCAGGGAAGGATGGCCCTGTTTTCTGAAGTCTCTACAGGGAAGAGCTTTCAGAGAATAACCAGGCTATTTTTTCTTTCTTTTTCTTTTTTTCCCTTGTACCAACATACCCATTGAGAAAATGTGACCCAAATTACATCCTGTAGACACCATGCTGTCATGTTCGTGTCAAGTCCACACTGTTCAGTATTCTCCTGGGGGTTTGGAAGAACCCTGTGCTCCAGTCTCAGACAGCAGGGGGGTGGGGGGGCCTTGCCCCAACTCAGGCCTGAAGAAAGGAGAGCGCTGTCCATCAGCACCCGCCCCTGCCCAGGGAACCTACTGCCCTGTTTCCCTGTGGAAACCAGGGAGTGGCAGGGCCTCCCAGATTAATTACCATCCTTTCCCAGCAGTCATTTCACTACTTTGGGCTGTTCCTGTCCCTGCTTTACTGGGCAGAGTTGAGAGGGCTTTTTCTGGAACAAACTGCAGTGACTCCACAATAGAAAGGTCCCCTTTGGGGTCTCGAGAAAGCCTCACTACAGAGGGCAGAGTGCCTTCTTCTTGACACAATGCCAACTTCTCAGAAAAATGAGAAACTTGGGATGAAAGAGGGTATATTTTCCAGAACACTCATGGCTTCCTCTGAAGTTCTGTATGCACACAGAGTGGAGGCACACTGTATCCAAACTAGGTTCTGGCTGCTCAGAATAAACTCCCTGAGAGCTTGCTCCCCAAACTCTTAAATCATCTTACTTCCCTTTGGGGGGTTGTCTACATGGACCGTGCCATTGCATGTTTGTGGTTTGGCTCTTTGGAGCTGTTACAGTGGTTCCCCATGTCCTGTCCAGTGTGCCCATCAGAGCGGGGCTTTGGTGGGTGCCTGTTTTCTGTCCAGTGTGCTCATCAGGGTGGGCTTCAGTGGGTGCCTGTGTCCTGTCCTGTGTGACCATCAGTGTTGCAGGATAGTTGACACTGTGAAACCTGAGATTGTGTTATTTACTGGGAAAAAAAAAAAACTATTTCTAATTGTTGTGCGGCTCACTCTTAGCACATAGCTTTAATTCCTCTGGCCGGAACACAGACACACCCTTAGCACACACCTTTAATACCAAACAATAAAGATAAAGTTAGCTCATAGAAGGAAGTACCCATGATTGAAAGCGATGTCTTATTGAATGGCAGATGAAGTGATGAATCGGAGAAAGAACTGACAGAACGGGACACACCCAGCTCTCACAAGAACAGAGAGGAAAGAGAGGCCACTTAAGGAGTATTGCAAAGAAGGAAAGAAGGAAGGAGACACTTTTACTGAGACCGTTATAGAGAGACAGGTTGCAGAAAGAGAACAAGCTAGACACAGGTGAAGACAGAATGAGTCAGAGAATGAGAGCCAGAAGATTAGAACAGACTACCAGAGTTAGTATGAGGCCAAGCAGAGCAATTCAGAAGGATCCCAGAGAGGCCATATTGAATCCATCAGCACGGAGAGAAGTTCTGAGCCCGAACAGTGAGGTTAACCATCCAGCCAGAGATCAGAAAGAGATAGGAAGGGGTGAGCTTAGTCAGCAACAAGTCTCCAGGCTGAAAACATTCCCAGATTAGATTGTACAGAGGCTAGCAGCTTCCAGGACTAGGCTTAGATTCGCAGACCGATGCAGTAAGTATTGAAAACAATACAGGAGGATAAAAGCTACTTTTACACACCAGGGTGGCACTTGGGGCAGTTTTGTCCTATGAACACCTCATTCTCTGGCATTCTTGGGGCTGTGGCTCATCTTCATATTCTCCTCTCTCACCCTTGTACCCCATATTGCTCCTGCCTCCTTGTACATGGGGTCTATTTGTCATGCTCTTGCTTCCAAGTCCTTTGAACTGAGAGTGAAGGACTACCTGTGTGTAATAACTGCCTGAATAGTAGTGACGACGTATCCTATTCACCAGTAATTCTGAATGTATTTGCTTCACAGTATGTGAGCTCAGCCGATGCCCCAGGTCTACTCAGGCACTGTGCAATGGTTCTGGTCTCCTTTGCTTGCTATCGTGTATAGTCTCACCCCCAAATGAGAGCTCATGGAGCACGACACCCAACATGCATCTGGGTGTTTATTCCCTGTGTGCATACACAGTGATCTCAGAAGTCACCCATTCTCCAAAGCCTGCCTGCCTTACTTCCTGCCTTGCTTGCTGCCTTCTGGTGCCTATGTTGACTCAAACAGTCTGTCTATACTCACATTCTGAACTAGAACAGCATTCTGAGGCAGAAAACCTCTGAAGCTGGCACTGTTTCCAAATCTCAAGGACTGGCTGAGGTCCTCTTTGTCCCATTCCTAACCTTATCATTAACCTTCTTCCCCACCAGCTGGTTGGGGGTTGGGAAGTGCTGACAGACTCTGAGCAGCAGACACTGGATGTGATGTAGGATGGCAGAATCAGCCTCCTCTGGCCTCTTCTTTCCTACAGAGACGCTCTCTGCCCAATACCTGATCGGTCTATAGCACCATGGCCAGTACCCAAAGGGCCTCTGGGCTTCCTCTTGGTCTTCTGTTGAGCCTGACAAGTTCTCCTTCCTCCTGTGGAACACCTACAGTGTCTGCCCACAGGCCCAGTGGCTTCTCTAACTTTATCAGTTCCTGTAGGACCATGTCTGCTTCCTCTGGGCAACTGGTCTGCTCACATCCTTCCTCTCTGATTCCCCCAAACCTGCCTGTCATCCTCAGATCTGGCTCCATACATCCTCCATTCACATGTCAATGACCAGTCCCAACTGCTTCCAGGCTGGATATTGATACCCAGACCCTTCACCCATGTAGAAGGTCAGGGGTTTTCAGGTACACTTGACCAAGTGTAGGTGCCCATGTGGGTTAGAATTCTGAGACTCACTTTGAGCTTCGGGCCTGCATCACAGATGTCTGAGTTGGTGGGAGAGCCCATTGTTGATAGGACCCACTGTGTGGGTCTTTCTCAAATCGTTCCAGTCACTGCTTCACCCTGGTTGTCTTGCTAAGCTGGACTCTTACACTGGCCACCCTCTGGTCCTATGTCTCATTCACCTGACTGTTCTATGTGGAAAGTCATCAGTTCAGGACGAGGGTTTATATTAAGTGTATAGAAAGTGAAAGTAGAGACAACAAATAAAAGTAGCAGAATCTACAGACAGAATGTAAAAACACCACTGAATCAGGCGCTTACAACAACCAGCAGGGAATGGCTGGGGAAAGCCCCACAGAACAGTCCAGGCGGAATTCCCGACAGAAAGGTTTCTGAAGAGAGCTGTGCCTCCATGGATGAGCTCCAGGCTCCCCTCCCAATGCAGGCTTTTTTATACCGTAGGATAAATAACAACTACGTCTGGTGTAAATGCTTTACCTTTTAGCTGTTCTCAAGGGTGCCATGTTTTTTAATGCCTTTAGCTCTTCTGCTTTTTTTCCTACCACAGAGCCAGGGCCAGCATGACCAAAACAGTTTTGGAAAACACGTGAAATCAATGTGTTTGAGTGAGCTAGGATGGTGGGATGGGCATCTTGACCTCAGAGTCAGCTCTCAACAAGCTCAAACAGTACGGGGCAATTTATCAGTATAATTTATATTACGTAGACTTGGATTTATTAATGTGAGCATAGAGCTGAGTGACAGGGTTCTAATTAAGACACACATCTCCACAGCATGCTTCATGAGCCACACAAGTGTCCTGTCAGCTGCAGCATTAGCTAGACAGCCACCCGTGCGGCTACGTGTATGGTCTCTTGTCCTTTCCCACTCTGACCCCTGAGTTCCCTAACACAGAGAGTTTTCTCCTCTCTGCAGCACCACGCACTCAAAATTGGCCTTTAGACAACCTTCTTTAAAAATAAAAAAAAAATCAACAAGGAAGTAGCCTACCAACCTGAACCTGACAAAATATCACCTCACGGGAGATTCCAGTGAAGTGGAGCAATCAGCAACATCTGTGTTCCAGGAGATGGGATGAGTTTTATGTTAAAAAGAAAAATGCAAATCCATATTTTAAAGGGTTTAGTGGATGATGATAATTAGTAAATAATAATAATAATAATAATAATAATAATAATAATAATAATAATAATAGTTCTAAACCCTCTACTGAACTTGTAGTTTGTGAAACTGTGATTCATGGTGCTATATTAAATATTAAAACCAATGTAAGATTTAATCCAAATTTATAGGGCAGTTTTGCTTAATTTACTGTCTATCAAACAATTTCCTTTACAGATAACTTTGGAAGTGGTACATAAATAATGAAACAGGCCCACATCTCCCTTCATTCCGCTGCAGCTCGGCGTTAAAATTGAACTTGCTGACATCCAATTTTCTCTGGAATTTGTGTCCCTTTCTCTCCTTCCTTTTCCGTGACCTTCAATGGAGCCAGCCCATGATTCCATGCTGACTTCCTAGTGAGTTCCTTTCAAAGAAACGGCTGAGGCCCTTTGCAAGGGTGTTTGACATAACCTGGAGAACTTTCTTCCTGGCAGTGGACCAGTGTTCAATAAGACGACATTGCTAAGAACACTCAAATTAAAGACGTCAGCGAAGCCAGCATTTAGACCCTCCTCTCTGGCCTCTGCAAGAATCTCGCTGCTAATGGAACAAAGTGGTACCACACCTTTTTTTTCAAGTTTTTACACCATGGTTCATCCAACATCTTTCCAGATAGATGAAGAGAAATGATCACAAAACAGAATGTGTGTCAGGAGCTGCAGATATCCCCAACTGTGGATGTGTCAGGAGCTGCAGATATCCCCAACTGTGGATGTGTCAGGAGCTGCAGATATCCCCAACTGTGGTGCTCTGGTTGAGGAACCAATCCACCGTGACACACTGGGTCACCTCAGGTGAAGTACCTTGAATTAAAATACGCTCCACGACCTCATTTATTGAAACATGATATCCTCAGCTTGTGGCTTTGTTCTAGAAGACTGTGGAATCTTAGGGAGGTGCAGCCTTGGTAGAGGAAGTGAGTCACTGGAGGCAGGCCTTGACACTTTATAACCTCACTTTTTATCTGCTCTCTGCTTCCTGATTGCAAAGGTGACACGCCCAGCCACCTCAGATCCTGCTATCACACTTTTGCCACCATGAAGAACTAACTGTGTCCCACCAAACTGGGAGCCAGCTTGAATCACCTTCTGCCTTAAGGTCTTAGACAGGTATTTATTTAGTCACAGCCATAAAAACACAGAGGTGACTTGATGAAGTCATTCAGAAAGATAGTCCAGGGGTTGAGGACCGGTGAATGGTGTAGCAGCCAGCTCTGGTTGTCACATGTTTGGAAATTACTGGGTGCCCTTAGCTTTGTCAGACAGCTCCCGAGGAGCTGCTGGGGTTTTGGGTCAGAAGAGCACGACTCACTCTGTTCTGTTTCTTATAGAGAACAGGCAGGGTCGTCCTCAGACATTTTTGTTGAGTCAGCATAGAGGGGTAAAAAATGGCAACGTGATCAATTTCTTTCTGTCTCTTTCAGAAGCAGCCATGCTCAGCATCAGTCTCCCTGGGCTTCGGTGTCTCATGGCCTTGAGAGTTTTATCTTCCCTGAATCTCAAGAGTGAAGACCTCAAGTTCTTTCCCTCCACACCACTCCTACAGCGGATGTGGGGGCAGCAGCACAGAGAGCACCTGCTGAGCACTTACTGTCTCCAGGGCACCAGTGAGGTGCTGCGATCTGCCCTCTGGGAGGTGATGTTCACACTCAGGAATAGACCTTGGTGTGTCCTTCAGAAGTATGGTCTGTGGAGGGAACTGGCCTCAATGTTCACTCATACCAGACTTCAGTTAACCGAAACAGGCATAGCATGGTGAAATAGTATCAGAGCGATAGAGAAGGCACCAGAGTAGTAGTATTGATCCAAGTGGAGTGTCTCTGGTGCATAAGGAGACAGACTCACCACAGCAATGTCCAGAGGGGATAACGGTTTCAAGTAATGCAGTGGTATCTTGGCAGTAAAACATCAGAGATTAGCATTCTAAGCTGAGAATGTGGCTGGCCTGGGGACCATGGAGAAGCTCAGTCAGAGCCCTGCAAGCTCACTCACAGCCAAAGAGGTAAGGAGAGCAGATAAACTGGGCTAAGGAGAGAAGGGCCTGGGGGAGGAAAGAGTGAGCCTTTCTTCACCTTTCAGAGCACTAACTCCACCTCTACCTCCACCCAACTCATCCAAGACCTTGGCTTTGGGTGTCATAGGGATTATGAGTGACCTCCTGTGCATGCATACATATCACACATACACACATCACATATGCATACTACACACATATCACACATACACACACAACATACATACCCATTGAAGAGCAGACAATCAGATATCTGTCTCACATGAGAACCCCCTGCACCCAGGATGCAAAGCAGTTACAAAATAAGGGCCCCAAGACAGGCCAATGTTGCAATCTGTTGCAGTCTGGAACTTCCCTGAACTGGTCTGAACCAGCTCCAGCTTACTTGTCACTGTCTCCTGTCTAACCTCGAGCCTCATCACTTCCCCTGAATCTGGATATCAGAGTCAAGAGTTCTAGATTCATTTCTGACCTTAGTTGATCTATGATTTGGGGCAGATCTATGAAATAAGGACACCATCTCATCTCAAATTTACATGGTAGTTTGTGGTCTCCAGGCTGCCTGCATGAAGCCCAACTATTTTGACTATCACAGCCCTCGGGCACAGCCAGAAAGGTCATGTGACAAGAACCTGGGTCCTCTCAGCTCTCCAGGCGTGTCCCAGGTCCTCCACTGATGTACATTTCCTTCCTGTGTCCTACTTAAGGGACCGAGCCAAGTTAAATATGGCAGAGCACAATGCATGCCAGGGGTCACACAGTAACGAGAACAGCAGCACAATGCTTCAAGACACGGTTGGACACAAATGGAGCAGGAGGCTGTGTGCTGAGCTCCCTGTCACAGAACTGATGAAAACCCGACAATTGATCGTCTCTGCATGATGGAAATGTCTCTTGCACTTGCACTCCCTGCCAAGCTTCCTGGAAGAAATGCCTTCAGCAAAGCAATCCAAATTTGGATAATTACCCAAGAAGCCATAGGGGCTCCTTGGGCCCATCACCTCCTACCGTTTGAGGCCACGGGGACAATTGGGCTGCTCCATCCACTCTACGGCTCCTCTCTCCTCTCTCCACTGTCCTTACATCTCTTGTTGCTTCTGTCAGGTTTGTCCTGGATCTGCTCCTTAAGAGCAGGGCTTTAATGAGGTCAAAGACAGACAACTACTTCTGGACCGATGCTTATAGCCTTCCAGTGAGCAAAGCTCAACACAAGGCCATAGCCTCCTGCCCTTTCTTTTCTTTCTTTCTCTTCCTCCTCCCTTCCCTTCTGCCCTTCAGTCCCTTCCCTCTCATGGCCTCGGCTGAGTCCAAACAGAACCATGCAGAAATCTAGGGTCATTGCACCTGTCCATGGCTTTCTAGGAGAAATTCTTGGGCTTTATGCCACAGCCAGTCTGACTGAAACCACATGCTTCCATGTCCCACCAGGAATGCTGTTTCCCACAAAGGGATGGACACCTCACATGTCCATGGCCAGCTACTCTTCTTTCAAAAGGAGCAGGGTACATTTTCTTGCTCGTTCCCAATGTAAAGTGCAGATTCTTGTCACCAGGGAGGCTGTGCTCAGAGCCTCCAAGCAATGGATTTTCCAAGCAAGGGCTTGCTATCTGGGGGAACCACATGCTGCTAAAAAGACATACGGCATTAGGAGACTGGACCATTAGCTAACAGTCCCAGGAGAGGAATCCAGAGCCTGGAGTGTGCAGTTTAATCTCAGCATAAGCATAGAACATTTAAGAGGCAAAGTGAACCATGAAACCAGCATGGGACACCAAGAAAGGACCAGATAACAAGAGATCTGGGGTGATGCACCCTTCAAATGGTAATGAGGGGGCTGTGAAGTATGACCAGATACCACATTGCCTCGGGTTGGGTGCATCCTATCCTAAGGGATACAGCTAGATAAGGAGACAGGTCGTGGAGCTGTGGGCCTCTAGTCAGTCCTCTTTAGACCTAGTCCCTGGGCACTCCAAAGCAGACGATCAGGCAGTCCCCAGGCACTACTGGTCAGCAACTGATAGGCAAATGTCCCAAGTGCCTCACCCCCTAGTGACACAGATTCTCCAGCATCAGCATTCTCCAGGGTGGCCACACAGTATCCTGTTCTCACTCATTCACACCAGTGGCCAACCTCTTCTTTTCCTTCTCCCCACTGTCTGCTATTTCTAGGTTGTCTCTAACACATGCACACTACACACACACACACACACACACACACACACATACTACATACATATTTATACACATCATTTATACATACTACATACACACAACACACCACACATACATGCACTATGTATACACACATAAAACACACATATACATGCAACACACAGATTATACACACACTACATACACCCACCTCATACATGCATACTACACACATATCACATATACACCACACACATACAACACATCACATACCACACACAAACACACACACACCACACACACATACAACATACAGATTACACACACACTACATATGCCCATATCACACATGTATACTACACACATACCATACATATACACACACCACATATCACACACCACACATACTTACAATACACAGATTATACACACACACATACAACATATGCACCCTACACACATATCATGCATACACACACTACATACACACCCATAATACACACAAATACATACACACATACTGTGCATAAATACAACACACATAAACATACTGCTACACATACAACTCTACATACACATACTATGTGTACACACATACACACCATACAGACTACTACTACTGTTACACACACAACTCCAGATACTCGTACTATATGTATACACACACACACACACACACACCACATACATATACTACTACTAATACCACACATACAACTCCATATACACATACTATGTATACACACACACACACACACACACACACACACACACACACAAACACACACTCCAGGCTACCTGCTGCATTTTCTTGTCTCAGAGTCTGTTGTTTGAGACCCACTTGCCTCCTAAAGTAGCAGCTTCTCTGGAGAGTTGGTGAGTTCCCGCGGCCGCTGATTCCCTGTGCTGGCCAGCAGGAGGCAGTCCTCACAAGGCAGCCTGGGAGATGACCTACAGAGGTTACCATTTGTTGCTCTGAGGTCCTACACCTTTCCACACCAATTGTTCAGCCCAAGGAAGGGAAACAGGACACGCCGCTTGGGGTAAAACTCTGTTAACGGGCCTTCTGGAAGCAACTGGGGCAGTGGGCTGAGTCTTCTCGACTCTCCAGGGCTTTTAGCCCTAATGTCAGAACCCTAACGGCTATGAAATCACTGCTTGGTCTCGTTACAAAAGTCATGTTTAAGACGAGGAAACCTTGCGATGCTTTTAACCCAGTTTTGCATTTAGCTTGATTGTGGAAACAATTTGCCAAATGTCTCCATGCCTAGTGAAAAATGGAAGTCCCAAGAAAGAAGAATGAGACAAGAAGCTTATAACAGGGGTGTGGGGTGCCGGGAGGAAAGAAAGCCACACTGCTCAGGCTCAGGGCAAGACTCCTAGGATCCCCTGCACACAGTCTCTGAACACTTGTGGAGGTGACACGTGAGCATCCTAACGGAGGCCAGCACCAGGCTCTCTAGATCCTGTGGTTGATATCAAAATGACTTCTCTTCATTCAATATACAGATTAAAACACAGTTCCCAGATTAAATAGGCCTTGCAGGCTGGAAATGTTGATAAAGACATTTTCATAATTGAGCCTTCTTCCAGTAACTGTGGGAGACAGACACTTCCATTTTACATGGACTTCGACAGAAGAGAATGGCTTTTCTCTAACGGAAATCACCCTTCCCAGGATCCCTTGAGAAGATCTCTGTGTTTTAAAAGGTGGACTGTGAGGAGATGATGAAGCTTAGTTTTAGACTCACAAAGACCCAAGCCAGGAAAGATAAAGACTTAGGATGGTTCTACAAGCTGGAGGATTTGGGGTGTCTTTGGATATGAGTGGTGTTTGTAAATCTTTGTGGTGTTTGGCTATAAAGACAGGGGACACTCTCCAGACTGCTCCTCTATTCTTCATACAGAAAGATATTCTTGCCTTGTAGTCCAACAGAGACAGAGATTTAAGATCCTACAAAGATTCAACCCCATACTCAGTCTGAGGGACTCAAAACTACTCCTAAGCTCTGTCTCTGCCCTATGTCAGTCTGTAACTCCCCCCTCTTACTGGGAATTGTTCCCTGATAATCCTTCACACCCAAGCATGGACACACCTCACATACTGCTCACTGTGGAGGTAACATGGCTGGGTGGCCATCTAGTACAATGACAAGTTCAGTTCTTAACTTCCAGGTGGTTTAAAAATTCCACAAAGTCAGGAGTTCTGTCCTTCTGGAAAATGGGGTCCCCAGTACCTGGGTTAAGTACTTGATTATAATTACACAGGTATAAACAGGGATGACGAATGAAAACAGCATAACTATGGTGAGGCTGGTGGTATGAGTCACGTGGTGGGCTAGAGATACAGATCTGAGCAAGCCACAGGAATAAGGTGGGTATGACAGACAGGATAGGACCAGATACAGATAAGGGAAGAAGAGAGGAGGGAGGGAAAGGGACAGGAAGGAAAATGATAAGGATGAGGAAAGAGATCAAATAGGAGAGGACACAGGGAGGATATGAGTCAGAAAACAGACAGACATTATCATAAAAACAGACAGCCACGTGTGTGATGAGCAGACGCTGGCATTGGCATTGAGTGTAGCTGCCAATGCATACATGGCAGAGTGGATTTCAGGCAAAAAGTGAATGAGGAATGAACTTTCCTCAGAGCCTACTTTTCCTCCCAAGCCTTCCCTACCTAGCACCCAGTATAGGCAGGGAAAACTTCTATGTCTGCCAGAATCAACATTCATGTGTGAACAATTCGATGCTCTCCCAAACCTGTCTAATCCTAAGAATGCCCGAGAGACTCCAGCAAAGGCAGCCCTGGCTGTACCCAGCCCACACAGTGACACTTCAGGGGCCAGGAGCTTGTTCCTCTGAGCTGATTACACTAGTCTCTGATTCACTGGCCTGACTTCTTGGGGCGGAAATGTACTCGGACTGCAGGTGTTTGGAGGCTCCATATCTCCCCCGATGGATGAGTTTTTCTCCCTTCAGCAAGTTCAGTAAAAGAAAGAGCCAGAATAAAGGCAAACAAGGACTGCATCCTGAGCATGCCACTCCCAGACTCTACCCCACCCGTTAAGTAAGCTTTGTTTCTTACAGACAGGGGCTGTAGGGTTGCACTTTCACTAGGATGAGAAGGAGGAGCAGGCTGGCAGCTAAACTGCTGTCTTCAGCTCCTGGACTGTGCCTCCCTTCAGCTTCAAGTGGCTCATCTGTACAAATCGTTAAGGTCACAATTGCCCTGACTCCATGAAGTACCTGTTCACTAGGACAGGCAGAGCCAATCAAATACGGAAAGTTTCATACAACTAAGAAGCTTGCAAGAGATGCAAATGAAGAGGGAGTCAGAAGCCAAAGAGGCTGCACCACAGAGATGGGTTCCCAGTAGTCCCCTGATTCCTCTGGAGCTCTGTTAAGCCACAGGTGACCTGCCTCAGGTCTTCCATCCTTGCCTCCACTGAGTTCATGCTTGTAACTAGAGAAATCACAAGGCACGTAGAGCTGACATGACCCAAGGTGGGCATACATCTGGGAGATGAGATGAACAGAGTCCACCTGGCCCTCAGTCCTACAAAGTTGTCCTCCAGTGACCATCCCCAAGCATTAGGAGACACTGAGGGTAGTTTGCATTAGGATGTGGCTCTGTGCTGTAGAAGTCAGTCAGAGACAATACATATCTCAGAGTTAGATGCCAGATGTTTTTATCACAGCTGTTCATCTCGGTCAGTGCAGCCACAGGCATACCCATATCCCAATAAAATTCTATTTACTTATAAAATGATGTTGTGTGCCTGTGGCCTAAGGACTGAGATGTGCTGCTCCCAGGGGCAAGAGATCACTAGGAAAGAATTCTGCAGACAGGTGATCATGTGTAGCAGGGACACAGGGCGCCCAAGTGGGGAAATACCGACTCTCAAAGTTGATCCCAGTAAAACAGCGGGACCAAGTTGCTTAGTCCCTCAGACCTGTGTCTCAGTGCTAGTCAGAGTTCTCCAGGGAGATAAAAATTATAGGACGCATATATATTAAAAGGCCTTGTTGGAGAGGCCTCCAGGGCATAGGCTGGGTAGACCAACAATGGCTGTCTGCACAATGGAGCCGCTGAGAAGCCGGTAGCTGCCCAGCCCATGAGACTGGATGCCTCAGCCATGACAAACCAGTGCTGAGGAGCTGGAGGATTCTCAGAAAGTCTCTGGTCTTCAGTCCACTTTAGAAGGGTGAAGATGCCTGGCACTGACATTGGTAAAGGACTGCAGCAGCAGTGCGGTAGATGCATTCACCAGCAAGTTGGGAAGCAGAGGAACTTTTTTCCTGGACTTCTTTATACTTGGGTCACTTCCAGGAGATGCTGCCCACTCTGTGAGACAGTCTTCCACACTCAGATGACCCTCACAGAAAACCCAGAAATTATTCTCTTAATTGATTCTACATACACTCAAATTGACACCAAGATTAAGGCACCATACTGAGCTAAGGCTGTTCTAAAGGGCTGGGCCTCATGCTTGAGTGGTTGACCAATGTTCTCTCTCTTTGAAATGTGAATATTAGGTCTTCCCAGAGAAGAGAGGTTTCACAGGTTTGGGTTGATTCTCAGCAAATGTGCTGTATGCTTAGGACCTGCAGTGTGCCTCCTATGGGCCCCTGCTTTTGGATTTCTGGAATACAGATCAGTTCTATAACCCCTGACTTGTCCTTGAAACCAAGCATCACCAATTCCATCTGTCCGGTCCCTCTTCTGTAACCCCACAGACCCCACTGAGCACAACTTCTCCAGAAACATCGGAGTGGCAGCGGGATTTCTGTGCAGAGGCAGAGAGCCACTCACACATAGGAGAAATCAAGACGGAAGGCAAAAATTGCCATCACTTCAGGGTGGCACACAGGAACAGACAGCGTAGCCTGTTGGACCTGTGAGACAGTCTTCCACACTCAGATGACCCTCACAGAAAACCCAGAAATTATTCTCTTAATTGATTCTACATACACTCAAATTGACACCAAGATTAAGGCACCATACTGAGCTAAGGCTGTTCTAAAGGGCTGGGCATCAGACATCAGGCATTCTCCAGTGATACTTAAAGCAAGATGTCATGTTCTCTTTCAAGGCCCCATTGTCCTAAAATTCTCTGTGTCGAGGCTGGAAAAACACGTGATAGCTCAGTGCTACAACCCCTTCTGTAGACTCAGCACACAGCATCCCACTCCAGGGAGAACCCAGGGGACTTGGTCGTTGGGCAGACCATGGATTTAGTCTTAGCAAATAGATTTAGCTTCTACATCAATAGGAAGGCAGCTGTGTTTCTGGAGCAATCTGATCAATGCTGGGATAGATTTCCTGTTCAATAAAGGAAGCTAAGCAGGAGGTGTTTAGGGAACGTGAGAAGTGGCCACAACCCAAAGCAAAGGGATCTAAGAGCAGGCAAGTGGGCTAACAGTTCTTTTTCATCTATTTGTTTTGTTTTGGTGAGAAAGGCTACTCCTTCAAGCTCACTGTGCCTGTGCCACTCAGACTAGCCCCAACTTGTGATCCTCTCACCTCCAGTGCCCAGATGTTGGGATTCTAGTTGTGGGTCACTAGGTCACACATGCACGCGACTGTACGTGGCTCTTAAGGCAAATTCTGTGGATGGCTGGAGAGGTGACTCTAGTTAAGAACACACTGGTCTTGTTAGAGGAGGTCAGGCAGGTGGCTCCTGGTCTCCTGTAACTACAGCTCCAGGGAGATCTGTTGTCGTTGGCCTCTGGAGGTGCCTGTACACACTCCACACACCCAAATGAACACACACACTCACACACACATACACACATGCTCGTGCGTGCATGTTTACATGTGTACATAGGCACACAGGCATCCACAGATGAACTCATGCACACACATTCACATGTACACACACACACATGCACACATGCACACACTCATGCACACACACGTTCAGATGTACACACACACTTGCACGCATGCATACACGCTCACATACAGGCACACACATGCATACACATACACATACAATTAAACTAAATAAAATAAATATTTAAGAGAGAAGCTCTGTGGAAGCATGGTACTGGTGAGGCCCCCGCGGGCTCTCCTCCTTGGATTGTTCTGCTTTTCTTTTCTTGCCTGACATCTCAAAAGTGTGTGAGCTGATTTCTCTGATGCAATGTTAGAAATTTCTGGATGGCACAGCGTGTTGTCTGCAGTTAGCCAAACCTATCAGCAAGATCTTTACCTCACAGGCACCTCTTCTGAGCTCACCTCAATAACCTCAACTGCAACGATGCCAAAACTGAAGCAGGGCTTGGAGAAAGCAGACTCCTGACAAATCAAGGCCAATCCCTGTTTTGTGATGCAGCAACCACCATTGTCTTCCCCTCCCCCTCCTTGTTAAGCCCCATAACCTCCATCACACCCTGCTTATATCAGCCTTCTTCTCCTACAAGCTGTTCCCAACCCTAACACCCTGTTGCTCTATTACCTTTTTTTTAACCTTAAGCTCCTTCCCTATCTCTTTGCAGGCTCATTCATAATTGCCTCCCTTGAGTGTATGGGGGAGGTGGGGCATGCATGTTTGTATGTGTACACGTGCACATATATGTGAGGGTACATGTGTATGGAGCCCAAAGGTCAGTGCTAGCTATCATACCTCAGGAGTGGTCCATCTGTTATTTTTAAAGCCTGGAGCTTGTGATGCAGACTAGGATGGCTGGTCGGTGAACTCAGAACTGTGTTGATAATCACACACCACCACACCTGCTTTATCCACGTTGGTTAGAGGACTGAATTCAGGTTTTCATGCTTGCAAGGGTTGAGCCATTGCCACAGTCTCTTGTCACCTTTCTATGCTTACCCCATCCCTCTTGCTCCAATGGAGATTCATTCAGCCTTCACAGTACTCTGCCCATGCAGAATTATATCTAAGACTGGCTCCCAACACCCAGTGTCAGAGTACATTTTTAATTTTCTCTCCAAATAGAGACTTTGCTTCTCCAGATCAAAAGAGGGCCTAGTGGGTATTACATTTGTTCTGCTAGTGCTTTAGGTAACTAACACTTTGGTCAGTGTCTGTAACATCCATATGATGTCTTCATCCATGCAATTAAAACTTGACAGCCTCCATACAGATAGCAAAGTGTCCTGAACCAACAGGAATAAGGGTCCCGAATGAAGAAATGTCAAGGGAGAGGAGGATCGAGGATATGAAAATAAAGAGAAATAAGGAAGACAAAGCAAGATCTGGGACCAGGGAGTGTTGCATAAACTGAAGATTTATGTCTGGCAAGTTTACTAAATAAGTATAACATCTAATGTATTATTTGCAGGGTGTGAAATGGATAAGGTCAGCATGGAGCAAAATCAGACAATGTGGGCAAAGAGAGCACAGGCTACTGCAAACACAAATGCTTGAGAATGATAGACACAGCCCTGAGGGAAGACGGGTCTCCACAACTCACAGCCTGACTCTTCCTCCAAGGCACTGGATCCAGCTTTAGACTGGCCTTGCCAAGTCCACTCCTGGACAAAGACACAGAACTGAAGCCCCTCTCTCCTCTCATCACGGCCTCTGACAGAGTCTTGAGTCAGCTAGGTTCTCGATGGTGAAGCTTGGTAGCTGTCTTCTTACTTTAAATGTGATAAGGAGTGATAAAACTGAAAGCAACCAATCGGAGGAGTGCTGGTAGAAATAAGGCACAGGGCCACTCAACTATGAAACCAAGCCTTGCCTTTAACCAGCAACCCAATCACCAGTGTAAAAATGAAAATATCTGTGTACAGAGACCCATAGGACATCATATCTGTTCATGGGTTCATTGCTGTGTCCCATCACTGGGGAGTGGATAGACAAACTGATGACACATGATATGAGCCTTTAATGAAAGAAGAGAGATTCAGGTGGGCAAATCCCAGCAGGCTGTGCTACTGGGAGAAGCCAGGCTCAGGATCTGCACACTGCAGGGCTCCATTTACTGGACACTCAAGCAGGCAGGGTGGGGAGGAAAGGAGAGAGATTCAAATCGCCAGGGGCTGAGTGAGAGGAGTCTCGGGGTTCTTATGCTGATGGTTACATGACAAGACACATTTGTCAAAACTCACAGAACTGCATACTAACAAGGCTAAGCCTCACCACATTGAAATTATGTCCTAAGGAAAAAAAAAATATCATCTCTAAGCCTGCGGCTTCTCAGACCTGCAGGCTCGGAGCCTCACCAGGTCCTTTGGGAAACAATTTGGAGACTATAAGGCTAGCTTCTTGCCTGTTGACTTCTAGATCATTCTCCCTCAGTGACCTGAGATGCTTGGAGCTGGTGGGTACAGGGATTTTTGGCATTGTTTTGTGTATGCATGTGTGAACTAGTGTCTTGTGTGTGTGTGCGTTTGATGTACCAGAGAATGCATGCAAATACATGTGGAGACCTACCGTCCACCTCCTTTGAGTCCCTCACTGGCTTGGGCATCACCAGTTATACTCTGTTGGCTGCTCATTGAGCCTGGGGATCCTCCTATCCCTGTCTCCCTAGCCCTAGGTGACAGGTGCTCCCAGCATTCTGACATGGGATCTCAGAATTCACTCTGGTCCTCCAGCTCAGAACACAAGTACTTTACTGACTGCAGTACCATGCAGCCTCTTGAGTCCTCTTCTTGAACTGTCATTTTCAAACTTCGTTTTCAGCAAAGCCATGTCCGTTGGTCCCAATTCCATGTTCAGTGGTCCTGATCCTCTGTCCACTGGTTCAAATTTTCTTTTTCTTTTTTTTTTTATGTGAAAATCTTTATTGGATATTTTATTTACATTTCAGATGCCATCCCCTTTCCCCATTTCCCCTCCCTAGAAAAACCCCTATCCCACCCCCACTTCTCCTTTTTGCTTTTTTCTGTCTACTGATTCTGATTCTGTGTCCACTGGTCCTGATTCTGTGTCCACTGGTCCTGATTCTGTGTCCACTGGTCCTGATTCTGTGTCTACTAATCCTGATTCCACGTCCACTGGTCCTGAGTTCGTGTTCAGTGGTCCTGATTCCATGTCCATTGGTCCTGATTCCATGTCCATTGGTCCTGATTTTATGTCCAGTGGTCCTGATTCCATGTCCACTGGTCCTGATTCTGTGTTCACTGGTCCTGATTCTATGTCTACTGATCCTGATTCCATATCCACTGGTCCTGATTCCATGTCCACTGGTCCTGATTTCATGTCCACTGGTCCTGATTCCATGTCTACTGGTCCAGATTCCATGTCCATCAATCCTGATTATTAACTGTGATTCCCTGTCTGCTGGTACAAATTTCCTGTCCATTGGTCCTTATGCCCTGTGCTCAACAGCTGAATTGTCCAGCTAGTATTAAGCCTCCCTGGATGAAATTCTAAATTCCTTACCTGCTAAGTAGAAAACCCCTAAGTGTATCCTCCTGTCCCAGTCGATGGGCCAGGGCATTTTATATCACCCACACTAAGATTTCCTGGAAGTCTGCAAACAGGACAGAACAGCTTTAAGATTAAATTGCCAAAACACCAAGTATGATGTCTGAGAACATGTTGATTTTTTTTCTTAAGACTTTCTTTTCCCTCTAATAAAGAAAAGCTTTGTCTGTAAAGTAATTGGCTGATAAAACTGAGTTACTACTTTCCAGGCAGCATACAGAAAATATTCCTACCTGAGGAGGGGGAGTGGTATCCATGGCAACAAGATACAAAGGTCCTCAGCATCTCATACACTGCAGGCACAATAGGAACATTCTCCGCAGCGTGTTCTTACGAGGTATCTAATGAGAGCTCGTCACGGACTCCTGAGGTCCCCGAGGCACTTTAAGCTGGGACGTCACTTTTTCTTGAGAAGGATTTGGTAGAATGGTTATGATTGTGGACTCAGAGTAGGAATGCCTGAACTTGACCTCTGACTCATTTACAGTGTAGGATGTTGGGCAAGTTTCTCCCTCTGAGGAGGTATTCTCTGTAAATGGCAAATTTTAGCTCCTGCTTCTTAAATGTGTCCACAGGAGTCCCCTAATGAAAGTGTAGTTCTTAGAATGTTGTAAGGCTTGTGGTGAAGATGCAGTTATGACAAATTTCATACTGGCATGCACTGAGTCCTGTCAACAAAGGAACCCTCAACACTTGATCTAGGGTACACACTGTCCCCCATCTCTACCTATACTCAGGGCTCCTCAGCTGTGCCTGGTGGCTAGGTCCCTGAAATGGCACTTTAGGGAAATGGCAAGCAAGCAGATGAAACCTGCTGGGCATGCTTCCCCTCAAGGGTGTTCTTGGTACAGATCCCCTACCTCCTGCCATGAGCCTCCTGCCATGATCTCCTACCATGAATCTCCTCCCATACACTTTGATCCTTCTTGCATTTACTTTCAGGGTCAGATGCATAAGCCTCAGGGTGGTGCTCCCTCAGACATACCTCTCTTAGACTTGTGTGTCATGCTTAGCAAGGGCTCCTCATAACGGATTAAGAAAGTTAGGAATCCAGAAGGAAAAAGAAACTCCATCTCCCACCACCCACCCACCCATCCATCTACCTACCCACATAACCATCCATCCACCCACCCTCCCATCCATCCATCATCCATCATCTATCCATCTATTCACTCACTTATCCATATATCCATCCACCCACTCTCCCATTCACTCATACACCCATCCATTCATCCACCCACCCA
>JANHMN010000002.1:236650785-236661890 GCA_030674055.1 Rhabdomys pumilio
GAAGAAGAAGAAGAAGAAGAAGAAGAAGAAGAAGAAGAAGAAGAAGACTGATCAAGCCATGGGAGCAATCCTGTAAGAAGAATTCCCCCATGGCCTCTGCTTCAGTTCCTGCCTCTCAGCTCTTGCTCTGACTTCTCCCAAGTTGCTTTTGTTCATGGTGTTCATCACAGCAATAGATATCCTAACTAACAAACCCATAATGATGAGATGGCTGCCCCAGAAAATGACAGGCATGTAGCCCACGCCTCCTATCTGAGCCAAGTGGCTCTGCCACCTTCCTGCAGTTCTGACTGTGGCTTTGACCATCACCCACACTACACATCTTTTAGGATTTTAGTCGGACCGCACCTGGACTGCTCAATACGTGCTTGAAGCAAATGCCTGCTCTGAGAGGGACCCAAGAGTAAGGTAAGCCTGAAGTAAACAGGGGAAAAAAAGAGAAGTCTGCAAAGAGAGGCAACCAAATCAGAGAACTGTGAAGTGAGCAAGAGAGAAAATTAAAAGACAAACAGGGCTTCAAACGGCTGCACGAAATTAAACCTGCTATCATGAAGACGAGGCAGTATTAAAAATCTCCATCACCAGAAATGAGGGAGGGGCCTTCACTGAGGCACTGTGGTTATGAAGAGATAAGGGAGTTAGAAACGAATTAATGCCAATCAGTCTTAAATATAGATGGAGCTGAAGTTAAAACATTAAAACATTCTCAAAACACACACAAGAAACATAAACACCGACAGAGAGACACACAATCCCCCTGTCTTCCCTCTTTATGGAAATTAAATGTTACCAAGTGCCCCACAAACAAAACTCATGGCTATCTGCCCCTTTCCAATAGTGCTTCTCCCACCAGGGGGGTGACCATCCTCCCAGTGACGGGAAACACCCAACAGGACAACTTGAAAAGAAGAGATGTTTCATTTGCTTACAGTTGCAGATGGTTCTGTCCTGTATCTAAAGCCAAAGCACTTGGACCACGCACTGGCCATCATGTGGTGTGAGAAGCACACGACACACAGTGGGGAGGTTCAGGGGTGCAGACCGCACATGACACGAGGCTGATAGAAATGAAAGAGAGACTGGAGGTTACTACTATGAAGAGATTGGTGTTTGACACAAGACACCCCAAGACCAAGTTCTGTAGGGTTCACAAGAGCCCAACACGGGGCCCCTAAACACTGCTGGGACAATCAGCTGTGCTGCCCAAGAAAGGTGACGTGAGGCTTAGCTTTGGCCAAGGTTGTTCTCCTCAGAAAAATCCACCTCCCCAAGTGGGATTAAATGAATCCTGTGGGTTGCAAATGCACCACACCTCCAAGGTATTACGTCTTCAACTCTGACCCGAGAGAGACTTGTGCATGCCTCAGTGTCGGCTACCATCAACATGCAGAAATCACCCACATTTCCAGACCACATCAGTGAGCCCCCGGTTACAAAGTATTCAAAATGCTTTATATGACATCAGTGAACACTGAAGTATAAATCCAGTTTCTGTTTTCAAAACTAGAGAACACAGCAGAGGGAAACTCCAGGAGGCCGAAGAATGTGGAGAAGCATACCACATCACGGAGGTTATCCACACTTCCACGCTGACGGCTTTCTCTAGATATGTCTGTACCACCCATGAGGTCCGGGATGCTTCTCTCTGTAAGTCCCTAGCGATGAACATGGAATGGACTTGAGTGTATTCACTATTTCTGTGCTGCCTCTGACAAAAGCAACTTGAGAGGTAAAGGGTTTATCTTGGTTCACAGTTCAAGAATGCAGCCTGTCATGGTAGCAAGAGCATGAGGGTTACATTGCATCCAAGTCAAGGAAAGCGACAGAGAGACATGCTAATGCTTACCTTATTTTCTCCTTGTTATTCAGTCTGGGACCTGAGCAGCAGCAGCAGCAGCAGCAGCAGCAGTGTCACTCTGTGGGAAAACACAGCATGAGCCCCTGAGCCCTTACTGTAGGGTGACTCCATGTGTCTAATGCTACGTGACACCAGAGTCCCACTAGTACAGCCAGATTCGATCAGAGCTGTCTGGTGTTTCACCATTCGATGGAGCTGCACATGCCCCATACTCTTCCATCCCAGGGTAACAAGAAGCAGACCTTGTGACTGGGAGGCTACAGCCCTTTGTTTCAGAAATGGGCCTCTTAGGAAAGAAGACAATGGTCCTTCCAGGCTGCCCACTGCTCCAGATTAAGCAAGGATGCTGACCTTGGGGACCTTTGCCAACCCAGGGGAAGCTGGCCACTAACGAAATAACTGAGCTGAGACCCAGGACAGCTCACACCCTGCGTGTGTACTGAGATACAGTTAGATAGGCATGAACTTTGCTATTATGTAAGCCATACAGTCTCCTCTCTCCCGTAGCACCGGTGTCTTGCAGCCTCAGAGCCCTGTCTGGTTCAATCACCGAGAACACTGACTTCCTGGATTGCTGTCCCCGGGTTTGTTTTAAACAGTGTCAGCACACTGACTTGCCAGCTCTATGCCTGGGACAGGGAAGACATGAACACCAGTAACCTGGGCACTTCCTAATAGGGAACATGACAAAAAGGTAACCCCCGAGGACGTGGAGGGACAGACAAGTCGTACCTGGCTTACTGATTTGCACTCTGCTATATCACAGGAAGCTGATCCAGTCACCAGGGAGGCTGTGTGGAGACAGCTGCCGAGCTTCCTCCCACCAAATGAGGTTTGACTGCTTGCTTATTTTGGATGACCATCTGGGAGGCAGCCACAATTCGCAGTTTAGCTACATCCTGCCAGAAACCAAGTGCCCCCATCCTTTTGTAGATGTTTGAAGGCTGAGCCCGCAGAACCCACAAGAAGACAGTGCACAGCTCGCCTGGTGGCACAGCCCGCGGGGCTGACACTTCCGACGCTCGTCTTGACAGGAGTGGAGCATGAAAAGCCAAGAAGCGAGCATCCTCCATGTTCCCGTCTGCAGCTGCTCTGCCAGTCCCATCGCCAGGATGTCTTAGTGCTGGGTCTTTCCAGCACTCTGCTTCCTGGGAAGTGTCACAGAGACACCACACAAGAGGAACACTACGTTGTCTTTCTTTTTTTGAGAACAGTCACTGAATCTTGTTGAAGTGCCAATAGCCACCATGCCTCATTTTTAATGAGAGAGACTCTCCCTACAAGACAAAACAGGGTCACCAGGATTTCTTTAAGTCATTGTATCTACATTTTTCATCTCAGAACACTCACCCATGCTGAGGCTGCAACTGGATGATTGGTGTTAACCCCGCTAAGCCTTGCACCATCAGAACATGGATCCATTGTTGCTTCTCGGAAGATGAGAGAAGCAAGAGCGAAAGCCAGCAGAAGCTTCCCTGCCTCCAAGGCTCTTCCTGAAAGAATTAAAGTTGGGAACTCAACAGGCTCTGCCCTGAAGCTCCCATGGCTTCTGAGGCTTACTCCAGCTGATACATTCATATGGTCACACAAATCAACACAAGTGGGGTCTATAATGAAGACAGAAACCAAGGCAGTGGGGGTGAGTAGATCTGCTGCCCTGGTCAGAAAGGCCTTTTCATAGCTCCCTCCTCAATGCCTGACCTCTGAGAGACAAGGCTCCACCCCCACTGGCATGGGCTATCCCTTCCCCTGTGCTTTAGCACTCAGTAGGCCTTCTTGTGGCTACTTCTGCCCTTATATCGGTCATAATAGTGTATAGTGGGTCTCCATAATTCCCCAAAGACCAACAGGTGAAGCTAGCCATCAGCACTGGCAGAATCCAGAACCAACATTCAAGAAGTGTATCCTTGACCGAGGAATGGAAACATGAAGATCTTGGCTTCTTACCTGCAAAATGAAAGATAACAGAGGTTACCTCTGTGAATTACTGCAATCACAGTTGTCTATGGATGTGATATCAACTGCCTGGCATCATAATGGCCTCAGAGCATGTCAACTCTCCTTGATGACTGCTGGTCTGGGAGGTGTGCCTTGTGAATTTGGAACAAACTCTTTCAAAGATGTTTCCTCTTTCCAGCATGGGATCCCCCAGGGCAGTTGTGACACAGGATCTATGACTGCAGCAGAGCTAGGCAGGGTCCCTCAGATCTGGGGAATGGGGTGGGGAGGCAGTCAGGCCATTCTGCCATCCAGAGGTAGACATCACTGGGTTAAAAGTGTTCTATAAGCCCATGTGGCCTGGCCTCATCTTGATCTTCTAACACACCATCTCATTTGCAAAGTGAAGGTGAACACTTGGAGTGTATGGAAGGGGTCGGGGGGGTGTGATACTGCCCTGTTTTTTTTTCTATCCTTAGTTTTGATGAGTCACAGAAATGTTTGACAACAGATGCTGTCGGTGTTCCTGCTGAGGCATTCCTGCAGAGCACCAGCCCTGTATCAGCACCAGTGTGTCGACAGTGTGAAGACACAGCAGGCCGACAGCATCAGGGAGGTACAAGGAAGGGTTTCTATTCCCAAGGTACTGTTGGGGCTCATATTTCCCCAGGTGTCTGACAGTCATCCCTACATCATGGCTAGAGAGGCATGTGCCCTGGTACATGAGTGACAAGGAGCAGCAGAAGCACTCATGGCCCCTGTGCTGGTCACTCCCATCAAAGTAGATGGATGGATGGATGGATGGATGGATGGATGGATGGATGGATGAATGCACACATTTTTCTGAGCTTTTCTGGGCTTCTGCCTTGCGGATCCGCCCATGCTGTTCCTCCTAGACTCGGTCAAACCAGCTCAGTCTTGCATTGTTGTGCCCAATGGGCAGGGTCAGCATATATGTGTTGTCTCTGTGTACATTGACTTTGCATACTGTGTTGGTGGTTTGGACAGGCCTTCAGTGTGCCCTGCAAGGCTTTACCCTTCAGTGTGGAAACTCTGGGAGGTGGTGGAGCCTTGAAGTAAAGACCAATAGTAAGGAAGTCAGGCTATCAGCGGCTGCCCTCAATGAAACTGATGTAGTTACCACAGTACTTGATTCTGGAGAGAAGGCTGTTATCTGAGAGCAAGCCTGGCCCTCCTCCATCATCAGCTTCCTGTTTGGTCATGTGACTTCTTCCTCTACAGACCACCACCATGTTTCTGTACAGTAGAAGTCTTCACAGAGGCAAAAAAAAATGGGGCTGCAAATATTTGAACTTCCGGGTTCCCGAACTGAGCTCAAAACCCTTCTTTCTTAGACATAACCTACAAGGTGTTCCTGTGGACACCAACTTTCTCCGATAGGAAAGCCGAAAAGACTAGGGGATGGGAGACGGCCCCAGAAGAGATGTCTGTCTGTTAGCCTGAGACTGCTGGAGGCTTTTTATCTCAAAAATGCAGTGTTTCTGCAAGAAGGTACACATTTTCACATCTATTAAATTGCTTTGCATGAAAGTGTACTTTCCCGGTGCCATAGCAACCCAGATCCCTAATCTGATTTAAATTTTTTACCTAGTGTTGCGAGAGTTAATGCCACTCTGAAGTCAATGGCTGTGCCAGGCACATGAAGAACAGTTTCCAGAAAAACTGATAATCAGCAAGGATCAAAAGCCCCGAGCCCACACCCATGGGTGATAAGAGACAGCACTTCCACAGGACTCGGCTGAGTGACTGATCAGTTTCCCCATCTGTGGGGAAGAAATTAGACGAGTGTCCTAGGATGCTGGAAGGGATCAGTGCCACAGGCAGGTAAAGAGGTTGGCTGGCTGTGGGAATGAGCCTCTGCTGAGTGAAGGGCTCAGGACCAATGTGCTACCGACTGTCTTCTGCAAACTTAGTCCTTCACTTCTAAAGCTGATCAGCTATGGTGACATCACAAAGCAGAGACTCTCATTCAACACACATGGGACTTTCTCTCCTACACTGTCACATTCTCTGAGTGTCTTCCTCACTGACATATTCTGAGAGGTTCTGTTCCCTTGGAAGCAGGTGTGAGCAGTGAGTGGCCCTTCCAGGCATCCCAAGCCGAGTCCTCCCTCCTCAGCCCAGCTTCCTCCCCAGGAGCACTACACACTGAGGCCACAGGGAGGCCCACACACTCCTCTCCTATTCTGGAGCTCCTCTCCTAAGGGACCATGACCAATCTTGAATGGCCTCTTTAAACATACTGAGGACATGCTGGGCTGTTCCATAAAACCAAAGACACAGACCGGCTGGATCTGCACACATCAAGCCCCTTTGACAGCTGGATCTTGTTTCTTAGACTCACACACCTCCTCGACCTCACCAATTTTTAGTTATTATTGTCTGGAGAGTAGCTGCATGAATGCTAGGCACACAGGTGGTGGTCAGAGGACAACCTTGTAAAATCAGCTCTCATCAATTTTTATGTGAGTTTGGGGGATAGAACTAGCGTCACCAGATTTGTGCTGCAAGCTCCTTTACCTGTTGAGCCATTTAACCAGCCCAGTAGTGCTGTATTGAAGGCATCTCACTTCTCCTGGGAAGGTAAAGAAGTCCAAGATAATGCCAGAACACATCAGCTATGCTGTAGAGTCCATCTTTGGCTCTTATTTTCTGTATGTTAGAATTTCCATCAGCAGAGGTTTTCAGACACTGAAGTATCCCACAGAGCCGAGCATCTAAGAACACCCCAACTTTAAACTCCAGCAGAAGATCTAGGCTGTCTGGGTGTCAAGAGAAGCAGCTCCAGTTCTTAAAAACCTCTGGTTCTCAGACTCAGGCATGGTGAGCTCATTCATTTCTCTTTTGTCCTCTGTTTCTCCTCAGGCTGACACAGTGCCTCACATCCCACTGGGAGACTATGTCTCCTAATGAATCTGACTGATGCATCTCCACATCACAGGCCTGAAGAAGACAAGCTACTGCTGGAAATCCAAGAGAATTCTTCCTTTCTCCCCACTGGTGAGCCGTGGCCTCCTCACTTCCCAGAGCATCTGAGAGGAGGAGGGAAGTGTTCACAGGCTGGTAAAGGATACAGTACAGCTACAAACCCATGCACATGAAGGATGCAATGCAGCTACAAACCCATGTACATGGAGGATACAATCCAGCTGCAAACCCATGCACATGAAGGATGCAATATAGCTATGAACCCATGCACATATAGTCCTACCCTCCTGCTAGCTTACAGGGAGCCCTCTCAACATGAAGCTCCTGGATCTTCACTATGTGTAAGAGCATGCATTTCAAGCATCTTTCTTGATCATCTTCCCCTTGTTTATTAAGGTAGGGTATTCCACTGAACCTGAACCTCATTGACTCAACTAAGATGCCTGGGCAGTGAGCTCTAGGGCTCCCCCTGCCTCTGCCTCCCGGCACTGCAGTTGCAGGCATATACAATCATTCACGGTCTTTGCAAGGGTGCTGGGAGCTCAAACCCCCATGCTTGCACAAGTGTTTTGCAAACACTGACTGGGCCATCTCCAAAGGCTCAGTATCCTATGCAAAACCTAAAGGGGCTTTGTAGGGAGGAAGGAGGAGAAGATCGCCTGCCTGCAGCTCAAATCAAAGCCCAGCTCCCCAGCTCAGTCTTTGTGACCATGACGACAACACACCTTTGCAACTCCAACTTCAGGTTCCACGGTGCTAATAAGAGAGTGGTGATTTTAGGGATGCATTGGGAAGGATGGAGGGGGGAAACTCACGCATAGCATCAACATTCTCATTGGCATTCATCACAGGTACTAATTCTTTTGGCATATTCACAAGCATGAGCACACGTATCCAAAGCACTGAAGTAATCTTTGACTCCTCCTCCTCACACATCCTGCTCACAACTCTTCCTTCGCCAAACACATCATCAGACTTTGTCTCCACCACATCCTCAGACCCCGCCCTCACCACACATCTTGGGCGAAGCAGTCTCCTGAAGGACCAATCAGCCACACTACCTCACATGCAATGAAATCCAAGGATACAGACAGTGTGGGAGCTAGACAGACATTAAGATAGCATGCAGCCTCTGACACCTCCAGGCTCCCCACTGCAGGGTCATAGACTCTCTCATTCCTTGAAGACTTCATTGGACCCAGCCCTTTGACCTCCTCTCTCTAGGGTCAGCCTCTGTCCTCTGACTCACCGGGATTAGCATCACACAATTCCTCTGGACCAGTATTCCACTCTTAAATTGCAAGGTGGACACCTCCCTTCCTCAGAAGAACTATAATGAACCTTACAGCAAGTGTGTCCAACCTTTTGGCATAGCATCGTGAGACTATCATTTACAGTTTATAGTCCAGGATGGCACGAACATTAGAGGGTCCCATCACAACTTAAGTAAGCTTAGGAGTCTGCATTGGCCTCTTTCATTGCTCTCTCTGTCATGAGCTCACCTCGTTCATTTTCCTTTCTCAGGTAAAGAAAAATATCAATGAATGCACGTCAACAGCCTTTAACTTTCATGGCAACATGTGGGCCCTTGCAGAAGTTTGCACAGGCCATTGCTGTAACCCTGCAATGTAAAAACTGTACCAGACACCAAAGAAAAGAGCAAGCTGGGCCCCAAACTCCTGCTTGATCTGATTGTTAACACTCTGCTGTTTGCTTCTGATGTCTTTTGCTTAAGCATTTTAGAAAATAATTTCCTGGCTTTAAGGCAGTTCAATTCTAGTTTAACGCTTCTGTATCTGTCTCTTAAATAAAAATACATCTACTTGTAAACCACAATGCTATTATTAGACTTAACAAAATAAACACTCTCCCTTAATACTGTCTGACAGCACGTCCACACTCAGGCTTCTCTGAGTGCCTTGAAAATGTCTTTTTATAATTGCAGTCGTCAAGCCAAACAGGCCATGGCACGTGTTGCCCACGGTTGCTACAGCGTCATCTAAGAGATTTTTTATTCCTGTCTTTGCTGAGTTGGGGACATAGATGGTTTTATTACACACTAGCTCTGCACTGTGCCTGTGACAGTGCTCACTCTACAAGGAGAAACTGATGCACAGAGAATTCACAGAGCTTCAGGGCTGCCGGAGTCTCAGCACTGCCAGGGTCTGAGCGAAGATGTTTTTCTTTCTCAGTGGAACTCTTTCTGCTGCCCCATCAGAGGAAAATCCAACAGAAACACAGAGACGGAGGAGCTGAAGGGGTTAAAACGTTAACAGTTTGACTGTTAATTGGGGGGGGGGGGAGAGAATCAACCCATATTTTATATGTGTGTATGCAGTGTATGAATCTTTGATGAATAAATAAATTAGGGACAGTTCGCAGGGAGTGGGCTAGAGTGACAGTGGTCTTCATTCTGTGCCAGGCAGGGTCTATCCAGGGAGTAAGAACAGGAAGTAAAGGCCTTCAAAAGCATGGGCAGAGACTTGAGACTTCACAGACACACTGGCCAGCCCAGTGCCTTGTCAGATGGTCTTTCAGACTGACAGAGGCTGCCCACAGCCTCTTTGCTAAGCACAGGCGCCCCTGCAGCTGTCTGCCAGTCCTATAAGTGCGTGCGGGAGAAATGTTAATAAAGACACACACCATGGCCTCTGCTATTGAGGGCAGCAGGGCCACAAGGGCCCTTCCCTCCATCCAGTCCCTTTAGGCCAGGCTGCTTTGAAGGACAACTTGAACAGAGGCGTCCCTGAGAGAGAGAGCGCCTGCAGATAACACTCAATAGCTTTGAGAATTGAGTTAGAGGCTCTCTCCTCCACACCCACCAAGAGTGCAATTGAGTTTGGAAATTCTATTTCTTGTGTATTGCCGAGACTTAGGAATTCACTTTTGAAAACCTGGAGCCTGATGAATGTGGTTTTAAAATTCACATCTCAAGCCTATGGCTGTTTACGAGGAGAGATGAATACTCCCAAGGGTACCAGTGTTTTATTTCAGATCTGGTGGCCTCTTACAGTGAGCTCAGACTGGCACAAAGAAACCCTACAACCTGGCTCTCCAGACAGGCAGGCAGAAGACACGTGTCTCAATGAGAGGGCTGATGAGGAACATGCAAACCAAAACCTCAGCACGGACTCCATAAACTAACTCAGATGCCTGAGAGGGAAATGGCCTCCTGCTTGAACAGTGCTTCAAAGGAGGCTGGGGCTGGGCTAGGGCTGGGGCTGGGGACCAGGGGCCAGGGGCTAGGGGCCAGGGACGGGGCCTGGGACCTGGGACCTGGGACCTGGGACCTGGGACCTGGGACCTGGGGCTGGGACCTGGGACCTGGGACCTGGGACTTGGGGCTGGGACCTGGGACCTGGGACCTGGGACCTGGGACCTGGGACCTGGGGCTGGGACCTGGGACCTGGGACCTGGGACCTGGGGCTGGGACCTGGGACCTGGGACCTGGGACCTGGGACCTACCTGGAACCTGGGGCTGGGACTTGGGACCTGGGACCTGGGGCTGGGGCCTGGGACCCGGAGCTGTGGCCTGGGGGCTGTGGCCTGGGGCTGGGGCCTGGGATTGGAGATGGGGCTGGAGCTGGGGCTGGAGCCTGGGGCTGAGCCCTAGGGCCTGGGGCCTGGGGCAGAGCCGGGGCTGGGGCTCAACTGGGTGTTTGCCAGCAATACACAAATCCCTAAATTTGATCCCTAACACTATATAACTTGGGTGGAATGCAATCCCAGCCTTTGGGAGGTTGACGCCACAGCATCAGAGGATCAAGACCATCCTCAGTGAGTTTTAAAAAAGCCTGGGCTATATGATAACCTGTCGCAAAAATAAAAACATCAGTTTGGAACCAGAGAAATGGATCAGCAGTTATGATGTGAACTGTTCTCCTGGGGGCTGGAGGTCAGCTCTCAGCACCCAGTATGTATATATATATATATATATATATATATATATATTTATATAATATAATATATATATAAATAAATACTTTTAAAGTCTTCAGTCATTAGTTTAGTTTTAAAAATCTTACAGTGAGTAATGTTTTCTTTTTAGAGAGAGTCTGAGAACATGCTTACAGCCAGCAACAGAGAAAGTTACTGGCATCGGATAAACAAGGCCAGCCGTGAGAGATTTGATGAGAAAGCCAAGGGAAGGCGGCGGCAAAGTGACTTTTCTCTCTAAAGTGGCAAGTCACGTTGACTGATGGTGTCACACATGTATCTGCAAGTCAGGAGGTGAGGCCATGTCTCCCTCCCAGGTCCCTGCTGTGCTGACAGAGGCTATGCTCTTCCCCAGTATTCCAGATCAAGCTGCTTCCCAGGAGATCACAAATATAACATAGACAACAGAAGTAAAATCGCCAAC
>JANHMN010000002.1:236673152-236694631 GCA_030674055.1 Rhabdomys pumilio
GGGGGAGGACAATCCACTGCCTATGGGGGAGGACTATCCACTGCTCATGGGGGAGGACTATCCACTGCTCACGGGGGAGGACTATCCACTGCTCATGGGAGAGGATTGTCCACTGCTCATGGGAGAGGACTATCTACTGCCTATGGGGGAGGACTATCCACTGCTCATGGGGGAGGACTACCCACTGCTCATGGGGGAGAACTATCCACTGCTCATGGGGAAGGACTATTCACTGCTCATGGGGGAAGACAGTACACTGCCCCTAGGGGAGGACAATCCACTTCATGGGAGAGGACTGTCAACTGCTCACGGGGGATAGCATGCAAGGATGAAGGCTGGGCATCAGAGCATGTGAAAGTCCATGTAAGCTAGTAGTAGAAGACAGAGATGCTTCCAGAAGGAGGGTACCAGGTAGGACTACCGCAAAATACTGCAAAACCATCTGCACAGACTGTTCATATAAGAAGACACTGAGGCTGTGACCGGCAGCAGTGTGTCTGTGATTCCTGTCTTTCCCCTGGTCAGATAAAGACAGCAACCAATGGTCTTGTGAGACTCCTGAAGGCCTGGAAGTTTCTCCCCCTTCTCCTGCACCTTATCTGCTCTCCTAGAAGCCCAGTTCACCCTCTGGAAGGTCGATCTCGAGGACTAGTAGACAGCTGAAAAGAGCAGCTACCAGCCAGCCCATCCTGCCCTCTCTGCAGGGGATGAAGGGCAGAGAAGAGATACAAGGAGTCTTAGTTACTTTTCTTAGTTACTTTTCTATTGTCATAACAAAACACCATGACCAAAAGCACGGTGCAAAGAAAGGGTTTATTTTAGCTTACAGTTCTCAGATCACACCGCATCACTGAGGAGAGTCAGGGCAGGAACTCAAGGAGGAACCTGGAGGCAGGGACTGAAACAGAGGTCAGGGAGGATGCTGCTTACTGGTTTGCTCTCTTGTTGATTTATCAGCCTGATTTTCTTACACACTTTAGAACCACTAGCCCATGTTGGCACTGTCCTCCATGTGAGGTAATGTGAGCTACCTCACACTAATCGCTAACCAAGAAAATCCCACGCCCACAAAATTGCCTACAGGCCTCTCTATGGGAAGCAGTGCTTCTTCCCAGACAACTCTAGCTTGTATCAAGTTGACAAAACTCTAACCAGCTCACAGGGTCCACAGCTGAGGACTAGTGTCATCTAGTAGACACAGAAATATGAAAAAGTAGTCAAGTAGGATTGTTCAACCTTTATAGAGAAAACATCAAGAAAAGGCTGGTGTCTTAGGGTTTCTATTGCTGAGAAGAGACATTATGACCATGGCAACTCCTATAAAGGAAAACATTTAATTGGGTCTAGATTACAGTTTTAGAGATTCAGTCCATTACTGTCATGACAGGAACCATTCTGGCATTCAGGCAAACACGGTAGTGAAGGAACTAAGGAACTATATGCCCAGATCAGCAGTCAGCAGAAAGGAAGACTGAGCTAATAGGCTGGCTTGAGCTTCTGAGACCTCAAAGCCCGCCCAATAGTGACACACTTCCTGCAAAACCTACACCTATTCCAGCAAGGCCACACCTCCTAACAGTGCCGCTTCCTATGGGCCTATGGGGGCCACCAGCACAGCTGGCTTTTGTACATCTCAGCTGTAGAGTGGCAATGCCAGTCTCTGCCCAGTTTTCTGTTCTTCCTAGAGCCTAGAACACAGGGACAGGCTAAGGAATAGCGCTTGCTCTTGTCCTTGTAGAGTCTACTGTAAGAACCAGTGTTGTAGCTAGTCGGCTGCAAGTCCCCTGAGAACATGAGAGTTGTAAAGGCAAGCAGAGACATGGAAAATATATGTGTAGAAGGCAAGTCACACACTTGGTCATATTTAGAAGGTAGAGGGTTATGTCCATCACACATGACACATACACACACACACATGCACACACATATGCACACACACACCACTTACAGGTGTACATAACTGATCTGTGAACTTGAGAAAGAAAGTACTGGGAGCACAGAATACTCAAGCGTAAGTCCTGGGATTCACTCAGTAGAATTACATTTCCCTTACTGACCTAAATTCTCCTTGTCTAATTGAGACAAAGCCTCTCTGTCCAAGTTGTACCACACCCCGCGTCATTGTCCCTGGACTTTGGCAGGGAGAGTATTGCTAACCCAATGCCTGTTGCAGTAAGTCAATTTCCTCCATGGTGGGGTGGCCTGAGGACACAGATGCTTCAGCTAACACACGGGTCCTCACAAGCTGCTTCAGTACCTTTCCTCAGCTGTTCTCTAGACTCTCACATAAATGTAGAAGCTGGTGTGACATTAAAACTCTCCCATGCCATCCTAGTGGTTAAGCCTGTTCCAGAAGAATGCACCTGAAGACCCCATAACCTTACCATATCAGGTAAAAGAGCAGGTATCCAGGCACAGGAGCCCATAGTGCCAACACCGGGGCATAGGACTGATTCCAAGGATCCTAGCTTGGAAAGAGCAGGGGAGAGCTGTGAACTGATGAAGTGAAGACCTATGAAAACATCTGGAGAGACGAAGAGACCAGAGCCCAAGGTGACAGGGAGCAAGAGCAGAATACAGGCTGAGGTACTCTGCAGTAGTGAGAGCTGCTGGGCAGAAGCAGATTCTGGAAGACCTGACAGGCAATGGGAGCCCTAAGAACCCTGAGTTCTGTGTGGAGTAGAAGGCATCTCTGAGACACATAACTTCCCTTTAGTGTGGTCCTCGGGGTTCCTAAAGAGAAATTTCTGCCATTGCTATGTCTGCCTCCTTGCTGTGACTCCCAGGACACAGACCCTAGCATTGGGCCACATGATCTATGATGGGAGCAGTAGCCAATGACCACAGGTGGCTACTCAGAGAGACCAAAGGAAAGGGTGGCTGATATGTGGGTGCCACCAGGACGTGGCTCATAGAGAAGAAAGAGCATGTGGGCAAGCTCGGTGTGTTGGCATGGCCAGGGATCTAGGAAGGAGGACTCACATCGCAAGGACTGGGTGATGTTAACAGTGCCTGACCGAGGGGTGGGAGCCTCACTGTGTGCAAGGGAGGGAGCCTCACTGTGTGAGGATACTTTGGGAGACTGCTAAGTGAAGGTCATTCGACTGTCCAGGGAAGGAGAGGGACCTATCTTTGGAAACAGTCAGGAGGCAAGAGTACCAGGGATAATAGGAAGGGAGGACCAAGAAGAAAAGGAACAGACAGGGCTGGACCTTCCAAGCTTCTAATGTTGCTTCAAGTTCCCATTCTAACTCTATGTGAGCTGAACACACAGGGTGGCTCTGGACACAGGGACCAAATGGCTGGCCTTAACTCTTGGGAGCACCTCCAACCACTGTGAAAAGAGCCCAGGCTGTGCCAGAGTAGAGGCTATGAGATCTATCGGATGGCTCAAGCAACAACCTGGGATAATGATGGTGTCACCAGAGCAGTATGAATGGAAAACCTTGGTGTATGACATGGGAAACTGAGAGTAAGTACAAGTGAGAGGCAACCTCGCTCACTACTATACACCCATGCAGAACAAACGTCCATGGGAAAGAACATCTCTAACTTCCGTTTGTTCAAGGAGGGTTCATATAGATGAGTTGTCCAGCTTTCAGGCTCAGACTGTTAGTATCACATTGATCAACCTTTGAGTCAATGTTCAAATATTGCTGAGTGATTTTGTGTGTTGATTGCATTAATGGGACAGATATACTGGCCATAAGAATCAAGTAATAAGGCGTGGGCTGTGGGGGTGGCTCAGTTGGTAAAGTGCTCGCCTTGCAAGCCAAAGGACCTGAGTTTGATCCCTGGACCTACTTGTACAGTCCCAGAGCAATTACAGGCAGCACTGACTCCTAAGTTCGTCCTCTGGATTTCACAGGCATACACGCACACACATGCATGCACACACACAGACACACACACAGAGACACACAAACACCTGCATACATGCACACATGCATGTGTGAGGACACACAGAGACACACATACACACAGAGACACAGAGACAGACACACATATGCATGCGCGTGCATGTGCACACATGCACACACATGTGTGTTCACACACAGATACACAGAAAGACATACATGCACCCACACAAACACGTAGAGACCAACAGACAGACAGGCAGACACACACACACGTGTGCACAGACTCTCACACACAGAATGAGACACACATGCATACACATGTGTACATACACAGACACACAGAGAAAGACATATACACACAGAGAGAAAGACATATGCAGACACACACAGACACACACACACAGACAGAGACAGGCAGACAGACAGACAGTTACACACATATATACACACAAAGAGACATACATGCACACACAGAGACACAGAGAGAAAGAGACAGACAGACAGACAGACAGACAGACACACACACACACACACACACACACACACACAGAGATACTGGTTCCCTGGCCATATCCTTGCCGTGCATCTTTTGCACCAATCACCAGGAAATCATTCATTCTCATTATGCTGTTTCCTCTACTGTAGCCCAGGGGCAGAAGATTCCACCTTGCTAAGTGAGCAGGTGCCCCAGGAAACTCCTCACACAGTGAACTTACACACAGTCAGGCTTGGAGAAGGTACAATCCATTCTACCCATTCACACTTCACTCCTGGGAAGCCACATTGTGTGTCCGGATCACGTCCACAGAGGAAAGCACTGTCCTTGAAGTGATGGGGACACGTTGGCTCCGGTGCCCTGCCTTTGCTAAGACAATAAATTTGGGCACTAATCCTTACCTGAGATGAATCCATTTCACTGCAGTTCTATACCCAAGACGAAAGGTTCACGGCTGCACATTCCTGTTAGTTACAGCTCTGTGTAATCTGGACTCGAGAAACTCACTCTATCATTAGCTTTTATCATAGGTTTTTATCGCCCTCCCATCCACATTCCAATTAAGAAATTTCAAGTTTTATAATAGATCAATGAGTGGGCACCACATCATTAATTTAATGAGAACATTTATTTGAGGATTCAATTCCTGTGTCAATTCCCTTTCACTTAATTAGTAAAATTATCAGGAAAAGTGAAATTCAGATAGAGATAGAACATTTACAAAGGTGAAAAATGAAATCGCACAGGTAGTACACACACACACAGAGGCACACACATGCTCACACACATATACACACATACACATATGCATGCACACACACAAGCACATGCGTATGCACATGCACACATACACACACATACACACAGAGGCACACACACACAAACACATGTGTGCGAATTCATATGCACACACACGTATGCATACACACACGGGCACAAGCACACACACAGAGAGACACACGTGTGCACACACACATACACAGGCACACAATATACACACTGGCACACATGCACACACATACACACACAAGCACATGCACACAGAGTGAGAGAGACACACATATACTCATGCACACACACATGCACATGTACACATACACACGAGCACACACAAGTGTGCACATAAGCACATGTACACACAGAGAGACACATGCACACACACATACACACACACACCAGGAAATCTACAGCTGCCTGAAACACTGTCTACAGAAACACCCTGGAGACACTGCTCCACGCCAAGTGAGATGTCACCACTCTCAGTGGGTACACAAAAGCTTTGTGTTGTTTCTTACAGTCGCATATGAAAGCTTTTCAAACATCTGCATGGAACTGTGCATGACTGGAAAGGACACTGCATCAATAACACAAAGCTGATAATTATGTTAGAATTTTGAGTCGGACGCAGGTAGCTTTTCCCAACCTGACTGACTCGGTGGTCACTCGTTACACATTGCTTCTCCTTTAATTCTGCAGTTTGTACTTGCATTTTCCTTCCTGCCTTCTCCTCTGAGCGTCGTCTCTCCTTCAGGAAGGCTGCACCCGCTTTCTCCTAGGAGAAATCCGCAGCCACCCGCACCCCTCACCCCTCATTCTCTCTCTCTCTCTCAGATTGCAAATGCTGAATAAGTTGAGAGATTGAGAAAGGGAGTGACCAGGAGTGGGGCAGCAATCGGGGTGTAAAGTGAATAAATTAAAAAAAAAATAATAAAAGAATAAAATTCTGAATAAATCATTTTTTACTTCACAGCTTAAGCATCTCCTGTATGTATCCACTCCTGAGTCCCAGCAGTGTGTGTGTGCCCACATGTGCACACAGACAGACAGACACTCAGACACACACAGAATCACACACAAACACAAACACACAGAGGGACACACAGTGAACCACACAGAGACAGACAGACACAGAATCTCTCTCTCTCTCTCTCTCTCTCTCTCTCTCTCTCTCTCTCTCACACACACACACACACACACACACACACACACACACACACACACACCATTCCCAGAAGATTGTCAGAAGATTGTTTCTCTGGAGAACTTGAGTTGATAGGCTACACAGTAGTGAAGTTCTCAGTTTCATGAGTTGGGCAATGGTGATTGCTGATGGTGATGATGGGGATGGTGGTGGTGATGGTGATGATGGTGATGGTGGTGGAGATAGATAAGTCTTCATGGATTTAACTTTTTTCTACTTGAAAAGAACATAAAAGAATCCTTCCCAAGTTCTACCCACTGAGCAGCACTCACACCACCTCCCATGCCATTCTGTTGTACTCAGTGCCAACCTCTGTGTTGTCTTTCCATTCCTCCCATTGCTTCTGAGTGAGAGATGCACCATGCCCAGGGCAATTGAGACTTTCCCCAGTCACCCCTGGGAGCTCTGCTATCCAGAGCCAAGCCCTCCAACCAGAGAAGATGGCAGAACACAGCACACTGCTGGCCTCCGGCTGAAGCACAGCAGGAGAACAGACAAGCTCGGGAAACTGAGACCCCTATTACTGTATCCAAAGCTGTGCAGCCTGGAACATTTAAACAGCCTCTCTCCATCTCAGGCTCTTAAAATGAAAACATTCAGTCTTATCTCAGAGGATCTTAGGGCTACAGAGTCAGGGAGCCTCCTGCCTAGATATACAGTATCCCCTGTCTGTCCACTATAAACAGGGGCACGCCTATATTCATATCTTTTATCACAGATGTGATCCCTATTTTTGAGCATATCCATTGAGAGGTCCCCAGGCCACTCTTACTTAGGCTATGCTTCTCGGTAGGTGTCTACCTACCTGGGGCTGGGGCTCAGAGGGAAGCCCCTCTGCCTAATTTCTAGTAGCTGTGGGGGGTGACAGAGGGTAAGAACAGTCAATTGTGGAACCTGTGAGTGTCTGGGCACTGTGACAACCTCAGGGCTGAGTTGTGTTGGGGTGGGGTGGTTGTACTGTTTTCTTACTTATTGTGATGGTTTGTATATGCTCAGCCCAGGGAGCGGCACTATTAGGTGTGGCCTTGGTGGGGTAGGTGTGGCCTTGGTGGAGTAAGAGTGTCACTGTGGGTGTGGACTTTTAAGATCCTCATCCAAGCTGCCCAGAAAACAGTCTTCTCTTAGAAGTCTTCAGATGAAGGTGTAGAACTCTTAGCTCTGCCTGCACCATGCCTGCCTGGATGCTGCCATGTTCCTGCCTTAATGATACCGAACTAAACCTCTGAACCTGTAAGCCAGCCTCAATTAAATGTTGACCTTATAAGAGTTGCCTTGGTCATGGTGACTGTTCACAGCAGTAAAACCCTGACTAAGACACTTATGCCCTATGAATCCAAGCTTAAGGGACCATGAACCAGCTTGTTGGGTTCCTCAGCTGACAGGAGCACACTGGAGAATGAAGCTCCCCAGAAAGATGGAAGCTCTCTCCTAAGGCAGTGAGAAGTCCTCATGTGTACATGACCAGAGAAAAAAATAAAAAATGAGACGGGACGGAAAGAAGAAAGAACTCCAGAAAGAGGGAAGCCGTCGTGTCTGACCTCACAGCTGCTGACAAATGGCCTTTCTCAGGAAATATGTCATTTTTAATCATTCAGAACTTGTTTGCACCACATAATCCTTATCTCGGAGTTTATCAAAATGTGCCAATGTTTAAACTAAATTAAAATAAGCTAATTTTTCAAGCAACTGCTTGCCACCTCTGTGAGGTCTCGCTGGCTATAAACAAGAAATCTAGGGCAGAATTTTTGGAAACACATGCCTCTCCTACATCTGCAAACGGGAGGACACATGTCTCATTTCTTGGCCTGATGGTGGCTGGCCTCATTTCAAAGATCATGCCTGAGGGTCTCAAGCTCCCTTCCCTCTTCACAGGCTGCTCAGAGGACAGAAGGCAAAGGGACAGAGACCAGAGGGTAGGCCAGAGGCCCAGTGGCCTGCCTTCTCCACCTCTGTTTGATTACATGCTTCCTCCCACCTAGTAGTAATTCCAGCCAACCAGGAGTCAAGGGGGCATTTAAGGGTACAGGACCGTGGCTGTGGAAGTGCAGTCTGTTTGCTCAGCCCTTCACAGTGAGATTCCTAAGAGGAGTTGCCAAGCCAGAGGAGAGGCCAAGGACGCACACATAGATGACCTCCTTTGAAAGGCCACCATAGCCAAGAGAGGAGATAAAACAAGCTCCCTGGCCACACCCTCCTGCAGCCAGGAATCCCTCTCAGCCCCCATGTCCCATGTCTGAAGACAGGTGCCCAGGAGCCCTCTAACGATGGGTTCCCCAGGAACAACCTCTTTCCATCTCTAAAGTGGGGAGTCTCTGAGCACCATTTGGACTTTTACATCACCGTGAGTGTGAGATCCAAGCTCTCAGTGTCTAACTGTTTGTTGTTCCTGGCTCTGTTCTAAATTCCAGGCAAATACCACATAATCCGAGGGCATCTCATCTCTGGGGCGGAAGCTGTTTTACTGGTGGACCTTACGCCATCTCTTTCTTTCTTTTTTTATTTTTTAACCCTCTCCTTTTGTTTAAAAATTTTACCTTTACACTCTTGAATGCCTTGCCGCAGAATTCCAGAACAAGGGACTGCCGAAGTCTCGGCCTTTCATATGTAGCTAGGTGCTTTGGAACTGTTGCCTTGGAAGGGTCATTTGTCTACACTAGAGGCCCCACTTTTGAGGATCATGTCTAAGGAGGCCACACAGAACCCAGCACTCTACAAAAAGCCAGCTCCCAGTTATTCCCTGATCTCCAATTCCTTCCCTGCAGCTCCTCTTCTGTCTCCCATCCCTTCCCACCACAAAGAATGTTTTCATTTCTCTGTGCAGCTAAGAGCTATTTCATACAAATTTTAGATTTGCCTATCCCCTGGGGTGAGCATTTATCTCTGGGAAATCTGGGTACTTCTAGCCTCTGAGTTGGGTTTTGGCAATGCATGGGAGATAATTTCTTCCTAGTGGTGCCTGAGGCCACCCCTCCACTTCAAGGCCAATGTGCTGAGGGGATTCCCAGTCAGTCTCCCAGGCAAGCCACACAGCACAGGCTCCAGGGCTTGGGACTTGGTGCTGATGACTGGTGGTCTATTGATAAACAAAGATTTCTGAAAAGCTCTTGTCTAAGGGACTGTGGTGTTCTCTCATCTGGGATGGGTGCTTATATTCTGATGTGTTTGTTTGTTTGTTTGTTTGTTTTGCCTGGTACTCCATGATCCTTAGTGTGTAGGCATTGAGCTTCTGGAAACCAAGGCTTTGGGACTGAGGTTTCAGACAGAGAGGCAAGAGTATGCATACCTCCTCTGCATCCCCTCAAGCCCAAACCTCCACTGGCCTAGCCATAGACAAGTACATTGTGACTCAGTGGTCACTGGCAGAGGTCTAGTTAGATTCAGGTGCAGCCATTGCAGTTCTGAGCATCTGCTCTCAACCTCAGCCCTTTTACCTGACGTCCAGGCCTGCACTGTGAGCCCCTGTAAAGGAGACTTGGAAAATGAGAGGCAATCTAGTAGCCCCTGACAGGTTTGACTATAGCTACCACCCACAGGCTACACTCGGCTCCACTGCACAGCTGAGCCAGAAAATGAAGGCCTTCTCTGGTTCTACCAAGCATCATGAGAGCCCCACAGAGTGCAGTGCTATTCATTGTAGAAGGAGCTCCCACACCCTCAGAAGGACAGCAGGTACCTGGAGGATTGTGAAGACTAGGGCCTACACAAGCTCTAGACTAGAAGCTCACTTTTCTTGAGGTAGTTGCAGCCCAAGCCCTAGGCAGGCCCAAGAATAGGAATCAATCATCTTCTTCTTCTATTGCAGTGGGCATAGCCCCAGTCAGACAGTGAAGTCTCTGCTCCCACAGTGGGACTGCAGCAAGCTGAGACAGATGCAAGGTGGCGACAAGTCCCAGCCACAGTCATCTTGTCCCCAAAGCAGAGCCATGCAACCTCTCTCAATGAAACCTCAGGACCCCCCAATGTGGGAGTCAGTGAGGTTCTTGCAGACCCAGACTGTCCTCCTTCCCAGCCTCTGTATCAGGCCACCCCAGAGAAGGTAGAGGCAAGCAGATTTTCAGGAGAGTATGAAGATCCTGGTGCTGGTACAGACTTCCTGAAGGAACTGGAAAGGACTCCAGCAGAATCCAGGAAGCGCCAGGAGGCCATTGTGACGGTGGATACATACTATAAACTTGATAGAACCTAAAACCTCCTAGGAAACAAACTCTGGGCATGGCATGAAGTCACTTCTGGACTGGGTTAGCTAAGGTGACAGGACACACCTTAAATGTGAGTGACACCATCCTGTGGGCAGGGATCCATAACATCAGGAAGAGGTGAAATTGAGCTAAGCACAAGCAATCATCTCCCTCTGTTTCCTGGGCGTGGCTGCAATGTAACCTGTTGCCTGACCCACCGCCATGTCCTCCCTGATGCAGCGAATTGTACCCTCAATCCCCAAGCCAAAACAAACCCTCTTGTTTTTGAGTTATTTTTGTTGGTTATTTTAAGACAATAAAAAGAAAAATAACCAATACAGTTTCCTAGACCAGAACAGATCAGGCTCCTGTGGGAGTTGGCTAAGTCTGGAGGGAGATCAGGTGACCATCCACCCAGACCTGGTTCCTTTGGTGCTGGAAGGTCTAAAACAACAAGGCCATCCTCTGGACGAGATCAAAGGCAGCACCTGCTGAACTGCAGGGTGTGAACCCGGCTCTTCCCACTGCCTGGAGCCATGGAAATGCTTACTGTTCACTGGTTGCTGGGTCCCTGCAATGCCATCATGTGATCCTCTCTCCTGTGTCATCACATGTCCCTCTCTCCTATGTGGTCACATGACACTTTCCTGTGTGGTCACATGATCCCTTCTCCTATGTCATTACATGACCCTCTATCCTATGACATCATCACATGACCCTTCTCTTCTGTTATCACATGATCCCTCTCTCCTGTGTGGTCACATGACTCTTTCTCCTGTGTCAGCAACATGACCCTCTCTCCTATGTCATTACATGACCCTCTATCCTGTGTCATCACATGACCCTCTCTCCTATGTGGTCACATGACCCTCTCTCCTATGTGGTCACATGATACTCTCTCCTATGTGGTCACATGACACTCTCTCCTGTGTCATCACATGACCCCTCTCTCCTGTGTTATCACATGACCCCTCCTGTGTCATCACATGATCCTCTGTCCTGTGTTATCACATGGCCCTCTCTCCTGTGTCATCATGTGACTCCTCCTTTCTGTGTCTTCAAGTGACAGCTCCCTCCTGTGTGGTCACATGACCCCTCTCTTCTGTCTCTTAGGACACTACCCTCTTAAGTTTTAATCCAGGCTGACCTGAGTGAGGTCCTTCACTCAGTTGCATTTCAAAGGAGATTTTTGCTCTAAGGAAGGCTGTGTTCACAGGTTATGGGTGGGTGTGTCTTCTGGGGGGTACTATTCACCCCATCTCAGAACCCTCTTCTCTAGCCTGAGCCTTACTTTCTGCTTTTCAGAAATGTCCTAGCCCCAACCCCAGCCCCGCCCCAGCCCAGACCCAGCCTCAATCCCAGCCCCACCCCAGCCCAGCCTCAGCTCTGCTCCAGCCCAACCTCACCCCAGCCCAGCCCCCACCCCACCCCAGCAATATCTTTTGAATCCCACTGATGCTCCTGCCCTGCTGGAGTCTTAGAGATCAGAAACAGCAGGAAGCCTCTCATCTGGGGACAGATCAGAACCAGCTCATAGGCATCCAGACCCACAGAAGGGGCCAGCCAGAAACTTAGTGGAAACAAGGTCTGAGGTCACTGGTAGGTGTGAAGTAGACTGAGGTTGGAGCTGCTCAGACCGGAGCTGCTTGTATGGTCTTTCCTAGGGACTGGTGGAAGACACCTCCAGAGCTCAGTCCTCTTGGAAACAGGCATGGGCTCTGTCACCCCATATATTTCTGCGGCCACAGTTTTGGGGGCAGGGAGAGGTATTCTGAGTCAGTACTTTCCTAAGACTGAAAATTGAATACTATATTCCAATGTCTTAATACAGACTATAAATCCAGTGTATCTTCTCGTGAGAGGAGAGTCTGGCTCCTGTTGGTTTGGGGTATAATCTCTGGGAGGGGAGCCCTGAGCAGCTTTGGGGGTGGGTCTCAGCTTGCTGGTAGCATCCTGCCCCTGGAAATCAGACACACTTGCGGTTGCTTTAGAAAGACCTGACATAAATCGACCTACTTATCCTTAGCGTCAGAGCTGCCAGGCTATCCAGTTCATTAAACATGGCAACCCCAGTGTAAGCCCTTAGTCCGCTGCTCCTGGCATGGAAGGCAGTCTTTAAAGAGTTTGTTTCCTGTTCAAATGGTTTACACATTTGATAATAAAAGGTGAGTTTCTTCCCTGCCTACATTATTTGCCTCTTGATAAAATTCCCAGCCTTTATCTCCTTCTCAAAGGAACATAATTTAAATATGAATGATGAAAAATTGTCGGGAAATGTAAACGCAGTAATGCTTTCTGAGGTGTGAACAGACTTGGATGCAACGCAGAAGACTGAGCGTTAGCAGATCTCAGTCTCTCCCTTGGCGCCATGCCCGCTCCCATGGGCTTGCCAGCCTTGGGGGGGGGGGGACAGTAAAGACAAGGCAGAGAGCATGGTGTTTGGATTCTCCCTGTGGTGGTGAGCAGGAGCAAGCCACTCTGGCAAGACCCGGAGATGAAAATGGCCGAGCTGATATCTGTGGTCACATGACCCACATCCTTCCTGCTCTACATGGATGAATCCAGAGATAACCTAGGTGTGAAAGGTGAACTGCACATTTATTCTTTCCTGTGAAAAGCGTAAATTGAACTGAAGAGGTTGCTCTCTCTCTCTCCCTCCTTCCTCCTTCACTCCCTCCCTCTCTCTCTCTTTCTCTCCCTTCCTCCCTCCCTCCCTCTCTCTCCCTGTCCCTGCCCCTCTCTCTCTCTTTTCTCTCTCTCTCTCTCTTTCTCTCTCTCTCTCTCTCTCTCTCTCTCTCTTTCTCTCTCTCTCTCTCTGCCTCCTCCCCAGATAATAAACATACCATTTGATTCTACATGGGACTAAGAAAATCTTCCTCAGGTCTTTGCTTTGACTGGGTGATCTCATGAGAGCATAGCACACAGTAGCCTTTTCAGTCTCTCGATGGCATAGAGGGCAGGATTGTACCTCTGGTGATGGTTGAGATATCCCCAAACCTCGTCATGGAAGCCCTCCAGGGGGCAGCCACCTACCAAAATTGTCATCATTGTCAACTATGGAGCTGTATCCAACCCCAAAGAAGGAGGAGATGGTGCCATTTGCGGGAAAATGGACCAGACTGGAGATCGTGTTAAATAAAAGAAGCCAGAGTCAGAAAACAAAATAGTCCACGTTTCCTTACATGTATGAAGCTAGATTTTAAGTACATATATGACAAGAGAATAGAAGGAAACTACTTGGGAAGAAAGAAGGGACCAGCAATAATGGAGCAGGAAAATGGGGTGAATCCAGTGAAAGTGCATGATGCTCCCAAATTAAAATATCACTATGAACCTGTCGCTTTGTACAGTGTTTATAATGCTAATATATTTAAAGGGGGGAATTAAGAGAACCATGAAACAGACCATTTGCAGAAGTGTCAGAGAGTGTCCGTGCTCATGGTAGCTAAGGCTGTACCAGAGCAGCCTGCTTTGGACTCTTCTGCAATTCTCTGCTCTCAGCCTTGTTACATTGAATCACATTGTTTGCGGTAACAGCTATGAGAGGGAGAATTTGTTTAGCACTAAATGTTTCGCACCTTGAAAGATGTTATTCTTGCTCAAACTCCAGTTGGGGCTTCTGCATGAGTCTGTAGCTTTTAAAAGCTTTGGAAGTACAGGAGCCAGCTGTGTGCGTCTTCATAAAACAACGATGTTGTTGATAATAATGGTGTATTGAGCATATATCAATCAATCGTCTCTCTTTCACATTAGGGGCAGCAAATGAACTGGGGGACTGTGCTGTGCAAAACTGCCATTATCAGTAGCAGATGTTGGCTTGCAAGATGGACAGGCAATGTCATGGTCCAAACGGAGGGGAGACTGAACTTCTCTGCCCTGCAGAGGACTGCTCTCTCTTCTGCACTTCGGCAGCTGTTTGGACCTCAGGTAAGAAGCTATTGTAAGTAATCTGAGAAAAGTGTCATCAAATGGGGACATCAGCCAGGGAGGATGCCAGGCAACCAGGAACATTTTTATCACTATTGCATTAGATTCACATGAAACCTGAATAAATTCAAAAGCAGCCATTTCTAGGGCTCTGTTCAAGTACGGGGTCAAATAGAGGTCAAATGGAGTCATGAAAATCAAAAACAAAGAAGAAATAAGCATCCTTCCAAGTCTTCACTCTCCTGGCCTTGACTCACTGACAAGTGCTTTTCTGGCCCAACAGATGGCTACTGTTTCCCTGTCATCTAGGGGACTTAAGTGTCACGTTGGTGCAGGACAGGAACCACCTACAGCCACAGATCCTACTTGGACTGTAACTGGCAACCTGCAGCCCAGGATTAGAGACTGTTCATACTCTTTCCCCTCCCTGCTTTCCCACTGACTTCCCCCTACCCAGGGGTCCCCAACTCTGTCTCCTGACTCCTACCTTCCTGATTTCCCCTTTATTTCTCTTCCTTTAATTAATCTCCCCCTCTCTCCATCTCCAGGCCACCAAGCAGCAACTCAGCAACATCTGCTGACATCTGTGATATGTCAGAAGCAAGCAGTACTTGGGTCCTTCTTTCCTTTGGCTGTGCAAAGGTCCCTGGAGAAGATATCAGAAGACTGTGGGAACAGTCTTCATGTCCAGCATGGTATCCATGTCCAACTGCATAGGACAAGCCATTTTCTTAGGTGCTGCTGTGAGGCTGTACACACTGGGAACCTTGGGACCTCTGAGGATGAGGATGACAGAAAGGGCTTGTGGCAGAAGTATTGGATAACACTTTTCCTAGGAAGGCTCAGCACAAGTGCTGACTTTCCCCAGATAGGAAACTGATGAAAGACAGAAGTAACACTACCTCTGAGGTCTATATTGGTAAAATAATGGCCTTATTGACATTACTTAAAAGAAAAAAAAATGAATCAAATACAGCTGCATCATAGAACACCCACCCACAATGGGTGACATCTCATAAAAGCTGGATCTCTGAGCTTCCTGCACAATTTGCAGATAGTTTAATAGGGCAGAGAGCCTTTTCCAAGGCAGCTCTACTGATCAGGGTCTCCTCAGCTATCCTTACTGTTAATATGATCTTAGAGAATGAGTGGGTTATGCATCTGTTCAGTTTCAGGGACTTCCTTGAACTTGTGAGTTGTTCAGTTTGTGGAATTTAAAATAAAGTCCCTTTCAGAATTTCCAGAGATTCAAGAGCCTCCCTCAACTCAGCAGGACATGGTTACTTCTCTGGGGTCCATTTCTCCAGGTGGCTTACACTGTGAGGAGCAAGAGGTTATTGAGGCTTAGCCATCAGCATCAGGCTAGTTTCTCAGAACACAAGACTATCAGCGTCATTCAGAGCTAAGTTGGATGCTGAATTTGTTTTGTTGATTTTTAAGGGTTTTTTGTTTTGGTTTTTTATTTATTTGTTTGTTTCTGTTTAGATTCAAGAAGAAAATTTAAAAGATTAAACACAATTCTACATCCTATTGAGATTTTTTTCAAGGCCATTAAGACCTTGCAAGTTGAAGCTTGGGTAATGATTGCCTCCTTTACTTCATAATTATTCATGGGTAGGTCTGGGGTCTGCTTGAGCTAGTTTGAAGGAAGTGGGTAAGGTCTGGGTCTAAGCTCCTTGAGGGCAAGTGTTTGCCCAGCTGTTCAGCACTCTGGTTAAAGGTAATCTCCACGGCCCTTCACAGCTTTGTCACAGACCAGCTGAGACTCTGTGGTGTTTACTTCTGGGTCTTTCCTCTCTTCTGTTGATCAGGCTATCCCCTCTCCAGCTCTACATCATCTTGACTACACTAGCTTAATCGCCAGTTTTGAGCTCAGGCAATGTCGTCCTTTCAGCCTTGACTTTCAGACCTGCATCAGGCATTTGTGTCCAGAATGGGTGTTGGGATTTGATGCCTGTATTCTCTGAACTTCCTGCTGTGGTCATGTGACTTTCCTTCATGACATTGTTTATGTGAATGTTCAGTACGCATTGCACAGTTACAGTGCATAATTATTTTTTATACATTTCGTATTCAACTTTCTAGCATTTCGTGGAGGAGTATTGCATCGAAAATCACAAAAGAGGTAAGTCTATAGTTTTCCTTTTTGAAATGTCTGACTCTGGTTCTGGCATCAGTGAGTTGCTGGCCATGTGGGGTGAACCTAAAGGAAGAGAGTACAGAAGGATGGTACCATTTCCAACTCGAGTATTGAGCGGAATGCACTACGGACTCCATCTTGGGCTTGGCATTTTGGAACGTCATTAATAATCAATAGTGTTAATTTCATGACGACATCATCTGATCATCATTTAGTTTTCCTTGGGTGACTCAAATCATCTTACCACAGTGGTGGGAGCTGTGAGCAGAAAGTCTGTGACTGTCCTCCCTCTTCCATTTCTGTGGGGTCTGTGGTGGTCCCTCTTTTGTTTGTTATTTAATTTTTGACTTCTCTATCTTTAGCCTCATTAATGGTTTCAAAGAAATAGTTTTGAGTTTTTCTGCCTTTCTTGTTTCTATTTTATTTTTAAAATTTAATTATTTTTTTAATTTAAGTTATATTTTTATTGGCTATTTTATTTGTTTTTCATTTCAGATGCCATCCCCTTTCCCCATTTCCTCTCCCTAGAAACCCCCATCCCATCCCCCCTCCTCCTTTTTTGCTTTTATACCATTTTGATTACATGCAAGTATTAAGGTCAGTTCTAGGTTGAGGGATTAGCAATACAATAGATGCAAATAGTCAAGGAACAAGACAATAAACACAAACAGTCAAAGAAAAAGCAAGACATTAAACAAAATTCCATGGACACTCCTGCGATTACTGTTTCTAGGAGCTTATCAGGATGACCAAATATCTGAGCCAACTTCCCTGTCTTATCTCAAAGTCATTTTCATGTCTGAAGCCTATTCATAAATAAAATATTTTTAAATTGATGTATTTATTTACTTTACACTGTGACCCACAGTTTTTCCTCCCTCTGTTCCTCCCAGTTCTTCCCCACCACCCCTCTCTGCCCAATCCACTCCTTCTCTCTTTGTCTTCAGAAAAGGGAGGGATATCAATCAGCCTTGACATACCAAGTTGCAGTGATACTAGGCTCATCTTCTCTCACTTAAGTTAGACAAGAGTCAGAGACAGCCCCTGCTCCCGCTGTTAGGAGTCCCACATGAAGACCCAGATGCACAACTGTTACGTATGTGCAGAGGGACTAGATCAGTCCTATGCTTGTTCTCTGGTTGGTGTTTGGTCTTTATGATTCCCTATGGACCCAAGTTAGTGATTCAGTGAGACATTTTCTTGTAGTGCCCTGACCCAACAATCCTTATTCCCCTTCTTCTGCAAGATCCTCTAATCATGGCTTAATGTTTGGCTGTTGGTCTCTGCATCTGTTTCCATTAGTTGCTGGGTGAGGCATCTCTGATGACAGTTATGCTAGGCTTCTGTCTGCAAGTATAGCAGAATATCATTAACCAAAGATTCTTTAAGGCAAAGGCCAAGATCTTCACCAACCCTACACCAACAGAGGGCTGATATCCAAAATATATAAAGAACTCAAGAAACTAGACATCAGCAAACCAAATAACACAGTTTAAAATGAGATACAGAGCCAAACAAGGAATTCTCAACAGGAATTTCTAATGGTCAAGAAGCATTTAAAGAACATTCTTAGTCATCAGGGAAATGCAAATCAAAACGACTCTGAGATTCCATCTTACATCATAGTGGCTAAGATCAAAAACTCAAGCAACGCCTCATGCTGGCAAAGATATGGTGCAAGGAGAACCCTCCTCTGTTGCTGATGGGAGTGCAAAATTGTTCAGCCACTTTGGAAATCAATTTAGTGGTTTCTCAGAAAATTTGGAATGGATCTACCTCAAGACCCAGCTATACCACTCCTGGGCATATACCCAAAAGATGCTTGTACGTGTCACAAGAACACCTGCTCAACCATGTTCATAGAGACCTCTGGAAGAGCAGTCAGTGATCTTAACCACTGAGCCATCTCTCTAACCCGGCAGTTTTATTCGTGATAGCCAAAAACTAGAACCAATCTAGTTGTCCCTCAGCTGAAGAATGGATAAAGAAAATGTGGTACATTTACACAGTGGAGAGAGTATTACTCAGCTATTGAAAACAATGAAATGTCCAGACCAATGGATGGAATTAGAAAATATCATCCCGAGTGAGGTAACACACTCAGAAAGACAAGCATGGTATGTAGTCACTTATACATGAATATATTAGTCAGAAAGTACACGGTAACCGTGCTACAAACCACATGCCCAAAGAAGCTAAGTAACAAGGAGGGTTCCAGGGGGTACATGTGAATGTCGCTGGGAACTGGAAATAGAATAGACTTTGTGGGTGGACAGGGGAAAGGGGACTGAATGGGGGAGGGGTGGGATAGAAATATGAGGGATCAGGTTGGGGGAGGATACAGGGAAAGAGTCATGGGGGATACAACAGAAAAGGGGTACATTTCTGGGATGAGTTAGAATCTGTGAAGGTGACCTTAGCTAAGACTCCTAGCAGTGGGGGATATAGAACCTGAGTGGATGGATATGCAGCCGTCTCCTGTAACCAGGCAACACTTCCAATGGAGGGACTGGGACACCAACCCAGCCACAAAAGTTTAGCCCCACAATCTGTTTTGCCTTCAGGATATACAGGAGTAAAGGTGGAGCAGAACTTGAAGGCATGGCTAACCAATTACTGGTCCAGCTTGAGATCCACGCCATGAGAGGGAGTCCACCAGAATTAGTTAGGATTCTCTAGAGAAACAGACCTTATGGAATGTCTTCATATATTAAAGGAATTTATTGTAATGACTTACAGTCTGCAGTCCAACGAACCCAAGAATGGGCAGCTGTGAATGGGAAGTCCAAGAGTCTAGTAGTCGCTCAGTCACACAAGGCTAGTCGTTTCAGCTGGTCTTCTGTATAAGTGGGTTCCAACAGATGTGCTGGCAAGTAAGTGCAAGCAGACAGAGTGAATCTTCCTTCTTCCAATGTACTTACGTGTTGCCTCCAGCAGAAGGCATAGCCCAGATCAAAGGTGTGTACCTCCACACCTGGATCTGGAACTCGCTCTCTCCCTGGCTGGCCTTAAACTCAGAGATCTCCTTGCCTTTGTCTCCTGAGATTAAAAGAGTGTACTACCTTGCCTGGGCTTAAGCTTTTCATGCCCACTACGCCTCAAGGTCCAGAACAAGAGTGTGTGTCATCCACGTCAAGATCTGGATCAGAAGCCTGTGTCTTCCAGCCTCAAGATCTGGATCACAGGTGTGCCCTCCATTTCTGGATTGTGGGTCATTCCAGATGTAGTCAGTTTGGCAACCGGGAGTAGCCATCACCCCACCCATGACTCTATTTTCTATTTTAAACCTTGTTAATATTCACCGTGTTGCTCATTGTTTACTCTGCTTTATCTGGTGTGACTTACTTCTCTTTCCTTCCCTAATACACAACTTGAGTATTGATTTGTTTTTAACCTTTTCTCTTTCCCAATATATGCGTTTGCAGTTGAGAATCTCCATTTAGCTCCCACCTCCTCTGTACCATGCATATCTTGATGCCTTGCTTTTTTATTTTTGTTTATTCAAAAAATTTGACTTTCCCCTAAGACTCTTTCTTCTAACCTTGTATTATTTAAAGGTGTGTTGGGTCATCTCCGAAAATTTAGGGAGTGTCCCTGACCTTGCTGCAGTGACCCTTAGTTTCTGGGCAGCCTGAGGACACATTCTACGAAGGTTCTACCTTGTAAGTGGTGCTGTGAGCCTCGAGCCGAAGTCTGTCTTAGTGAGTTGTCCATATCATTTGAGAAGGATGTGTTCGCCATTCTCATTAGATGGAGAATTCCCTAAATGTCAATTAGATCAACTTGATGGATGATGCTATTCAGCTCAACAATATCCTTACTGATTTCCTGCCTGCTTAATCAATCAATTACCAAGCGAAGATGTTGAAGAGGCCAAACATAAGAGTGCGTTTATCTGTTTCTCTTCGCAGTTCTATTAGGGATGTCTTACCCCACTTAGTACAAGGCGGTCCTGGCTAACTCGGCGACTCGGTTGCTCTGTCTTCTTGGGACAGTGGTGTCACTCAGCACTGCTCTCTGTACCTCACATTTGCCTGCTCTGTGGTGCTTGCATGTCTGACTTGATGTGAATATTCCTGTGGTTCTGTTTTTCCTCCATCCTTTACTGAAGCCATCTGAAACGTTCTTAAGTTGGATTTCTATCATCAGCGTACAGTTGGGTTTTAAAAGCCCCCATCTAGTTGTCACTGCTCCTCAATCTGTGCATTTAAACAATTTGTCATCAGAAGTGACTATGGGAGGTCTGGAAAGATGGCCCAGAGGTTGAGAACACTTACTGCTCTTGTGGAATACGAAGATTCAGTTCCCAGTACTCTCATGGTGGCTCACAATCTCCTATAACTCCAGTTCCAGGGAGTCTGATGACGTCATCTGTCTTCTGCTTGCACTGCACATACATGGGCATACAAACACACACACACACACACACACACACACACACACACACCTGAGTAAATAAAATTAGAATGTTAACTATATTTGTGTCACTATCTATCACGTATGTAGGTTTTTTTTATTATTTTCATTAATTCTTTTCATCCATTCCATCTTCGTTTTCTGTTCAGCTTTTAGCGTGACTACATTGTCTGTTCTTCACTAACATGTAATCATATACTTTTGGTTACTTAAGACAAGGTCTTACCATGTAGCCTAGGCTTTGCTTAAACTCATAATCCTCCTGTCTCAACTTCTAGCAAGCTAATATTAGCTGTACATACCACCATACCTGGCTATCTTTTTTTTTTTTTTTTTTTATTTTAGTGGTTCACTTAGTGTTTTACAGATACACATCTTTAATTGACCTAAGTCTACCTTAAAGGTGACATTCTGTGACTCAAGGTAGAGTGATCCCTCCTCAGGCTAGTGCCCCAATGTCCTCCTCAGGCTAGTGCCCCAA
>JANHMN010000002.1:236706067-236727350 GCA_030674055.1 Rhabdomys pumilio
ATGGATGGATGATGGATAGATGAATCATGGATGGATGATGGATGGATGGATGGATGGATGGATGGATGGATGGATGGATAGATGGATAGATGGATGGATGGATGATGGATGGATGATGGATGATAGATGGATAATGGATGGATGGATGGATAAGTGGATGGATGGATGGGTGGATGATGGATGGATAGATGGATGGATGGATGGTGGATGGATGGTACATATGTACATTATGGATGCCTCCTCTACCAGATCTCATGCTAGGAATGCATAACAAAGAAAACACATAAAAATGTAACCATGGAACAAGTGGATTTACAGATGTAACCAGAGTACACAAAGCAGGAGGGACTAGCACCCTTTGTAGTTCATATTGCTGAGAGTCATTTCATAGCAGAAGGGAAGAGTAGAGAGAGGCCTGATCTCTCCTGAAGTCAGTGGATCGCATGCCCACACACATCTACCACCTCTCCTCTGGAGGGACAGTGACCATGTCTCCAACATACTGATCCAGGTGAGTGTTATCCCAGACTCAGTAGAGAATCAGCCACCAATAACATTCACACCATCACAGAGATCCAAGCATGGTGAGTTTGCTCTGAGGACAGTGCCAGGTATTTTGACAGTTTGGCAGTATCTCTTGCCCAAGAGGCAACAGCCTGAGAGCCTCAGCGGTCTGTTACTAATGATCATTTAATACTGTTTAGTATCAGTTTTGTGTACACACTTCCAAGCCGAGTAAATCGCATGTGGGTGTTTACATTTAAGACGAGCGTCTATGTTGTAACTGATGGAGAGCCGATCTCCATGCGGTTCCAGTAGGAGACATGCAAATGCTGCTTTCCAGCATCACCAAGCCTTTGCTAATTTTAGACAAACAGAATGCTTTACTTTGGCCCTCACACAGAAAGGAACTAAAGCCAATCCAGATTGGAGAAGGTCTAGAGAAAAGCGCCTGTGTTGGAGAAACAGCTTTCTTATTCCCCTCCTTCTACTTGGGCTGGTTTTTTGTCAGCTTGACAGTTCGAGTCATCTGGGAATAGGGAACCTGGACTGAGGAACCACCTCCATTGGGTCAGCCTGTAGACAAGTCTGTGGGGGCATTTTCTTGATTATCAATGGAAGGCCCAGCCCACTGTGGGCAGTGCCACTAATGGGTAGGTGGCCCTGGGTTGCATGAAAAAGGTAGCAGAGTGAGCCATGGAACAAACCAGTAACCAGCATTCCTCCACAGCCTCTGCTTCAGTTCCTGCCTTGAGTTCCTGCCTTGGCTTCCCTAGATGTTGTAACCTATAAGCCAGGGCTATAAACCCTTTCTCTCCCAATTTGTTTTTGATCATGGTCCTTATCACAGCTGCAAAGAATCAAACTAAAACATATCCCATGAGCCCCTAGTGTCCTGGCTACTGGATAAATTGAAATAAGGAAAGAGAGATGTGTCTCATGCAATAAGAACTTAAGACAGCCATCCTTGAGAATGAAACACAGAGGATTTGCCATGAGCCTCTGAACCTGCTTGACACCAGCAAGCCACATGCATACATCTGCCAACTTTGCTCTGAGGGACCAATGAACACATCACCAACATATTCAGCCATGTGGCACATGGAGCTTGGACTCTGGGATCCTGAGTTCCAAGCGAGGTAATGACCAGGCTTCCCCCCATTTTATATAGTATGGGGAAACATAGTGGCTCTGAGCCTTCCCTTCAGTGGCATGGTGCCCAGTGAATGCTGGCCCTGGGCTTGGTGAAAACAGCCCAGAGCACAGTAAGCAGCTAGCTCACTGTCCTCGGGAGACACCACTATTCCAGGCCGGATGGAAAACGAAGGGCAGCGCCATGACCATCCCTCAGCTCTGGACGTTGAAGAGGAATGGGCCTGAAGAGAGAAGAGCATAGATGGGGTGCTCAGGGACCCTTCACCATGCCCCCGTTAAGTTATCCCAATAAATCCAATTCACTAATCAATTCACTAATCTAGACTTGGCTGGAATCATTCCCACAATCTGCTATGGGTGCCCTAGGAGGGGCAAAGGGTCACTTGCGTGTATCCACTCAGCAAATGTCACACAGATGGGTGTCAGGTCTCCACTGTAGGATAGTGGCCCACTTTCTAACCATGTATCCCACAGAGGGTCTGGGACACTGGACTTGGGTGCAGCCCTAGTCCAGCCTGGCCAATGCAGAAAGCTCAGGTGTCCTTGTCTTGCTTAGAAAAAGTCATATCATACAGTTTAAACTTTCTGTAAAGCATTTAAAGTTTTTAACATATCTGCAGTGAACTTTAATGGGATTCCATAAAAACTGAACAGACCTTAGAACTAGCTGGGAGAGTCAGTGAGTGACCTTGGCAGTTTTAATTAAATCTGAAGTGGAACTTCTAGACTTTGAGGGTTGTCAGTGGCCAAGTAGCTCAGGAGGGGGAGGGGTGTGAAGGGAAGAGTCATGGGGGAGGGGTGTGAAGGGAAGAGTCATGGGGGAGGGGTGTGAAGGAAAGAGCCATGGGGGAGGGTTGTGAAGGGAAGAGCCATGGGGGAGGGTTGTGAAGGGAAGAGCCATGGGGGAGGGGTGTGAAGGAAAGAGCCATGGGGGAGGGGTGTGAAGGAAAGAGCCATTTTTTTGTGCAAATATGAGGTTCTCCATCTCATGTCTTTCTTAGGGTGGGTTCTTCATCCCTAGAGTCTCCATGCTGGAAAATGTATGAGGTTGTCTCCGTCTGGGACCCGTGGGCACAGGAATGCCTGCGCATCTCTCACTGTCATGGAACCAGGGATTTCTTGACCTGTGTGAATTTCTAAGCAGTGGGTGAACCATCACAACCCAGGCTCTGGAGTAGACAAAGACCAGAGCACAGACTCCGTGCCAGCCATCCCACAGAGAAGGGCTTGAAAGTCCAACCAGCCAAGTGAGTCATTTTCTTCCTGCCTCTGTCCTCTGTTTTTAAAAACTTAGACACAACAAAAACACCTGTGTGGTGTAAAATTCGACATCTTTGATGTGTGTACAATTTACTCTGCCTCACAGTATGCAGACCAGCTCCACACCCTGTCTGCCATTCCTTATGCCACCCCATTCCTTCTTTTCCTTCCACAGTAAAAGCCTCTCCAAGAACCTCATGTAAACGGGATTCCAGAGTGGATGTCTTTTGTGCCTGGCTACTTTTATTTGCATAATGCATCCATGATCCATTCATGGTAGCTGACAGCAACACAATCCTTGTCCTTGCTGTGTAATATTCCTCTGGGTAGACATACCACAGTCTATTTATCCAGGCACCTACTGAAAGGTATTTTAGGCTGTCTCTAGTTGAGGATAACAAGGAGTAACACTGTTATAAGTATTCACGGTCATGTTATATGTAAGACTCTGTTTACTTCTCTGAGATACTCCAGTAGAGTTAGAGAGTCCTGAGGGGCATGGCAACTGTCTGTACAACGTTTCACAGCTTTGACACACTGACCGGAGCTACCACTCTGTTTTGTGGTACAGCACAGAACAGTAGGTTTAGGTTATAGCGGGAGATTATTAGCACCTCTTCCTGTGCTTATGACCTTCTTGCAACCGTTTCCAGAGATTTCCACTTCTTACAGAAAGGTTGACACACATACTCCAAGCTCTGACATAGCCGTAGCATGAACCTCCAGAGCTAGAAACACCTCTCCCCAGAGCAGTCTCATTCCTGCCACACCACGTGGGACCCATAGCTTTCCTGTTCACCCGTCCACCTTTAGCTAGCGCTGGAATCTAATAGAGCACAATGAAGACCTCTTTCCTGGTAGAAAGAATTCTTAAGAATTTCTGCAGTGTCTTCCTAAATTGGATGACATAAGAGAGCACGGGCAAAGGTAGGCTTATTTAAGATAGCCAGAAGCAAACATGGCCACTAGTGAAATATGGGTTTGAGGTTGCCATAGTGATGAGAGGAGTGACCCCCGTGGCCGCTGTGGACAGCTGCTGTGGACAGAGTCCAAGGTTTCTGTTTGCTTGGCTTTTGTTTTGTTTTTTCTTTGCATAAGCTTCTGCCAAGTCACTTCGGTGTCAGGATAGCTGGCTGCCTGAGTGGTGGAGAACAAAGCAATTTTTAAAAAATAATAAAACTGATTGTATCTGCTTAGTCATTTTAAAAAAATGTGGTGAATTAATCTCAGCTGCGGACTTTTAAGGGGAGGGAAAATGGCAAATGGCCCTTTTGTCTGTGGAGGGGGAAGGCCAGTGAGTCCTATGGGAAAGGCACAGGCAGACTCGGGCGCAGCTGCCTCCTAAGAGATTATGTGGTCAGGTGATGCAGGTAGCCTGCATCTCAGGAAATGGACATGGCATAATGCTAGAGGGATCCTGATATTGGCAGGAAAGCCCACCTCTACCAGGGTCAAGGGATGCAGGAGAGTACCCAGGGGTTCTGGTGAATTGACAGTAACTCTGTCAGAGACACATGCTGCAGTTGCAGACTCCCAGGTCTCTTGGGAAATCTCTCCTGCTAGGCTCCCAACATGCATTCCAGAGTTAGAAGAGGTTGGGCCTATCTGGTGGACAGAGGGTTGACAAAAGTGAGCAAGAGAAGAGGGCTCTGGTAGAGCAGAGCCCATTGCAAAACAGTGCTGTCCAGCCTAGCAGGGAGTTCGTGCCAAAAGCTAGCTTCCCTGCTTGCTTTGCCACGGGCAGCAGAGATGAGTTAGGTAACAAGGTCAGGTAGCCGTAGACAGCACTCAGGTATGGGCTTATCTGCAGACACAATCAGACACAATCAGTAAGAGATCCCTGACTCCTCTCACTCAGGATGTCCAGAGCTCCAGGAGCCTCTGGGAGAGGTACACCTCATCCCCTCCAGACCTATACAAACTGGACCATCCCAGGCAAAGCCTCCTTCTTGAGCCAGGGTGATCTTTGTCCTGGTCAGTCATGCATGACTCTTGCAGCTCTTTTGTTGATGCCTTTACTTCCTCTGGGAACTACAGTAGCTTGACCTGCTTGTTGCCCTCAAAGAAGAGTGGGACAGGCAAACCTTTTTTGGACCCATAGAAGTAAGCTATGGCCATGTTAGGGTGCTGTGTCAGGTGGCCACACTCCATATCATCAGGGATTTCAGAGAAGAAGTCAGAGCTGACTGTCTTGAAGCCCTAGATGCATTAGGTTCTGTCTTTTGTACAGTCATCTCCATTGCCCATGAGTGTGCACTTGTTCTGACATGTGCAGGAGCCCACACATGCATGCTAGCACACATATGCCAACACACATCATATACACACGCAACACACAATCAGACACACACAGACATGCACACATATGCATACACATAAACACACAAAAACAGACACTCATACAATGCACACACACAATGCATGCACACACACACATAAAGCACACACACAAACACTTGCACAAGCACATACACACCACACATGCACGCATACACAAACATGCAATGCATACACAGACACAGAGACACACAGAATTACACAGACACACATATGCACACACAGACACACACAGAGAGACAGAATACACACAGACACACACATACACACACACATAAACACACAAACAGATGCACACAAAGCACACACACAATGCAGGCACATAGACACATACATATACACACACATAAATACACACAGACATACACAGACAGACACACACACACACGTGCACACACAGATGCACACATGTGCACAGTGCCATGTGTCAGCTTCCTGCCTCCATCTGAATGAGAAGACCGTATTTGTCAGCAACACTGCAGCCCTGCAGATGCCCAGCATGATTTATGGCATGTGTTAGCGCAATATCTGTGTGCATCACTGGAGGAAACTTAATTGATGAGAGGATTGTCAGAAATGATTCTGGGTGTGGGGTAGGGTGCATTGAACGGCAGATCAAAAGGGAAGGCAGCCTCTCTTTGAAACATTATGTTCCTACATTATGATTGGGATATCTCCTGAAGAAACAACCCCCTCATTTTTTCCACCTGAGACTTTAGATTTCTTTCTCCTTTGGTGACCAGGCCACTCTTAACAAATAAGATACAGAAAGAGGGCATGTGTCTATCACCGAGACAAGGTCTCAGTGCGAGACCTCAAGAGCACTAGGTTGTAAGTCACAGTGAGTTCCATGTTGGGGAAGGCTGCCTGGAGAAAGACCTCTGGGGCTAGAGTGCCAAGCAAGAGAACGATGAGGGCAGGTGACATGCTGGCTATTGGTACTCAGAAGCAAAGGTTCTTGGCATCTGTCTACACACCTGTCCATACCGACTGTGTGGTCATTTTGCACCACTAGGCTGGACGCCAAACCCTGTTAGGCAAATGACCATTCCCCAGCTAGGTCTGACTACAGCAGGTCACTGCCCTAGGGAACTGAGCTGGGTCCAGGTCTCTGTGTCAAGGAACGGTGCTTTTATGTACAGACCCTCACCAGAGGCCATAGCCACACCCAGGTTTCCAAGGAAGCAGGTATGAGGACATCCATACCCTAAGACGTACCCTGGCCTCAACCATGCAACCCACAGTCCAACACTAAGAGTCTCTTCCAATTTCTCCAGGTTCCACCTTGCCCAGGTCTATCTCTAGGGCCACAGCTGCTCATTCCTGAGGCCCTTGGCAAGTGAAGCTCCTGCTGATAGCAGAAGTTGGCTATTCAGAAACTATGCTACATGGCCTGAACAGGAGACAAGAGAGACAGAGACCTCAGCACACCCACACCCACCCGCTTCAAACGCCGAGCAAAACGTAAAACGGTGCTGCCAAGAACTGGGTGGCACCCTGGGAGTCTGGAATGAAGGGTGGTATCAGATACTTCTGGAGGCTCCTACTGTTTCCCACCTTCCTCCTGTCCTTTCATGAAGTTCAGCTCAGAGTGACTGTAAATCAAGGACTCAGTACAGAGACCCCATCCAGGACTTGGTTCCCCCAGTCTACTAGAGCTGGCTTTAGGGAGAACTGGGGCTAGGAGTAGATCTGGTCAGAAGCAGCTGGGAACACAGGACATTCCTCTCCCCTGTAGTGTTGATCAGAGCTGGGCAGAGAGCTCATTTCCCATGCGCATAGTAATGCCGTGTTTTGAGTGTGGCCAACCCATGAATATTAAAAATAAAATATGCTTGATCAATGAGGGCTTTGTTTGCGATAGAACCATCCTGGGTTCAGACAGACAAGCGCCCTCAGCTTAATCACTGCCACCCGAGTGTGGTTTGCAGAAGAATCGGGGTGTTCCGATGAGTATCGATCACAGTCCCGAGCATTCAGGGATGAGGGACCAGCCATAGCCCTTCTGCTTTGTATCGGGAATACGTCAGGACCGTCCACATTAAACCACCTCATATCGATAAGCCGGCAAGCTAAAAAACACCCGCCATGGTGTGATTGATCGCTGCGTATTAACCGAGGTTATTAGAGCAGGGAAATATGATGCTTTCATCGGGGCCTCGAAGGGCACAACTTAACAATCCGTCTTCATTTCCCTTGTGTTTTTCTTCTTCTAGGCCTGTTTTTTTTTCCTTTACTCAATTAATTACAGTTAATTAGATGCTGAACACAATGGCTTTATGTTATACCCAAAAAGACCTCAAGGGGTAGGTCTCTGTGTGATACGGCAGTCAGTCCTAGAAGACTTTGTGCTGCTGGGGTCCTCAGAATAGACAAGGGGCTTAGCAAATCCCTTCCCCATGAATGCTAGCAAGTGACGGAGACACCCGTTTGGATTGGCACACACGGTCGTTTCCTTGATCCAGGCTTCTTTGCATTTTTTGCTCTGGCCAACAGGAGGCAGAGGTTGGCTAGCCCCAATTGGTTTTAGCAATAAAAAGCTATTGCATGATCCTAGCGTTTCTCTGGGGTTGTGGGATTAAGTTTTCCAAGGTCCTGAAGGAAACATGCAAAGTTAGACCAAACATTCAGAACTACTGTTTGCATTTGAGCACCGTGTCCTGGGTCAGTCTCCTTTGGGGTTGGGATTAGCTCTAAGCTTTGGTTTCCTCTGCTACAATGAGGAAGAGGCACAGTTCTTGTCCGTCACAGTGTGAAGACCCATTGACATCATCATTTATGTCACGATGGCTCTGAGCTGGAGACATGAGGCAGGTGATGGTTCTGTTTTCCCTAGCAGAGCTACCTTGCCATGTCAGCACAGGCATTGTGACGGACTTGCAGTCAGCTTCATTAATGCCAGCTGGGCATCCATGAGTGTTGTCTTGTGAGACACCAGCCAGAGCTTACAACAGCTCTGTAAAAAGACCAGGTTCTAGACACACAAACACACACATACATACACATGCACACACACACATACACACACACATGCACACACATGTACACACGCACACATACATGCTAATCTTCAGTACTACAACAGAAATATACAGCTTCCTGTCAGCTTCCATGCAGCCCACAGTGACTATGGGTTGAAAAGAATCCGTTCACACTGGTGGTCAATGAACATGGGCTCCCCATGAACACAGCCCAGCCTGGGTGAGTGACAATCCCTTTCAGTCCAGTCTCTGATGACTGGACTGTAAACAAATTTTTTCTAGACTCCTTACAATGAAGTTCTTGGTCCGATTTATCTGAAAAAAGAAAAGGGAGGGAAAGTGAGAGGCAATCTTCAGTCTGCAGTAGTATGAGTCCACTGTGCACAGTACAGTTCACAGCGGCTTCTAGAACATTCTGAGAAGTGGGCCCTCCTCGAGGGCCACCTAAGAGAACAGGTGTCTTACTGCAGATGAGAACCACAAGATTTGTTAAAGCTACTTATTCTTTGCGAGTGGTCCTGTTCCTGGTTTTCTGCTGTGCCCAGCTGGCTAGTGCATCCTGACTCCCACTGGCCCCTGTGATGCTGTGCCCAGCTGGCTAGTGCATCCTGACTCCCACTGGCCCCTGTGATGCTGTGCCCAGCTGGCTCGTGTGTCCTGACTCCCACTGGCCCCTGTGAAGAGCATTTTCACTAATGTTACATGACTGAACCTCTTTTGTCTTGCCTCACACCCTGTCTCTTCTCCATCCTTCACTATTCTCATAAGGCTCCCTCCTGCCTTCCCTTTACCTGACATTCTTCTTGCCTACGGGACACAGTGTTGGTTACTCCCTGACAGGTAAGGATGGTCTGTGCCGTTCTCTGAGTTTCCACCCTGCCACCTGATGACTATGGAGCATTTGCTCCTGGACCATGTCTAGCTGCCTTTGTCTCCATCACAGCATGGTGCTGATACTTCCCTCCTTTCCATGTGTAGAAGGCTGAAGAGGAGGAAGGAAACAATTTCTGACCCAGGTCCAGTCAATGTTCACACCCAGGTATTTGGCTCCCAGGACAGAGCCACAGCCTGAACAACCCCCTACAGGAAAAACCTACCATGACAAGTACACCAAGCAGGCAGCTTAAAACAGAGACAACACCCAAGCCTTAAAGGCCTCAGGGTCTTCCTTGTTGCCAGCTTTTATTGTGGCCACCAAACATCAGGCTTAGGGTAGCCGCTACCCTGGTGATGAGAAGTGACACCCACAGCAGAAATCAACTAGTCTAGAATTTAAGACCTGGATCCAAGAAAGAGAACTGAGTCCATTCTTACCCAGTCAAGGTACATGCACCTTGCCTGCCTCCTGACTCATGATAGAAAACCATTACTCATGATAGAAAACCATTTGAAATGTCATGAGAAGGCTTGTCACCCAGCATCCCTGTGGCATTGCTGGCTCAAACAGGTGGCCTCAGGTTAGTCATGGCCTTGGTATACTAGCATATCCTGTGATCTAGAGATGGAACACAGCAATGAAGTGGACCCACACCAGTTGATATCAGCACGTCTGGGAGATCAGAACCTGGAGTGGCCAGAAGTGTTTTTGTTTGTGAGGCTCACCAACATGGCTTCTCTAACAACTATTTCAAGGCTTTTATTTCTATTTACCATAAATCTGAAGCTATATTGTACATGTGGCAATCCAGCACATTCCACAGAAGAGAATATTCAACTTACAAAGGCCATTAATCGGCAGACACAGGCCTTCAAGTAGACTCCATGGGAGCTCCATCTTAAACCGTGTGTGTGTGTGTGTGTGTGTGTATGTGTGTGTGTGTGTGTGTGTGTGTGTGTGCGCGCGCGCGCGTGCGTGCACGCGTGCACACGCTTCAGAGCTAGTCAGCTTCTTCCTCGTAATGAAATAATCTAAAGATGTTCGCGCTTCAGTTCGTATCCTTTCCAAAGTACAGCTTCACTAAAAGTCATTAACATTTTCCTGTTCTGTTACCTGCTGTTTTCAAATTCTGTATTTACTTCACTCTTCTTATCTGTCGATATTTTTTTATTAAATTCCCCCTTTCTCGTTCTTTTGTTATGACAGCCTATATAGTTTTTTTTCTTTCTTTCTTTCTTATTTTTTTTTTTTTGTTGGTCCTAAAACAAGCTTTGAACTTAAGAACCTTAGAAGTGTTTTCTGCAGGTGGATGAATCTGTCATCTCAGATGCTTGTGGGTGGGTGTGTGCATCCCCCGTGTTTTAATTTTTCAATGTGATTGTTTACGAACGGGGTCTTTTGTTTCTTCAGGGTTGGTCTAGTCTAAGCACTCATTCTTCACAGGAAACGATAATCCTCAAATAGCATAATCATCACCATAGCAACCCGAGGCGACATCGAAGACAGGATTAGGGCTTCAAGAGCCCGGATCTGCATCCCTCGCCAGCTCTTTACACACTAGGCACCTCTGCTGACTGCACTCCACAGCCCCGAGTGTCAAGAGGCACACGAGGGTGGCTGAGTGGCTCCCAAGCTGAACATAAGAAGCTGGGAGTGCGCTTTCAAAGTCTGAGCCTGTGGAGTGCCTCAGCATAGGCATGTATGCACACAGGCACATGTGCATGTACAGGGAGCGAGCACGTAATCAATACACGCACATGCACACGTGCACATGCATGCATGCACACAAACACCTCCCACTGCACCAAGATGCCTGGAGTCATGAGCAGCACTCTAACTCTCTCTGGGTCAACCTGCCCAACAAATGTGAAGAGATTATGAGGATATGAGTGGGTTTCCAAAGAGAGACAACACAGCGCTTCAGTCAAGACAGTCCTGAACTGTGGAATTTCCTTTAGGAGTCCAAATATTAAGGGCTGAGAGAGACAGCCACACAAACCTGATGACCTGAATCCTGCTCTTCAGTGTTATGTCCAAAACCGAAAGGCCAGGCCTAGCTACACACACACACACACACACACACACACACACACACACACACTCCCAGTTCTGGGGAGGTGCCATCAGGAACATCCTTGAAGCTTGCTGACCAGCTAGTCTGCCCTAGTCTTGGTGGGCTCCAGATTCAGTAAGAGACCCCACCTTAAAAAATAAAGAACACAAGTGGCTTGAATCTCTGGGCTCCACATAGATGTTTATACACATTTACCTGTACAGCTGCTCATTCATATGTGCACACACACACACACACATACACACACACACACACACGAACATAGAAACACACGCACATGTTTACAAAGAATCTAGAAGCCGGCATTTTGATGATCTGGTTTTTCTTTTGCTTCTGCTTGACTTCCTAACACTCCATGATTCTAGCCACAGTAAAGAATAGACTGTCCTGTGCCTTGTTTTATTCCAAATCAACAACCTGGTGTATCCTGAGCACGTGAAGGAAGCACAGGTAGAGTCTGTGAACCACAGCCCTGGAGAGTCTGTGAACCACAGCCCTGGAGCACGGAAGCTTACGAAGCTCAGATGATCTGGGTGCTTTCTTCCGGGCATCCACACTGTTTGTCAAAGCAAACTGTCTACTTGTTCTACAGATGGCAAAACCAAAGCTCATGAAGCTCCTTGAGGCCTCCAGACAGCACTACCAGGAAGCACAGGGACTAACGTAGATACTGTGACTAATGTCCAGGCTCTAACAGAGTCAGGCCACCTCCCCAAGGATGGCACAGCTCCATGGTGACAGAATACAGAAGTCCTGGAAGCTGTGGGCAGCAGGAGGATGCACAGAGAGAAATGAGTTCCCCACCTGCCTCCTACTGCATCCAAACTCTCCCCCACGTTGGGTTTTCTTATGTCGTTCTCGGTGTGGGAAATGTTGATCCTTCCTTCATAATAAGAGTACTGTAGACTCAGTAATGAAAGCAAGGCAGATAAACTTCAGCCTTACAGAAGCCAGAGGTCGGCCTAGTCAAACATCAAAAAAAAAAAAAAAAAATGGGCTGGCACACCAGCTTGGCACGAAACAGTAGTTTTCATGTTCCCAATTGCATTCCCTACGCCCTGAGGTCCCCATCGACTGAGTTCTTCAAGGAGTTGTTAGCTTTCTCACCCATTCAGCATGGTTACCCCAACTTCCCCACCTTCCTGATGTGTGGGTTCAGTCATATAGGAGACTTGTAGCGACTTTCCAAACCTAAGGGCAACTAGAAAGCGCCCATGCAAACGGATGTCAGTTGCCTGCTAGAGAAGACAGGCCTAGCCTCTCCCACTTGTCTGAGATGCACCAATGAGCTGTAATGGTGAGAGTGGGTCACCACACACAGCTTATTTCCTACATTGGGACCAAAAGACACTGGTCAAGCAGGCCTCCTCACTGCTGCCGGCTCAGCCATCACTGGCAACCGATCTTTCCTGCTCCTCACAAAATTCGAAGACCATTTGCCTCAACACAGGAATCCCCACGGACTTTAAAACATGCAAAATAGAAATAAACTAATTACTTCATCAGTGTTTTATGGTGCATTTATAATTTTTACTTAAACATTTAATCTCATAAAGCAAGTTTTCCATGCAGAGAACACTTGATTTCATCAGAAGAAATTGCTGCCTTTGCTTGAAAGAAACACAAGCCAGGGATCCCCAGAGTGAAATGAAGAGAGTGGATAAGCTCCCAGCCAGCTCACACTGCCAATGATTCCCACAAAGCCTCTCAACGCAACCACGTGCTGGATTCCCAAAGTGATTGGTGGGGCAGCGGCAGGGGCAGGGGCAGGGCTGGCACAAACGCGTAGTCCCCAACGTGAGCCTCTAGAAGGAGGTCCCCGCAAAGGTCAGGTGCTGAAAAGGGAAGGACCGGAAGCCCAGGGTCCAGGCTAGCTCTGCCCAGGACCCTTTTGCTTTGTCTCACACTACTCCTTGAGACATGTGCATGTGTGCATGTGTTCATGTGTGTGCAGATTCATGTAGAGGTTGAAGGTCAATCATCCCTCTCCTCAGGTGCTGTCCACCTTGTTTTTTGAGACAGAATATCTCACTGGTATAGAGCTTCCTCCTAAGTAGGCTAAGCCAGCTGGCCAGGAACCCCAAACATCCTCCCATCTCTATCTTTCCAGTGCTGAGATTACAGACATATGTCACTCTGGGTGACCACAACACTGAGACTTTGTTTCCTAACTTTCTTCTTTTTATATATTTTTTAACAATTCCATACATATTTATAATGTGTTTCAGCCATTTTCCCCTCTCAAATTCCTCTCCTGGCCTCCCTCTTTCTTCCCATCAGAATCTCTCATGGACCAGCAAGTCCTCTTCCTCTCCTGTGCTTTTGTGAGTGTGACGCCCACTGACTCTAAGTCCAGGGCTCAAGTGAGCACAGCTCAGGGGTTACTGACTGCATCGTGGCACACCCAGCTTCTTCATATGATGTCTGGTAACTGAACTGAACCATCTCCCCAGACCGATTCTGTTATCCTAATGTGAGTCCTACTGCCTGGCATTGCCAGGGGAGGCAGACTGCCCAGGTAGATCAGTCGTTCTGACCCCAAGTGAAGGAAATAGAGCATTACCATCATGGCAGTGGACAGAATTAACCATGTGTGCCTATTTTTACTCATGCTTTTCCCCAAAGGCAACACAGAAAAGCATTGATTAGCACAAGAACTGTTTCTGCATCACAAACATTCAATTATTCCAATGTTTACTACTTTGAAAACAGCAGAAAATGTGTGTGTGTGTGTGTGTGTGTGTGTGTGTGTGTGCGCGCGTGCGCGCGCGTGTGTGCAAGGGCCAGAAACAAGGCTTCTATGGATCTGTGTATCCAGGCAGACTGTGGTCATTGCAGCCAACTACTTCAGTAGTTGGCTCAGTCCTGCTTCCAACCTCTCTCTCAAGTTAGTCATAGTTTTAATATTGTTGTTGTTTGAGAAGAGCCTATAGGGTGGTCTTGAACTCATGATCCTTCTGCTTCAACCTCCTGAGAGCTGGGGTTACATCTGTGTATTAAACACCCAGCTCCGTGTGGTCATCTTAAGACCAGCTTTGTAGTATCTCTTTCTCGTCCCCAAGTTAGGTCAGAATAAAGGGACTCAGTACTGCGATCCCAGGTCTTCAGATTCACAGACCTCTCTCCTGCGGCCATCATGAAGTGTCTGCACAAATGATTGATTAAAAGGCTCCTTACTTCCCACTCCCATCCTCTGCTCCAAGGCCTCACGCTTCCTCTGCTGTCTCTGGCCTCAACCAAGGGACATGCGTTAGCCAATGGAGCAGAGATCTGAAGAGACACTGTCTCATTTCCCTTTAGTCCTTGACCTTTGCATAGTTAAAGAACCTACTCAGGAAACCTTCCAGAAAATAACACAGAGAGCCTGGAGAGCAGAGACTGGTTGTAAACAGAATGCAGAAGCCTGTGGTGCCTGTGGTAGCAGACACCACACTGAGTACAGACCTGGAGTCTGTTCACAGAGCCACTGATGTGAGAAGGCAGGAGCTTCTATCTTAAGAATGAGATAAAAGTCGCATTCCCTCTCCTCTCCAGCCAGCAGACTTCACAGGAGGCCATGTGGTCAGTCAGTCATTCAGAGCTCAGTCTTGCCACTCTGGTCAGGTTGCACCATTCTGAGACTTGCACGGCCTCTGGGGCCAAGGCTGCATGTCCACCAGGCACTGCCTCCCGGAATCCACATCAAAAAAGCTAGAGGCTCACAGCTTCTCCAGCAATGCGCTGCAGATTCCAGCACGGTGAAAATAAATAGGATAAATCAATATTTGCTGATGAGGAAATAAAAAATGCACAACTGGGGAGTTTTTTCAAGCAAAGCAGCCCTTGTGGAAGTTTGTGTGCTCCCATTGGTGCCGCTGGCATAGGCTGCCTATTGGAAAACCATGTGAGAAGTTTCTCAAGCAAACAGAACTGCTCAGGTCCCAGTCTGAGCAGTGAGAGCCACTATGGGTGCTGTCTGAAGCCAACTTCTGCCTTAACGCTCTGGGAATAGACCACATGGAATTTCAGCCATCTTGCTTTGAACCCTCATAATGTGACGTGGTCTCCCCAGGGTGGTAGGCACTGCTCCTCTGAGAAGCTACCTGTTTCCATATCCCTATCTATTACTGAAGACAGTTGCACAGGACTGTCTTCCCTGGCACCCATCACAGATGTTATTAACTGCCAGGACAGACCATGAGCCGAAGCCATGAAGATGTGTCTTGGAGAAGGAATTTCCCAAGTCACCTCCCGCTGGGTCAGTCTAGAGCTCAGCTTCTCTGTGCTGCCTCACTGTGCTATCCTGTCCTACACCAAAGCCAAGGTGCATCCTGGAAGCTCACTGGCCCACCCAGACCTCCAGCCTCCTCCAGAGACGCAGCCCTTCGGGATTGTTGGGCAAAGGCACTAGCAGTGAGACCTCCTGGAAGCTCACAACGATGATGAAGATTGCTCCCTTCAGCCTAGTTAACAAAACATCTTGCTCACAGCACCTTCTGTCTGGCAGAAAAGCAGCGGTGGTGAGCCACATTGGGTTGAAACAGGAGCAGTTTTCATTATGCACTGACACTTAAAAACCAAAGAACTCTACTCTTGACAGCAGATAAGGACCCAACACTCCCTGAGGACTAGAGTATCCTGAAACACTTGATCCAGGAACCAGTGATTTCAAAATGAGCCCAGGCTAGCCAGCTTCCCCAGAAAGTTCAAGGTTCAATCTACCCTCTCAAGTGGCAGAAACCCATGAGTGTGAAACTGTTTAACTGCACAACCAGTGACTCCACATGTACCAGCTAAACACAGGGAGGACTGGATGGAAGAGATCTGACTGGCAGGACCCTCCTGCTCCATAAGGCCACGTGGCCACTGATAATCCATGAGTTCCAGTGTTCCTTAAGCCCAGTAGTCGCTCACGTGGCCTGGGTGGTGCCTTTTACTCACCAAGTCTGGTGAAACCACCCTAGTCAGGGCTATATGTCTCCATACATAGATAGTGTAACCCCACTGCAGGTTTCTGTGGGGATTTGGTATTTACCAAGCTGTAGTTTAGAAATAATTTCTCTCACATGTCACATGCTTTCTGAAGTGATCGATCTACATGTTCCCATCATACAGGTGAGGACACAGGAGTTGGAAGGAGGAAATGTCCATCTGACACTGGGGATGACAACCATGACACAGAGGATTCAGCTCCAGCACTCCTCACAGGATGGCAATACTCCACAGTTGTGACCTCACGCTTTCGACAATGCCTACATCCTCCAGATTCTGCAGGCATGGGCCTCAGAGTAAAAAAAAATGTCTTTCTCCACCCCATTTCAGGATGCTGGCTCAGTCTCCCGCTGAAAGATATAGCTGACTTAAAGACTCAAGTGCTGGCCATCAACAAGGCTGAAGTACTGTTCACACCCGTGAGAGCTGATAGCGGATGTAGGTATTAGAGTCACCTGCTCTTGACTGGCCTACAGATGCAGAGCTGGGGCCAAGCCCTGAGAATATAGACCTCAACCCAGGGGACAGATTTCCCTAAGCCTACCTACCCAAGGAATGGCATTTCTTAGCTCACTAAGCAGGACAAAATTTTCCTCAGCCCACCCACCAGAGGAAGACCTTTCCTAGCCCATCCATAGAAGATTCATCCAGAAAAGGATTTTCTTTAGTCTATAAACTCAGGGGAGGGCCTTCCTCAGCCCACCCACCCAGGTAGACTCTGCTTAAAGCATAGTAGTGCCCACAGGCACTATGAGCTCAGTCAGGGCACTTTGTGGAGTCCTTCAGGAATTTGGGTCTATACCTGAGCACGCCACCTCCTGCTAAAGCCATTGTGGCCCCAAACGTGCTCAGAGCTGAATCAAAGCCCTGGGTTTTTGTCTTCAGGGCTGTGCTTTCTAGTCCCAGAGAATGTGCTGGCTCACCAGGTTGCAGCTGGCTCTGAGATGACACATATTTCCATAATACTTCCCGCCCCACCCCTCACCCCCACCCCGCAGGCCACCATGCTCTGCCCTCACCTTTGGACCCACTGACACTCCCTCTAGCTTTAAAGTGTTCCTTGCCACCTTTCTTGGACAGCTTCTTCTAGTAATACATCTGGGGACATCTGGCTCACTGATATCCTGGGTCCTCACCCCACTGGGTCTCTGTAGGACATTGTCATGATTTTACTTAATGTCTATTTCTCCTGCTTGACTTTAAGTAAAGATTTTTATCTGTGTATCCCAGGTGCCTAGAGTCATACCCGGGAGTCACTGGGTCTAAACCCACGCTGCGTCAGCTTCTAGATCAATACACAGACTATGCTAGAGTATATGAGAAGGCTCTGGATGCTAAAGAGCTGTGTGTTTTCATAACATAAATCAATGCTAATTTGTGCTAAGAAAATATATATAACCCCAAAAAGATGATGATAAAGGCCAAGTTCCCATCTGAAAGACTCAACAACACATGATTTTATGTTTCTTTGGCGATAAAAATAATAACATTTAAGTAACTCAGCAGCCCCCACCTTCCAGTGTCTCCAAGAAAAGATATTCCCATGAGGCCAATGGATCGCGAAGCACCCAGGAAGTTCTTGGTGGCGTCTGTCTTGGTATATAAAGCAGTGCTTTGGTGGGGCATATGAATGCGTGGACATTTCTTCATCTCACATCTACCATGGCAGGCAACAAACACAGACGATACACCTTTCCTCCCAGCAGTGAACTATGAAGGGATTACAGGTATGCCCAATCTGTCCAAGCCGCTTGAACATTTGAACTAAGGCTGCTTAACCAGCAGAAACAAAAGTCAGGTGACAGTAGCTGAGTGTCCCTTTTAGGTGTCCCTTGGGGCGGCACAGCAGCCCTTGCTGAGACTGGTCTGTCCTGCCATTCCTCGAAAATAAGCAAGTCTAGGCAAACTGGAAGGACTGAGAAACAATCCAGTGATCCCACGGGAGCTCCAAAGATTCTGATTTTCCATGTTTTCGATTGATACCGGCTTGTCTTCATTTTGTTAGAAAGGGTTGATTACTCTGTTCCTGCAGGCGCAGTTCCAGGAATCCCTGCTACTTTGCAGGGCTGGGGACAGGGGGTGCTGAGGGAGGAAGTGTGGGTGTGGAGTCTGCTGAGGGAGAAGAATCACAAGTCTAGGACCTATTTGTGCTACAGAGTGAATTCAGATCCAACCTGGGCAACTTATCGGGATCTCATCTCAAAATCAAATAAGAAACAAGAAGGTTGGGATTGGAGCTAGAGCACAGCAATTGAATTCTCTGGCCACGTGTGTTTGAGGCCCAGACCACACGTGTATGAGTTAATTCTCAATTCCGAAAACAAATAGTGGCAGATGCCTTACACAGAATAGGCTGTATGAACTTTAACTCTGAATCAGGGAAGCCTCACACTACTCCCCTGCACTACACTACCCCAGACGGGAACCGAGTTCTCGAACTCCCAGCAAATGACACTGCTGCTGTATTGAGACACTGGGGATCAAGCCTGGAGCCTGACACATGCACACACACGGGTATACTGTTTTATTTCTGGGCATCTGGCTTCCCTATTTCACAGTGTATAGTTTGTGAAAAGGTAATAGATACTTTGTGGGGTTTGGTTTCTGACTCTCCAGTGCAGAGCTGGTGAAACAACATAAGCAGTAAGCAGGTGCCTGCAATTGGAGGGAAGGTTTGTCCCAGGAGAAAGGAGCTGGTGGCTGAGATCAAAAGCATACCGTTTGTGATTCAGGACTGAACTTCAGCATGAGAACTCACAGAAACCAGTCTGCACACGAAGGTTTCCACAGTGCTGGGCAGGCCACTGCAAACTTGCCCATGACTTCAACTGGTTGAATGTCACATTACAATGACACAACCCTCACCACACACCTTCCCGTGCCATCTAGGAGATTCAACTGAGCTCAGTACCCCTGGGGCCACTCTGGTAGAGTCCTCATACTGGGGCTTGGGTATGCCCAATCCCAAGGCCACCGTGTGCCCCCACAGTGGGGTTTTCCTCTTGCTTCTGATAGTGAAAGCCAAACCTCCCAGAGTCTGCAGACTGTGTCTGATTTCTTGTTGGCAGCAAAGGAAAGCCTAACCCCAAAGCGACCCCACCTCTGCTTAGTGGGAGCTGACACATGTGCTTGTTTATTTATTTTAGCATTATGGTCTCACTGCACAGAGCTAGCCACCAACCAGAGAGCTGGCAGCACCCAGTGCTCACAGTCCAGGGAGGTGTGGCATGCGGAATGAATGGGCTCTGAGCAAGTCACTCTCCAGTTCCCACCACCAGAGGCAAGGCCTTAGTTGCTTGGTAACGATGTTCATGGTTGCATTAAGAGGTGCGTTCTGAAAAGAGGATTGCTTAAAACCTGACAGCAATTACAGGGAAAGCGGGTTTCTTTCATCTCAGAAACCAATACACAAATGGATCTTCCCATTCAGCCAATATTTTATTATTATTCAAATCGGCTTCCACACTACTTGAAGCCTTGCTTTGTGTCAACAGTCAGTCAGGGCCTGCACTCCCTTGGCCTCTGAGCCTCTTCAGGGAAGGAATGCAGAAATCTAGCTGGCTTTTGACATTCTCTTAGCTTCAGAGTTTGTGATGAACAGGGGAGAGGGAATTCTGCAATCAAAGCCTAACCCAGCCGTGCATGTTGCCTGTTCCTTGAACCACAGACCCGAAGCCTCTCTTTCAACTGTTGATAAACAGAGCAAACAGGAACCTTAACTGACTCGTGCAAGATAGACTTGTACTCAGTTGTGAGTCCTTAAGGTTGGCAACACTATGCAAATTGTTTGTGTTTCCAGAGAACCCAGCACAATGCGGGCTGGTGGGGGATTCTCTAGAAATCGCTACATTGTTTCATTGCAGCATACTTTTTATCCATACAGCCTGGTCATGAGTTTGACTGTTTCCAGCCTGAGGAAGGAATGTGTTGAGAACACAGCCAAGCCTGGAGGAAGGACCCGGGCACATCTGCTCATTCAAATTCTCTACCCCATCCCCGCACACATTCACCTGTAAGTCTGTCTACTGAGGTGTGGAGCTGACTTTTTGCTTGACACAAATGCTTGGCAGTACCAAGTGCCCTGGGAGGATCCCCACCCTTGTTCTTCAGCTGGGCCACTCCTGACCTAGTGGACCAGAGGGTGTGCCCTGCAGTCTAGGATGCTCAGCAGAACTGTCTCCGACTGCCCTCTGACATCCTTGCATGTCCTGGGAGAAAGTGACAGCAGATTTCCTGATTGACTAAATGCAAGACCTGGGCAGTCTCAGAAGCCCTCATAAACAGAGTTTAGTGAGCACCATTGAGGACTACCCACCTCCCCAGCAGTCCAGTTGTTCCCTGTGTATGCTTTCTCCGGTTCCCTCACCACAGCCTGAACCTACTCTATCTGGCTTGCAAGAGCTCTTAGCTGAAGAAAGACCTGTGTGTCTTGATCACGACCTTACCCATGGCTCCAGACACACGGTGGGCAGTTCTAGTCCTCACTCTGTAACATTTGCTCCTCCACTCTGATCTTGTTCTGAGGTGTACTGTCTTCTCTGACCTGTGCCTAGTATAAAGCAGCCTGTACAATACAGTGAAGCACAGTTAGCAGCCATAGTTCTGATGACTGGCAAAGTCAGATGTGGGTGAAACCAACAGACATAAGTCCCAGATTCATCAGAACCTGGGTTTCAGGATAGCCTCAACCTCCAATTCTGTCATACCAGAGTGGTAGACTTTAGGCTCACCCTGCACCCCTTGGTTGAAGACCATCATCCTGACATAAGAGAGACAAATAGGAGAGAGTCCATGTTGACCCAGGCAATCCCTCTGAGAGCATCTTCCAGGACCTTGTGCAATGTGGATGGAGATTACTACTCTCAGCAGTGTGAGGAGCAGGAATAAGTACAGTGGGCAGAAGTGCCAAAGATTCAAGAGTTCAACAGAAGAGGGAGGAACCCGTGCAGAAAATGTGTTCAGGCAGGAGCTTATCCAGGTAGCCTGGACACATGCATGCTAAGATGAACACAATGCTTCTGAACCTTATAGAAGACTGTGGGCAGGGATAGGTGAGAGGGTCTGGGTTCCAGAGCTTCAACACCAAGGAGGGCACCAGATAGAGGGGATGCATCCAAGAGCCTGCAG
>JANHMN010000002.1:236727360-236745049 GCA_030674055.1 Rhabdomys pumilio
TGCCCACTCCGACCCCAGTGAAGAAATGGCATCCTGAGAGCCCTGAGGGTGCCCACTCCGACCCCAGTGAAGAAATGGCATCCTAAGAGCCCTGAGAGTGCCCACTCCGACCCCAGTGAAGAAATGGCATCCTAAGAGAAGACTAGCCTTGCCGTGGAAAAGTGCAACGTTTGAGATACAAGTTCACCCCTGTCAGCATCAGAGACACAAGGTGGTAGTGGATCTGATAAAGCGAAAGAGGTGAGGCAAAGCGTGAGCCTCAAGCAGAGCAACACAAGTCCAGCGTCCGATTACTGCAGAGTCAGTGTGCTGAAAATCAGAGGTGAGAGCAAAGAAACTTGGAACTCAACTGGGTCATACCAGCCTGTCACAGGACTCAACAGCAATTCAGGCAGCAACGCAGGTGGTAATGCAGACAGTAATGTGGGCAGTAATGCAGGCAGCAAAGCAGACAGCAATACAGGCAACAATGTATGCAGCAAAGCAGACAGCAATACAGGCAACAATGCAGGCAGTAATGCAGGCAGTAATGCACACAGTAATGCAGGCAGCAAAAGCAGACAGACAGTAATGTAGGCAGCAATGCAGACAGCAATACAGGCAACAATGTAGGCAGTAATTCAGGCAGTAAAGCAGACAGTAATGCAGGCAGCAGTGCGGGAAGTGCAGGCAGGAGGAGCATGTCTTAGTTTTATTTATTTACTTATCATTGTCAGGAACTGAGATCAGGTCTTCTCATGTAGCCCAGGCTGGCCTTTAGCTCAGAGCAATTCTCCAGCCTCAACTTCCTGACAGCCAGGATTACAGGCGTAAGCCACCATGAAAAGGTGCCTTTAGGACTGGTGGTGCCCGTGCCATTGACAGATGAAAGAATACTTGTTCTAGAATTCTATATCCAGCAGAAGATCCTTCAACATAAGGACTTTCTGAGGTGTCCCAAGGAGGAGCTGATCTCTTGAGTGTAGAATTGTGCGTAAATGCTCTCTGAAACTCTTCCAGCTGGAGGGACTGAGAGAGGGAAAAACCCTAGACCTTAACAAATGGGTGATGACCTGCTGAACTGGTGACTGCTGGGCAAATACAACCTCCTTGCCTTTTCTGATGGTAACCAGATGATTAGCTGCTTATGAGAAAATAACACATGCCTCTGCTTTCTGTTGGGAGCCGACTTTAAGCAAAAAGCGGCTAGAAAGCAGCTATCAGCTTTACAGCCATCTTGAGCCATATACCCCGACATGAGACTTGGTTTTCAACAGCCTACAACAGCTGAAGCACACTCTGATATCCCATATAGCTTGTTTTGCTGTTAAGTGCCCCCAGCTGCAAGAAGCACGTGGTATTCACGCCTACAAGGCATGCGGTGCACGTGTTGTCCACGTGCTATCTACACCATATATGCCTGTAAGGCGCACGTGCTGTCCACGCCTGTAAGGCTTACGTCATATCCACACCTGCAAGGCACGTGGTATCTATGCGCCTACAAGGCACGTGGCAAAAGCCTATAAATACCCAGGATTTCCTTGCAGTGTGTGTGTGTGTGTGTAGGTGTGTGGTGTAGTAGTAGTAGGTGTAGTGGTGTGTGTATAGTGGAGACAGTAAAGACTTGACTACAGATCCTCTGGCTTGGTTCTATTCTTCGAGTCTCTTCTCCTTCTTCCCCCCCCCACTCTCTCTTGCTAAACCCGGACCTGCGGAACAGAGCGGGCCGCTATAGTTTGGCCCCCAAACGTGGGCAAGAGTGGTCCTTTACAGTTTACAGCTCGAGTCCTTTACAGCTTTCTAAGAGACAAAACCATCAAGGACAGGAGGAGAGACCCTGAGCATGGGCTCAATTCTTAAGTAGTGTGTACACAGGACACTCACGTGGGAAGTCACATGAATACTGTGTGAACGACTCTACTGGGCCCAAGCATGGCAAACATGGCTCTGTTGGACCTTGCCCTTCCCCCATTCCCTCTCCCAACTGTTAGATTCCATTCCTACAGTGAGCTACGAAGGTCTGTTCCCTCATTTGGCCACTTCTTCCTCCTGAGGCTGACCACTGAGGTCCGGCTATCAAAGTATTGATTCAAAGCAATCAAAGCCCCCTTTGGCTCACCTAATTAACATACCCTCATCCTACTGTGGTTTTTCCCCCTTCAGAAACTGCCATTTGCCTATGACTTTATCCTCTGTTTCCTCTCTATCCAGAGGTAGCCCTGTGTCCTCCAAGACAAATATACCCCCCTCATTCCTTTTCCCTTCTCCTTTGTCCTCTAGGTCCCATCTTTGTCTCTTATTCCCTAACCTTTGTCCCTCTGAGGCAAATAAATCTCTTTTGTGCTGAGAATTTGGTCTTGGAGTGTCTTATGTCAATTCTGGCCTTTCCACTGGTGTACATAGGATACTGCACACGGTAAGTCAGGGTGAGATCACAGAAAGACAGAGAACAACCCCCTGAGCTGTGGGTAAAACCCAGTGGGTCAGAAAAATAAAAGCAATAGTACTGCAAGACAAAAATAGCTAAGGGACAACTCAGGCAGGAAGACTGGCTGAGGGAGGACTCAGGCAGGGAGATTGGCTGAGGGAGGACTCAGGCAGGGAGATTGGCTGAGGGAGGACTCAGGCAGGGAGATTGGCTGAGGGAGGACTCAGGCAGAGAGACTGACTGGGGGAGGACTCAGGCAGAGAGACTGGCTGGGAGAGGACTCAGGCAGAGAGACTGGCTGGGAGAGGACTCAGGCAGAGAGACTTGCTGGGGGAGGACTCAGGCAGGGAGACTGGCTGGGGGAGGACTCAGGCAGAGAGACTGGCTGGGGGAGGACTCAGGCAGAGAGACTGGCTGGGGGGAGGACTCAGGCAGAGAGACTGGCTGGGGGAGGACTCAGTCAGGGACACTGGCTGGGGTTGAGGGGGACTTACCTTTCAGGCAACAGGAAATTAGTTCAAAACCAAGACAGAGAAAGAAAAGTTGGTCGTGGTGGTGTGTGCTTGTAATGCAAAAGCCAAGGAGAAAGAATCAGGCAAATCCCTGTCATGCAGTTCATGGCTGTACAGCTCATGTGGTGAGTTCCAGAGTTTAAAAAAATGTCATTAATATGAAGAATAAGTTCTTCTAAATTTTCACTTAATGAATAATAATAAGACCTAATTATTGAAGAAAATTGAAACTTAAAAACCTCAAAAAGCAGGGGCTCCTGAGGAACAGCACCTTAGGTTATTCTCCAACCTGTGCACACAAGTACATACATGTATGAACACACACATACGAGAGTAAGGCAAAAAATAGCTATACATAGGCAAATATAAAAACCAAACAAAAGTACCTAAAATGTTTATAAAGGGAGGGGGAACAATTCTAGGTTGGGAGATTAAAACCAGATTGGAGTGGAATATTCCAACTCAGGCATATCACTTGTGAGGAGACAGTTAATACTGATCACCAACTTGCAAGATCTAGAGTCAGTCACTAGGGATACAAGCCTCTGAGCATGCCTGTAAGGCATTATCTACATTGGGTTAGCCTCTACCCATGCTTATTGGGAATTTTCTTGGCTAGGTTAATTGGGGTGGGAAGACCCACCCTAAAAGTGGGTGGTCCCATCTCATTGGCTGGCATTCTGGACTGTATAAAAAGGAAAGTGAGTTGAGAACCAGGGTTCAGTTCTCTCTCCCCCTCTCTCCCTCTCTCTCCCTCTCTCTCCCTCTCTCTGTTTCTGCTTCCTGACTGTGGATACAATGTGACCTTCAGCAGTCTCCAGCTGCCAGACCTCCCCACCAATGGAATTTCCCCTCAAACCCTGAAGCAAAATGAATCATTTCTCCATTAAGTTGCTTCTGTCCTGATACTTTGTCATAGTAACAGAAAGTAACTAAGACACTCTGCAGTGGCATCCCCTCAGAAGACTGTGGGCTTTGTAGGCGAGTAGTCAGCAGACAACAGTAAAAAGGGGGAGAACTTAAAGCCACATGTGTGATGGTGACTAACCCTGATTCCAGAACTGTTGCTTACATGCAGGCACCCACTTTTGGTCCAGGACACAGGAGGCTGTGAGCCGGCTTGACTCTCTCTGCCTCAACACCTTACCTCTTAGTACTGTTAGTGGGGGAAAGATTTGCACTCGTTTTAAGTATCTGATTCAATGGCTTGAAATAGATCTGAAGCTGTGCAACCATTGCCAGAGTAGCCCATCCCCCAGGATGGTCCCCCTCACACTTCTGCAGCTGTTCCTTTTCCAAACCTTCAAGTTCTCATGTTAAGAAAACTAGAATCGACAACTTCTCTGCACACTTGTGAAGATGAGCCCCGCACTTGTTTCTTACACCAGCTGAGAACTGCTGCCATTTCAAGACAGGACCCCAGGTCACCTTCATGTTGACCCTGTGTATATTCTAGAAGACTGCATGTCGCAGGTCATGAGAAGACTGGCCCTTCCTTTCCATGTTCTTCACATTCTCCCCAGAGGTGATGTCCCCATGAACTTTGAAAACTCTTATTGGTGTGAACTTCATCATGAACCACAGGGTTGCTGAAAAACAAATATTTCTCTGTGAAAATACTTGTGCAGATTTTGAAAAACTTGAGTATTTTGAATGGTGCCATTTGAGATTGTTTTTACTATCCACTTTGATGTCACCTCAGGCCAGTCAAAGAAGGGTTCTTATTCCCTGTCTCATGTCCAATCACTGAAAATTATGCTAAGAAGTTATATCATGAAGCAAACATCTGCCACAGTGCCAGACAGCAGAATAATACAGATAGCAGGTGAGAAACACAAGAAGCCAGTTCATGAAGAACTTTCTAAGTCAAGTCGCTCTTTAAAGTGAACTTGATCAGAGATCCTCTGAGTTTCAGAAAGATCTAAAATTTACATTGACATTAATAAGAACAATTTGTGATATAAAAGGAAATCTCCTATTCACAAAGAACTGATTTCTGATTGATGTTTGGATTCGCGGGGTTCTCTAGAGGAACAGAACCAGTAGAATACACATGTATCACAACGGGGGTTTGCTAGATGGACTTATACAATATGGGCTGGGTAGCTCGGAAATGGCTAACTGCATGCTGGAGAGAAAAGAGTCATGAGGCTGGATGTCTCCCCAGTTATAGTCCGGTGCTGGAGGATTCCAGGAGAGCTGCTGGTTCAGTCTATGCTGGAACCCTGAAGAAGCTCGCTCTGAAGTTGGCAGGAGCAACAGAGTAGATTCAACTCTCACTAGGAGGAAACAAAGGTAGACAGGCAACAGTTATACCTTTTCCCTAGACTTACTTTTTTAATCTGGCTGCCAGGAAGTGCTACCCATGTGAAAGGACCAACTCCCCTACCCCAACTCCAAGTTCTCAGCACAAAGAAAATTTATTTGTCCCAGAAGGACAGAGCACAGGGAATCAGAAACAAAGACAGGAGATAAAGAATGAGGGAGAAGGGACAGAAATGAGGAGAGGGGGAGGTACTTGTCCTGATGGACAAAGGACTGCCTCTAGATAGAGAGGAGACACAGGATGTGACCATAGGCAAATAGCAGTTTATAAAGGTACAAAGGTAAAGCCTTAGGATAAGTTGGTTTGTTTGGATTGGGCATGTTAATTAGAAGAGCCAAAGGGGACTTTTGATTGCTGGACTTCAATATGTTGATAGTTGGACCTTGGTGGTCAGCCTCAGAGGGAGGAAGTGGCCAAGTATAGAATAGACCTTTGTGGCTAGATTTAGGAATGTAATCTAATGGTTTCTAACAAAGCAGGGAGGTTAAGGGGAAAGAAAAGGCCTGCCAGAGCCATGCTCACCATGATGGAAATGACCAGAATCCCTGCACCATGTTCATAAAGGGTCTTCCCAGTATTTAATCCTTCTGGGAAATATCTTCCCAAATGGGCCCAGAAGTGAGTGTTTTAGTTGATCTGATAACCAGTTAAACTGATGACCAAGGTTAACCATGACAGTATTGATAAAATCACTCCAGTGTCATTGTGGTGCCAATGAGGGTGTTTCCTTCTGAAATGACTGTGTTTACCAAGAGAGCATACAGAGCAACCGCCAGGGAGCATGACAGAGTTTCGAATCTCCCCAGCCCTATCTGAGCAACAACCATTGTCATACCGCTGTCAGCATTAATGCCAGCCGTGTTCTTCAATTGTTGCCTTTGGGGATTTACAATCGACCCCCTCACAATGGAAATCATTTGCCCTAGCATGCGAGCCTCTTTGGGAGTGGAAGATACTTTCCATTGAGGTCTTATTAATTAGAGAATCTGTGGCTTTCTGTTTTACTGCTTTGCTGTGAGTAAATACTCCTTCCTGCTTATGGCGCCTCTAGAATTGTGTTCATTAGCTAAAGATGGCTACTTGGTTGTTACAGTTTTTCAGGTTTCATCAAACCATACAACCTTCTGCTATAGAGTTCCAAGCCACATTCCCAGGGTAAAAATGACAAACCTCCCATCCTGGGGTGTCCTTCCAAAGGCTGAACAGAGAGGGTGAAGACAGTGTCCCTCATTTTATCTACCTTCCCATCCTTCCATGCAGTGACTATCATTCTTTCCCATTTCAGAGAATTAATTATTGGAAACTGCCAGAAATATCCTTGGATCTCACAGCAGTTGCCTCGACCCATCAGTGGGAAAGTGCCTGCAATCACTCTGCCAGGAATTACTGTGCTCTGAGGTCAGGGGTGGCAAACACAGTGAAAGTCATTCTCGTTCTCGACATTAACACACTTTGTAGATAATTATGTCATTTTCCTAGTATCCCTGGGGATTCGCTTCGGCTGCCCAATCTCATGAGTGATCTTTGACAATAGAAAATTGTGGGTAATTTCTGTTTGTTTGGGTGCCGTTTCTATAGTAATAGGAGTAATTTTTAATAAATGGAGAAAGTTGTGCCAGGCATTTTGATCAATAAATCACCTCGTCGTTTCTTTTCTTTTTCTTTTTCTTTTTTCTTTTAAGTGCTCACAATAAAGATATGAAGCAGAAGAAATAAGTGAGCAAGAACAATGCCAGAGTTCTTTTGTTGCTTGTCATTCAGGTTCGATGGCATTTCCATTCCAAACAGTCAGCAACAGGCCAAGTGAGAGCCGGTTTGTCTTCATGATCCCAAATGAGGGTGTGAGGCTCCCTGGCAGGAAAGGGGTGAAGGCACCAGTGTGGTTGGAAGACAAGCATCCACCTTCCCCCATCCACTCCCATCAACACAGAAGACCTGTGAGAACCTCACACATCGAATCAGAGCATCAGGAAGATGGTGGAAACCGAGCACATCTTACACAGCTTCCCAGCTTCACTCCAGGACTTAATAGCCATGACTACGGGTTTTTAAACCAATGGGTACCCATAAACCAGCAAATGACCTTCTTTTCCACCTACTAAATAACAAATGAAGCATCTTGCCTGCTTTCTTTCCTTCATCCACTATGTTTATTGAGACCATGTTACACATGAAGCAAAAGAACTTCGGTCAGTGCAGTTTTCAATATGGCGGACTGTGCCCAAGGGAGAGCCCTCATGAAGCCTGTCCATGTATAGCTAGCTTTAATTGTCAGCTTGATACAACCAAGAATCAATTGGAAATAAATTCTCAGTTAAGGATTGTCTACATTGTGCTGGCCTTTAGGTAGGTTCATTGATGTGGAAAGACCCAGACCACTGAAGGAGGCACCATTCCCTAGGCAGAGGGTCCTGGACTGTATGAGAATGGAGAAATCAAGGCTGAGCACACAAGTAGCAAGTGCATGTGTGCATTTACTCCTTGACTGTGGAAGTGCTATGAGTAGCTGTTTGAAGATCCTGCTTTAACTTCCTCCAGTGATGAACTGTGACCCAGAATTGTGAGCTAAAATAAATGACTTTCTGGGTTCCTTTTTGTTGGAGTATTTTGTCACAGCAACAGGAATGAAACCAGGACACACGGAAACTTATAACGAGAATGTCAACCGCCTGGCCAGGGCCCTGGTGTCCCTTTAGACTCCTCTAGAAACACAGCTGAGGCAAGGATTCCAGAGCAAGCCTTGAATATGGGAGTGAGTCTCAGGAGGCTCCAGTGGGGTAGTGGAGAAGGGAGACTCCCAGGAAGAAAAGGCAATCAGTAGAAAATGTGGGAAGGAACCCCAATGTGCACCTCAAAATTGTCTCTCCTGAGGTAAAAGGGGCTTGGTCCACTAGCTCTGAGGTCCATGTTTGCTCCTGTGTGGTCCAAAAGGAGCACACGCCCAGGTAGGCTGAGTCTCAACATGATGCACTGTCCTTAGCACAGCAAGGAGGTGTGGGGACATGCTTTAAAGATAGAGAAGATGCAGTGTGCTCCATTTGATAGGCCCAGAGGTAAAACAGGGAAGAACGATTCCTGAGACACTCTGGGACAATGGTGAGGTGGGGGCACTGGCTTCTAGAAGGTAACCAAGATCAATGGAGTCTACCAACAACAAGATACCAGGGAGATGTGCTCCCAAAGAGTGTCAGGCTATGTCACAGGCTGGAGAGATGCCTCTGTGCTCTCTGTGAAGGTAGTAGAGTGTGGGAAGCTGTTTCAGACACTTACAAGAAGTGGCAGGTATGTGAGCCAGGCAGTGGCAGCAGTCTAGAGTGAAGAGGTTGGTTAGGAGGGGAAATTCCAGGTATCATGGCAATGTACCCTACAGAGCCTAGAATTTCAAATGTTGGAAGTTCAACACCTTTGGGGAAGATGAGGATAAAACTAGCCATTCTGCCAACAAGTTTGGCTATGATATCAGGAACATTTGGGAGATTCAGACATGTCTGCTCTCTCCCCAGACTCCTCTGTAAGAGGGGGGCTTGCAGCGGTGGGGCCCAAGGCAAGACCAGAAGTCTCCATTCTTGATGCTTCCTTGGGCAACACCATCAGACAGGGAGGCCATGCAATTGATCCATCTTCCTGGCATGCCATGCTCTCAAGGTAGCTGTGTGCATGGACCCCTCCACATACACCTCTGTCTTCATGGTACTGATTTTAGTTTAGAATGACAGTTGACATAGGGTATGGCTCACCACTTTGTCCTAGAAGATTGTTGCTTCTTTGGTCTGCAGCTCTGTACTTTGCTCTGGACATTACAAACTCACTACCCAACTAACCAGACCCCTTAGCTTTTGTCTTAGTCAGGTTTTCTATTCCTGCACAAACATCATGACCAAGACACAAGTTGGGGAGGAAAAGATTTATTTGGCTTACACTTCCACATTGCTGTTCATCACTAAAGGAAGTCAGGACTGGAACTCAAGCAGATCAAGAAGCAGGAGCTGATGCCGAGGCCATGGAGGGATGTTACTTACTGGCTTGTTTCCCCTGACTTGCTTAGAACTCAGGACTACCAGCCCAGGGTTGGCACCACCCACAATCGGCCCTCCCACCCTTAATCACTAATTGAGAAAATGCCTTACAGTTGGATCTCATGGAGGCATTTCCTCAAGGGAGGCTCCTTTCTCTGTGATAACTCCAGCTTGTATCAAGTTGACACACAAAACCAGTCAGTACAGCTTTCTGTCTGAATACTTCTATTTGAGAATTAGCCCCAATACCATTCAGAAACAGTTGCACCAAGATTGATAAAAAATCAAGGTTCCCTCTTCCATCAACAATGCCGATAAGATGCCACAGCACGATCCTTGTTTCAGGTGAAACAGAGGAAGAAGCCTGTGTCAACACTCAGGTGCTATAGGCTTCGAAGAAGCTACTTCCCTCACTTCTCCTGAGACCGAGTACCACCATACAAAGGGCTGAGTGGATGAGTCAAAGTGCTCAGTGAGCATGCTTGAAGGATGTGAGCACTGCCAGCCATGGGGTTTGACTTATGGTTTTTATTGCTGTGATGAACCACCAGGACGAAAAAGAACAAGTTGGGGAGGAAAGGGTTTATTTCACTCACAGTTCCATATAATAGCTCATCATCAAGAGCAGTGAGGGCAGAAAAACAAGCAGAGCAGGAACCTGGAGAGGAAGCTGATGCAGGGGCCATGGAGGAGTGCTGCTTACTGGCTTGCTCCCCTGGCTTGCTCGGCCCTCTTTCTTATAGAACCCAGGACCACCAGTTGAGATGGCCCCACCCAAAACAGACCGGGCCCTCCTCCATCAATCATTTGTTAAAAGAATTCCTTTTAGCTGGGTCTTGTGTAGACATTTTCTCAACTGAGGTTCTCTCCTCTCAGATAACTAACTCTAAACTATGTCAAGTTGACATAAAAGTAGCCAGAACAGTCGACTCTTTGTCACACGTGACACACAAATGCATCACTGTTAACCATAACCTTTCCTTTCTTGTTTGTCCCCAAAATCACATACATTAATGCTGCTATCACAACATAAAACATTTTACAAACTTTAAAATTTCCAAACAGTTTTTTACAATTCAGCCACTTTAAAATTCAATCTCTTTTTTTAAAAATCCAAAATCTCCTTTTTAAACCTAAAAGTCTCCTTTAAAATTTAGTCTCTCAACTGCGGGCTCCTGTAAAATAAAAAAAAAAAAATAGATTAAGTCCTTTCTTACTTTAAGAGGGAAGAACCAGGGTACAGTCACAGTATGAACAAAGCAGAATCACACTCCAGTGTAAATAACTCAGCATCTGATGTCTGGGAGTCATTCACAATCTTCTGGGCTCCTCCAAGGGGTTAGGTCATTTCTCTGGCTCTGCCCCTGAAATACATGCATCTGTCTTCAAAGGTTGGGCAGGCTGCACTCCACCAAAGTTACTGTTCTTAGTGGTCATGCTGTGATATTGGCACCTCCTAACTGCTGGGGTCTTCTGCTGCGACTGGTCTTCACTTTTACCAATAGAATCTCCTGGGATCTCTTCATGGTGCAAAAGCTCAACTTTTCTCCATGACCCCTCCAATCCTGGGGCTCCCATTGCTGTATGTTCACCAGTGGCATCTCCTGGCCTCTCACAGTGTGAATGCTCGGTTTCTCTGTATAACCCCTTCATGCCTTCAAACCCAATACTACCTGGTGACTCTTCTATAACCAAGTTTGGCAGCCAGCACTAGGTACAGCCTTGGCTGCTTCTAGAATACAGCTTCTGTGTGCTCTCAGAAAATGCTTCCCAGAAGACCTTGCCTCAGTCTTCTACTGATTTCTCAGCTTCAGCTGACCAGCACCCATTGTCCCAGCAAAGCAAAGGATTTACTTTAGTGGTTCTTGGTCTCTTGTTAATAATCATGGCTGATTCTTCAACTCCAGCTGACCAGACACCACAGATTCTTCACACCTATGGCTAGTAGAGTCTGAATCCCTCTCAAATGTCACAAGCCAGGCCTCCATCATCTACCCTGCTCTCAACAGTCTTATCTTCTAAAGTCCTACAGAACAGCCCACCAAACTCTCAGCACTTGATGGTTTTTCTAGCTCAAAGTTCCTAAGTTCTTCCACAGACCCACCTCCAAAACATGGTCAGGTCTGTCACAGAGATACCTTACTACCTTGTTACCAACTTGTCATAGTTACGGTTTCTATTCCTGCAATGAAATAGCATGACCAAAGAATTTTGGGGAGGAAAGGGTTATTTGGCTTACACTTCCACATCACTGTTCATCACTGAAGGAAGTCAGGACAGGAACTCAAACATGGCAGGAACCTGGAGGCAGGAGCTGATGCAGAGGCCATAGAGGGGTGCTAATCGGTTTGCTCCTCATGGCTTGTTCAGCCTCCTTCCTTATAGAACCAAGGACCACCATCCCAGAAGTGGCACCACCCGCAATGGGCTGGGCCCTGACCCATCAACCACTAAGAAAATGCTTTACAGGCATTTGTACAGCTGAATCTCATGGAGGCATTTTCTTAATTGAGGCTCCTTCCTCTCAGATGACTCTAGCTTGTGTCAAGTTGACATAAAACTAGCCAGGACAGGACCTCTGTCTCTAATGTAAACTACAGAAAGAAAAGATATCATTATTTGCAAACACCAGGAAGGCAGCATCAGGAGGGAATGCTCGAAGAGCTGCAAGACAAGGCTGATCAACTGGGTCTTATGAGGAGTACAGACCCAGGCAATGGATGCAGGGAGAGTCACATGACTTGAGGACCTGGGGATCTGCACCCCAGCCACGTGTAGAAAAGCTCTGTTCACACACAGTTGACACTGACTCCTGTGGACGGAGTCTCACTTCATCCCAGCCACTCTCTTGTACCACCTGTGCCTCTACCCTCAGTGTCTTGCCTAGGGCAGTACCAGGCCTGGCAGCACAAGCTACAAGCTTAGGCATCCAGGAGGGTGAAGCATAAGAATAAAAAGTCTGGAGGCTATCCTGAGCTACAGAGTGAGTTCAAAGACAGACAGACAACTATGAAGAGATGAGACAGTTCTGGGGACACAGCCAATGACAGCTTATGCTTAGCATGTATGAGGCCCTATAGCAAGGTCCAGACATCTAAGGCCTCCAAAAATAAGCACCCACCATAGTTCTTATGAAGAAAGTTTGATCAGCACTCACTAAGTCTGTTCACTCACACCTAAGCTGCTCTCTCTAGCTCCAGAGCAGCTGAACTGAACCATACAGAGCATATTGTCTTCAAACTGGAAAACTTTCCCCCATGGTCCTTCACAGTGAAAGCTCTCTGACTATTGATCAGGATGAAATACAGCAGCATGGAGGTGCACTGGTGTCATTTTAAATTACAGAATATGCAGGCACAGGTGTGAGGAGGCTGAGGAAAGGAAGGCAATATCCTCACAACTGGAGGCTGAGGTGTGTGCTTATACTCCAGCACCGAGAGGAGAGCCCGAGGCCCCCTACCTCCCACAATAAATGGAACACATCAGGCTCATTCCTTTTACAACAATCTGAGGGAAACGTCCACCTCTGAGAGGGCAAGTTGTCTGGAACCAGAGAAGCTCACCAGTGGCCTCCTTGCCTCAGTTTCTCTACCTGGAAAGCTGGAGCATTAGAATCTACTTCTCAAGGAGGCCACTGTTGGAATCCAAGGTGGAAGCTTGTATGGAACAATATTGGGTCTTCTTACCTGCAGGAAATGGACCAAATACTTGAAAACCAAATTTCAGTGGTGCCTCTGTGCTGGAGCCAGCCCAACACAATACCACTACAGACTAATACAACACTCCTACAGCCCAACACAACACTCCTACAGCCCAACACAACACTGCTACAGCCCAACACAACACTCCTACAGCCCAACACAACACTGCTACAGCCCAACACAACACTGCTACAGCCCAACACAATACTGCTACATCACAACAAAACACAACACAACCCAACAGCGCTACAGCCCAACACAACACTGCTACAGCCCAACACAATACTGCTACATCACAACAAAACACAACACAACCCAACAGCACTACAGCCCAACACAATACTGCTACATCACAACAAAACACAACACAACCCAACAGCACTACAGCCCAACACAACACTGCTATAGCAAAGGTTCCAGTGGTTTCTTTGGCATGGGCTGGGATTACTCTTTAAGGGTGTACATGACTAGGCCCCTCCTCTGCCTCCAGAGTGCTCTAACAACAGGGCCACTGGCAAACTCTCTGCTTCTTCCTGATTCTCACAGACCAGAGCCCAGACAGACAGCAAATAACTTCCTATTGTCAAGCCCAGCCAGGTCTCCATACAGGTATACTGGCATAGGAGCTACTTCCTAGTCTTGTTTTAGACTAAAGCAGAATTCCACCCCAATGTTTTGGGTATCAAATCACACTCAGTTTGCTTTCAAGATACATGACATCTCCTCTCACTCTCTCTGCTGAATATATGAGTAAAGGCAATATATGCCTGTAAGCTGCTGTTTCTCACACCTACACCCATGCCTAAGTAGATGCCATCTGGTGAGCTAGAGTCACAGTTCTGATCCACACCAGCCTAATTGAAGATCTTGTCCATTTAACTATCTGCTGCCTTCTCGGTGCATCCTTGAGAAAATCTCTGGCCTTCTTAGGTCACGTGGCCTGAATTTAAATCTCACTAAAGAGATGGGCACATCCCCACCTCTACACTATGCTGGCCCACCTGTCCCATCATGAGGGTAACAGAGGGGCCAGAAAGGCAGCAAAACTTTAGGAGTAGACAACATTAAGAAGGCCCTTCAACCCTTTTCCCATGGACACTTAGATTTCTTTCTGCAAGATTGGAAAGAGACTATTAAGAATAAAATTATCATATGTTTCACATTAGCCTAGCTCCACTTAACTCTATCTACTTTCTGCTATCCATTTTGAAACTCATCCTTCATAGGTACTGGCCCTGCCATGGCAACTGCCAGCCAATGTTGGCGCCCAAGATGGGGAACTGCACTGCTACCAGTTTCTAGAGATGCTAAGCTGTAACTCACCCTGAGGAGGGAGATGATATCCTTTGAGAAGCAGGAACCAATGAGACAGTGGTGGATGTTAATTTTTTTAAGGAATGACAATGACATTACCAGGGAGGGAATGAATTCCGGCTTCTTTCTTCCTCAACAACCTACAATCACAGCCTTTCCTGTCAACTGCAGGCTTTCAAATAAAGATCTCCTGGGTATTCCTGGGGTGATTTGTCATCAAGGAGCACTCAGCTCTCCATCGAGGCAGAGAGTGTTCCACTCCTGGTGGTTTCTAACTGCAACCAAGGAGAGGTCTGTATAGACTCAGCTGCTGGGGACTTCAGCACTACTGAATTCCTGGGAATGGAGCCTGACTGAAAGAACACACTTAGGGAAACCTTTTGTATCTTCAACACATTTATCACACACATACAGACATAGTCAAATCACCTCTTAAGGCAGAGGGCAAAGATCAGAGAGAAGCACGGAGTTGCTGGAACAATGTTTTCAAAGAACATCTTAACTTTCTTTGAGAATGTCACACATGCATTCTGTGTGTCTTTATCATATCCCCTCCTACATCCCTCCAACATGTCTCTCTCTCCCCTGACCTCACTCCTTCTTTCTCTTTTTATAATTTATAATCAAGTGAGTCCAACTAGTGCTGCCCATCTGCGTGTGGGTGTGGGATCATCCACTGAGGCGTGGGTACCTTACCAGTGGGTGCTCCTCAAACCAAAGTGACTCAGTGTCTTAGACATACTTTGTGGGCAAAGCAGCCACTCCTCATTTAGAGACATGACTAAGTGGCCAGTGTCTGTTGTTGCTGACACATTGACAGATGAATCCTGTGGCTCTTCTCTGGACTAGTACTGCCTGCTGACAGGTGAATCCTGTGGTTCTTCACTGGACTAGTCCTGCCTTCAGACTGGTTTCCACTCTTGCAATATGCTATTTGCACCTTCCCTGATGAAATGGACTAGGATACTCTGAATCATGAACCAAGTAAACTATTTCTCCACTAAGTGCTTCTGTCAGTTACTCTCTCCACAGCCATGAGAAAGTCAACTAATGCAGAGAACCACCTTGTCCAAACCAAGTCCATGCACAGGTCTCTCTGCAGAACAATAAATCAAACTGCTGTGTATACTCAGTGTCTGCCAGTCTCCTGGTCTGGTGGCAGATGAACAGGCTGTTAAAGGAGCCTGACACAGTCCTGAACACACAGAAAAGCACAGGAACCCATGGGTGAGAGAAATCAGAGTCACTCCCCAGAACTAGCATGACTCTGCTGAATCCAACCAACATCAAGGATCCTGACTCCCTGTTCTCAGTCTCCAGAATATCTCCTTGGGTCCTCACTATAAACTTGTCCTCGATCCTTGACCCACTCTCAGACAGTATGTCTCAGACCACAGGACTGATCCTAGTGGAATCAGCTGAACAATGTCCCCTTGCCAGGAAATCACTCATAGGAAGTCCTCTAACAAGGTTTAACCCCGAGCAATTCAGTCTTCTTCTGACAGTGTTCCTGTCATGCCCCAGAGTTCAGGGTCTAAATATGTGAGCATTGACGTCTGTTCTCTGGGTCCCTAAATGATCTGTTTCCCTCTACCATGGCTGGCAAGAGCCCAAACCGCACACAGCTGCGTCGGGCAGCCTGGCGCTGGAGTCACAAGTGGGACACTTGGGGCATCTTTCCGTAGGCTCCTCCGGATTTTACTTTGGCTTGTTCTGGCCTCTGTCCTATCAACAGCACACACCACAAAGAGAAAGCATTGGCATTTGGAACGTGGAGGTTGTGTTTGGGGGTCTGTTTTATTCTTTTCACTTAAAAATCAATGGCGCCATCCCTAACCTGTTCTCGAGATTTGCATCGCCAGAAAAGCCTGTATTGATTTGGAAGCCAATGCCACACTCATCCCATAGGGAGTGTCATAAAAGCAGGCAGCATGGAGTCTTCCAGAAAGCTTTTCCCTGTGCAGCCTCATCGGTGGACTGAGCTACAGCCCAGCCCTGCTGCCAGAAGCAAGACGCCTCTGTGGGCTGGCAGTGCTTGTCTGAGCAGGCAGTTCAGGTTATGCTGCCCAGGGCCCAGGCTATGAGAGCAGAGAGGCATCCCTGTCACTCTGCCTGAGAGATCATTGGACTTATCCAATGGGGAAAACTAGAACCAGTACCAGAACATATGCTACCAAATAGTCAATTGCCACGAATTACGTCCTACTTCCAGAAATTCTCTACTAAGAGACCAGCAGTAAAATAGTATGTTTAAAGACATAGGATGGAATATTAAGGGATGATTGTGGAGTCATAAGGGAGGCCTTCTTTGGCCTGAGGATGCTAAAATTACATCTTAGAAATGTATAATTTAAAAAATTCAAAATCCAACAAAGCCTTTATTCACCTGCCAGCCTTTAAGCTCATGCATGTCCTCTCTCCACAGCTCCAAGCCACAGGAGAATCATTGTCCCACAACATGCAGAGTCTGGACGTAGAGGAAGATCCTTGGGGTTCCTGCAGCAGATGCCTGGACTGGACATCTTACTACAACAGCTTAATCCAGGCATGATGACAAAGGGCACAGACCCATCAGGAATGAAGACCTGGGTCACTCCACCAGGAAACGAGTCAAGACCTGCTGAGGTTCTTTTAGAGAATGGCAGAAATACAGAAAGAATCACAGAGGAGGAAACACAGGAAGGTTGTTATAAATGCCATTGAAGGCCACGTGACCAGGAAATGAGAATTATAGAGGACATGACCGTTTCTGTCATATTTTGTTAAGAGTGCCTTTTTACCGATATCTGTGTTTTTTTCCCTCAATCTCTTTATTGTGTGATGTAACATCAATTAAGGGGATATTGATGGTCTGAGATACTAAAAATTTGGTAAGAGAATATTTAAGTTTGAGATACTAAAACAGTGTGCCTCAAGGGACACTGCCACCTATTCTAAATTTATAATGCATCTGTGGTTGTATGCGGGCTAGTTATATCATGTTAGGCATTAATTATACAATACATTTGTAATTGTAGGTGGGATAGTTATATTATGCTTAGACATTATGACCTGATCATTGTTTTCATATGGAAATTAATCACAACGTGAGAAGATATGATTGTATGTCAAGTTGACGAGGAGTGGATTTGTTTTGCCTATTATTGGTTGTCAACTTGACTCGTCTAGAATTAAATAAAATCCAAAATTGGGGGAGGGGCACACCTGTGAGGGATTTTTTTTTTTTTTTGCTTTAATTTGTGCTACAGCTGGCCAGATTCTTCACACAACAATCCCAGGAGTTTTTCCTTCCCTCTGAAACTTCAGAAGCCAGGCCCACCTACACCGCTCTCAACATTCTCACCGTCTAAGCTCCTACAGGACGGCTCACTGAGCTCTCAGCACTCTCTGGCTCACTGAGCTCTCAGCACTCT
>JANHMN010000002.1:236747695-236759033 GCA_030674055.1 Rhabdomys pumilio
CCTGATTTTAATTCCATCTCTTCTGGCTAAAACTACTTTCCTAAGTTCCCTTACTCCCTTCACAACCTGTATCTTCTAGTGTTGTGGGAAGACACAGATCTAGGTCCTTTGGGTTCTTAGAAGTCTGTGAAAACCTTTATGCCTGCTAATCCTCCCCCCAGAAATATTCCCTTGTTATACCAAGCTGGGGTAATAAATGGAAACCAGAGAAGAAGTGGGCTTGAGGGAAACATTCTCAAATCTCTATTTCTATAATTGAACACATTTCCATGACTCTGGTTTAAGAGACTCATGTATTCATTTTTCTTAAGCACTCTGGTACTTCCTATGGAGCCACCGCCTCACGGAAAATCAGGTTCTTCTTGGATTAATATCTTTGAAAATTAAGTTGATTTATAACCAATTTTCTCCTCATTTAAACAGCAACCTGCAAGAGTTTCCCAGGGGGACCAACAGGATCCGGGAAATGATGTGTGGTTGAGACAGTTCAGTGAAGCAGGGTCTTCACAAACATGGGCATATGGCAGCCTTGCTTAAGGAGCAGGATAATGTGTTTCCTTGTATTGCATTCCTCTCCTCATTTTGGAGGTACACAGGCACTTGGCTGAGGATGAGGAAACACTAATTGGATAATTACCAAACAACCCCATCTGATTTCTCAACTTCAAAAGGTTAATCAAAACAAAGGGGGCATGAGGAGACTTCTCTGAAACACTATCTGCTAACCCAGCTGTAAGACATAAAAGAGCATTGAAAGGCAGATGCCCTGCATGGGTCAGACAGTGCCAGCCCTGGAACAAGCAGGTCACCAAACAAAAGCCCCACAGTACCAGGTGTGGGATACTGCTGAAGGATCCCACGGGGTCCTAGAATAATCCAGCTTCTTGCCATTACTCTTGGTTGCCCATGGGAACTACTGGGTAAGACTCTGAAGACACCATACCCTTTAGGTGCAAGAGATAGAGTTGGAACTATCCAGGAAGCTTCCTCCCAACTGGCTAAGTTTTAGTGTTGGCTGGTGATGAAGAGGCTGCTGAGGATGGATGGGGACCGGTAAAATCATCACATCATGGTCTTTATACAGCTGTAAACTATATAACACCATAAGACTAGCCTGCCAAGTGTGATGTGCCCATCGATGCAATAATGACAAAACTGTTAGGAGCAACTAAACACTCCATGACTGGATTTAATGCCAACCCCACAAGAGGGAATCTATACTTGTACTCCAAGCTCAGTTCAAAACCCACAGCTAAAGTGGCCTCAGACCCTGCGAGACCGAGCACTACTGTTTAGCTGAATACAGAGATCCATTGCTACACAAGATGCTGAGAAGAGGGATGGGTGAGAGCTCAGTCCCTAATGAAATGTGTATGTCCCCCTTCAGGCTTAGAAGTCATTGTGGAGGAGAAGTCAGAATGAGGATAAAATCCCCAAGATAGGGGAGAGGGCTTCTTGTAAGCAGCATCTTGTAAACACAGTACGGCCATGACCGTGCAGTCATGGACACACAGCGGCTGCATCTACATAGTAGACCCACACAAGTCAGGCCACCTACTAATCAGCTATGAAGAGAGAAATGGCTCACGGGACCCAGCACTTACTGTTGATTTACTGATAGCTAACAGATTCTGGGAGATGGAGGAACAGTATCCAGCCGTCCACCCACTGGCGAGCATACCAGGCTCTGATAGTTCCCAGCCCGAGGTTACAGAGATGGCTCTAGTTCAACTCTGTGGGACACAAAAAAGCAAAAATAGTAAATATGAGAAAGAGTTTTGTAAAGAAGAAGAGGGGCTGGCCGGGGTGGGAGGAAGGTGAAGGAGGAAGAGAGAGCACCCAGGAGCACTCAGATGCATGTCTGTATATAAAACTGTCAAATCCTCCTGTATAAAAGATCAAAAGCTATTAGTGATACGAATACTTTCATTTGTCAACAACAACAACAAAAACCAATAACTGTGTTTCTCTCTTCTCAGACATCAATGCTCGATGGCCACCGTGGGCGGATCAGAATCTTCAGATTATTGCGAATTCACATTTGACATTGAGCAGGCACGGATCAAAGCCTTCTCCCAGAGCTTTGCAGGGACAGAGTGCAGCATCAGATCTGCTGAGGGACTAAGGTGTCTGTTGTGTTAAGAGTCCTCGGGCCCAACATGTGGTCTCTGTGTGTATGCTAGTCTGTTGGACAGAGAAAGCAGGTAAGTGGCTGTCCTCAATAGCGACTCCTAGGGCCATTCTTTTTGTTCAGTATTTATGGTTAAGGAAAGCAAGAGCCCTAGACCCAGCTTTAAGCATCACACCAACTAAAGAGGGTACTTACCAAGGCATGTGCGGTTTTAAAACACTTGCTTTTTAGTACTGGGGACTGGACTGAGGATGTAGTATATGCTGACCCAGCATTCTACCGCTGAGCCACCTCTCCAGCCCTCCTTTTGCTTTTAATTTAGAGACAAGGTCTCACAGTAAATGTCAATGCTTACTAACCAGGGATTCCAGATATGGTCGGTGGAAACTAAAACCAAACCAAGTTGGAGGAGTCTCGGCAAAACTGAGACTGAGACAAGTTTATTTCGAGCAAGCAGACTTTTTTATACACTTAAAAACAGAGTACAATGTGGTTGCCATGATACAATGTCAGTTGCAAGCTAGACAGAGTATACAGGATTAATGTATAATAATAATGATTTAGCCAAGTTCAACATATTTCACAGGCTCGAAGGAACACAGAGAAACCCCACTGGCCTGAATGTTTCACTGCCTGAGGAAGTACCTCAGTGTTGCAGGAGCTAAAAGGCACACAGTGCCCCAGAAGCTGTGGACTGAAACCTCAGAAACTCATGACCCATGCCTCTCAATGCATCTAGAGCAGGCCAACTGAATGATTCCCTGCACCTCACTAAGATGTCCAGGGTTGGTGTTGAACTCACTGTGCAGTCCAGGCTGGCCTTGAATATGGAATCCTCCTGCCTCTGCTTCCCAGTTGCCAGGAATGTAAGTACGTTCTCTCTCACCCAACTCAAGAGTGACTCTAAAACACACTATGGTACCCACCCAGGCTAGACTCCAACTTCTGATTCCCCAGCCTCAGCCTCTTTAGCAGGTAAGATTACTGGTCTATGCTAGCAGGTCAGTCCATGCAAACATTTTTAAATACAATACACAACAGAATCTATAGGACTCCTAATCTCTGTCTTACCCTCTTCTCTGCCATCAGCCCCTTTAGGAAAATGATTTTCTCTGTTGTTGCTCACACAATCCTCCCCAGTAGAGCTCAATAAATATTTACATGTGCATAATTAGTGAGTGCATGCATGCACAGACTACTCTATGCTCTAAGAACTTCCCTCGCCGCGCCCCCCCCCCCCCAATGCTTAGCTCTGTTGCCCCACCCTTTGATTTTAGATTGCACTGGTCTTCAGCTAGAGTGTCTTTCCTCACAGGGTAATATCTTAGGCAACTGCCTGGGCTCCTAACTGCTGGGGTCTCCTGGGGCAAAGATTCTCTCCATTCCCAGAGCCAGAGAAGCTCTGGCTGAGTGTGGCTTAGCCCAGGAGCAGCCTGGAGCCAGACAGCCCGGCCATCCAATATCGATGAGTGCTTTGAAAGGACAAACTCATTGGCCGTGGCTCCCTCAGGGCTGCCTCCTGGCCTCAGCTCAGTAATCAAAAGAAAAGTAGACTTTGGAAGCCATTTTGATCTGTGGGATTTTGTTTCTCCAGTGCTCAAATTTCAGAGTCCTGGTCTTAGAGTTCATTTTAATGATCACAGGGGTAATTAAAAATTAATAGTAGGAGCCATAATTTACAGCATGCTTTCAATTGGCCAGGGAGTTCTCTGAGGACGCAGGCACAGCACAAATACTTGAATCATAGAGTGTGAAACAGCTCCCATTTTTATTTTGTTTTTCAAAGGAAGGAAACAAGTGCTTTCGGGACTTAGGAAAGCTGTGTTTTTCTCCTCAGATATAGTCACAAAATGGCATGTCCTGGGCTCCAGGTGTTGGATTTCAGAGGGGTTCCAGCATTATGTTTCCAATAGGAACTTCCCACTACATGGCCCTACAGGGGAAGTGAGGAGAGACCCCACCAGAGATACTCATCTAAACTCAGGCTACCTTGAGAGAGGCCACCCTGACAGAGACAGCACAGGGCAGCTGAACTTGACTAAGGAACTAGCCATGCTCAGTCACACTGCATACAGTGCTTCCGAGAGGCGTGGGGCACACTCTGATTCACCATGAAGGCTTTCCAAGCTCCTGTTTGCCCTCCTCCCTGTCTTAGGTCTTCAGATTGACCTCCTGATATGTCCCTAGCCTGGGAACCCACGAAAGTGACAGAATTGTCCCCTGGCAGGGCCTCGCTGAGTGAATTCAAGGCCCACCTCCAATCCTGGGTAACCCTAGAGAACCGAGTGACCATTTCTGAACTCGAATTCCCCCACTGATACTGCGTAGTTGACAAGTGGGCCCTGTGGGAATGGTGGGAGCACAGGCAGACAAACACAGGGCTCTCCTGGTGTATGGCCAAAAATTGGGAAAACAGTGACAAACTGCAGCTTGTGGGTCCTGCTCATACCCCAGGATCTTACCTACAACTTGCCCTTGTTTGTGGTGCTGTAAGGCGAGAGAGGTCTTCACTGGGCCCCTCCTAAGCTCCTAAAAGCCTCAATACAGAGCAACACAACCTGACCTGGAGATGTTTCACCCAGCTCTCAATGACAAACAACTCAGCAAGCTCATCCTGGAACATGTTCCCTAGGGTCTGTCCCCACACCAAGGCTATGTCCCCAGGGTCACCCTCGTGACTACAGAAATCAAGGTGCCAGCACAAGTCATCTTGAAACAACCTCAGATTTCCATAGCGTGTGTTCTCTCCCAGCAAACTCTGTCCCAAGCTCCCAGTATGAGTCAGAAGTACAGACATACACACATGTCCTACTATGCACACAGCTACGAAAATATGATAAAGTAATTTGCAAGCTGTACGTTTTAAGTTCTTAAGGATTTTTTCCAATACAGTTAACTAAATTATAGTTTTATATAATTTAATACTCACAGAAGCTATAGCTAATAGGAAACTCCTTCATTTGCTGAGGTATTAAATTTGGCTCTTGTGACTGTGCCTGTGTGAGCCCCTGCTCAAGATAAACTCTTTCTCACTTTCCCTGACTGAGGTTCCAGCTATGGCTGCAGCTGTCTCTCCACTCACTTGGCCCTTCTGCCTCTGATGTCCTGATGCTTGGGCACCTATGTGTTCTCTTCAGAAACACTCCATCTCTGTTATCATCTGGAAACAAACAGGGCAAGGGTGCTAGGAACCTTACAGTGGGCTTAAAGCCAGGCAAAGAGAAATGTGGCTGCACCCCGCCCTTCGGGTCCTTCCTCACATCCTTGGGTGCACTGAGGACAGGGATCTATAGTATGTCTCAACCCATAAAAATGGCTTTGGCTGACTTCCCCTCAGTGAATAAGCACAATGGCACACATCCTCTGACTGCTAGGTAAGTACTGTACTGGATCAAGTGATCACTAACATAGCCACACAGAAAAGCAAAAACCCACTGTTGTCTATGTTAGGTGTGTGCAGGGAGACCGAAGGGCACGCACATGGGTGTGCGGAGGCTGGGGGTCAGCAGTGTTCTTCCAGAACTTTCTAACTTGGTTTTTGTTTTGTTTTGTTTTGTTTTGTTTTGTTTTGTTTTGTTTTGTTTTGTTTTGTTTTTTTGAGTCAGGGTCTCAAACTGGGACCAGGAGCTCACTCTTAAGGTTAGGCTGGGAGCCTGTAAATCTCCGGGATCCTGCTGTCTCTACTCCCCCAGTGCTAGGTGACAAGCATTACCTTCATGTCAGCCTTTTTTGCACATACTCTGGGGTTCAAACTCTGGTCTTCCTGTTTGCAAAATAAACACTTTGTTGAGTCAACTCTTCAGGTTCTGGAGGTCAGAAGTCCCAAATCCAGGTCCCAGCAGAGTCTTTTTCTTGTGGAGGACTCTAGAAGAGTCAGTCCCTTGCCTTTTCAGCTTCTAGTGTCTGTCCCCATCCCTGCTGACCATGCTCCTGGCTTGGTGCCTCCCCCATCTTCCAAGTCAGCCATGCAGCATCTTCAATGCTCTTTCTTACTCTGGCCTTCCTTCTCACCTCTCCCAGGGGCTGCATCTGCATTCATCTTCATTGGTCCCATCAGCCTGACCCAGGACCACACTCAGTCTCAGAGTCCCTGCTGCCGTGAGGTGACTCCCATAGGTATAAGTCTCAAGGATGAGGACATGGGTGTCACTTCACCATCCTGACCAGAGGACGTTTGGACTAGTTGACTAAAAACCCCTTTCTGGACATGTTGTTCAGATGCTCCCTCTGTGACAGCAACCTATTCTTTTCCTCCCCCAAGCCCCACAATGATCACAACGAAGAAATGAAATTCAGTATTTATTTGAGCCACAGGTAAAGTGAATGCACCTGTTTCTGTCTTTTTTAGATGTTAGAGAATACTTTTGGGCTTAAGACTTTCTCAAGAGTCTTTTCTTCAGTCCTAAAATTTCTTAGTGAAATCACTTGGACCAAACGTCACCTACGAGGAGGGTAGATTTGAGTTTGCTCTGTATGTAGTGTGTGTGTGTGTGTGTGTGTGTGTGTGTGTGTGTGTGTGTGTGTTCTGCAATGCTGATGGCTCCCACATCTGCCCCAGAGACAGTGTCATTGATCAAAGAGTGATCATTAGGAAAAAGTGCCTTGTTTATCTTGTCTCCATGGGAACAGCCTGCCTAATGGCGGCGTTGGCTCCTTGGAATGGAAACCCTGTACATGAAGCATCATTATCTTTTCACAGTGGATGTGCTGCCAGAAAGAGGAGACCAGCAGGGCTTGCAGATGAAGGGCGATGAGTAGAAGGCACAAAGATGCAGATGTCTTCTGTGGCCAGTGGGGGGGAAGGGTAAGGAGGGAACCCCGGAGCCAATGGGCCTTTCTCTGTGTCCCTCCAGCCCATGGGATGAGAGAAAAACCCACAGAAGCCTCAAACGTGGAGTGTACCGTGTCAACCAACCCCTTTGTTACTGAATCCATTGCCCCAGTGGACACTTCCCTAGCCTAGCACACATCAGGGAACCTGCAAAGGTCCAAAGGGACATCAAAAAGAGATGAGGTGCCAGGCAGTGGTGGCGCATGCCTTTAATCCCAGCACTTGGGAGGCAGAGGCAGGCAGATTTCTGAGTTCGAGGCCAGCCTGGTCTACAGAGTGAGTTCCAGGACAGCCAGGGCTATACAGAGAAACCCTGTCTCAAAAAACAAACAAACAAACAACAACAACAAAAAACCAAAACCAAAACAAACAAACAAACAAAAAAACAAGAAGAGATGAGGTTGTCACAGAACAGGAAGCTCTGCCCTGCTCGGCCCCCAGCCCAGGGCTGTCACGAGTCCAGGATACTCATTGCCTGTTCTTCCCTCTCTGTGAACTCGAATCCCAGAATCCTCCGTGTAGTGAGCAGCCCCACTGAGGCCACAAAGCACCAGAAGAAATGAAAATGAACCTAAGAGTTAGATGACAAAGCCTCCCATGGACTCCAAGGGCAAGCAGTTGTGTGACTTGTGCAGGTTTCTCTGTCACCTTCTCTCCGCTCTTCTTTCCTCACCCTGTCTCTCTTGGTCCCTCTCTTTTGTACCACTCCCAAAGGTGGGTCCTTTTCTGGTCTTCTAAAGAAGAGCCTTCAGGGTGAGTGTGGTGGCCATGGGTGGGGTTGGGGCACAGGACATTATAGAATGAGCGTCTCTTCTCCAACAACTCAGGTGGATTTTCCAGCAGGCTGGCACAGCCTCCAACATCACCCTATCAGTAGCCCTCCAGATTTTTCTCATCCAAAGCCTGATGTGCCCTTGGGTCCAGGACACTTCACCCTGACCCCATGCTCACCTTCCACCTTCACTAAATCCTTCCTTAACAGAACTGAGACACTTATGTGTTTTATGTGCTTGGCTCTGCATCTGAGGCCATTGCTCCTGATGGGGCCCCTCAGTTACATGCACAGAAGAGCTTTGAGACCCAGAAGTATGTACTAGGGACCCTTTATGGATTCATGCCCCCATCCTTTAAGAGATACTATCGTAAGCATGAGCAGTTCAGGGGTACTTCATCCAGGGGTGAGGATGAGAATGGAGAGGAGCCAGCAGACCCTTCCTGCAGCCTATGTCTGCCCAAGTCTCTCTATATAAGTGGGACTTACTCCTTCCTGTATGGAAGGCAGGGCCTGCCACCTCAGTGTCTGTCGGGGGGTGGGGGGGCGCTTCTGTTGATCCCCAAATCTCTGAGGGACAGACTATGTTCTCCTGTAGCTGATGGTGGTTGTTGGTCTCCAGCTGGAGATAATCAGTTAGAAATGACCACAGTTACCCCACGGCATTGACACAGACACAGCCCCTCCCAACACAGAGACAGTGGGAGATGGAACAGGAGGCTGTTCAGTTACACACTGAGGCCACAGGCTAGGAATGGTGGAGGCCAGAGTAGAAATCACAGTTTTTCACATAAATAAATAAATAAATAAATAAATAAATAAATAAATAAATAGCTGTAAAGGAGCCTGCATTTCTGAGGTACACATGGCAGAGTCTGTCTTCAACTCAAGAGCTTGAATCCCTCCTAGGTGCGGTGTGGAAGCCCAGAGGTCTGCCAGATGCCAGGAGAGAAACAGATTAAAGGGGCTTTGGGAGACAACCTGAGGGGAAGTGGCATTGAGACTGACTTGGGGGGGGGAGGGTTAAGACTTGGAGGATGATCGAGGACAGGCTTGAGGACAGAGACACTGACTGCAGGCATCCCTGGGGATGAGCTGAGATATAAATATGCTCCTGAATGCGTGCCGGTAATGGAAAGAGATTAATTAGGATTTGTTGGTTGCAAGCAATAGAAATGGCTAGAACCGAGGTAAGCCAGGAGAGGGAGGATCCATTACAAGGCCCCTTCTTTTGAGAGGCCCAGGGCAAAGGGGTTGGTGGACTCAGGGACAGATGGGGTCAGGAGAGACTTTGGCTTTTCTGTTGCTGTGATAAACACCACAACGAAAAGCAACGTGAGGAAGAAAGGGTTGATTTCACCTTACAGCTTATTAGTCCATCATCTGGGGAAGTCGAGGCAGGAAGCCAAGGTAGCAACCTGGAGGCAAAAGCTGGTGCACAGGCTATGAACAAGCACTTCTTATTGGCTTTCTCCCCATGGCTTCCAATTTGCTCTTCCAAGATGAACTTGTGTTGTGTTGGCCTCCTAGAACCAACCAGCACAAATACCGTAGGCTACACTGGGCATCTCACGCCACTTTTGGGCTGCCTGTTCACTGTCCAGTCCACATGACTATCCATAGGCCTTTGGGATACACCATTAGATTAGAGGTACACTCCCAGCAACATCTCCCAGACCCAGTTTGCTGCCTTTTTTTTTTCCTGTCAAATTGACAGAAGCTAGGTTCCTCTGGGAAGAGGGAAGCTCAATTGAGAAAATGTCTCCATCAAATTAGCCTGTGGGATATCTCCATCAGATTAGCCTATGGGACATCTCCATCAGATTGGCCTGTGGGACATCTCCATCAGATTAGCCTGTGGGACATCTCCATCAGATTAGCCTGTGGGACATCTCCATCAGATTGGCCTGTGGGACATCTCCATCAGATTAGCCTGTGGGACATCTCTATCAGATTAGCCTGTGGGACATCTCCATCAGATTAGCCTGTGGGACATCTCCATCAGATTGCCCTGTGGGACATCTCCATCAGATTGGCCTGTGGGACATTTCCTTGATTGATAATTAATTATCCCAGCCTATGGTGTCTAGTGCTACAGGTAGTCCTGGATTGTATAAGAAACAGAGTTCCTCCATGGCCTCTGCTTCAGTTCCTTCCTTCAGGTTCCTGTTAGAGTTCTTACTTTGAATTCCTGGACTATGAATGGGAACATGGAAGCCAAGCAACCCTCCTCCCACACACCGAGCTGCTTTCTGCCATGGTGTTTATTGCAGCAACAGGAAAGGATCTAAGACACTCAGGTCCACATTCCTAGCACACAGAATTTGCTTCAGCTCATGTTGTATTCATTCTGTGTTCCAACCCACTGTGGGCAGCGTGGGAGGGTGTGGTAGCAACATGGCAAGGCGTGTCCTGCAGGGAGAAAGACAGAAGAATGCAAAGCCTCCAGAAGTAGAACAAAGTCCCCAGATGCTGCCTTCCCTGTGGGGACTCAGGTTAGGGTAAGGGAGCTAGGACAAGAGACACTGGAGGCCAGGCTGGCTGAAGAACACTGTTAGTGGGAGAGGAGCTCTCTGAACAGCCAGGCCCTCTGAGCTCTGCAGACAATGGCCCTTCCAGACTCCTCTAGGAACAGGGCCACATGCCAAAGCTCTTGTCTCTTAGCAACTAAATACCTGACTAATATTCAGTTTTTCCAATGGCTTTAAGAACTTCAAGATATTAATTCCAAACAAGACATTTAAAGTGTTACTCCGGCAACACGTCTGAACCATTCCACAGATTACAAGATGGAATGCCATGTTTAAAGTACCGCCAAGTGCTTCCCTAACCTTCCAGCAAAGGGCTCCCAAGCACTAGACAGAGAGGTGAGGCTCAGGTAGTAGACATGGAGTCTGAGGAGCCATGGAACTTCTCTGAGTCTGTTTCTGTGTCTGGAAACTCGGGGTTCAGGTTCAGGGGACATCAGAGTGAGGATGGAAGCTCTGACATGTTCACACTGTGAGAAAGGTGAACCCTTGGTGATGATCTGGAGCCTGGTAGACAGTTATCCATTATGTTCATTCAGTGACAGAAAAGAGCCCCACCACCTCATGACTGCACCCACCCACAGTGCTCCCCAGAACCTTGGGTATGAAATCTTAAAGAGAAAGGAGCTGAGCTTTCAACAGCAGCAGCAGCAGCAACACCCTAAGAACAATAAGCCATCTTGTCTCCTTTGCCAGAGTCTCACACCTCATTTAGAAATGAACTCTGTCACTGCCTCTACAAATGGAAAACGAGCTCAGAGTGTCTGAGGAGCCCACCCAATGCTTCTGGTCCTATGAATGACCAGGCAGGTAGTACACCTCAGGACTTTGCTAATCACTCACAGAACCAAGTTGTCCACCCACCCAGGAATAAGATCTTGATTCTGTACCTGTGGCTAGTTGCAGTTAGAAACAGATATATCTGGGAACTGTGGCTACAGTGGAGCCAGAAGACTTCTTGAGCCTTGGTATGGGGTGGGCGTGGGCTTGGTGGAGCCGAGCGACACTCACCAATCTGATTCTTTTCTTTGTGTGTGTGTGTGTGTGTGTGTGTGTGTGTGTGTGTGTGTGTGTGT
>JANHMN010000002.1:236759043-236775169 GCA_030674055.1 Rhabdomys pumilio
TGTGTGTGTGTGTGTGTGTGTGTGTGTGTGTGTGTGTGTGTGTGTGTACCACTTTCTGGTTGTTTCTCATTTCTGCCTGAAACAGAGAAAAGGTTGACTCCAGGCAGCCTCCAGACAAATCCCATGCAAAACCCAATGAAAGCAAAAGGAATTAATGACCAAAAAAGAAGATAAATTATTTTTAAAAACAATTGAAACAGAACACAGAATGGATCAACTGATCAGAGACTCCTGCCAGGCTCACTCTGATCTTACAAGACTAAATGTGCCGGTGCCCCAGGCTCATGGCCAAGGGGACCTGCTGTGGGGACCAGAGAGCTGCCTCCCACCACCTTCCTCGCCTTTCATCAGCTGACTGCAGCCCAGTCCTCCCCTGGAGTGAGCCTCCCCCTACATGTTCGGGAACCTCTACCAAGCCTGGAGGAGATAATGAGCAAATGCTAAACCAGGAAGCAAACACTGGGAGTGATCAATAAAAATCACAAAGATGTTTGTTTTCTAAAGACAAATAAAATGAACAAAATTTTACCAGGTAGGACAGAGAAAATGCAAACACAAGCTTAAAAAAACAAAAAAGCGGGACATGCCTCAGTTAAAGAATTCCATTTACAACATAAGCCATGAGCCATGAGCATGTGTTTTGGTGACTTAGCCAAGAGCCTTTCATTACCCATTGGTCTTTTCTGGCAATCATGGTTGGTGATGTCCCCGGGTTGCCTGGGTTGAAGGGCAGGTCACCTGAGCTTGAAACTGGTAGAAGCTCTGGCTGCTGAGTGTTTGTTGTTTGTTTGTTTGTTTGTTTTCTCGCTTGCTGTTTACTTTGTGGATGACATCATCTGTCTCCTGGACAGGCCTTGAGGTAGGTGGTCACAGGAAACCCAAGATGTGTCTTATGGAGAAGGTTAATGAAGTTCTGCGGTCCCAGTCGGATCCCACGTACTGAGAGTGTGGGTCCCAGTATGGCTTCTCTTTGCTCTTTGTTTTCCTCAACTGTGAGGTGCAGCACCATCTACAACATTGGAGAAGACCTCGAGTGAGCAGGGCACACATGCCAGCTCTGTGTTTCCTTACCAAGCCAGTGGTGTGTGAAGAGTGACAGTGTGACACCTGGGGACAGGTGAGGACACTGAGCCTGACTGGCTTAATTCCACAGTTCCACCGCCCTCCCTCCTTGGAAAGCCAGGCTGCATGGATAGTCAGGGGCTCAGGCAGGCGACAATGCACAGAGTAACCAACCTTTCAGTGTGGCCTGGTGCTGAGCTGCAAGAAAGGCAGCTAACCTGCTGTTCCCCTGACTAGGGTACTCATCAGCTAACCATGCTGACATCCAGTGTAACTGACACTCACAAGCTACTGAGCTTGTGAAACTTTAAAACACCATTAGCGTTAAGTGCATTGTAGTCTAATGCTTTGAAATTTGCTCCTAGGCGTGTCATAGATGACACAGCAAGCCCCACTGAGGAAACCTCCTATACATTCCAGGTTCTCCCAGAGGCCTGCCGATCATTTCAAAGAACAGCTGTCAGGCAAGAGAGCACAGTGGAGTCAGAGCTTGCAGTGAGCTCTTCCCTTCCCAGAATCCACTTCTCCTGACCAACCCCGGACCATGGACACACTGTCTCCTCAAGTGTTCCACATCACCTCCAGCTTCAGGCCCCTCTCCATTCAGGTGCCTGGAATAGTGACCCCCAAGATGTATATTCAAGTCCTGACCTTACTTGAAGAGGGTGTGTTAGTATTTACCAAGTGAAACAGAAATGACTTTAAATGGGGGAGAGACTTATCCGGGCTAGGCTTCAGAGGCCTCTCCATTATGATGGGCTGATGGTAAGATGGATAACATCATGGCAGCAGAGGCATGAGCTACAAGAGGCTATTCACTCTGTAGCAACTAGGAGGCAGAGTGAGTCAGGAGGGGACAAGGCCAAGACACAGCCACAAATGGCGTGTCCCCATAACTATTTCCTCCAACCAGGCCCAGACTTCCATAAGTCTACCTCCCAATAGTCTACTGAGACTTTGAACCGCTGACGGCCTAAACCAGTGCCTCTTACACCTTTCCTCTCTCAATACTTCACCCTTAGGAACACACCCAGAGGCGTGACTCGCTCATCCCCTGGGTGATGCTCAAACTGATCACACTAACAGTCACTATGAACCATCACAGAGGGTCTCTGCAGGCGAGAAAAAGTCACAAGTCAAGGTCACACCAGAGCTCAGACAGTCCAGGGAGGTAGAAGGATACTTTAGCAGGTCTTGTCAGCTCATCTATGATCCACTGATAAGCGATTCAAGGCATTAGACTATAATACACTTGATACTAACACTATCATGAAATTTTGATTTTTTTTAATTTTTTTTTCACTGAGTCCTTTATGAATGCCAACTGGTCTCCAGTTAGCTAGTGGGATGGGAGTGGGGCACACACAGAGGTTGAGAGGTTGGAAGGCCTCATGAAGGTGCAGGCAGGGACCAGAAACAACTGTGTCACTTGGTGATTCATTGAGGACATTTCCAATTTTGAAAGGGGGCACCAAGAAAGGGAAATGTTTGAGAAGTCTTTAATGCATGAACCTGGAAGGTCTGTAGCCTGGGACACTAGAGTGGGCAGCAAGGCCCCAAGCCGTACCTCGCTGTGACTACAGACTCCATCTCCTCACTGGTGACAGAATCAACCCTACCTAAGCGCTTCCTTCTGTTTCAAGTTTCACATGATAGCCAAAGGAGACCCACAAAGAGCTAGGTCATTAACTTTACACTTTCCGTTGTGTGTACCAAAGGCTCGGGTGTGTGTGGCAGCCAGAACTTCATTGTACAACACTGTACATTGTATAACATTGTACACTGTACAACAATGCTGCTGTGGGCCCTATAAGTATGGGGCTCCAGAACCTGATACTCTCATTGGCTGAACTTTCATAGAACGAGGAGATTTGTGTCTTCTCCCTCACCATATGGCTGGGAACCAGTTCTGCCTTGCCACTGTCTCTAGGCTGCTCCCAGGAGTGAGGTCATTCTGCTCCTGTCCCTGGTGTCAGCCTAATAATATACTAATGCCCCACAGGTCCATTCATGAAGTAGCATGTGCAAGTGTAGCTTGAGCAGGCTGTGACTTGGAGGTATGCACAGGGGCTTCATCCTCTATGCTCTGTTAACCGTGAGGAGAGCTGAACTGTCCTGTGGAGCTTAGAGAGCCTGTGCGAGGGGACTGGGGCTTAGTGAGGTCATCGAGGCAAAGGCCTGTCTCCAGATTCCAGTGGCTTTGTGTGAAGAGGGAGACACTGGAAAAGATACTTTGGGCTCTTCTTATGTGATATTTTCTGCAACTGGAGGACTGCCATTAACAAGGCCATCAACCAGCTAGGTCCCTAGATCTCACATGTCCAGAATTTATGAAAGAATGAACTTCATGTTGTAACTTCACCTGTCTCACTGTTTTATTGTGGTTTTGAAAAGCCCTGTGATACAGTTGGTGAATTCCTTTACTAAGAGCTGGATAGTATTATATTAAGTAGTGCACACAGTCAAGTATACACACACAAATGTATTGTGTTGAGCACACGGCCAGGTGCACACACAGATGTGTTATGTTGGGCACAGAGTCAGGCGTATACACACAAACATACCAGTTTCTTCTCCATCGATTCATCCATTTGCGCACATAGACTCCTCCCATGTCTACCTACCAGGGCTAATACTGCAGTGAGAAATACCAGCATCTTCCCCAGCACAGATTTTTCTCAACTTTGGTTAAGTGCCAAGAAGAGGGATGGCCAGGTCTTAGGTGTTACAGCTTTCAATTTTTAAACATTTTATTTTGAAAAGCCCCTCCATCCTGTTCTCCACCATCAGTGTACCAATTTGCTGCCCCCCACCTGCACACAGAGCCCCCCTCCTCCCACCCCACCTGCACTTGTAGTCATCTGTGGCTTTAGAGCGTCCACTCTAGCAGGTTCCAGGTGCTGTCCCATTACGCTTGGCTCTGCATTCTCCTGATGATTAGGGGTCACATGCCTGTAGCCATTTGTACATCTTCTTTAGAGGAATGTGTATTCAGATCTCTTGCCCATGTTTTTGATCAAGTTTTGATTATGTTTTTGGTCACCTCATCTGTTTCTCCGGTGGTGCAGAATACTCCTTGAGTATTCTGTATGGCAAGCCCTTGTCTGGTGGATAGTTGGTAAATATTTTCCCATTCTGCAGGCTGCCTCCTCTGCTCTCTGTTGGTTCTTTCTTGGTCTGGGGTAGCTCTATGTGTTTATTTCCTTTTCCCGTCTGTGCTATGCCCTGGCTTTCTACATCTTGGTACAGCGCCAGTTCCCTGTCCTCCCTTATCTCACATGAGTCAGACTGCCAGCTGCACTCCTCTCTGTCCCTTCATCCCTTCAGAATAAGAGGGACCGCTGGGTCCACACCTTGGCTCACGCTCTAACACAAGGGTAAATTAGGTAGAGTTGAGTGAGATGCTGTGACCCTCCTGGAGCTCACAGCAACCGCAGACTTTTGTACAAAAAGACAGAAGGATGAACAAGTTTCCTTAGGTGTGACAGCCATGTCCTTTCACAGAGCCAAACTCCAGGTCTCACGTATACAGTTTGTCTCTGAGGCGATGGCTTCAGATGCGTGAGGAGACAGCTGGGCTCTGGGGAACTTAGAGGTCCCTATGTGTCTGACAGGAGCAGAGTGATCAGCAGCAGCCTTCAGTCTGGTCCTCCTGGAGCAAATGCCCATCCCACCCAACTCCACAGCAGGAGTTCTCTTGACTAAGTCCTTCCTCCAGATCTCATCAATGCTATGGGCACAGAGGTGTGTGTGCATGTGCGTGTGCGTGTGTGTGTGTCCTCGCTAGTGGTGAGCTGCACATTTTAAATTTGCATGTCTATGAGTGAGGCCAACTTATTGTCATACCCAACCTTCATCCCAGAAGAACAACCCTCCATAACCTTCAAACCTCTTCATGACCTTTGAACCCCTCCAAGAACTTCAAAGCTTGTAGAAAATGTCAGACAAGCTTCTGAATTGGCTCATGGAAGGCAGCCACAGGCAAGAGTGTTCTTTACCCCACTGGCCTGCCTTCCCTAAGGCTTCTGATTCCTAGAAACTCAGTCTATCCTGCACAATAAATACCCCACCAGGGAAGAAAGTGGAGGCAGACCCCAGTCCCGGTCTGACTAATTATCTTTGAAGCACATGTTGAAACCCAATCTGCATATTGAAAATATGGTGGGGCAGGAAGGAGGCCCGTTGACATTTCCCAGCTCATGGAGTTGTCTTCCAACAGTGTCACAAGACAGTCTCCTAATGAAGTAATAAAAACAGTGTGAAATTTCAAATCCAAGGACATCTTTAAAGGACACAATCTCTCCTTCCTGCAGTGATATAAAAGAAGGGACTTAGAAATTAAAGACACAGTATGCTTTCCAGAGTCCCTACCACAGTGCGGAGGAGTGACGCCACCCAGGCCACCCTATGGCACTTCACAGTCTTCAGTGATGGTGTTTTTGTTATCGACAGTCACCTGGTATCACCTACTCACTTTAAATTTCCTAGTAAATGTGGAGGTAATAAAAATCTGCTGTGTGTTTGGGGTTTTAATCTTTAAAATATGTGTAGCTGTGGTGACAATGCTGGGCTAAATAGGATCCAGTGGTAGCTGGCCTTTAGTGGTCTTGGGGAAGAGAGTCTCAGTGAGGGTTGTCTAGGTCAGGTTATGCTGTGGACATGCTTGTGAGGGAATGTTGCAATTACATTAAACAGTGTGGAAAGGCCTGCACACTGTGGGTGGCATCATCCTCTACGCTTGAGGATCCTGGACTACATATGGATGGAGAAAGCAAGCTGGGCATGTGTGCATCAACTCATTGCTCTCTGCTCATGACTGTGGCAGCTGCTTCAAGATCCTGAAGCCATAACAGAAGTTGCAAGCCCACAATTCTCTTTCTCCCCGAACTTGCTTCTGTCAGAGTATTTTATTGCTGTAAAGAGAAATGAAACTAAGATGGCAGGCTGTGCCTGTCCTCTGTGTCTGACTGGAAAAGCAACTGCACACTCTGAGAAATGGCACCCAGATCTACAGGCAGTGGGGAAGGAATAACTCAATTTCCCAAATGTATATGGTTGCCCACAGGTTTTCCTGGAAGATATAGAAGGTACCAGATTTGGGCTTGGGCTCAAGCTTTCAGGACTGCAAGCACCTCCACCCTTCAGGGGAGCTGGCAGTACCTGAGGCTTCAGCCCTCCACCTAAAGGCCTATACCCCATCCTTACCCCAGTTTCCTAGTGTTCTGAGAAGCACACCTGACATGACTAAACAGCTTAGATGTGAATGGACTCATACTTAGAAGGAGACATAGGATTGGGGCACTCCTCCCGCCACAGCTATCAACAAGAAAGACCAGGGGACAGAGTCTAACATAAGGGGGGAGGGAGAGATTGCAAGGTAAGGATTGGTCACAGCTGCTTCATTTTGCTTACTGTTGCTGTGATAAGCGCCATGACCAAGAACAACTTGGTCAAGAGGAAGAAAGGGTTCGTTTTATTTACAGATTACAGTTCATCACTGAGGGAAGACAAAGCCAGAACTAAAAGTAGGAACATGGAGGCAGACACTATAGAGGGACACTATTGGCTTGTTCCCATAGCTTGTTCAGATGTCTTTCTTATAAAAACCTAGGCCCACCTGCCCAGGGGTGGTGCTGCCCACAGTGGGCTAGGCCTTCCCACACCAGTCATTGGTCAGATACATAAATAAGTAAGCCTCACAGTCTTGCCCACAGAAGAGTCTAATGGGGGCGATTCCTCAATTGAGGGCTCCTCTTCCCTGCTTGTGTCTAGTTCACAGAAAGTCACCAGCACAATGTTCAGAGTACATGATATACATGATTGTCTTCATGAAACCCCACACTATGTAAAGCTGCTATACATTGATAAAAGTACATTTCTTAAAAATAGATGGATTTAACTGCTTCTTCCTTCAGCGCTCCCTATGGTGCCTCCCTCTCCCATGCACACATCAGCTCCCATAATGCACCTGGGTCCCTAGGCCCCTTGACTGCACTAAGCTCCATGTGCACCCCACTTCAAATCATAGGTCTCTCCTCCACTAGCAATCCTTAACGACCGCCTTTGTGGTCAGTTTCCATTCAGCCATCCTCAGGAACATATTCCATTGTGAGAATCAAGGGATAGATCAGGATTGAACTAGTTTTGAGTGCACATGCAACGAGGCAAGCTATGTCATCTGAGCGAACGTTTAGAGAACCCTCCCCATTAGCATCAGATGATAGCAGAAGAATGCCATATAGCTGTATAAGAGGAGATACATAAGCACGCATTCGTGATCAAGCCATAGTATGCCCTCCACTACATCACATACAACCCTTGACAGAAGCCAAGAGGACACACCAGTGCCATGTCTTGGACTTCCAGCCTTCAAAACCTCTATGATTTAAAGTTGCCCCCAGCCCCCCTCCAACGTCCACAGTGTTCAGCTACAACAACAGAAAGCATACTAGCTCCACCTCTGCTCATTTTGAAATATCCTCAAAGGCCATTTAAGCCAGTCCCCACAGGTAGAATTGTAACAGATTTTATTAGCTTTTAATAGAAACATATTTTAACACATAGACAACTCATGCAATTGATAAACCTGCAAATTGATTTCAGTAAATTATGTCAGCTTCAGGGATTTAGTTCTGGGGCATAGCGTTTATTTGATAGATTGATTTACACGTTTCTGTTGCCAATTAATCCACTGGACCCAAAGCTAATCTTTCCCCGGAACCCCAGCTCCCTCTGGACATTAGCACCCTGCTCTGTGGGTCAGACTTCCATTATATGTGCTGGGCCTCACTCCATTGTCTGAAGCAATGGGCAAGATGGCCTTGTGAACACCTCTGCCGAGAACTGTTCCAGAGACCAGGGGTCACTTCACAACCTTGACCCCACCTCTTTCCCAGGTGTCACTCAAAGTTCTTGGCTCATTCCATTTCCCCCTCAGATGTCACTCCACATCCCATGCCTTGTAGCCATGGGTCAATATGTGTCTGGAAACAGATGTTCTCCACTGGAGCTCCCCTCCCACCCACCTCCTATACAGATGTGACTTCAGGCTCCATGAAGCAAGTTCCACCCTTGGAATGTCATGAACAGATATCCTCACAAGAAAGGGCAATACAAACCATTAGCCTGTGGAACCCTGGGGCTTTTTTCTCAGAAGAAAAGCCCATGTGTTCATAATATCAAAAAAAATGTATTTATCTGGATAATGAGCTTCAGGATGGACTACTCATAAGTAGTGTGTCTTACAGAAAACACAGAGGGGCTGGGTGTCCAGACAGAGCCCCCACCACAAGTATCGTCTTGGGCCAGTGTGATGGCCCCCAAACAGATGCACCACACACCACCAGAAATTAATCATAGCTGTTGACATTTTAATAAACGGCTGCTTTGAAACATGCCTCAGAACAAACATGGACCAGGACCACACCTTTTGAAAGGAGACCAGAGGTTATAAAGTGGCTTGCTTTGAAAGCAAAGATGTAATTTTCAATCAGGTTCCTTCAAAACTAGGTGCTTACAGGATGACCCCTAAGGACATTTCATGACATTGGACTCATAGAACAAACAAATCAGGGGCCCACAGTGTCCTGTGCCCTGGGGCCTGTACCTATGATGACATGACTGACAGCATCTTACCTGGCTAGGACTAGAGTTTTTTGCATGTGAAATGTTCGTGTGCTCCTCTTCCTGACCTGTGGGCACTGGCAGGTGTCTTTTGAGAGCTGAATGTGCTACCCTTGAGTAGATCAGGAGGATGACAGGTCAGAAACCATCTTCCCTTCATTGAATCACACATCCAAAAACAGAACCTGAAGAATCTCCCTGGGTGGAATCCAGACACTTCTACTACAGTTCAGATAGATCTGCATTTCAAGTAGTGTGGAACATAAGATGGTACTCCCCTTCCTCCCGCCAAGCTTCCATGGAGACAGAAGACTGCAGATAGTTCCATGAGGCAGAAAGAGACAGGATCCCGACTCCACCTTGCTTCCCTGTATTAGGGAGGAAGCAGATTGTCTGAGGTAGGATTTCACTGCTGTGAACAGACACCATGACCAAGGTAACTCTTATAAGGACAACATTTAATTGGGGCTGGCTTACAGATTCAGAAGTTCAGTCCATTATCACCAAGGTGGGAACATGGCAGCATCCAGGCAGGCATGGTGCAGGAGGAGCTGAGAGTTCTACATCTTCATCTGAAGGCTGCTAGCAGAATACTGACTTACAGGCAGCTAGGGTGAGTCTTAAGCCCACGCCCACAGTGACACACCTACTCCAACAGGGCCACACCTCCAAATAGTGGAGCATATACAAACCATCACACAGATGATTGCAGAGCTCACATTCTCTCTTCTAATATGTGTCCCAATAGCAATACCTTTCTCCCTGTTGTTGGTTCTTTGATCATGCAATGCTCCCTATAGACAGAAGGTACAAAGAAAATGTTTACTCAGGCTGAGACACTGTCATAAAAGAATTCCCTGACCAGTCCAGGCACTGTGAACCACACCATAGACTCTGCCTGCCAGATGGTCAGGAGTCCTATGCACATAGAGTAAGGATATGGGGGTTAGCTATCATATAGAGGACCCTAGGGAGCAGTTCTCTTGCTGTGAGCACAGGTCAGAGTTTAGCCCTTGATCTGTGTTGCCGAGCAGCTTAGAGGCAACAGATACAGAAGTTAATGCATGACAGATATTCTTTGCCGCTTAGCTTTGCATCCTAACCTAGGATGGGGTCAGGCATTAGTCTAGGCATTGTGGGTCTCAGTGTGCACTGATAGGGCCTTGCTTCACCCTGCAGAGTCAAGATGCAGCTCACACCTCCCTTTAAGGCTGAGTGGGTTTGTTCTTTGTGTTAGTTCATCTCATAGCAGAAGGCTGGGTCCTCCTGCTACAGCTTTAGACATCTCCATCCTTGGGCTATAATTGACCCTGAGGAATCTCTAGCAGATTGTCTCATGCCATATCCCTCACCACCTTCGAACCTCTTCCAAAGGATGTGAGTGGGGACAGATAGGCCTTCTGGGTGAAGAATGTGCAGTCAGCTTGGCATAGGAAGGCATGGTGGGCTCACTATGATGACTCTGTATGGAAGCACGCCTGCTTGACATGGGAGCTTTCTATGCACCAGCCTTCCATCCTGCACAGAGAAATGAGATGACCTCCGGAGAAAAGAAACCCACACCTTTTAATCAACTCACAGGTGAGTTTTTAAATTATAATATCAGTAGGCTGAGATCTAGATTGAAGAGGCCAAACCTAAAAATGTCATCCAGCGTTTCTCAGAGGCTAAAACACTGACATTTCTAAAAGACAAAGAAAAATGAGAAATCCTGAGATAGGCTTTAAAATAATTGTAGGCCCTGGAAAGATAGTTCAGTTGTTCAGACATGAGGACGAGGGTTTGGACTCCTGGAACCTACGCTGAGAGCCAGGCAGGCATGGAGTGCTGCCTGTAATCCCAGAATTCAGAAGGCAGAGGTAAGAGATCCCCAGGGCAAGCTGGTTAGCTAGACTAGAAAGCCTGCCTCAGTAAACAGAGTAAGAAGACACCCAACCTTTGACCTAGACATATGCATGTGTATGAATATACATGTGAACCTGCAAACATGCATACACACAGAGACACACAAGCCCACCACACACAAACATTTAAAAAAATAACAATAAAATCCAGGCACATCGAGCCCATGGAGCCAGGTATTGCGCCCACAGAGCCAGTTGTTGGGCCCACAAACCCAGGTGTTGTAACATAGACTGGCCATGACTTGGTTGTTCTAGAATCTTGCCTTGAAACTAGGGCTTTTGCTAGCATTCTTTGTGTTTTTGCCTGTGTAAGAAACCCTTGATAATTTCTTATTCAAAATTAATATCTTATTCTTAGCTTTTTTGTGTTTGTGAAAGTGTTAAAGAACAATAATATGTATAATTACCGAGATGGTGACGGTAATAAAGAATCCTCAATCATCACTGAGACAGTGTATCAAGTGGAAGGGTATGTACACCAAGCAAAGCTCCAACGAAATGCCCTAGGATGCCAACCCATGGGCTAGTGTGCTCTGTACTGTCGGCAGCTTTCTCCCTCTGCACAGTGATCCAGTGCAAATGTGTGTAACCTCCAGGACCAAGCTTGACATCATTCAACATCATGACTCAGGGCCTATTCTAAGAATTCCACATCTAGGAAGTGTTACAGTGTGTTTGGTGACATTAATAGTACATTTCTGAACAACAGTTGTCTTAGTTACTCTTTTATTGTTGTGATACGACACCATGACCAAGACAACTTCTAAAGGAAAGCATCTCATTGGGAGCTCATGGTTCCCAGGGATTAGAGTTTACCATCATGGTCAGGAACTTGGTAGCAGCTGGATAGTCAATAGTACTGGAGCAACAGCTGAGAGCTTGCACCTCAACCCACGAGCAAGCAGGAGGCAGAGAGAGCAGAGAGCTAACTGAAAATGACTCTGGCTTTTGAAACATCAAAGCCCATTCTCAGTGATGCACCCTCTCCAACAAGACCACACCTCCTGATCCTTCCCAAATAGTTCTGGCAGCTGTAGACCAAGTGTGCAAACACATGAACTAGTACGGGCTGTTATTATTCAAACCAACACACCAGGGGTGGTTTTTTATCCACAAATCCTGCCTGCATCATAGCCTGCACCACGCTATGAAGATGCACCTGGCTGACAATCTGGTCTTCTTGTGTCTAACTTTTATTCTTTTGATACACTTAATCACTCTCTCCCTCTTTTCTTTCCTCCTTTCCTTCATTTGCATTCTCTCTCTCCCGTTTCCCCCTCCCCTTCCCATTCCTGTCCCTCTTCCCCTTCCCCACTTTCTCCTCTTCCTTTCCCTCCCCCCTCCTCCTTTCCCTCTTCTGCTTTCTTCTTCTCTTCCTCTTCCCCTTCTCCCTCTTCCCCTCGCCCTGTCTCCTTTCCCCTCTCCCTCTTCTCTTTCTCCACTTCTCCTCCTTATCTCCCCCTCCCCCTCTCTCTTTCCCTTTCTCTCTCCCTCTTCCCTTCCCTCCTTCCCTCTAACTGAACTTGAGTTTTGAAGTTTGGACCTCAATGACCTTTCTTTAGCCCCCTTTGTGCAGCAGTGTGAGGAGAAAACATACCTTTGGACTGTCCTGTGAGTTCACTGCTAAGCCATCAATTGGAATCCACCTAGCCATAATTTCCTGAATTGCTCCACAGATCGTAATAATCACAAGTGTAGCTGTTTAAATTCTCTCCACCACGCCCCACCTCTGCTCCCCACCCAGGAGCAGTTTCCTGCATACTGCATCACATGTCACTGCACTGGAAGAAGAGGCAAATGTCACTGAGCTGACTCCTTACACCAAGGAGGAGGTTGCAGAGCCCCCTGCATGTCTCCTTTCTCTCTGAGATCTTTGCTGTGCCTGAGAGTCTCATATAGGCACCTTCCAGGTTTTATCACCCCGCTTTGAAAAGAGCATAGGGCTTCTTTTGTTGCTCATGGGACGTTCATGCCCAGGATTGGTGCTCTCTCTATGGAGTGACGGGTGTTGGAACTCACACTGAATCCTCTCATTGCTGCAGCCTCACTGTGTTGTCAAAGGTGTAACACACGAGGCTGCAGCAATGAGAAGAATCTCAAACAGTTTCCTCTCACTGATTTCTTTTAATCCAGTTACAGCAAATGCTAGACCTGGACCGCAAACTTGTTCAGGAGCAAGTTAACCAGCTGTGCTCATGCTACTGGATGCCAGCAAATAACTCAGGTGCGAGGAGGCTCCACTGGGGCTCTGGCTGGGAGGTCGGTCTCTAAACACCCATCGATGGAGAACGGCTATAGCTGTCGGCACACTCCTTGCAGAAGGCTCAGTGCTTACCTGCCTCTGTTCCTTCCATCTCTGTGGGACATGGGACACCCATCACCATGGATACCCAGGAATTCTGAGAGCAGAAGGAGCTGCTGCCCAGCTCATGCTGAGGTTACATGTGAGTCTGGGGAGAAGTGTGCCCAGTGCTTGCTTTGAATCAAAGGTGTTTTCAAAAGTGAAGAAGGCCATTTGGTTTCTTCTGGCACGTTTTTACCTCTCGGAGTCCCATAGTGACATAGGAAGGACAGGGTCATTGGGGTCTGTAAATGGCCTGCTAGTGCAGCAGCACAAGGCTACTAAGGAAAGTACCACTTGAGGCCTGTCTGCTCCTCTGAGCCAGCATCTGGCAAACTTCTAGGAAGCCAGGACCCAGCCCCAGGTGCCACGGACTCAAGCATGCTCCTGCTTGTCACACGGGCAATGCTCAGCCTGTGGTTGACAGCTGCCTGCATAAGAGTCCCAACATGCACTCAATTGCACTTGTGTATCAAGAAGGTACCTTTTAACTTATAATTAAAATAGAATTAAGACAGCAACACCAACTTGTATACCATGTATGCATGGTTGAGCATGTGCATGAGAGTGAGTGCATAGAATGTGTAGATGCATGTTGTGTGTGTGTGCGTGTGTGAGCATGTGTGTGTGCATGTGTGAGTGTGTGTGTGTGCATACATGTGTGAGTGCATATGCATATGTGTACATGCATGTGTGCCTATGTGAGCATATGTATGAGTGTGTGTGTGTGTGTGTGTGTGTGTGTGCCATAGTCATTGTCCTGTTGCTGTAACAAAATGCCCTTGCAAACACAACCTAAGGAAGGGTTTTAGTTCACAGTTCCAGGTGCTGTCAATCATGGTGGCAAAGCAAAAGCAGAAGCCAAGGCAGAGGGAGCTTGAAGCAACAGATCACATTGTGTCCTCAGTCAGAAGACAGTGAGGGCAAACTCAGCTCACACTCTCCGTTTGGACAGTCCAAGAACCCATCCATCCCACCTCCATTCACATAGTTGTTATCCCCACCGCACATGCCCATTGTCATCCCAACTGCGCATGCCCATCGTCATCCCCACTGCGCATGCCCATCGTCATCCCTACCGCGCATGCTCATCGTCCTCCCCATTGCACATGCCCAGAGGCTGCTCTCTTAGACTCCCTGGATTCTGTCAACTTGACAAGTAACAGGAACCATCATTCGGGGATCCCTCTTAATTGTGATTTGTAAGGATAGATAGTTCTAGTCAGCGAGGGTTCTGCCCCTTCACTTATTATAAAATATTTACTGAGTATTTTTAAATTATTTCTTTTATTTTTTAAGATTATACAACTGTATCATTCCCCCATTTCCTTTCTTCCCTTCAAATGCTCAAATGTACCTCTCCTTGCTCTTTTTCAAATGTATGGCCTCCCTTTTGATTTGGTGGTGGTGGTGGTGGTGGTGGTGGTGGTGGTGGTGGTGGTGGTGGTGTGTGTGTGTGTGTATACATTTCTAAATACATAAGTATAATTTTCTCAGTCTGTATAATGTTACTTGCATGCATGTTTTCATGGCTGACTATTTGGTATTAGACAACCAATTGGCATGCTCTTCCCTCAGTTTTCCTCCGTTGTTGCTTGTAGTTCTTTGTGCAGGCACCCAGAATGTCTCACCACGCATGACTGCCTAAACATGAACTGAACAAGGGCAATAGACATACAAGACCCAAGAGGTTTTTGGTTTTTGGTTTTGTTTGGGGGGGGGTTGCCTTGATTTTGGTTTGTTTTATTGGGCTAAATACACCTTAATATGAAGATCTTTGAGTCCAAAGTTCAATCTTATTACAGGCTCCTGAGCAAAAAGTGAGGGGCAGAAACAGGGTAAGGTTGTGAGAAGGTTGGAGGTGCATGGCTGGTGGGGTCATAGAGTGTCACATGATAGTGAGGCTCGAGGAAGAAGCTCCATGCAGTATGGACAATGGAGGAAGGCTTGGTGGACACAAAAGCCACTGGTGTGTTGGGAGTATAGCCAGGAGGCCAGTAGGGCAGGGGGCAAGTCTAGAAAAGGGAGAAGGTAGGGATGGGAGTGGGGAAAGGCTGGGGTCAAGGCAAGGAAGGGCTCCAAGGCCACTGAGAAGACTCAGGCTTCCACTCTGAGCAGTGGGAATAGAGTGAGCTTGGGCTAGAGGACAAGTGTGTACTGACCAGTCCTCTGGCCACTGCTGGGACCAGACGCTGAGTGGGTCCCCCGAGTTGCTGAGACTGTTTTTTATAAACCATCAAACTATTCTTTCTTTTCTTTTTTCTTTTTTCTTTTTTTCTTTTCTTTTGGTTTTGGTTTTGGTTTTGGTTTTGGTTTTTCGAGACAGGGTTTCTCTGTGTACCCTTGGCTATCCTGGAATTCACTTTGTAAACCAGGCTGGCCTTGAACTCAGAGATCCTCCTGCCTCTGCCTCCCAAGTGCTGGGATTAAAGGCGTGCACCACCACTGCCCCAGCCCAAACTATTCTTTCAAGGAATTATGCCAATTTCTGCTGCCACCATTAATTTAAGACTATGACACACACTGGCCCCAGTAGTGCCAAACTACAGTTTTCAACCATGTTAATTCTGTACATTTTTATATACTGTTATTCTAATAGACACTGGGGAGGTGACATTCTATTTGTGGCTATCAGCATTTAGATAGTGTGAATTACACGTCAACTTCACAACTTTCAGCCATTTGGTGGCCTGATTTAAAAAATAAAAATATCAGAAGCCCAGTAAAATTCGAAAAATAAACAAGTTTTTAATATAAATATATTCTATGTAGTATTACCAGCATGTTAAAATTGCTTCTTGTTCTTCTGAAAACTTGGATTTTACAAGCTTCCTATGTGTTGTGTGGCGATCCCAACTTAAAGGGAGAATGAAGCTCTGATTTGGCCTGGACACTCAGCCCAACACTGGAGGCCTAATGTTCTTCTCCTTACTTTATTCTGGCTCATGGAGTGTAAAGTTACAGCCTTTCAGAGTGTGTGTGTGTGTGTGTGTGTGTGTGTGTGTGTGTGTGTGTGTATCTGTGTATATCTGTGTTGTGTGTTTGTCTGTGTGTGTCTGAATTAATGTGTCTGTGTGTCTCTGGATGTGTCCCTGGATGTGTCTGTGTGTGTATCTGTGTGTGTCTGTGTATGTGAGTCTGTCTGTGTATGTCTGTGTGTCTATGTGTCTATGTGTGTGTATGTCTGTGTCTGTGT
>JANHMN010000002.1:236780380-236800980 GCA_030674055.1 Rhabdomys pumilio
GATAGATAGATAGATAGATAGATAGATAGATAGATAGATAGATAGATGGGTGGGTGGACAGCCAACCAGACAGGTGGGTGGGTGGGTAGATGGAAGGACAAACAACAGACGGATGGATGGATGGATGGATGGATGGATGGATGGATGGATGGATGGATAGATGGATAAACAGACACATAAATACAAAGCAAACCTTTCTTCCTTTTGAAAAAATGGGAACATGCAATTGGTTTTTGTAGTATCATTAACTACCAACATCTCAAATGAAAGAAAATACTTCACATTCATGTTAAATCACGAGTAAAACCTTGAGTGACTTAGAAAAGCACAAAATATTTTCAATCCCACGAAGAAAGATTGTGCCAGACACATCCAGTGAGACCAGGTACCAAGCAGGGTGTCAGAGACATCCTGCAGAGAAACAGAGGGCAGGAAGTCTGGGAAAGGATTCAGAAACGGAGGGGCTCAGGGCAGGGTGGGGCCAGGGGACATCCTCCACCCTCCATGACTCACTGCTTGAATAGCCTGTGGTCAGAATGAAGGTCTGCAGGACAGGCCTGATGCTGGAGACGGCCACACCCAGACCAGTGATTCCTCACAGTGAGTCTTTCCAGCAGCAGCAGCAGCAGCAGCAGCAGCAGCAGCAGCAGCAGCAGCAGCAGCAGCAGCAGCAGCAGCAGCTGCACTCTTAGAAACAAACTCCTTGTTTTGTGTTTAAATGATTGTACACGACTGTGGCCAACCTCTCTGCTTTCCAGAAAATGCAAAGCGGTTTATTTAAAAAATGAATTTAAGCTCTTGAATAAACTACATTTGAAATGAGTCAAGAAGAAATGAGATAGTGATTTGAGTTCTGCTGTGTGTGCTTTCTGTCAGGGAGGGTGAGGACAGCCTGTGAAATCAGATCCCTGGGTGAATAGTCAGTCCACACCAAGCTCTATCCCTCGTAGTGGATGGAGGGAATTCTGTGATGAGCAGTTATTCAGTCTCTTGATTTGCTGTACTCAGGTCTTTGGGTGACTACAAATGGCATCACTTAAACATAGTTAACACTATGGTCATCTGGAACACTACACTCACACTCCAGGACTGGGGAGAAGGCTCGGTCCACAAAGCTCTCTGTGCAAACCTGGGAACCTGAGTTCGATCCACAGAATACATACAAATCCCTGGCATAGTGGTAAGTTCTATATGGGATGGTGAAATCAGGAGGGTCCCTATGAACCACTGGCTAGCCAGGGTATCTTACATGGTGAGTGCCAAGCCAATGAGAGATCCTGTCTCAATAGTGGATGGAAACTGAGGATATCGAGGCTGTCCTCTAGTGCTCAGAGCCACAGGCACACAGGTGTGAGTGTACCCACACCCACACACAGACACATGTGCACACACATGTGCAAGAAAAACACTCCAGTTATGTCTTGAGTCATTGAGGTCTTTAAGAGGGGTCTCTGGGATCCTCAAATCTGAACATCACTAACTCCAAACCAAAACTTTAGGTTCCAAACAGGACCCAGAGGCTCTCTCGCATTTGCTGCAAATTTTATTTTCATAAATTGACATGTTTTCATTGACATCAGCAAAAACTAATGATGAAAAAAAGACTTAAGCCAGATCTTAGAATCCAGGCAAGGGACAGATAGATCTTACGATCCAGCCACAAGGCAGATAGACCTTAGGATCCAACCAAGAAGCAGATCTTAGAATCCAGCTATGAAGCAGATAGATCTTAGAATTTAGCCAAGAGGCAGATCTTAGATCCTTTCAAGGGACAGATCTTAGGGCTCAGCTATGAGGCAGATCTTAGGTTCCAGCCAAGAGGCAGCTCTTAGAGACAGATCTTAGGATCCAGCCATCAGGCAGATTTTAAAGCACATTTTAAGATCCAACCGTGAGAAGTTGGCTCACAGGAGCATAGCTGTAACATTTCTCAATGACAAGAGGAGGAATCTTTAAGTAAGTCCCAAGTGTTTCCTCTTTGGCACTAATGCAGTTCTACAGAGCTGGAGAAAATGGAAGAAGACGATCGCCTCCTTTTCATGGCTGGCCAGGAGGTGAACATTTGCAGGCAGGCACTACCTCAGCCGGCTCATCCTGCTGTAACCAAATGCCAGGGTAGATCCGGGCACCAGCAAGCTCAGGTCTACAGCCCAGCTTCTTTCCAGTGGGCCACGCTCAGCCTGTACCACGTAACTGAATGTGAGGGCTGTGGAAGGGCCGTCAACAGCAAAATACCTCTGGATGTGCAAGAACCAAAAGTCAGTTAGAATGTTAGCGAATTGGAGGCTCTGTCATGTGACTTCATGATGGCTTCAGATCTGAAGACAGGACAGCACACTTTGCTGTGCGTTTGCTGACACATTACCTGACACCAGTGGATGCTGCCTGCAAAGCAGGCTCAGACTCTAGATTGCTGCTTATCCTGAATAGCACATATGAGGGTCTCTGCTTCTATAGCAACGTAGTTATTTAATTACAGAAAACATTTAATATTTTATCCTCAGGAAGCAAGTACCGAGTCAACGTATCATCTTGTTAGAATATTTGATTTTTTTTAAAATTGCTATTTGAGTTAATAACTTAGTTTCATTTTTTTAAAAAATCATTAAACAAATTTTTTGGCTTGCGATTAAGACAGAATTTCCAATAATCTCTGAAATGGCTCTAAACATACTTCTGCCATTTTCTACTGTGTATTTATGTAAAGCAACCTTCTCAGAATTGATGATTATAAAACCAAAATATCAATGAATTACTTTTAAAAACTGAATATAATCTATGTCCTGCAGGATCAAATATTCAGGCAAGATTCAACCTCTAGGTAAAAGTAGAGAAACACTTCCATCTCATCTGGATGCAAATTTGCTTTCATCTTTAATAAATGATAACCTTGTGTGTATGCTAAAGAGATGTTTTAAAATAAATTTTCTTATCATTTATTATCAGTAAATCTTTCTTTGTATACCTAGTTTATCTCCCTGGAAGCAGTATGAGGTTTTTCTCACAGGAGAAGGGATGGTGATTGGAGATTTAAGAAGACTGTATGAGCTAGTGAGATGGCTCAGCAAGTAACCCACCTGCTTCCCAGCCTGAGGACACCTTCATCCTCAGGACACATGTGGTAGAAAGAGAATCAATGCCTGCAAGCTTTCTTCTGAATTCCATACATGTACTGTGGCTTACCACACATACATCTGTACACGCACACACACACACACACACACACACACACACACACACACACTCAATTAAATGCCATAAAAACAGTTTTTAAACAAGAGAAGACCAACTCTAGGGAAAAGAATGTATTTACACATCGAGTACAAAAGCTGACAAGAAAGTATACAAACCTACCATCCCTTTTCTAAGGGCAAATAAAGATCTCCCTCCACCTTCTCTCTCTCTCTCTCTCTCTCTCTCTCTCTCTCTCTCTCTCTCTCTCTCTCTCTGTGTGTGTGTGTGTGTATGTGTGTGTGTGTGCACGTGCTTGTGTGTGCATGTGTGCACACACACGTGTACACCTGTATGTATGGCATGTTCAGCCCAGAGGTCACTGTCAGTCATCTTTCTTACCTGCTTTGCACTTTAATTTTTGTTAATAATCTTTTGTCAATAATCTAAATTGTCTTAATAACAAATTTTGTCAATAATCCCATAATCTGCAGTTGGGGTCAGTGCTACAGTTTCTGAACCTCTGTGAATTCGCCTGTTCATTCCATGAGTTGTTATTAGTTGCCAAGTTGTGGCAGATGCCCCCGGGAAATAGGTGAGACTTCGAAAGGATTAACAACCTGCAAGTAGCTCCCAGAAAACTTATGTGGCAGGAAATCGGAAGACAATACTGGTGTTAACGGCTCCTGGGGAAGGGAAGTAGCCTGGGCCAGGGATGTGGGCAGAGGGGAAGGAAAAAAGCCAGGGTTCCTGAGAAAGAATGAATGGTAGGGGTCGTGTCTGCCAGGTAGAGGAGACATAGCTGGAATGGAGAGAAATATTCTCTTGATAGAGTCTCTGACTTGGGCAAGGCTGGCTTCTGAAGTGTCTGCAGTCATGGGAGTTCTCTTAAATTAGAGAGGGGTCCTGGAAGGATTGTAGAGAACGTTCTAGGAGATTGTAAACAGAGTAGGGACCTTGGCTGTATTGACAGGAAGATGATCGTAAAAGCCAGCGATGGCATAAGGGGTGGCATATGGGACAAAAGGGAGTCGTTTGTGAGAGAAGCTCTGACTGTGGGGTCTTTTACTGTGAAGTCAGGGGTAAGACATGAGGACAGTCCATGCAGCAGAACTCAGCAGCAGACTTGGCCAGATGCAACCCCTTCCCACCCTGACTTGACCATACTCAAGCTAAATGGCCATGAAGTGGGGACATCCAGAGTATGTGAGTGCCCATTAGAGCTAAGGATTTCGTGTACAAAATGCCGGGCCTGTCTTTGTGGAAGACACTCAGGAAAAGGCAGCCATCACTGAGGGAGGGAGGGAGGGAGGGAGGGAGGGAGGGAGGGAGGGAGGGAAGTATGCGTCTCATCATCCCAACTCATACACACACACACAAGGAAGCAGACTTTATTTTTCTATAACTCACATAATGTCGGCAACAAGCAAATATAGGAGAGATTCAATAATATCAGGTTTAAGAGTTAAGCCTAAAAGCCCAGACTGATGAATGTAAGGGATAAAAAGTCACACACTGGAGCTGCGAGACGGCTCAGCTGGTGAAGTTTCTAACACACACACACACACACACACACACACAAGGATCTGAAGCACACACGTGAAATCCGGCACAGTGGCGAGTGTCTGCAGATTTCTAATGTCCACTGGCCAGTCGATCCAGTTTTATCATTACCAGGTTCAAGTCAGTGAGAGACCTTGTCTCAAAAACTAACATGGAGTCTTTCAGCCAAGCTTGCCAGCAGACCTGCTGCCATAGGCCATGTGACCTGAGGTCATAGGAGGGGCACCCAGGTTGTGTGTTCTGCATACAGGCACATGAAACACCATAAGGGTGCCCGCTTGCCTGCGTGCTGTGGACTTTGTTGAGCAGTATGGCCATGTTAAGTGTATTGTAAAGGGCATCACTCATGACCCTGGCCACAGGGCTTCCCCTGCCAAGGTGGTCTTTCATCATGATCCCTACCCAACTAAGAAGCAGAGGGAGCTGTTCACCACTGCGGAGGGAATCCACACCAAGCAGTCTGTGTATTGCAGCACAAGGCCCACTCGATAGCAGCAATGCTTCACCCATGGGTTCCATGCCTGAAGGTACTATGGTGTGTTGTCTGGAGGAGAATCGTGTGAAGAGAGGCAAGCTGGCACAAGCCTCCAGGAACTGTTTCACAATCATCTCCCACGACTGTGGAGCCCAAGAAGACCCAACAGAAGCTTCCTTCAAGGACCCGAGGTGATTTTTGTCAGCCATGAGAGCTGTTGTTGGTGTGGTTGCCGGGGAGTGGGGGGAAGAATTGACAAGCTAAACTGTGTGTAACACAAGTACAAGGCAAACAGGAAATGCTGGACATGTGTCCAAGGCCTGGCCATGAATCCTGCGGGTCATCCCTTTGGAGGTTGTAACTACCCATGCATTAGCAAGCCCTCCAGTATTTGAGGAAATGCCCCTTCTGGGTGCAAACTGGGTCTCATTGCATGCACACTGCAAATATGTACACACAGGTACACACAAGCGAAGTTTTATAAAGTTACCAAAAGAAAACAGGGAAACATAGTAGCGCTTAGAAGAAGTATGGCATAGTAAGAAAGAAAATAAAGTCTAAGATTGAGTAGCTCCTGGGGGATATTCCAGCAGGAAGGAGAAGCTGGAGAGTCCCACTGAGTCAGGTTTGGTCGTATTTAACATGTGAACAGCAGTATTTGTCAGTAAGAGATCCGATCCAATACAGACCCCAGGGCCTGGCTACACAGAGAAGCCTCCTTGAACTTCACTGGCAGATAAAGCTGTGACCAGAGAACAGAGGCAAGAGAAGGAAAGTGAGCCAAGACCTGAAGGTATTCTAGTGGAATATGATGCCCTGATACACTCAGGAAAAAAAAAACACATTAGTTCATGCTTTAATTTCTAGTGTTCAGAATATCATAGTGAATTACCTAATAGCTAAAGAACTATGTTTTTTGCACTGGTATCATCTGTAAGTAACACATTGTACACCAATGAGCTCTCTCAAGAATCACCACTCTCCCCATGCACTAAAACCTCATTGAGAATTTAAATCCCAACAAATGGACCCTCATTTCCTATGTGCTCGGTCAAAGCAGATTCTCCTAATATCACCCGCTTTCCTTCCTGCTTTAACTGGAGACTAAATCCGTTTCTAGGGTGCTGAGCACCATGGCTGTGATGTGGCCAGCAGACACAGGGCTGACTCTGCATCGGTGCATGGGGATATGCTTGTCCCTACTGGCTTCTGGCTGTGGCTTGTGGTGCTCACCCAGATAAGCCTGACCCTGACTCTTCCTGTAGCTGTCCCTTGTGTCCCACTAGGGAGGACTGATCTCTGGTTGAGTCTCCCATATATTTCTCCTAATCTTGTGGTGGAGTCCTGATGTTCTCCCAGCTCTGGGCTGAAGAGAGTTCAGATGGCTGCCCAATTGTCTCTATACCACACATCTCAAAGCTCAGATGATGAGTGCTTCCCAGGCACAGGAAAAGAATTGATGCCCTCTTTAGTTTGGGAGCTCTAGGTCTCCTCACAAGGCACAAGCTTTGGGGCTACTCCCATGGGAGTCTAGCAGTAATTGTGCCTATACCCCTTCACTTCCCTTGTGGAAGTGAACCATCAGGCAAGAAGAGTTCTATCTGCTCTGGGAAACCGAGTAAAATCAGTCTAGACCAAATCATGTGAGTTTACTCATGCCTATTTGTCATCCCTGAGGGTTGATGGGTTTTTGGAGTCCAGCAGGCTCTCTGGACAGCTTGAGAGTAGCGCCATGCATTTTCAAAGCCTATCTTGCACCCCAACACTCAGGTATACATCTGTCTTTTTCTTTACATCCCCCACCCCAGGAAGCCTACTCCAAGGTTCCAGTGTGAGAGTTGGGACAGGCGGCAAAATGAGGTACAAGGAGTTCTAGTGAGCTCCACATACTTAATTCCTGGTCATGACAGATGTGGTAGAGTGGCAATTTGTAACAGTAGAGGGGTGTGTTTGGCTAACAGCCTGGAGTCTGGGAAGTCCAAGATCAAAGACCCACATTTGAGGAAGGCTGCTTTCTTACATCAGAGTATGGTAGAGTTGTGGGAGCATGAGAAAAAGAGCCAGAGGAGCCAAGCTCAAGTGTTAGGCACGCTATGAAATAAGGATCCCACTCCCACAGAAGAGACAGCGATCCACACAGAGGGGAGAGCATCCAACAACTTCATAAGGTTCTACCACTCAGCAACACTGGGAATGTGTTCCCAACCATCTTAGTTAGGGTCTCTATTGCTGTGATGACCAAAAGCAAGTTGGGGAGGAAAGGGTTTATGTGGCTCACACTTCCACATAGTAATTCATCATGAAAGGAGCTCAGGAAAGACTCTCAAACAGGGCAGAGACCTAGAGGCAGGAGCTGCTGCAGAGGCCACTGAGGAGTGCTGCTTACTGGCTTACTCCTTATAGCTTGCTCAGCCTACTTTCTTACAGAACTCAGGACCACCAGCCCAGGAATGGCACCACTCATAGTAGACTTGGCCCTCCCCCGTTGATCACTAATTAAGAAAATGCCTTACCTACAGCCTGATCTTATGGAGGCATTTTCTCAATTTCAGCTTCCTCCTCACTGATGGCTCTAGCTGGCATCAAGTTGACATAAAACTAGCTAGTATGGCAGCACATGAACTTTGAGCCACAGTCAATCCACAGCAGTGGGATCCATACATGGACACCAACTTTATGCCAGTCTTTCAGCATCTGCTTCCAGCTGGGCAATGCCCCAAGAACCATGTTGTGAGTCTCTGGTAGCGAAAGTTCAATTTTCTAAAAATTAGCTCTTTTGCCTTTGAGTGAAAAAAAATACCTCAATTTCTGCAAATAACATACTATATTGCCAAAGCAGAGGAAAAAAAATAATAAGACTGTAAGTCAGAAAGTGTTTTGACTTTTGGTAATTTATAAGGTTTAAAGAACTAGCCCATTTGTCAAGGATGAATGATGCGTTAATTTCCAGCCTGGTTGAGCTCCTGTAGAAGACAAAAGGGTTGGTTCTAAATGCGTTCGCCGTGTATATTGACAGCTTAAGATAAAAGTGTAAATTTCAGCTGGAGCAGAACATGGGAAAGAAGAGATGAACCATTGGGAGAGAATCAGCTAGTGACCTCTCCCCAGCCTTCACCATCTCTGCTGTGCCTTTGTCTGTGTTGGTGTGTATGTGCACATGCATGTGCACCAGTGGAGTGCAGACACACTCACCAGCACTCCAGCAAAAGGCACCCCTCCATGCCAGGAAGCCTGCCGTTTTCAACAGACATGATTTTTATGGTGGGAAAAAGAATGTGCTCCTAAAATACCCATGTCCCAGTCCTGGAGTTCTGTGAACTTGTTACTTTACAACAGTGATCCTCAATATGTAGGTTGTAATTCATCTGGGGGCCGGGGGGGGGGTCACATATCAGATATTTACATTACGATTCATAGCAATAGCAAAATTGAAGTAGCAATGAAATAGCTTTATAGCTGGGGGTCACCTCAACATGAGGAATGTATTAAAGGGTCACGGTGTTAGGACAGTTGAGAACCACTGCCTTACAGGGAAAGATGGATTTTTGCTGGTGTGACTTGATCAATGATTATGCGATGGACCCAGGGTGTCATGCACACAAGGCAAGCTTTCTACTGGCTAAGCTCCTCCCCAGCCCTAAAGGAAAGCCTGCAGTGTTGTGACATGGAGAATCTTTATAGCTAGGGCCACAGGATAATGGTGCAGACAGGAGCTCACAGGCTCCTTTTTACCTTTCCAGTGTAGAAAAACAGACTGTGCACACGCTCCTTTGCATGTGCACTTGCACGTTTTTGCACATGCATGTATAAGCGTATGTGCTGAAAGGTTCAATGTCTCCAACCCAATAAAAGAGGTCAGATCAATAATGAGACCCAAACCAGGAGACAGGCGCCTGCATTCTGAAAGCTGGAGGAGGGCAACGGCCATGGTCTCTTCATTTCAAAAGCATTTCTTTTGCATATCCATAAATATAATCCCCCACCGGCAGACAGACTATGTGCCCTCTTCCTTGTCCCCTCAACACCCCACTAGGCTTGCTCTCTAGCTAACACAGATTGAGTGTCACTCGGCCACACGTGGGACCTCCGAGTGGAAAGTTTTGTAATCAATTAAAAAAACTCGACCTGAATACGCATTTGACTTTTCCTTATGTTTAATTAAGTCTAATTAAACAATGCTGACATCTTCCTGGCACCTGTGGTGCAATTACGTTAAATATTTAATGCCTGTGAAGGATTAGGCTGCACTCCTAATCTATAGCTGCAATCTGTTTCCTCTCTGGAGTGCTTTTAATTTAGTTCTGTCTTCATAGGATGAGTTACGCTTCAAAGAAAATTGTTAAGGACCCGGGCACTGGACAAGCAGATCTGTGCTCAAGGATTGGAAAGTTGAGATGCCAAGTCAGTATCGCTCATATGTGAGTCCACGCCCGGGTGTGTGTTCCCAGCAAGGCCAAAACATCAAGAGACCATCAGGGACATTTACAAGTTCATACAAGGTCACGTGATACAGTGGTATGCATGAGAAATGCGCCCCACGGTCTTAGGCATATGAATTCCTGATCCCCAGTTGGTGGTATCGTTTAGGGAGGTTTGGGTGGTGCTGCCTTGCTAGAGGAAGTGTGTCATGGAGGGTGAGATCAGAACCTTTAAGCTACTTCCGCCTCATTTCACCTGCTTCATGTTCTTGGCTGAGATATGAACGCTCTACTTTGGCTCCTGCTGCCGTGTTTCTCCACCGTGATAGACCTTTACCCCTCTGGAACCATAACCCAAATAAACTCTGGCTAAGTTCCTTTAGGTCATGGCGTTGGCCTCGTCACAGCAACAGAAAAGTAACTATGACATTTGGAAAATGGCTGGCACTTCTTTGCAGGTCTCTGGTTATTTCTCCCAAAGGACTATCGACTGCAAAATAATAACAATAAGTGATGATGATGATGATGGTGATGATGATGATGATGATGATGATAAAGACAATAACAATGATGCTGATAACAGCATCAATAATTTTAAAAATACATCTGTAGGTCTCTACCCACTCCTCTCCCCTACCTGGCCATGCTCTTGCCAAAGAAGTGAGGCCAGGTAAAAGAGCTGAACACAAGTTTTAAAGCACTTATTCCAAAGGAAAGGCCATGGTTGAGGATGTTGGTAGCATGTCCTCCTCCTCCTCCTGTGAAAAACAGTATGATGCTCATTGCTCTTCTGGGCAGAAAAGATTTCTCTCAGACGAGATTCCAAGTGTTCTCACACAGGTAACAACTGGTACAAGGCCTGGGAACCTGAGGCTTTGCTTCACTTCTCTAACAATATTTTAAATGAATTCAGTAACAAAAGACACATGCAGACGTCTTTCCCAGTCAGGTCCTCTCTGTTTCTAGGTAACTGTCTAGATCTTTTTTTAAAAAAATCTATTTAGATTTACTTACTTTATGTGCTTAGGCATTGCCCAAGTGTATGCACGTCCACCAGGTCCATAACAGTGCCATGGTTGTCCGGAGAGAACATCAGATTCCTTGAAACTGGAGTTATAGATGGTTATGAGCCATCAGTGTGCAAGGAGCCAACCTAGGTCCTCTGCAGTAGTAGCCGGTGCTCTGACCACTGAGCCACCTCTCCAACCCCAGTTCCTAGGTCTTTAAAGCTCTTCTCTCCTTAGCAGAGTCTGGCCAGTGCTTCCTACTTAGAAGCTAGAATAGGAAACCCAGGCATCCCTTTTCTAAAGTTCTTATGTGGAAGTTTAAAAACATAAGTCTTCACAGTGAGCACATGTTTGGCACTGACTCCCTTGTCTAGGCCAAAATGGACTCCACTCCTTAAGGTCAAGGTCCAACTCCCTGGAAGAGAGACTCCAGATCAGTCGAGAAAAAAGATGGTTGCAGCTGCATCAAGACCCATCGAGGAGTGAAACACAAGGCAGGCTGAGGCGGAGGGCCAAGCACACAGGCAGGACAGGATGCATGCTTCATCCGTAGCTTGGGGGTCATTACCTAGAGGAAGGGTCTTCAGGACAAGCAAACACAGCTCCTGGGGATCCGGGTATAACTGCTGGAATAAATGCACCCCAAGTAGAAGTTAGCCATGAAGACTGGCAGGCAGCTGCTCCTCCCCACCTGTTGAGGAGGCCGAATATGGATCTGCAGGATCTCAGCCTGGTTTTCCGAAGTAACTTTCCACTTATGTAAAATTAATAGGGAGTTCATTATGAAATCCATGTGACTCCTTATTAAACGCTTCCTGTCGCTGGAAACGGGAGGTGGAGGCTCCTTAAGCTGGGGTTTTGTTGCCCTCTAGTGAGAGAGGTCAGCATTATGTATGCAAAATTATTTTGCCACTGCATAATTAATACGAGGTGAGGTGGGGGGGAAGAGAAGGAAGCCCCAGCTGGCTGGTGAGGGTGTATACATACTCAAACATATTCGAGTTTCTCCCTCTCCTGGCCCATCCCCCAGCTGAACTCAGGTAACATATGGAAGACACCCCTTGCTCCCGTCACTTCCGTTCCTTGGCAGGGAAGTTTAGTTTTATATGGCTATCAACAGGCAAAGATCCAAGCATAAGGAATAAATCAACAAAGCTGATCCGAGACACAGAGCCTTAATGCATAAGTATATATTTAATGTGTCTGCAGAAAGAATGTCTAATTACCCTGTCATTGAACAAAGCGTATGTTCAGCCGTGATAAATTACGCCATCTTTTACTTCTGCAAAACATATTGAGACTCCACAGAGCCACAAAGAGATCTCTGTTCCATCTATACAACATGACTAGTGGTACCCAGACCAAACCGAGAGCAGGGAGGAGAGAGAGCTGGGGACAGCCCAAACCCTGACTTTCAGCCCCCAGTGGTCAATCACTTGGGCAAGAATCAAGTCATCTCCAAGTGGCCAGTCTGCTTCAGTGTGGGCTGCATCATTCCCTGTTGTCAGCAGCTTCCCAGAATCTATCATCTGCTATTCTGAACCATCCATGCAAGCAGGCAGCATTCCAGCTTTCAAAGAGAAGCCAATGAACCTTCCAGAAAAGGAAAAGGGAATCCCCAACATAGCACCGTGTGATCTCTCCAATGCAAGCTCAGGCTGACGTCTTCCCAAGACTTAGTCATAGTTGTGCCTCTGCCTCCAACAGGTGACAAGATTCAGTCACCATCAGGGGATTGGGTCCCTGGGGATTGAACAATTCCAAATGGAACTGCAGAGAGCTGGTTAATGTAATACTGCTGTGTCCCTCTTGACTGCATAAAGAGACTAGCTTGGGAAGGTGCTGGGAATGTGGTCCAGCCTGTCATGAACAGGCACACGGTGACCTAGAGGCCAGCACGGCAGATGTTTGATGCCCAGTGCATGTTTGCTGCCTCTGCTACAGTTACCCAACCTGACCATCTCAGTAGGCAGGGGGTTTCCTACTCATGCCTGCCTCTGTCCCCCTCCGTCTCCCCTGGCTCTTCTTCCCTAGTCACCTCATACCTTCTTCCTTAGACACTGGCCATCATGGCTGCCACAAGCCCAACACCAGAACTGGTCATCTTCATTATGCAGTGGCAGAGTGGGAGCTGTGTCTGCCATGTAATTGGTACAGGATCCTGTCCTCAGGAAGAGGAAACACAAGTCTGCCCCGCCACAGATCTGTCCTTTCCTGAGAGGATGCTCAGAGCAGCCGTCAGCTGCCTCGTTGGCAACTGTATTTCTTATTTCTTTGATTATGTTTGAAATAGCACTTTTATTTACCGAGACGGAAGAAAAGGCTTTTCTGTGATGCCTTCACCGTGTGTAAAATATATAGCTAGTAACACCAGCCCGTTTATTTGCTCTACTGGATTGAGATCTATAGATGGAAGGGCAAATGAAAAATAAAGATAAAAATCTATTTCTGATACTAGATTGGCTCTAAAATGTCAAAGTTTTCTTTATTACTTTAGTAGCTATGTATCGTTATTTATCTTTCTTGGTTTGTTTTTCCGAGGCTCACGGGCTGTCTGGATGCTGTTTCCATGTGTGCTTGGGCTCTCTTTGCTGCCGTTGGTCTTTTATACAAGTCGGAGGAAACCCTGGATTCCAGGCATGACATGGCCATTGTCATCTTGAAATCAGAGCATCAGTGTGAGGTGAGTGCGAGACCCTCAGAGGATGAGACCCTCACAAGGCCAGACCCATTAACAGTGCTCCACAGGAGTGGGGTCGTCAGACCCTCAGCTGAGGTTCAACCCACTCCCTGCTTCCTGCATGTGCTCATGGAAGGTACTAGGGTGTAGGAGAGTTGGAAACTCTACTGGGGGGAGGGGTTCAGTCACAGTCATACTTTTGTGACTTGTCACCCACATGGGGTTGCTTTAGGGTGATGACCTGCTTGAGTCACTCATGCTCCTGAACGTGACCTCAATAAATTGAGGGGTTCATGAGTCTAGACTTGAGTAGAATCACATGTTTATTCTGTTGCTGTTTTCATCATCTGATATGGATGCAAATAGATTCCCCAGGAAAAATATCACAACAGCTCCACAGGCAGCTGACAAAGGGATCAGAAATCACAGCAGAAACCAGCACAGGCTAGCCCATGGAAGTTACCCCAGGCACTCTGACCCACAACATTTTCAATTAGTGAGTACTTTGTGGGTGCTCCAATCATTAAATTACAGTAGCAAGCCATCAATAGACACACTAAAGCCAAGATTTTGCAGAGCCAGTTAGAGCCTTGAGTGGGACAGGATCCAGTGGTCGCAGAAGAGCCCTACAGGCATTGTGAAGCCGAAGCACTAGGCTAGTCAAAGCTCCTCTGCTCCTGGAACAAAATATACCTGCAGAATATGGCTCTGAAAAGGAGTTGTTGCCTGAACAACAGGTGGGATGAAGAAGGAGAGCTGGATGCAACCTCATCTTCTACGAGATGCTTATAGATGGTGCTTCTCTTATAATCCTTGTCTCCAGCTTCAGGAGATTAGAGGAAACTACAGGTAAGACCAGTCTCCAGAGTCTTCATCTGTAGGGGAAATGCTAAGCTATGCTAGTGCCCTGGAGATTGTGTCTCCGGGGTGGTCACACAGGCTAGGCTGGAATCTGCCCTTTGAAGAGTCCCCTGTTCATTCATCTTGTTTCTCACATCGGTGAGGTTTACAGACACACAAGGGTGTGTCTCTGTGAGAACCATCCTGAGGAGGAAAGATCTACTCTGAATGTAGGTAGCAACGTCCTGTGAGCTGGGGTCTTGGACTGAATAAAGAAGAGCAGCAAGCTGAGAAGTCTTTAGCTCTCTCTTCTTCACGACTGTAATGTGACCATGCAGTCTTGCCCCATGTCTTCCCTTCCAGGGGCTGTATCCCCTCAGACTGAGCATAAACTCTTTCTTCCTTAAGTTTATTTTGCCAGGCATGATGTCACAGCAGTGAGAATTGCAGAGAATACAAACCCAGCAGTTGAGGACACCTTCACAAGGCCTCTCAGAATCCTGTCTGAGGTTACAGTAGCAGGACACTCCGTGACACCTCAAGATGGGTAAAATAAGCTGGAGAGGCAGTGGAGGCATGGCTGCAGAGGACATGCCTGGCAGTCTTCTAAAAGGCTTAGAGCAGAACTAGAAACCGCCTGACCTCCATCCAGGTCTCATCCACAGAACCTGTCACCAAAGGAAGATTCCCAACAGACAAGAACCCACGAGCCACCTTGTTGCCATATCCAGTTCAGTGGTCCCTGAAACACTGGTCTTCCAACGCCCTCCTCCTCCTCAAATCTCCCACAGCATCTCACCTAACAAATACCGACCTGTCCTAATCAGGGTTTCCTTTCCTGCACAAACATCATGAACAAGAAGCAAGTTGGGGAGGAAAGGGTTTATTCAGCTTACACTTGCACATTGCTGTTCATCACCAAAGGAAGTCAGGACTGGAACTCAAGCAGGTCAGGTAGCAGGAACTGATGCAGAGGCCATGGAGGGATGTTACTTACTGGCTTGCTTCCCCTGGCTTGCTCAGCTTGCTTTCTTATAGAACCCAGGACCACCAGCCCAGGGATGGCACCACCCATAATGGCCCCTCCCATCCTTGATCACTAATTGAGAAAATGCCTTACAGCTGGACCTCGCGGAGGTATTTCCTCAATGGAAGCTCTTTTCTCTGTGATAACTCCAGCTTATGTCAAGCTGACACACAAAACCAGCCAGTGCATTACCTCTCAGGCTCAGCCCTGGGTGAGACCCACAAACCTAAGACCCGGTGCTCGGTGCCTCTCAATAGCCAGAATAGAGGGAGGAGCCTGGCTGAGAAGGCTACCTACCATGAGAGGAGGCTGGACTGTCTTTAAGGATGGTAGATGGCTGGAAGATCATTGCACACTTCCCTTCCCAGCCACAAATTAGGATAGGCTTCTCACTGTTCCTGTAGTTAGAAATGCCTCTAGCGGAACACCTTAGACAGGATTCTCTGAACACCCAATGAATGGTGGATTCTAGGGATTGAAACTGAAGTCCCAGGGCTTTCAAGGAGAGTATTTTGCCACTGAGCATTTCCCAAGAGCTTCTCCCCTCTCAATGATTTATTTTACTTATATGAGTGTTCTTCTTGCATGTATGTATGTGTGCACGCAAACACTCCTGATAGTTACAAGGGTCAGAAGGGGGCATTGAATACCTGGAACTGGATTTGTGGATGGTCGTGAGCCACCATGTGGGTCCTGGGAACCAAACTCAGGTCCTCTCCAAGAGCAACGGGTCCTCCTAACCACTATGCCCTCTCTCCAGCCCCTCCCAAGCCCTTCTTGAACATTACTTGTTTTTCGTCTTGTCTTACCAGCTGTATCCTGAAAGGCTCAGGAATGGGCTGTAGCTGTATGCAGCCTGTGGTACTCACATAGGAGCGCTGAGCAAGTCTGGGTCTTGGTGGCCAGTGGCTTCCCGGGAAATGGAAGATTACGTGATCAAGGATGGAAGTGGGTTGTGGATCCTAGACTGTTGTCGGTTTGTGTTTTGTTGATTTTTTAGATCTTTGTAAACATAGTGTAAAAGCCCCATCATCTTACCAAGGCCGGTACACATCACCAGCTGGTGGAGCATTATGGCTTCTAGGAAAACACGCAAGACAAAGAGAGGGGACACCAATGAACCTTAACGTCCACAAACAGTGCGACAACCACACCGGTGACGTGGAGCAAATTGTGGCTGAGCTTTGAAAAGGGTCTGACCTTCAGCCTTTCTCAGCCAATCATTTTCCCAACAAACCACTCAGTCCAGAATCCCAACTCTCTGACCCACTGGCCGTCAATCACACAGGTGCCCTCTTGCCTCTGCCCCCAGAGGGAACTGAGGACCCCAACATTCTTCAGAAGTTCCCAGAACCTTGACCATTAAACCCACAATAAGACAGAGTTTTTAGCCCAGGATCTTCACAATGGGCCTTGCTTGGCATTTCTCACTCATGAGGTTGTAGGCAGGAGAATGTATTTACATTTTCTGTGCCATAAATCAAAGGCAAGATAGCATTGTTCCTAATTTATCTTGCAGACTTCTTGGATGGTATCTTGCCACTGCAAATATTTTTAATATTTCTTAAACAGCGGAAGATAAATGGGTCATGAATGCCGAATGTGGCAAGTCTCTTCATACCCCAGAACTTTATTTCAAGGGACAGGCTTTCTTTTCCCCCTCAGTTTCTGAGGAAAATAATATTCAAATTATGTCAAGCAAGCACTAACTGTCAACATCAAAATACCGGCTTCGCTGAGACCTGTCTTTACAACAGGTAACACCAGCCACCGTGATCGTGAGCAGCCTGGTGCACAGAGCCCATGAATTATAAATCAAAAGGCAAAATCGTGTGTTGTTTTTCCTGGGTAGACACAGAACAGGATATTAGGGGCCTAAGGGAAGATGAACATTACTGCTTTCAAAGTGCTTTACCTCCATCAAACTGTTGATTCAGCAAAAACCTGAGCCTGCTTTCCTCGAACCCCACGCTATCTGTCTGCCATGATGCCCCTCCCAGAACATAGCCAGCAAGACTGGCCAAATGGGTGCCTAAAAATATCACTTTAACGGCAGGAAATTGTCACTAATTTGCACTCAGATTCTTCAGACTCTGTAGTCATGCAGCAGGGATTTGGCTTAAGGGGAGTCTATATAGTCTTCACGAGAAAATTCTGATTTAGCAGACAAAACCCACTACAAATATAATTACCGAGGAAGCAGGTATCCTGCCGAATGGTGCATGCTGTTTCTAAGCAGGTTGAGAACATTCATTTTCCTACAAATTTCTATTATATGCTAATTACCAACCATATTAACCTGTGTTTAAGTTTTATTATGGAATAATATGGCTTCTTATAATTAAAAAATCTAAACCCAAAGTGTCTAAATGAGAAGTGAGGTTTTCTCCGTCAGAGCTTTTCCATGGGTGGAGTCGGCTTCCCAGCACCTACCTGGCCTCACCAAGTGCAGCCCCACTGGATTTCTCACTGATGAATCTTTGTGGGGGTCAGCCTGGAAGGAACAGAGTCCTTTTAAAATCATTAACAAACTTCTGCTGGCACTCATGAATGGGCTCATGTGCACCTTTGCAGAGTTTGATGACTAAGGCCAGATCATCATCTCCTGAGAGGATAGGCTTGACATTTGGAATTGATATTTGAAGTTTGTTTAGCCTCTGAGAATATATGCATGTCCCTTGCCCTAAAGACCTCTCAGGTGAACCAAAGGAAGTCACTGGAGAGGACAGAACACCAGGCCTCAGAAGTGCGAAGGACGCCAAAGGCTTCCTTGAGATGCTTTGAACATGAATCGACAGGAGGGGAGGGGAGGAGATCTAAAGGTCTGTGAGTGGTCTTTTCCTCAAAGCTGCATATGAGACATGCCCATGAGGTGGTCTTAACAGGCCCTACCCTAAAGAGCGGGGCTCTCGGCCCCTGCGAAGTCGGAAGCCTGAGCTTATGTAGATGCATCACACAGCCCCTGGCAGGGTTGTTCCTTCCAGGACAAGGGTACAAACACTGAATAGTGACAATTACTCAGGCTCAGTTCCCACAGGCCCATAACCTGCAGGTCACCCAGACATTCAGTCTCCACCTGCTATAGGAATGGAATCTCCACAAGGCCTTTGTGGAATTCCCTACCTAGGGAGCTTGGCTCTTCACGGACTCACCCAGAAGGAAAAACAGCTTGCATACTTCAGGAAACCACCTTATCCCAGGACCTGTAGGAGGAGTTGGCGGCTGGAGACCCAGGACGACACAGACCTAGTTCAGAGGTCAGAAAGAGACAATGTTGGGCAGGAGCAATGCAATTCTATTCCCTAGAGGGTCAGGCTTTTTATTTGAGTCAGTCTGCTGCAGAGATTTCCATTTAAATCCCCATCTCACTCAGAAAGTGCTCCTACCTAGACATACAAAAAGCAGTCCAGCCACAAAGAACCACAGACAGATTGTCACAGTTCCAGTGACAGATGGACTGAACCATCCCAGGGCTCACTAAAAACAATAGATCTCCAAGATGTTCTGTTCACAGCCTGCTCTGAGGAATAGGACAGGCTTCATCCTTTAATCTTGGGTATGGTAGCTCATGTTTATAATTCCAGCCCTGGAATGGCTGAGGCAGAAGGACTGCCTTGAGTTTAAGATCAGCCTGGGCCACAAGGCAAAACACTGCCCTACAAACAACAAGCAGACAGGCAGGAGGAAGCATAGAAAACCATCCACCTTCAAATGCAAGTTAATACCTCTAAGGGTGACTGTGGTCCTCGGATGCAACTGAGCATGGCATGGTTTTGCCTTACCTTCCTGGGTCCATCCATCCCTCCCTCTTCTAACCATCATTTGTGAGACCCACTGGCTGCATCTACCTCCAAGTCATGCTAAATCCACAGTAACAGGAGAATCCGAGGCCCTACGGAGACTAGAATCTCTTATAAGCATCACCTGTCAATAAAAACACTGATGCCCAATGAGCTGAGGCAAGAAGTAGAAGGTGGGACACTGGCAGGAAGAGAAGGAATTCTGAGAAATAGTGAGGAGTGCAGGAAGAGAGGGGACACTGGGAAATGGTAAGGGGTGTGAGGATTCGCTTAGAAACAGAGAAGCTCAGAAGCATGGGACTTGAGCAGAGGTAACCAGCCACATATAGGAACCCAGGAAAGAAAGAACAGGAGATTCGCTGGGAACACTGAGGAGATGGGTGTAAACCTGTAAGCAAGCTAGTCAGGGAATACAAATAATTAGTCTCAGAGTCATCATTCTGGGAGCAGGGGCTGGGAGGAAAAACTTAGTATTTGTTTATTTTTTAACAGAGACTGTTCAGTCCACCCCTAGAATAAACTCTCACAGTAAGTCCTTTGCTCCAAGGGTTATAAGCGTCACTAAAGGTCATTGATGACTGAATTGGGGCTGCCTGTTCTAAGTCACGGCCACCAAGGATCATAAAAGGTAGCTGTGGCAGGCTGTCCTGATGTGTGGGGCTGGAACCTTTTTCCATTTCCAGAATGCTCTTTGCAGGCTCAGGAGCATGTCTAGGAAGCCATTGTTACCAGATACCAAGCACATCTGCTGCTACTTCCATGCAGCCTGTTTCCAGCTCCAAGCCACGCCTGGTCCTGCCCAGACAGAAGAAATGTGGGAAAGAGTAAAACTTCATTCTATTCCCAGATTTGATTTCTCGTGGTATGCTGGTGGGTAATGAGCCCTGAAGTAGAAACTTAATTGTGAGTACTTTAGTCACTACCTTTTTGTGTTCCCAATTGTAGATAGACAGGGAACACGCCTGTGGACCTTCTCCGAGATGGTGAAGAATCTCCTAGCTCAGGGTCCATGGGATGCAGTATGAATCTGGGTACCAAGAACCCTTCAGGTTCATAGTCAGAAACTCAAACAGCCGAAGACGTGACTCCACTTCCTCTCATTGTCAGCTAGCCTGGGCAACAGCATCACCACTTCAGGCTGAATCTGAGGCCCAGCCTTTACAGCAAATGTCTGTCCCCGATAGAGAAAGATGGGGTGCCCTCCGCTACACTGTGCTCAGGTCAGAAAAGGTGCTGGCATCTGTGGTCAGCCCCCAGCAGCACAGACCTGACCCAGTGTCCCACCTAACACCTGGCTGGCTTCTTCCTAACAAATTCTGACCACTGTTTATCCTGTTTGCCAGACTACCAACACACTGCTCAGCTGTTTCTGGTGTTTCCGAATTTTACCCTGCCTTCCTGTCTTCCACTTTGCTGCTGCAGGGTCTGGCTTTGGCCAGTCCACACAACCCTTTACAATAAGGACCACAGGAGCTGATCTCGGCTGACTCTCTTCCTCCCTCCTCTCCTCCCCCTCCCTTCCTTTTCTCTCTCCCTCTTCAGACCCCTCCTCCTCTCTCTCTCTCTCTCTCTCTCCCTCCCTCCCTCCCTCCCTCCCTCCCTCCCTTCCTCCCCCCCTC
>JANHMN010000002.1:236801080-236866556 GCA_030674055.1 Rhabdomys pumilio
CACACACACACACACACACACACACACACACACACACACACACAAAGGCATATGTGCACAGGCTCCTGAGCCAACCCCCATGAAGGTTTTAGCTCAGTGCTCTATGCTCTGCTAGAATTCTGTGAGGCTTGTTACTCCTGTCAGGCATTTAATGAGAAGCACTGGAGTTCAGTTTCGCTCTGCTTGCAAGCAGCAAGCCTCTGCTCCAGCTCACTTGCATGTATGATTCTTAGGATGGTGATAAAAGAAAGCCACGTAAGAACTGCCACGGAAACTGGGCATCCCAGAGCTAACCCCCCGGCTGCATCTCAGAGTCATTGCTACAAGAAGCATGTAGATTTTCTCCAGTTGACTCCCCAGAAACCAGCCAGCGATGGACTACCTGACTCCTGCCCACTATGCCAAATACTGATAAATCCTTTCCGTGTGTCTGGTTCATCAGCCTGGAAGGGCCCGGATGGCTTGTAGTAGAGCCTGATTTCATGTTTCCTGGATTAGTTGGGTTGGGAGAAGCAAGACCCCAAGCTGCCAACACAGTCATTGTCTCTGTGGCAAGGACAAACACTGTACGGCCTTCTCTAAGAAGGAACATGAAGTGCCCCTCCAGTTCTCTGACTGATATCTGCTGTAGTATTCAGAAAGGCAAGGCATTCCTTCTTTTCAACAAAACAAAGGTTTTGGTGGATGTGTATTGTCCCTGAACCAGTCCAGGCAGGTGCTGCAGCATCAGAGTTACGATACTCCTGAGGCCGGGATGGATTCGGCAGTTCCTGCAGCTGATCTCAGCTCTCCAGCAATGTCCCCTGAGCCTGAGGAGCAGAGAGCACACCTGCAGTTCCTAGCAGACAGCACCACTTTGCTTAGATTGTGTTGAGTTGTAAAGGAAGAGAAAGTGAAGGGAGGTGGTGGGAAGGATACCTGGCCCTCTGCCAAGCGTCCTGGAAAATATAAACCCTGAGGGTCTGTTTCTCCACTCTCCTTCACAGCCGCTTGGCTGGGAAACAAGAGGAAATCAGAGAAAGAAGACAATGGCTGATGAACTTAACCTCCCCACTGTCAGAAGCAAGCCCACATGCAAAGAGGTCATCTAGACAGACCTGAGATACACAAACAGCCCTGAGACATAGAGGATCAGCAGTTTGCTGCTCTCCGCAAACAAAACTGGGGCTATCTTCCTGAGTGTCCGCAGCATTGTTGCATGACTGTTGTCAATGTTCCTTTTGCAGCCCCTAGAATCCTCTCCATCCATCAGTCTGTGCATCACATCAAGCCTGTCCTCATTTCCCAGGTTGCACTGGGGTTAGGTCACTGAGGGCGATTGGCCTCAAAAAACTTGGCTGAATTTAGAATCACCTAGAAGATGAGCCTCTGGGCATGCCTTTGGAGCTTATCTTGTTTGCATTAAAAGAGATGGGAAGAGATGCCCACTGTGGGTGGCACCATTCCCTAGGCTCTGGGTGGCACCCATTCCCTGGCTGGGATCACGGACTGTGTATGTAGAGAAAGCAAGCTGAGCATCAGCGTTCACCACTCTCTGCTTCCTGATCTCAGATGAACGTGACTGGCTGATTTACACTCCTACCACTTTGCTTCCCACCATGATGGACTGTACCCTTGAACTGTGAGCCAGAATAAACCCTTCCTCCTCTAACTTGCTTTTGTCACAGGAAGGTCAGTTTTTAAACAGCCAAAGGACTTCTCTAAGCCCTTATTGCTTGCTGATTTGAACCTTCAATTTCTTCTGTGTTTGTCTTCCAAACACAGGCACCTTTACAGTGAGGATCGAATTCAAAGAAACTCACACACAGACCCCATTCTGGTAACTGAGGGTCAGTCAAAAGCACAAGGTAGAGCTGGTTACCTGCAGAGCCAATTTTTGTTATGGAACCTACACACTAGAGGGCCTATGGTAGAACTGCCATGGCGCGCATATATCCCTGAGTGGAGCATGGAGCTCTGTGAACGGCAAAGAGCAAGCAGGCTGAGCCTATGCCACTCTCAGAAGCCAAGGAGTTATTAAGGCAGCCAGGGAACCAGGAAGATGAAGACAGAACACTCTAATATTGCTTCATGGGCTCTCAAGGACAATATTGAAGGCAATTCTCACTGGGATAAATCAGCTGCACAGAAAACCATGATACCAGGTGAAAATCACATCTGCCACAGAAAGCTAAATGGCCCACAAACCCCAACCCCGTATTGTCCAAAAGACCCATCTCTTTAGCAGGGGCAGCTACAGCTCCAGTGGCATTTGAATAATCGGCCTCAGTGGAAAGTTAAACTGCACCCCAGATTTCAGAGACCAACATTTCTCTAGTACCATTGTAAAGAGTTATGTTATGTTGGAGTGTTTGCTGCATGCATGTCTGTGGACCTTGTGTGTGTAGTGCCCAAGTCAGCTAGAACATGGTATCATTACAGACAGTTGTGAGCCATCATGTAGGTGCTGGGAATAGAACTCAGGACCTCTATAAAAGCATCAACTTCTCTTACCCACTGAGTGGTCTTTCCAGTCCCACACTGACAGGAATTGAGGAAGGGTGATTTACTGGAATCTTGTTCCCCTGGAATCTGTTTCAACTTCATGAAGTCCCCCATGGGGTCCAGTGGGCTTTCGATACTGGGTGTGCATAGCCAGATCTCTCTGGAGGACAGGATGTAGCGTCCACCTGGTCTGCAGCTGGCTGGTCGTGTTTCCAGGGGAAAAAAGTATCCTCCAGGAATTAGGTCCCCTTCTTGATGTCTGTCTTGAAGTCTAACCCCCTCCCTGAGTGAGCCAAGTTCTTCTCTGGACCTCTCATTGCCACCCAACCCTGTCCCAGCTCCCACTTCAGACTCTCAGCTCTGGGTGTGACACCAGGAGAAACCTGTGCCACCAGGAATCCCAAACACACATTCTGGCAACTTCATAGAAAATAGGCCTTAGTCCTGCTCATCTCAGTATGTTCAGGATACCTGTGGCATGGTCTGCACCCACTCAAAGGCCAGAAAGCTAAGGCAAGTGCAGTGCACAGTTTGGGCCAAGCTGAGACTGACTGTACATCCTGCCTGGTTTCCATGAGCTTGACCCAGTTCCTTTCGGTTTCTCCTCTAGGACAGAGCATTTGCCTCGTGACCTCACAATGATAATGGTATCTTTTCCCACTCACACTCTATGTCTTCAGCAGGTAACTCATGGAGAGGCACTAGAGGCAGTGGCTGCCTTCACTGTGCAGACATCAACTCTCACTCTCTTGTTGCAAATAACAACAACAAAAAAAGGATGTTTTGAAATCTCAGCATTCCAATCTGCTGATCACTGAACTGGCTGTTTCCCAAGGGAGTGCAGGAAAACCCCCCACAGTTTCTTCTCCAGGGAGCCAACAGCAGTCTGCTCAGAGGCTCCAGGCCGGGCACATCTTATGAATCTGGCTCCTCACCTTCCTCACATGCTGTGTGGAAAGGCTGTCGTTTCCCTACAGACCATGGGGTAAATGCAGGCTCAGGCCTGGAAGGACCAGGACTTATGGTTCTTTGTTCTATTGTAAAAATAATCCACATGAGCTACAGTAAATAGAGCAGCTATAGATGTCCAAAAGGAAAAGCTCTCCCACACACCATGCTGCCATCCTCAGAGACATGTAGATAAATCATGTGTGTTCGTACTTTTATGCATGCACTGTTGAGTACATGTGTGCACACAGGGAAACATGCAGTCATGTAAACATACACACACATATACACACACTTAAAAATGCCAACACAGATTGGTATGCATGCTCATGGGTACATACATGAGTATACAGAAAGGGCTGTGTGTATACACTGTGAGCCCACAGACATAGACTTACAAGGCTCATCGATGTGCATCACACTAGTGTGTACGTACAAGTATGTACAAACAGATGTGTGTGCACACAGTCATGAACATATGTATGCATTTACATACAAGGATATACATGCAGGCACATACACACAGACACATATACATGCATTGACATGCAGGCAGATGCACATATGCACATAAGACATTAATGTATGCAGATGAGATATACACACATGATCAGAGGCATGCAAAAATACAGGCAGGAATATATACATATGTGCACATGTGTCCACATGCAGAGGTGTGCAAATACCGACATACACTCAAACATGTAGATATACACACAGAGGTGTGCTCAAGCACAGACGGATACGCACTTCTGTGCATGTATGCATAAAACACTTGCATTTAGTCACACACAGAGAAATACATTCACGTACACACATACACATACAGATAAGCACTCCAAGCAGACACTGGCACCCAGAAGGAAACATACACACAGAGAGAAAGAAAGCTTCATTTGGTTCTTTATCCACAAACAAATTGGTTTGACTAGAGATAGGTGACTGGAAACTCCCCATCTCCTGTGCCCAAAGGTACAGACTGGATGTGTCACAGTATGTTAGAGAAACAGAAGGCACGTCACAGGGACGAGGCCAGGCATGAGTAGTGGCCTCACTTGAGAATCTCCCGCTCTGTGACAGTGTTATTCTTCTTAGGATGCTGTAGTCCCACAACCTGTCAGGAGGCCCCATTTCTTGAACATTCTATCCCCATACTGGTACAGACATGAACTTGAGAGGTGAAAATGGTACCCAAACTACCATCGTACTTCCTTCTGGACAAAGAGGATGCCAGCCTCTAGCCTAGTTGGCCCCTCAATGTGGGCACTGTGACATGATTGAAGAAAAGGACCAGCTAGGACAATGTAGCTGTTGAGATATATATATATATATATATATATCCATATGAAGTGAGGTACTCTCTTCCCAGAAGTGAAACTTTTCTGAGGAAGGGATGCGGAGCACAGGAACATCTGCCTGGAGCATCACTTCCAGATGCCTGAGCCCCTAAGTCCACCACACCTGCACCCCACAACTTCTCCCCGTGAGCAGTCCCAACAGATCACAAACTGTTGCAGTTTGCCTGATAGTTGGACAGGATCCTGTGGCAGGAAATTTTGATACCCAGTGCCTCCAAAGGTCAAGATTTTGGTCCTGAGGGGCTCCCTCACACTGTACCATGGCTTCCTTACTGAAGATGAATTGCTCCTGAGAGGCAGCTGCGGTTTTAGGGAAGACACTAAATCAAAGCTCCTTACTTCTCACCTTGTTGAATTTATGAGCAGGAGGTAGCATGACTTGCCTCTGAAATCTCCAATTAGAAACAGAGAGACGATCAACTTTGGATTTCCCAAAAGCTAGATGTATCTCCATCCTCTTAAAAGAATAAATTATGCCAATTAGGGCTAGATGCTAAGGAACAGGTTTGAAGAGATAAACAGGAAATCGAGCCTTTCAAATGGGCATTTATTGATTTATTTATCCGTGTTTATTTGTGAGTGTGCGTGTGTGTGTGTGTGTGTGTGTGTGAACTCGCATGCGCGCACACGCTGTGAAAATGTGTGCACATGCTACACAGTGTCAGACATCTTTATCCTTCAGTGGACCCTATAGTTCACCAGTTCTAGCAAAACTAGCTAGATAGTGAGCCCCAAGGATCCTCTGTGCCCACTTCTCTAATACTAGGATCATCCAGTTTTTACATGGGTGCTGGAGATATGAACCCAGGTCCTCAGGTTTCTGAAGCAAGCATTCTACTGATTGATCCATCTCCCTAGCCCAACAGCCAGGAACGGCAGAAGCCACTGGATCAAACAAGAGCCAGGTTGAGTTTTTTTTCTCTTTAGAGCCATGAGGCCCAGATCATAAGGAAGCTTAATGCCTTCTGAAGAATGAGTGCCATTCAGCCCATGGTGTTCTAAGATCACTCATTCCCTCTAATTAGCTCTCTCCAAGGCACTGAAAATTGAGCAATGTCATGTCACATCATGTGGACAGGCTTTGTGGACTGGGTGGGCATTAGTGGTCTGAAGGTTTGGGCCATGTTCTTGCAGTACTAGTCAGGGACAGACATAGCCCATTTCTGCAGCACCACAGAGTGTGTATGTGGCTTGCTAGTCTTGAAGAAGAAGAGGCAAAAATGCATAACTGAGCATGATTTAACAGAACTGACATGTCATTTATTCAACTTTCCTTTAGAACCCCATGTTTTCAAGCACCGACCTCATTAAAAAGCCTCTGAGCAGGATGAGGTCTGGGTCCCGTATATATTAATAAAATCATCGATTTTCATGGAGCCGACTCCTCGCCAGCATCGGGAAACCCGAGAACGCTGTGTGCAAACATCGCTCATGTCAATTTCCAGTGTACCGCTGTTAATATCTAATTCTGAGAGCAGAGCTCTCATAGGTAAAAATGAACTGCGAGATGACAGAGCACTCACATTCCACGTTCCTATTTCAAACGCACATCATGATGGGCAATTGTTCAGAATACTTTCCTAAATTCCTCCATATTCCATATAGAATGACTGTTTGTATGTTAAGGGGTATATGTGACTAGATAATTTTTTTAAATGACAATCAAATCCATATGGATTTGAAATGAGATTATGTTGAGGTACATGGATGAAACAGCTCCCACTGAAGAATTAAAACAGGCCATAGGCTGCAGTCTGGAAAGCCCCAGGCTTGAGCTGCTGTTAGCACTCACAGTAGACATTCTCCAATAGCAGCCTTGGCAGTAAACTTGCAAGCTCACTGGATTGGGAAGTTAATAAGTACCACTCCAAGAATTAAAGCAAGGAAATTAAAGACATGTGTGGGAGAAACCAATTGTTCACTGGGATTATTGATTGAATGACAAGTCAAGTGATATTAGCATCAAGCACAGAACACAGCCCCGTCAAGTAAATAAAAAGGGTACATGCCAAATGCATCTGTTTCCAAGCACACAGGATGCAGCTCACACTGTGCATGAGGACAGGGAGGAGTCAGGGGAAGGTGAGAGAGCAGAGCGAGGAATCCAGTCAGATCAGGCTTCCAGCAAACAGTACAGGATCAACAACACATCACAAGATAGAGCCCTACACTCGTGTCCTGAAGTGTCCATAAAAAAAACATCTAAGACAGTGGACACATAAAATCTGATGCATCCACAACAGGCGGTCCATGCAACTGAACCACTGAGCAGCCGGTGTGAGGGACAACCTCGCGATCACAGGAGACAGCAGGGGACAAGGTACAGTTCCACAAGGATTTTTGGTGGCCGTAGAATGGTTGTTCTTCATTGTTAGCTTGACTGGATAAGGAATCACCTAGGAGATTTACCTCCTGGGTGTGCCTGTGAGGGAGCTTCCAGATCAGGTTGACTGAGGAGGGAAGAGACACCTTGAATATGGGCAGCAGTGTCTTATGTGCTGGGGCCCCAGAGTAAATAAAAAGAACAGAAAGCTGAGCATGTGCTCACCTCTGGCTGCTTCCTAACTGATGCAGTGTGACCACCTGCCTGTCACCTCCATGAGTTCCCTGTCGTGATAGACTGTCCCTTCAAACTGTGTGCCGAAAGAAACTCCTCCTCCCTACGGTGCTTTTGTAAGGAATTTTAAAAATATTTTCTTATTTATTCTTCTTTCATACACAACATCCCAACTGCAGTTTCCTCTCCCACCCACTCCTCCCAGAGCCTTCTCCCCACTTCCCATCTCCCACAGAACCACCTTTCTTCCATTTCCCTTCAGGAAAAAAAAAACCCACCAGAGATTCCAGGGATATCGACTGAACATAGATTAATGTGACATGATAGGACTAGGCACAAAGCCTCATATCAAGGCTGGACAAAGCAACCCAGAAGGAAGGAAGGGGTCCCAAGATCAGGAGAAAGGGTCAGGGATACCCACACTCCCACTGTTGAGAGTCCCACAAGAATACCAACCTATACAAGCTATGTATGTATGTGTGTATGTATATATGTATGTATATGTGTGTATATATATATATATATGCATACATGCGTGTATGTGTATATGTATACATATATACATATATATGTGTGTATATATGTGTGTATGTATATGTGTATATATATACATACATGTGTGTATGTGTATATATACATATCTATACATATATGTTGGTGTATGATATATATATATATATATATCATATATATATGGAGAAAGAGAGAGAGAGAGAGAGAGAGAGAGAGAGAGCAAAGAGAACACTTAATACAAGCCCAAATGCATAAAGGAATTCTTGCTTTTCACTGAGAATGAAATTGACGGGCCCAGTGTCCACCTTCCCACACAGCGGACTACTCTGCCTCCAAGGAGTGAGGGAGAAAGACATTCATCCCGGACTCTGTACTCTGTCATGGTTTCTTTCCTTACCAACTCATCATGTCTAACCCAGAGACTTTTGACTGCAGGAGTCTTTGGAGGAGACATCAGAGTTGACACCAGCCCTCTTCCCTAACAGGCCAACTGGACTCCGGGAAGCTTGGCTGGAGGCTGGAAAGCACGAGCAGCCTTAGCTCTGATCAGTTTGTGTGAACCAGCAGCCTTCTTTCTGTCTCATTGTAAAGATGGTATAGCAATTGTAAGAGCCTCTGTGCTCCAAGCTGTAAGGGAGAAAATCAATTTCTCTTCTGCGGGGCTCACAATGTACCGGGAATTTTACCTGAACCAAGTAAACAAAATTGTCACCTAACTTGAATGGGGAAAGAGGTGTTAGAAAAACTCTTTATCGCTCTACTTCTGAAGTGCTCCTGTTATTATTGAAGTCTGACTGTGTTTTTCAGGGAATGGGTTATTAAGGGGCAACTTTAAGATGAAACCATTCTTCAGATATTATAATAGAAACATTTTAAAATTTAAATCAGTGGTGGAAGATTGAAGCCATGCAGTTGAGACTCTAATATATATATTTGGTCATTTTTCTCCTATGAAACATCCAGTTCATTCTGGCACCTGCATTTAAGCCCTGCTATCCAAAGGTAAGGCCTATAGAGCAGCTGAAAGGTGAGCCAGTGACCTTGAGTGTGCCAAGGCCATGGTGATCAGCTCTTTCTCTCTGGAGGTAGAGCCCATGACACTGCCCCAGGAACGCCCCCAGGAAGACACAGTAAACACAGTTGGATGGCACCTCTAATGCATTGGATTATAGGGCAGGAAGAAATGCAAATCAGTCAGCCCAGACTCCTGTCTCTGAGACAAGTAGACCTAACCTGACCCTCTATAGTCTTTTGAATGCCTAAAGGGAACCCTAGACAGAACCAGCTTTAGAAACCATCCTGGATGCCATATCTTGATTTATAGATATGTAATTAATAAAACATGGCTTATGATGAGCTGTTCTGAACATTCAGGGTGTGTTGACTGTGATCCAATGCCTTTCACACAGCAGGTGATGTAAAGAAGTCAGATCCAGGTACTCCTAGCTTTATGAGTTTAAAATGATAATACCTGTCTTAAAAGAATTTCACAAGAAACCTGACAAGTGATGCTTGAACCAAGCACCATGGTTTGTTGTTTTTGTTTAGTACAAATGGCCTGCTTTCTGAGGATCCATCAGAATCCATTTGTGCCCAAATGGACAGAACAATGGTAGGGAACAAATGGCAGCAGGACAGCATCAACCAAGGGTTTAGGAAACAGAGAGTGGAGAGGACTGTCCATCTCCACTCCACCAAGGGAAAAGATCCTGAAAAGTAAGAATGCTAGACATCATGTGCAGAGAAGAGGCAGCTTGGTAAGCAGTCCCAGTGTGTGTCCCCAAAGGGTGAAGCGGATACACTCCACGCCAGTCTCTAGGCTTCTATCATCCTTCCCTAAGCTTGCCTACCATGGGGCAGCATCTCTATGGGAACAGATCTGACAGACTGATGCATGCTATAAGGGGATTTATGAGATTGGTCTACGCAGTGGGACTGGGTAGTCTGGCAATGGCCATTTGCACAGTGGAGAGGCTAAGAATCCAGTAGTTTCCCATCCCATGAAATTGAACAACTCTGGTGCTAGAGGACTGGAGGATTCCTGGAGAGGCGCTGGAAGGTTGAAGGAGCAACAGTGAAAAGGACCCACTTCCAATAAGACGCAAGGGTGGGCCTCAGGCCTCATTGGTTTTCCTCAAATCCCATAAAATCTGGGCCTCTAAGTGAAGGTTCAGCCCCATCTCTGGGAGGAGCTTCTCTCTTCGGTTAATCTTCCCTGGAAATAGCCTCACAGGCCAGCCCAGAGGCATGTCTCTTGGTTGACCCCAAATCCAGTCAAGTTAACAATAAAGAATAGCCACCACTGAGGTGGCTCAGAAGTTAATAGTATTTACTGTTCTTTCAGAGGACCCAGGTTCAGGTTCCAGTACCTACATGGTAGCTCAGCCATCTGTAACTCTAGTCCATAGGAACACACACACACACACACACACACACACACACACACACACCACATACCACACACACACCACACACTACACCACACACACACACACTACACATACAACACACATCACACACACACCACCACCCCCACATACACACAGGCATGCATGCCACATACACCATACCACACGCACGCACACAAAATAAAATAAATGCATTTTTTTTTAAGATGAGACATCATCCCTAGAATTACAATTTCCACTTTCAGGGAAGATGGTGTGAATTTATCAGTCAGGACAGATGCTTGCAAATGTCCACAGGAGTCATTTCTCAGATGCTGCGAAGGCTTTCATTTACCAGGAAGAACCAATATGGCCACAGGGCTGTGACACTGGCTTTTTTTCCTTGATGCCTCTGTGCACTGGTGTATCTTTCAGGATGCCAGCGGTGGCTGAGAAGCTGTTGAGATGTTCTTGGAAACACGTTAGGTCCCATGCACGAGATCACCAATAGAAACACATATGCAGAGCTCAGGGGCATCTCTGAGGGACTCTCATCAAGGCCAGCCTCCTTCCGATGCAGGGTGGGCAAAGTGAAAACCAGGAGACAAGGAGCTGGGGTTCGTGGAATTCCCAGTGTGCACTCTCCAAAAGAAAGCTGAGCCTGACTGAGTCACTGACTGAGACAGTGACTGACACTGTCTCTTCAGCCAGATGGTTGTCCACATTAAATCTGTCCAGCATATTCAAGAGTCTGGACTGCAAAGAGCAGCAAACTCCATGGTGCTCACTGCTCACACTCACATGCCCAGCCAAGAGCCCACCCACCCAGGCTCACCCTCTCATTTGCTCTGTCTCATCTGCAAATACTTGAGGCATCTTCTTGCTGTCTGCAGGATGAGACTTGGACCTGACTCTCCAGCTGGTGACCTCATTCATCTAGAATGAGAGTTAACTGCTCCAAGTTCCTCTGCAAGTTGCCTGAATCGGAATCTGGGGACTTACGTGTTATGGCAACAAAAATCTCTGCAATGAGTTATTGCTTCCTCCATATGTTTGGAGAAATTACCTTTCACTCTGACTCTGGAATGTTCTTCTGGTCAGCCCAGGCTGTGGCCAGCCTCCCAGGTGACTAGCTCACCAAGTCTAATGCTCCCAGGCCATCCCCCAAACTCCCTAACACCCTCTCCCACTCTGCACAAAGACACACCATCTGCTTGCAGACACTCGGAAGGGGATGCCTGCACCATACGGGATGTTGATCATATGTTAGCCACTTCTGCGAGTGAAGAAATATTTTGAAAGCTGCCAAGCCACCTTCTTCATCCAGCATGCATGAAAAATTCATCGGGGTTGCTATTTGTCAAGGGACTGCAAACATTTCCTCTCATTTGTCTCCATCCTTGCTTACATTTCGACACCCAGCTCAGAAATCCACAGGCCCCACCATTTGGAGCCCTCTTTCCCTGCTTCCTCTCACTCCAGGACTATCCATCACTTACTTTCTAAGAATAGGCAAGCTGTTGCTGCCTTCAGTTCCTTCATCTGTGAAGGCAAACTATGCTGCTTGTGGACGGGGTAGGGCTCAGGCCAGAGGAGGTGGAATTGTAGATCTTGGCTCAAAGGGAGAAATAGTGTCGTTCTGAGGGTGTGGCTCTGTGACAAAGTACTTGGCTAGAATGTACAAGACCCTGGGTTCTCTCCCAGCAGAGGGATAAAAATAGGAAGAGTGAGGGTTCCACCCACTGCCCATTTTGCCCCTCTTGTCTAAGGGATACACATCACATGGCAGTGTGTGAAGTCCTCACCATGCCTGCATGTTGTAACACAGTATTGTAGCATTAGAGTTGTGAACTGGCTGTGTGACAGGGACTGGGGACATTGAATAGCTATTTGAAGTATTTGTATCATCAAAATGTCCAAACTGGAAATACCCAAAGGGCTGTGGTGGTTTCTTTTCTTATTATTGGATAAAACCTTTGACAGAGGAAACTTAGAGGATGAAGTCTATTTTGACTCAGTTTGAAGTATCCTGAGTAGGGAAGTAAGTTGATCATGGCAGGAGAGTTAAGGTGGAAGGAGCTTGAGGCAGCTGTTTACATTGTATCCACAGCTGGTCACATTTGTATCTGCAGCTGTTCACATTGTATCCACAGCTGGTCACGTTTGTATCTGCAGCTGTTTACATTGTATCCACAGCTGGTCACATTTGTATCTGCAGCTGTTCACATTGTATCCACAGCTGGTCACATTGTACCAGCAGTCAGGAAGCCAGGAGAGAGGAATGCTGGTACTCAGCTCACTTTCTCCATTTCATTTGCTCTGTGGTCCTAGCCCATAGTGACAGTTTTCCCACCTTCAAAGTGGGTCCTCCCTCTTCAATTGACCTAATCTAGAAAGTCCCTCACAGACATGGCCAGAGGTTGTCTGCTAGGTGATTCTAAAATCTGTCAGACTGACAAAACTAACATTCACAGGAGAGTTATTTATTTATTGCTTACTGTGAGGGGAGGAGAAGTATGTCTGTGTACATGTGTGTGTGAGCATTGTGTATGCATGTGTGTATATGCATGCATGTACATGCATGTATGCATACATGTGTGTATGCATGTGCTCTGTGTGTACATCCATGTGTATGTGTGTTCATGTGCATGTGTGCATGTGCTCACATGTGTATAAACACTTATGCATGAACATAAACACTTATGCATGAGGTCAGAGAAAGACATCCTTTGTTATTCTTCACCTAGTTTCCTAAGACAGGGTTTCCCACTGAACCAGAAGTCCAAAGCTTCAGCTAAGCTATCTGACCACTAAGATCCCAAGAGCCATCTCTCTCTACTCATCAAATGTTGGGGTTGCAGACACATGCAAGCATGCACAGCTCTTCATGTGGGTGCTAGAGATTTAAACTCTGGTCCTCATGTTTACAGAGCAAGCAATCTACCCACTGAGCCATCTCCATAGCCCTACTCAATATTTTTTAAACACCATGTTATAAGGTTGTTTTCTCTGAGTTTACCATGACTGTGACCACCTTGAGTCAGAGCAGCTGGATTCAATCCCAGCAGATTCTCTTCTGGTGGATGATGGGGGACAGACAGGGTGCTCCAGACACCATTCCTTTCCCTGGGGCAAATGTCAAACAACTTTTGAGTGAAGACCTCCTTGGTGTAGCTGCCTGCATGTTGCCCATAACCCTGCAAGCAACTTCTCACCATTGATTCTGTAGCCCAGACAAACCCACTGGTTCAACAGTAGGACTTAGTGTGGCCACTTCTTTGACCACCAGCATTCTATATGACATAAATGAGTGTTTCTTCATCTGTTTCCCCAGGAAAGCACACAGTGGTCATTTTTAGTTTGACCTTTACTCTTCAATTGACTAGAAAGCTTGGGGCCAATAATCACTTTCTAGGGGACATTATGGTAGATCTCAGTGTAGAATTAACACACACACACACACACACACACACATACCACACACACCACACATACATATATACCACCCATACACACACACCACACCCATACCACACACACACCACACACTTATCACATACAAACACACACACACACCACACATACATATATACCACCCATACACACACACCACACACACACCACACACTTATCACACACACACTCCATACATACACACCTACACACACCACACACACACCATACTTACATATATACACACACACCACACACACACACATATACACACACACAAGCTGTTCAGGCCCAGATCCACTGATGGCACGCATATCCCCATGAGAAGCATGATGGGTCACATGACCACACCTCTGCCTGGCTTTAAGCCCTCCTCCCATCCTTAAGACTGACACCACTACACCCTCAGGACTCTGTTACTTCTATACCTTATACTCACTGGACCCTCACACCTCAGGACATTTACATATGCTATCTGAACTCTTGTAAACCTCATAGGAACACACACTCCCATTCATAGGAACACACACTCTTATTCTTAGGGACACACACCCCCATTCATAATGTATACCTGTTATGTTGTTATTTGATTGACATTTGTCATTCCTGTTGGGAAATCACAAAGGAATTTGTCTATTTTGACTGACACTACAACCCAGGGACATTTAGCTACAATACAGTAGCTCTAGCTAAGCTTCTGTTTAATGAATGAATAGTTGAGAGATCGTGCTTTACTTAGTCTGCACCATAATGTGAAAATTCCATTGAGTGTAAAAACAGGCTTTCCTAAGACACCAGGGACAAAATTGTCCTTGTAGTCACTCTCATTCCCTTGTCTTCTGCCACAGCCCTCAGTGAGTTCTATGATCACATGTTCATGAACCATGTGACAACCAGAATCAACCACTAGTCTGAGCTTCAATGTACACATGGAGAGATGACCTGCTGCCTCCAAGTAAAAGCCATGCTCCCTTTGAAGCCAGTAGTCCAGCTGCATCATGGGGGCAACTTCGGGAGCAGGGAAGCTGAGGGTCTGTGTCTGCTGTATTCACATTTTCAGGAGCAGTGGTGGAGGGTCCAAGAGACCCATGGGGACACACACAATTGGGGTGGAAAGTGCAAGGGGTCCATCATGGACTATAGGATCAGCTTTAATGGCACCCCTATCTCACAGTTATCTGCATCCTGCAGTTGTCATTTGTCCTGTAGAATTGCCCACATCCTGCAGATGGCTTCCATTCTGTAGAGTAGCACCTGTCCTAGAGAGTAGACCCTGTCCTTTGAGGTAGCTGTGTCCCACAGTGGGACCCTGCCCTACTAGTGTAGAAGAGAATAAAGAAATAGTCTAGGCCATGTTCATTGTGATCAACGCTCAGCATCAAGTGCCTGTAACACTGTGTCACCATCAGAATTGTCACACTGGCCATGCTGTGCTACACAGGTGCATCTTGACAAGCCTAGCCCTGCCTGCCCTGTTAAGAAGAAGCCAAGCCACGCACAGCTGGCTTTCTCATCGCCTGCATTTCCAGGAGCAGGAGCTGGCTCCATTCTCCAGTGACTTGAGCCAAGGAAAGGGCAGAATCAGTTTTATGTCTGGAAGCTGTAGACTGTTGTCTTCCCAGGGGTTGGGGGGGGTGTCTTGCAAGTGTTAAAAAATGCTTATCTTAAAACCTGACGTGATGGATTTGAAACCTGTGCTCCTAACCCCATGGTATCATGGAAAGCAAGCCTGCAGCCTGTCTCCATTGAGGTGAACCTGAGAGGAAAATAAGAATACCTAGCCCACACTTGAGCTACGTGAGAAGCATGTTTTGCTTTCTAAGAGGTGTTTTGCTGTGAATGAAACCAACCAGAGACAAAGAAAGAAGGTCTTTCTTATAGACCCCACATTTCACATTCAAGCCTCTTCCACTAGCCCTGCATTTCCTGACAGGAAGAGGATGTTCGACTAAGATCAGTTTCCAACGCCATGCTCTGTGGAACAGATACCACAAGATGTGGCCATGTCACCTTCAAGGCTGAAGGGTGACTCGCCTCTGCCTTGAACTGTAAAAGGAAAGAAATTTCATTGATTGTGGAAGGAAGATAGCTCTGGGAATCAAACGTTCCCAGAGAGCCACCTAATTTTGTCTTTGTTCGGGGTTCCTGCATGAGAGAGAGAAGCAATCAGTCCAGCTGTGTGTGGGGAGGGCCTGCCCCTGTCTGGCTGAGCTGTGATCCGAACATGGGCATTTACCAGGGCTTGGAGAACAGCTGCTATGTAAATTTATATTGCAGAACTTGGAGTCAAAGATCAAATGCAGCCAGCAGAATCCCACACAACACAGACAAAACAGCCTCTAGCTCACATCTGCTAGACGGGGTGAAGGAGGCAGAGCCTCCCTCAGTATGAACAGCTGCAGGTTTCTATTGGCACCACCCTGACTTTGTGTGTCTGTGCTAGACGTGCTGTGGTAGGGCAGATGGCAGATGCAGGCTGGAGAACCAGACTACAGACATCGTCACACAGAACCCTCCCAGACAGTGGTCACTTCTACTTGCCTCTTGACAAACTGGGCTCCTTTTGCATACATGAGACTCTCCATACCCTTCTACTCAAGGATCCCCTCAGAAGGAGAGGCCTGCGTATGTGGCAGCTGGCCATAGCCACTCCATTGACCTTAGGTGGACAGGGCCAGCCATCCCATTACCAGAGCAGAAATAATAACATGGTGTCCACCTTGTTATCTTGCAGCATCGATGCAGGAGTGTGGGGAAATGAGTTCTTGCTCCTTGCTAGTGAGAGGCCATAAGAACGACACTTTGGGGTTATCTGTTGAGGTTGGCTTTTTTAATTTTGCAGAGCAGTTGGACAGCGTCATTTAGAAATTAAACTGCGCATACCATTGACCCAACAATTCCATTTCTAGAAAATCCATTTACAGAAATGCTGACAAAAAAAAAAAAAAAAAAAAAAGACAGTGAAATCACGCGCACACATATGGCTACCACCATGAATAGTGGAGAACTGGAAACAACCGGAACACTTTCCAAGGCTGTTCCATTTAACTCGAGTACATCTGTGGGAGGACATACTTTGTGCAGCCAACACAAGAGGATGATCTAAATGACCGGCAGGTGCCAGGCTGTCATCAAAGTCAGCTTCATCAGGCAAGTGTCACACCACCAACTGCACACATTTAAGGTGCATAACAAGATCAGCAGCCCAATCTCTACTTCTACAGACTCTCTCCTCCCAGGATTCCAACTGACACTCACTCCCTAAGAAACCACCACTCTGCTCTGTGGATCACCACTTTCTAGTTTTACACAAACAAAGCTTTGCAAGGGTTCATGATTCACCGAAGAATAATACCCAAGACTCAAATAGTATGTATAAGAAAAGAGCGTTTTATTCTGCAGAAGTCCAGCGTGCTGGGGTCTACCATCTACAAAGATGGAAAGACCCCAAAGTGAGCTCAAAGGCTAGATTTAAAGAACATTAGGGGAATTCCAGGGAGGAATAGGTGAACTCTATCTTAATCTGGGTTCTGTCTCTAGGGACATTCCAGAACCATTGCTAGGGCCTGGGGGTGGGGATGGGGGGGCTGAAAACTGTTGCTGGGGAAGTCTGGAAACTGTTGCTGGGGAAGTTTGGAAACTGCTGCTGACCCTTTATCCTTGCCTCAGGCCAGGTGGCAGTTTCTGAGGCCTGGACTTGCCTGGACTTGCCCAGTTCTTAGAAACAGAAATTTAGGCCTAGTCTCCTGAACTGCCCATTTGAAGCCTGCTGTGGGGTCAGCCTAGCCTACTGTTTCTGGACTTGGCCTGTTTCCTCTCAGACCCATGCATGTTTTATGCATCAATGGCTCACCCTTTTTCATGGCTGAGTAATTTTTCCTTATATGACTATACCATGAATTTAGAGGGCAGTTTTATACCTGGTCTATTTAATAAAATAATAGTAGTAGACTCCCTGCTGGGTCCCGTGAGCTCCCCAGACAGATTATTGTCCAGATATATAATACTATGAAAGCATTTCTCCCTGTGGAGTAGGTCTTAAATCCGTGGTCGGTTGGTAGGTTGGTTGGTTACTTCTGTGACATCTGTGCCACTATTGCTCCCATAGTGTGTCTCATCACACTATTTGATAGTATAGCCCACAGATTTCACAGCTGGGTAAGAGTGCTGGTGAACTCTCCCTTGGCAGCCTCCTTATGGTACTGTGAGATTCAGTCAATACGAAGGAAGCTTCTTCTTGGTTCATACCAACTTAACCTATAATCAATATGCATGGTGTCATTAGCAATAGGGTCTCTCCATCAAGTTCAAGAGCAAAAAGAGGTTTTTAACAAAACTCCTAGACTGGATTTCAAAGTAGTTTCCCCTTTTACAACCCCACCCAGGTATGAACACTCATACTATTTTAGTCTGAAGGGGTTGTGTTTTGAAGTATCAAGGACATATTTTGGCTAATTAATTACATTTTAATCAACAATTAATTATTTTTAACGGACAAAATATGTGTATATATTTATCATGTAAAACATGGTGCTTTTGAAATATGCATGCAATGTGGGATGGCTGTATCAAGGAAAAGAGTAAGAAAAAGTAGCTTTCAAATGTGCATCTAAAATGCCAACCACACTTGTTCTTCATCATTTATTAGGAGAGTGGGCCTGCGCACTCTCCAGGGAAGACACTAATGTAATGCAGCGGAAGCCTGCATGTCAACTCTCAACCATGGTGGTCTTCAGAAGGTACAACCAAGACTGGATTTTTCAGACAATTTTCTTTGCATTTGTTACTTTTATACATTTAAAAACTAGCAGAGTTTGTGACCCTTGCCCCTTGGGAGACTAAGGCGGGAGGAGGGCAAGTTAAAGACCAAACTGGACTACTGTAAGTTCAAGGCCAGCCTGACTAACTTAGTGAGAGTCCCTTTCAAAACAAAAAGTAAAAAGAAAAAAAAATGTGTCTTAGTGACTTAATTCTAGTGTAGCATGCAAATGGATATGGCCTCAAACCTTAGGCCACAAAAAAGACAAAAAAAAAAAATACTACAGATATTAGTGTGTTCACATTGTAACATTTGAGTCTGTCTCAGACTTAGCCTAGCTAGGAAAGAGCTCTTCGTCCACCAAAGATTTGGCTTGCTGGTCTGTTTGTTCCCCTGTCCTGAGCACCTGTGTGTCAGATCATCTGTCAATGCCTGGCTCTAGGCAACTCTGTGCTGTGCCATCTTCCTGGTGGTCTTGTGAGAAGGCACCTTTTGCCTATCGGTCCCAAAAGCTCAAGCAGGCTGTGGGTCATCACTACTATCTATGAAGTACAAGAATGTGGTCAGGAGACCCTCGATGTCTATTGTAAGTATAAAAATAACTGTACTGTTTTATCTTTCAAGTGTCTCCTACATATCATATTCTCATGAGATTGTTTAATAATATTTTAGAGCATTAATTGATCTCCCAGCCCAACTCTTACAAAATCGAAGGGAAAAATAATACAGAATACCTTAAAGCTGGTCAGGTGGAGAAGAGAGTCTTTCTGGGTGGCACCATCTTGAATCTATCTCATGAATGTGTCCCTCGTGTGGCATATTTAAAACACCATGTTTGAGCAAATGTTATAGAGGCTGCGGGGAAAGCTGAGCATCACGAAGCTCCCCAGGTGAAGGTCTTGATGCATGGAGGCCAGCAGAGGCTTGACCGGTGGAAAGCAGGACTTGGCTAAGATGAGCACTCCCCACAGAACTGCGAGCAGCTGAGAGAACATTCCTTGTGACTGTAGGGGCTGAGGGAAGGTCCCTGGGAGTCCTGTTCTTAAGACTCCCGCTGAGTTATTCAGTCAGTCATTATCTGTAAGGAGTAACTGCAAGGCTCAACAAAAGAATGGCTGAACAAGTTCCAGGTATAGGAAAAGAATATTCATGACCACACACTGTGTATCCGTTCTGGAGAGGTGGAAACCGGAAGTCAAGTGGAGACAAAGAGCCTGAACACTGGAAGGCCTTTGCCAGTCTGAGGGCAGCTTGAAGAGTCCCTGAGAAGTCATCTATGCAGATTAAAAGAAAACGATCTTGAAAGGAACTGATTTCCAAGATGAGGTAAGACTAGAGCTTTGGCAGCTGCCCTACCGTGGATTATAGCCGAGTAAAACCACACTTCTATAATGGAGCAGCTGTAGTCTGAGACAAAAAAGAGTTCAGGTTCTGCTTCAGCAGTAGATTCTGGGAAGGTGCTTCCTCCACCTCCGCAAGCAAAGAATCAAACAGGCTGCACGCAACTGAACCCACCCACCACCACCATGAACTGAAGTCCCAGAGCAAAGAAAACACTTCTGAGTTGGGGAAGAGGACACTCGCAGCACAGGGGCTGCACTCTGAATACCCACAGAGCATACCTTGGTAATGAAACTTCACTCTGAACTGTGTGCCACGGTCCTAGATTCATCCTCTTGCTGTGATGAAAACCCTGACAAAAGCAGCTTAGGGTAGGAAGGGTTTACTTCAGCTCCTGGTCCAGGCTACAGTCATAGCACAAGGGACTTCATCTAATCCCACCATATCCACAATCAGGAGCAGAGGATGGCCCTCGTCCTTCCTGAATCCTGTTCACTGTGACCTTATATCATGTTATGGGAGCACAGGGTCTTCCTCAGACCATGGTGCTGTGAAGCCACACAATACTAATTTGGATAACATGTACATCAGCCTCCCCGCAAGCTGCCGTTCCACACGGTTCTGAGCAGAGCTAAGGATGTGTTTCCATGGTGACCTGGTAATTGCCTCTTTGGAAAGTATCCAAGTCAGCCCTGCTTTCTCTGGACCTTGGCACTTCCAGAATCTTTTCTGCCCCGGGGCAACTGTTGTTGGAAAGCTAAGTTGTGTGATCAAGCTGTAGGAAGGGAATCCACTTTCTTCTGCTCCCTGCATGCCTCAAAAGGCTGCTTCTTCCACAGACTCATGTCCTCCATGTTCCTCCTTGTCTTCTTATACCCAAGAACCCTGGATATACCTGGCTCCTGGGCTCTGTGTCCTGAACCTAGGTCTGTCATAAAAATGAAGCAAGATACAAAGAACCGGATGGGTATGCTGGCTTCTATCCATTTCCACAGCCAGTGGACTTTTAAGACAACAAACATATCCCCTCAGACCTGCGGTGAAAAGAAAAGCAAGCATGCCAGGACACCCCAGGAAGGCACATCTCCTATATTATGTTGTCGAGATGTTTTTTGCCAACATTTTGGAATTCATTGTTTAGCTTCTTTATGCTTGAGGCAAAACACAGAGCTTGAGACAATGGTAACACACTGTTGAGACAGTGGTGATAAATTCTAAACAGATAGCCTTACCCTGTGGCCTGAAAAGGAACTGTTGCCAATTAATACTGAGATCTGGCAAGTGTGCAACACCAAGAAACATGCAATTGATCAAGCAAGGAAATTTTAGGAACAGCCGTTGAGTAGAATTAAGCATGTGTCTCCTGGAGAGAAGTGGGATCCCGCTATGATGGACGTGGAAATTGGACGACACTGGTTGACACACCATGGGTTCTCCTCCAGACAGGATCTAGATGGTGTTGTTGATGATGGTGACGGTGATGATGATGATGGTGGTGATGGTGGTGGTGGTGGTGATGGTGATGGTGATAGTGGTGGTGGTGGTGATGATGGTGGTGGTGGTGGTGGTGGTGGTGGTGGTGGTGATGGTGATGGTGATAGTGGTGGTGGTGGTGATGGTGGTGGTGGTGGTTGTAATGGTGGTGGTGGTGGTGGTGATGGTGATAGTGGTGGTAGTAGTGGTGGTGGTGGTGGTGGTGATGGATGGTGGTGATGGTGATGGTGGTGGTGGTGGTGGTGATGGTGGTGATGATGGTGGTGGTGGTGATGGTGGTGGTGATGGTGGTGGTGGTGGTGGTGGTGGTGGTGGTGGTGGTGGTGGTGGTGGTGGTGATGCTGTAACAAATCCTCAAGGCCCAATAGGCTGAAGGAGATGAAGAGACCCAGAGGCTGATATGTAACCAGTGCCTCAGGACAGGCAAGTCCAGTTCTTTAGGCATGAGAACCCAAGTTCAGTCTCTGGAACCCATCTAAGAAGCTGGATGTGGAACCACATGCTTATTCTAGCATTTGAGAGGCAGAGAGCCAAGAGGACCCTGGACTCACAACTACATGAGTGGGCTCCAGGTTCAGTAAAAAAAAGATCTGTCTCAAAAATATAAGCTAACAACCTCTGGCCTCTACACATGCACATGCTTTCACATGTACACAAACACATACATATACCACAGCACACATACACACACATACTCACACACACACTCACACATAACATACACACATACATAACACAGACACTTACACATATACCTCACACACATAACACACATGCACACATACACATTCTCACACATAACACACATAACAAATCACATCCCTGTCTATCACTCTGACTCTCTCTGTCCCTGTCTCTCTGTGTGTGTCTCTCTCTGTGTCTCTGTGTCTTTTTCCATCTGTCTCTGTTTCTTTGTGTGTTTCTCTGTCTCTCTCTGATGCTCTCTCTTTCACATACACACACTCACACATAACATACACACTCATACACACACACACATACATCTCATACACATAACACAGTCACACAATACACACATACAGAGACACACACATAATACACAGACATTCACACACATACACACACATTCACACACATAACACACATATCACATCACATCCCTGTCTGTCTCTCTGACTCTCTCTGTCCCTGTCTTTGTATCTCTCTCTCTCTCTCTCTCTCTCTCTCTCTGTATCACTCATCTAGTTGTGAGTCCAGGGTCCTCTTGGCTCTCTGCCTCTCAAATGCTAGAATAAGCATGTGGTGCCACATCCAGCTTCTTAGATGGGTTCCAGAGACTGAACTTGGGTTCTCATGCCTAAAGAACTGGACTTGCCTGTCCTGAGGTACTGGTTACTGTGTCTCTGTGTCTTTCTGTCACTCTCTCTGTCTCTGTCTGTCTTTGTTTCTCTGTTTCTCTGTCTCTCTCTCTCTCTCTCTCTCTCTCTCTCTTTCTCTCTCTCACACACACACATACACACACAGAGAAAGAGAGAGAAAGAGAAAGAGAGAGAGAGATGGAGAGACAGACACACAGAGAGAGAGAGAGAGAGAGAGAGAGAACAACAGGCCTATCTGAGCTGTGTCTGAGACCCTGTTTTTTTCAGGAGCATTGAATCAAGACTCTGGTATCCAAGACAAGAGCTCTAAGAATGGAGGTGGTCACCTGTGGAAGGATGGAGTGAGGACTGACCCTCATGAGACAGTTCTGAGGCCCTTCCCAGACATGTAGCCTGCATGTGGCAAGCAAGGTCCATCTACACACACATGCCCTGGCATGCTGTGTTCACATCCTTCCCTAACAACAGAAGCGATTCCAGAAGCCAGCTCCCCAACAAGCCCCACTCAAAGCAGCTGTTTTCTTCATGATTGACTCTTTTCTGAGTAAATCCTCCAGAATCAAGCTGCTTGACGGGTAATTGTTCCTGACGATCGTCTTGTTTTCTCGTCTGTGCAGCTGTGGTATTGAACTGCCGTAACGTCAACAGGCTGGCGCGGTGATCGCCGGTTCGTTTCCCGCCGTCATTGTGCCTTCGTGAGGCTTCTTCTTTAGATTTGGAGGCGGAATGCTCCAGTTTTGAAGGAGAGGTTTCCTTCCTTCCTCTTTCTTTTTCTTTCTTGCTTTCCTTGTTGTATGTCTATTGCAGAGTAGAAGTTTCCATTGTAAAATTAAAAACCTGACAAGAATATCTCAGTAGTTTGATGGGAGCCCAACTCCTAACAGTAGAGACGCTGTCCTAGCTTAGTGTCCTGAAGATCACCGGAGCAATCCTGACACCATCACACAGAACCCGCTTTAAGAATTAAATTTTATACCGGGAAATTGGAAAAATGGGATGACCACAGTTCTTAGCACGTCCAGGGATGTAGGCCAATGGTGACACTCAAATCACAGTGGACTCTGAGTCTCCCATCTGAGGCTCTGGCTTCTAAGTCATCCTTGCAGGACTGTTGGAGAACAGGTCACGAGAAGTAGACCCTGGCCTGCAGTGGGGCAGCATTGGCACTGGAGCTGGACACGTGTAGCAGGGAGACCTGATGGGCCACACTGTTAGTCCTTCTGCTCATTCTGACTCTGCAGCTGCATGTTGCTGGCTTGGGATCCAAACCATCAGCCCCAGCTTACCTCAGAGACTATCGGCTCAAACAATGGCAGCCCTGCCTTATACTGAGCCCTCATCAATCACTGTGCACTGAGCCCTCTTCCCAGGGTGGATAACGGACTGCAGGACAGAAAAGAGAAGCCAACTGGAGAAAAGGAAAGAACAAAGCACATGAAGTCCTCCTAGAGCCCAAAGCAGGCTGGGTCTCCTCACTGCTCTATGTCCACTCCAGAGGCACCAGGTCCAGCTCACACTAGATGTGGACGGGCCCTCATCCCCCATTGTTGTCTGTGTTTCTATGGCCTGCTCTATGCTCCAAGACCGACCACAGGAAACAGCACAGGTCTGTCCTGCTTGCCTGATATCTGGCACTTGGCTATAGACCTGGCAAGAGGTGGCTTCCTCGGGAAGGAGGAGGGGGGATGTGTGGATTGAAGGACAAGCAGAACAGTTCAGCCAGGACCCCCAGGTGTGCTCAAGGGCACGTGTAAGAGTAATGCTTACAGACACAGCTAAACAGGCCAGTGTCACAGAGAAACTTCCTTCTTTTCTTTTCTCTTTCTTTCTTTTTTTTTTTTTTTTTTTTGGTTTTTCGAGACAGGGTTTCTCTGTGTAGTCCTGGCTGTCCTGGAACTCACTCTGTAGACCAGGCTGGCCTCGAACTCAGAAATCCACCTGCCTCTGCCTCCCAAGTGCTGGGATTAAAGGCGTGCGCCACCACCGCCTGGCCAAGAAACTTCCTAACTTCCTTCTTAACCCAGGGATAATATGTGTTTACTTGGCCCAGTCCTGAAGAGGCCCAATTGTGAAATCTCCTCTTCTCCATTAGTGAAGGAACCATCGAGCCTCCTATGAGATGTTCACTTATGAGACCCTCCACAGCCTGGGATTCTTCCTATGTGAAATGCCCTAGAGAATCCTCAGAGCTTGGCCCTATATCTGCAGAGAGAGGAGTGCAGATGGATCTGGAACATCTTGCTTCCAGAACTCTCTCTAAATGCTTTGGGAATTATACCAAGAGTGGATATTATGTTGATTGGAACCAGAGTGAGCCAGTTAAGCAAACAACCACAGGTCCAAAGTGCCAGGAACGACATGAAATCCCCATGAAGCTGTCAGAAGCATCGGGGAGCACTGGACAAGGCAGGTGTTTTGTAGGTGCCAGGTTCTAAGACTACAGACACCTTGCTGGATTATGCAGAGTGGCTAAATCTGCACAGTAGGGGAAGGTTGGCGGCCTCATCCCATCCCAGTGAGATGTTATTGCTGGGTAGCAGCCGGCCCTGTGAGTCTCACCATGGATACACAGAAAGTGGATAGAAGTACTACCATCAAGTTCAAAGTAATGAAACAATCCTTGGTGACCTCCCCACCCCCCAGCCAACCCCGTGCTATCAAAGCGAACACCGCTAGACTTCACTGAGCTCATCAGTAGGCATCATGGCATTGGATATCTCAGCAAGATGAAGAAGGCTTGAGTCTACGAAGGCATCAGAGGGAGAGGATCTTTTGTTACTTTTTCAACCTTCAAAATCTGTCCAGATACGCAATGACGAGTCTGCCTAAAGGGGACAGAGAGCTGGCGCTGAAATATTCCCACAGCTGTATGCAACTCAGATTCTCTAGAGGAACAGAACTGAAAGAAGGTTGTTAAATCAGTTCATCCATGGCTGGTTGGGCACCAGAGAGGTCTGACCTGATAGCTTCTCAGTCCATGATACTAGTTGTATCAGAAGCCTCTATCTGGTATGGAAGCTAGACTCCTGGAGATACTCATTTCTCGTTCCGTGTTAGAAAGTCTGATGGCATTGGAGGGTGGCAGTCATGGCAGCAACAGAGTAGATGTGCTTACCAGCAAAGGGGGGAAGATGGGCAGGCAAAGCAGCAACTGTTTCTGCAGAACAGTTCCACCAGAAGGTGCCACCCACTTTGGGGGAGGAGCTTCTCCTTTTAGTAAATCCTTCTAGAAATACTCTCTCAGTAGACACAGTCAGAGGCACATCTCAGTAGATCTCTGAGCCACCTGACATCCAATAATACCCATCACGTCATGCCTTCCCATAGCCTTTGTGTACCCATGGGACCTCCATGTCAATGTTTCCAGCCTCATACCAACACACTGAGACTCCCTTATACTGAGTAGGCAGTGTGAGCACATAAATGCAAAAGCTCCCCTCTGAGTGCAGGAACTCGGGCAGCCGTCCATCACCCACACACGAGAGGCACGGTGGAGAGGCCTTCGCCTCTCAATGAATACTTCCAAAAACACCACTTAAAACTTAGCATTTATTTTCCATAGAGAAGAAAGAGTATGCTTTTATTTTTTTTTCCTTGCTGGAAATTTACTACGTCTTTATTCTGTTTAACCGATAATACCTTCTGGGCTCTTGGAAATTATATTCGCTCAGAGATCAAGCGGTTGTTTTCATTTGTCCCAACAGAAAGCTATAAACTGCCATTGGGTCTACAGAACCCCACTCAGTCGATGTCCAGACAACAATGGCAGCCACCAAACTCTCTGCCACTCAGCAGCCTTGGTCTCTACTCGGAGACCTTTGCCAGAGCAGTGCTGCCCTCAGATGGGAAGCTGTTCCTATATCCCTGCCCGTCCCCCTCTTCCTCTCCCTCTTCTCATCCTTCCCCTCCCCCTCTCCTCCCCTCCCCCTCTCTTCCTTGCCCCTCTTCCCCTCCCTCTTCTCATCTTTCCCCTCCTCTCTTTCTTCCCCCTCTTCTCCCTCTTCTCATCCTTCCCCTCCCCCTCTCCCCCACTTTCTTCCTTAATCTTTCTTTAAAATCTAATTTACCTTTTTTATTTCCCACTCCCCAAGCTCTATCCCCGTTTACAGCTTTTCAGCCCCTTCTAATAAACATCAGGTTCACCAGAGCTCCTAGGTTTTGGATTTGGTTGCACATTTGATTTGGGCAGTGGAAGGTGTTGAGGATGGGATGCTGTGACAGTCCTTAGCCTGGGAGAGTACTTTAAATGGTCAGGCAGAGCCCAGAGGAGACCATCATACCACCCCGATCAATACACAGTCACATGGGAAATCAGGGGTGTGTGTGTGTGTGTGTGTGTGTGTGTGTGTGCACATGTGTACATGTGTGTGCGTGTGTGTGCATGTGTGTGCACTGCATGGTGTGTGTGTAGTATATTCATGTGTATGAGCACATTTATAAGGAGGTACACTGGCATGTGTGTGCACGTGTATATAGAGTGCAGAAACCAATATTGGGTATGTGTTGGTTGCTCCCCCACCACCACCCTCTTTTTTGATGTAAAGTCCCTCACTGGACCTGGGGCTTGACAATCTGGCTACCTAGCTGTCTAGGAACCCTCTAGAACTCTCTCTCTCTCTACTTCCTTAGTGTTGGGATTATGAGTTCACACTACCACACCGGGCTTTGTTTTATTCTTACCAAAGTTCTAAGAGGTTGAACTCAGATGTCTACACAGCAAGCACGTGGTGATGGTGAGGCTCCCTTGGTCCCCAGGAGCTAATTTTCCTGTACAGCTGACTGACATCTGGTCATGTGTTTGTGCAACAATGGGTGAAGATGACCTCCCTAGGCATTGATTCTCCTGGCTCTCACCTTCAGAGGCATGCATCTGCAGAACCAGTGTGGTTGGTGAGAACCTCGGCCGACATCCCTGATCCCCAGGTCTTATCCCCATAAACATGAGGAGCTGTGTCTTTGTCTGTCTAATGTATACTCCTCCTGTGGTTACAGTGATACATCTACAAAGAAGACAATGGAGAAGGTGAGGGCCTCTAGGCCACCCATAACTGAGGCATCACACAGCTGAGAAGCCCCACTTAGACCATTTACAAATGCCTTTCCCCACACCATGGTCTAGAGTCCCTCTCAGCTCCCATGTTCTGGCTCTAGCTATGTCCTGTGACCTCGGAAATTTGGTAGTGTCCCCCACACCATCTCTGCTTCAGAAGCCACATAAACTCAATGGAGTGATGTACAGGCGGGGCTATTCCCTGTGGCCAGAACGAGCCTTACAGGAACTGCTGGATCCTCTGTACTTTGGGCCCAGCATATTCTCTGGGCCCCAGTATGCTCTCTGGGCCCAGCATGCTCTCTGTCTGGGCCCAGCATGCTCTCTGTCTGGGCCCAGCATGCTCTCTGTCTGAGCCCAGCATGCTTTCTGGTTTCTAGTGGCTTGGCTTGCTGAGTGACTCATCCATGAAACAGGAGATGAAGCCATTTCCCCAGTACCTGCAGTGACTCTTCCCTGGATGGATTACCTACTACCTACCCTCACCTCACCAGCCTCCAGGAGAATCACCCAGTATTTACTTTTTTCTCACACCTGCTGTCTGCCTGGACCTTTGGAATTTAGAACACGAAGCCAGGAAGAGCCTAGGGGACCTCAAGTTTTGGTGTGAGCCTGCTCTCACCAAACTGTGGTGTGAGAAGAGTCACAGGTGACCTGAGAACACAGATGGGGGAAAGATCTTCAAACAGCAGAGATGACACTTTCCAGCTCACCCTGAGATGAGTGTGGTTGGTACCAAAGCCTGGCCACAGCACAACCTGAAACTCTCTCAGGAAGGGTTTTGAAACTTATACCAGACCCAACCAAGAGCTAGCAAACTCAATGGAGGGCTAAATGGAAAGAATCATACACTGAGACCAACTGAGACTGTCCCTAAACTCCACAGCTCATTTCATTTCTGAGGCCCAACTAAGAGAACACATAAATTCAGTAGGAATAAAACCACATGCCTATAAAGTCATCTCGGTGAACACGGAAAAGCTTCAGCCAGGGTTTGGCCTCCATGGATGGAGTGTGTTAGAGAGTAGGAGCTGGGAGATACCTCGGCTTGGTGAAGGACTTCTCTAGCCAACAAGGTTCATGAGGAGCCATGTGCAGAACTGAGGGCATCTCCTCTATTCTGCCTCTCTCCACCCTGCATTGAAAGATGATAGCAAGGCAATCAAACAATAAAATCAAACGCGTGACTTCTAGATTGGGGAGGAAGAGGTAAGACCATCCCTTCTTGCAGATAGCATAATTTGGATATGCAAATTCTAAGAAGCCAAAAGACATAGAAATAATAAATGATTCTATCCAGTACACAAAATATAAACTCGGTGCAGGAAATCTATTGCATTGTTATGCTGTGGTAATGAGCATACCAACGTAAAAGTGAGAGAATGTCGCCATTCTTAATAGCACTGGACCAATAAAAGACACAAAAATAATTTTTTTAGCAAAATGGTTGTGTTATAAACATTCTGGGTACAATAAAACATGATTGGAGAAATCAAGAAGACCCAAAATGAGAGGGTCTTGCCATCCTAGACTCCCAGACCCACCTTTGCTAGGACGCCACTGTTTCTAGCACACCGATGACCAATCTCTAATTGTTTTTCGTTGCTGTTGGTTTTTTTTGGGGGGGGGGGTTGTGTTGGTTTTTTTTTTTTTTTTTTAGAAATTGACAGTAGAACACTTGTAATTTTGAGGTACCCAGAACTGACAAGAAGACTATTCTTTCTTAGACAGGAAAGTCCAGTGCTCAATAGGTAAAAGGACTTGCCAGACAAACCTGGGCTTGAATTACAGGAACCATCCTTGAGCTGTATGAGGTGAAGTTGTGTAAACCCATAGCCCTCATACAGGTGACCCACCCAGAATGGGCCAGCTAGCAGGCAGAATGCAAAAAGCAGAAACTGAGTAGGAGACGAGAACTCACTCCCAAAGCTGTCCTCTGATTTTCCCATCCTCCCTCTCTCTGTCTCTCTATCTCTGTCTGTTTCTCCTGCCTCTATCTCTCCGTTTCTCTGTCTCTCTGTGTCTCTACCATTCTGTGTCTCTCCTTCTGTCTCTGTCTATCTGTCTCTGTTTGTCTCTGTCTCTCTCCCTAAGTCTCTCTGTGTATCTCTGTCTCTGTCTCTTTGTCTCTGCCTCTCTCTCTCTCTCTCTCTCTCTCTCTCTCTCTCTCTCTTTCTCTCTCACACACACACACTAAATTCAAAAGCTGATTGTGATCAGCAGAGCCCAGAAGAGTAGTATCAGAAGAAGAGGGAGACAGGCATCCTTGGCAAGCATCACAGTGTGGAAAGAAGTAGTCTGTGTCCTGTGTTTTATAGTGGGGTCAGTATAACTAACAATTATCCCAAAACTAGCTGGAAGGAAGGAAAGAAACGTGAGGGACTCACATGCTCCCCTGTCACAGCCCGCTCCAGAGCTGCAGTCATCAGGATAGTCCGCTCTGGCATCAGACTGATTTGCTGGTGACGTGAGCCTTTCCACGACAGTCAGCCCACTTACAGCCACACACCAGATAGTTCAACAAGGACAGCACATGCTTTGCAGCAAACTGAGCTAAGACAGCTGGACACCTGTGTAGAACAATACATCTGGATTGTATACACTGTATAACAAAATTAACTCCAAACAGAAACACGAGTTGAAACTGCAAAACTCTGAGAGGGAAATAGTTATCATTTTCATACCTTACTCTAGGCAGTGATTTCTTAGAGATGATACAAGAGAAAAAAACCAAGGAGACATGGATGAACCGCACACACATCAAAGACATTCCCAAATTACGCCCTGAATGACTACCAGGAAATTGGAAAGTTTTCATAGAAAAGGGAGAAATCATGTATAAGTCGGAACTTGCATCCAGGTGCTACAGAGAGCTTTTATAATTCAATAATAAAAAGGCAAATGATTCAATTTAGAAACCTGCAAACGATATGAATAGACAGATTCTCCAAAGAAGACACATGAATGGGCAACAGCCCATGAAAGATGTTCAGTGTCTGTCAATCGGCCTGTCAGAGAGACACCAGGTACCCACGGAGCGGGGCCGACGGGGAGAGACAAGGACCCTCACACAATACTGCTGGGGATTTAAAACAGCACACTATGGAGAGAACAGCCCATTTGTCCCTCAAATGGTCGTCAGACTTACCATATGGACCAGCCGTTAGCCCTACTGGTAGATACCTTATGCGGATATGGAAATGAAAACATTTACAGGGGTGTCCTGTGTTCAGAGCAGTGCTGCTCTTGTCTGGCCAAAGTAGGAGCAAGAATGTGAAGGAATAAATCACATGATAGGGTAGACCTGGATAAGAAAGAGTGAAGAATGGGTGTCTGCCAGCATGCACATGAGCTGTGCCAATGTACTGTGTAACCACATGCATGAATTCTTCAGGAAAGCCCAGCCTATAGAAACAGAAAAGGGGGTGCCAGAGACATGGCCCAGCTATTAGGAGGGTGTGCTGCTCTTGCAGAGGATACATGTCCAGTTCCCAGCACTGTGTGGGAGGCTAAAAGCCTCCTGTAACTGTAGTTACAGGACAACCAACACCCTCTGGTCTCCTGCAACCGTAGCTACAGGACAACCAACATCCTCTTCTGGTCTCCAAGGGCATCACACAAGCACACATGCACACACACACATGTATGCACATGCACAGACATGTGCACACACAGACACACATGCACACACATGCATGCACACAACACACGCACATACCGCACACCACACACACACACACACACACACACACACACACACACACACACACACACAAACACACTCTTCAAAAATAAAACTCATCTTGTACAAGGATAGGAACTAGAGTTATGGCTGCTCTGGGCTGGGCATCATGGCTGCAGAGATTAAGGAGAAGGCTAAGAGGCACAGTTTCTTGGAATAATAAAAGCATTCAAAATTGACTGCAATGTTGGATCAGAACCCTAAATGGACTATAAGCATGGAGCTGTACAAGGTGAGTGGGCAGCATACCAAACCTCAAAGCTGCTAGAAAAGAGACATGGAGAGTGGCCCGTGTTGATACCTGGAGTGGGGACTGTTTTGCTATCTCCAGTGGGTGCAGTGTGAATGTCAAGCTGGAGTGGGGGCTGGGCTGATATCTGCAGTGGGCTGTGCTGATATCTGGAGTGAAGGCTGTGCTGATATCTGGAGTGGAGGCTATGCTGATATCTGGAGTGCTGATATCTGGAGTGGAGGCTATGCTGATATTTTGAGTGGAGGCTGTGCTGTTATCTGGAATAGGGGCTGTTCTATTATCTGGAGTAGGGGATGGGCTGATATCTGAAGTTGAGGCTGTGCTGATACCTTGAGTGGAGGCTAGTTGTGCTGATATCTGGAGTGGAGGCTGTGTTGATATTTAGAGCTGGGCCATGGGCTGCTCCGGTCAGTTAGTGTGTACAGCAGACAGATGACTTAGTCACTTCTGGATATTTTCACTCTTCTCTGCTAAGGGTGGACACCACAGGGATCAGACAGAAAGATGGACATGCAGCTGACGCTAACCACTCAGCCATCCACGGGCCTTTGGGTTCAGAGGCAGCACCATCAACACTGTGGGGTCAGCAGGGCAGGGGAGTCAGCTTATTTATTTATTTTTCATAGAGCATATGTTCTAGTTTAACAAATAGAACAACCAAACAAATTAAAGAAGCAATTAATAAGTTTAATTGGCCAGATTTCTGTACAACTCATCCCGATCTCAGATGGGGATTTTAATTAACTAATTAGAAGTGCCTTGTGCCATAGTTTCATTAGCGGCCTCTTTAATGAGCAGGCTAGCGTGGTCTTTACTTCATTCATCCACCTCAACGTTACTCCGAGATAACAACAGAACTCTTGACAGCTAAGTCTTGAATTCATGGGACGGTCAAGAAACCAAGAGGATGCTGGGATTCTGCTCCAGGAACAGAATGAGCTGCCTGTGTTGCAGTTTCTGGGGCTCTTGGCCATGTGCATTTGTGCACCCTTGGCTTCAAGTAGAACATTCTTTTGAGACAGAGAATGTGGAGTGAGTAGCTGGTCCTAAGCAATAACCTAGAACAGTTTGCCTGAGGACTCTGCATTCCACACTGCTAAAGGAACAAGCCAGAAAGGTCAGAGGAAACAGTGATGGGTGCTGGCTCAGGGCCAGGAGCAGGAGCCCACTCTAGCCCACTTGGAGGAGTTAGTGTTGCATGGGTGCTGAGCAAGATATTCAGGAAGGCATGGTGGTATGAGGAAGCGAAAGCTGGTCCTGCACTGAGCTCTGCTGCGTATCCACAGGACACATCCTAATGAAAAGTCAATACAAAGATAAAACGTAAAAAGAGACTCCTGTCTCCCAGTGACATCATCACATTTCAGAAAAATTGTCATAAAGCACGTCAGGTTTTTAAGACAAACATAAAAATATCCAGTATCCAAACTATCACAGGGATTGTCTACATGGAGTTGACGTAAGGTCATGACTTGCGTTAACTGATGTGGGAAGACCCAACTTGAAAAGATGAGGCTCATTCAGGGTTTGGGGCCCTGGAGTGTGTAGGGGAGTGCTAGGAAGCATTCATTCATTCTGCATGTGACTACCCTGACCCTGGGGGCTATGACCTGAAAATGTGAGATAAGATGAGCCCTTTCTCCTCTCAGTTCCTTTTCTCTGGATATTTTATCACAGCAACAAAGCTAAAACTAGAACCCCGGGTACTGTAGAGTGAGTTCCCACTCCAATCATCACACAACTTTCCCTTTGCTCCCCACTGCTCATGGTGACTAGCTTCCTTGTGCCAACCTGAAACTTCGTCTAAAGAGCGTGCCTCTTTGCTTTCTGATGTTGGGACATGACACTGACCAAGACAAACTTGGAAGAGGAAGGCATTTTTTTTCCCCTTACACTTCCAGGTGATGGAGCATAATCTTGTAAAGCAAGGGCAGGAAGCAGAGACCATTGAGGAAGGATGTGTACTGGCTTGCCCCTCATGGTTTGCTCAGCTTGCTTTCTTGTACAACCCAGGACCAGCATCTCAGGGTTGGCACCACTCATAGTGGGCTGGACACCCCCACATCAATCATCAGTCAAGAAAACACCAGACAAGCAGGCCCGCTGGCAGTCTGATGGAGGAAACTCTTTAGTTGAGGTTTCCTCTTCCCAGGCAACTTCATCCTTGTCAAGTTGACAAGACTAACCAGCACAGAATTTCCCACTGTCTGTATGGGAGGAGGAATTCCCCTTTGATTCTGCAGAGGTCAGAACAGCACTAGCAAGGACAGCCCAAAACCGCGTGTGAGGCTGAGGGACAGCTATGCAAGCTCAGCCCACACAGCACTGAAGTCTGGGGTCATGGGTCTCCAGGGCAAGTTTTCCCTCTCAGAGCCTCCTCTAGATCTAGGTGGACCTATGCACTGTGTAGTGCCCTGAGGGGAGACTCAGCACCTCACCTTGTGTGGAGGTGGCCAATATTTGGGCTCCTGTTTCAGGATGGAAGTGGCTGGGTTTGCCATCTCCGAGAGGCTTCATTCAGCCCCTCTTGCCTGTTTCTGATGCTGTGCTGGGTTCCCATCATTGCTGTCTTTCAAGGAGAACTCACTTTCTCTCTGGGGAGCCATGCATTTTAAAGGGATGTTTTTCTCATCAGCATCTGGGGCAGATTTTAGTCGTTTGTCATATCTCACCCATCATTCTGCCAGAGGCATCCTTTCTAATAGCTGCATAAAATTCCACATTATAAATGTCCCAAATTTTAATCTTTGATGGACGGATAGTCAGTTTGTTTCTGGACCGCTCTGTTTGTTTTTGATACCCAAAGAATCTTGGGTACGCATATTCATGAGCGTGTGCTCTTGTTTCTAAAGGATCAGTTTCCACATCAGAGTGTCTGCCTCTGATTCACATCCACGCCCACACATGTGTTTTGGGTAGATACTGACAGTCTCCAGATACATCCCCCCCCCCTTCCAACTTGTTACTTCTAAACTCTTACACACTAGTTGCAAGACAGGTATAATACACACTTGAGTGCCCATGGAGATGGGTACAGTGGACATACACACACACACACATGTACAAATACAAATGCGTATCTGCATGTACACACTAAACACATCAAATATATACACATGGGTATACATGTATGAACACACACAAATGCATATACACTCACACACATGCACATACACTTGTACAGTTTTTCACACCATCTCACTAAGCTGTTAGACTCACAACTATTGGGTCACTTTATTATGAAGCAAATCAATGATCATGTCCTTAAACGCAGACACCATGACTTGAATGGTTAAGATGTTAAAGTACTTGCATACAAGCATGAGGAGCAGAGTTCGGATCCCTCATCACACCCCCTCAGAAACTGTGTAAATGCTGGACAGCAAAGCTGACTTGGCTGCAGTCCCAGTCTCAGAAGGAAGAGATGGGGCTCCCTAGGATGAACTGGCTGACAAGAATCAGCCTATTGATTAGATCTGCATTTGATTGAGACACTGAGTGATGAATAAGATGGAAGAGCAATCAGCAATAGTTACTGATATCAACCTCAGATACACACACACACATATGCATACATACACACATACACACATGTATACACACATGAACATACATACATAAATACACATACATACATACATACATACACACACATATATATACACACACATAGGCACACATATATACACACATACATACAAACATACATACATACACACACATATATACATACACACATATATACACACACATACAAATACATACATACATAATACACATACAAACACACATACAAAATACATACACATACAAACATACACACACATATAGATACACACATATATACATACACACACATATAGATACACACATACAAACACACAGTTACATACACATATAGATACACACATGCATACATACATGCATGCATACACACACATATAGATACACACATACAAACACACAGTTACAGACACAATATGCACACATACACACACAAATACATGCACACACACACATACATATGCACACACACACACATATATATGCACATGTACACATGCAGACACACATACTCACAGAGACACACACAAACACATGAAAAGCGGGAGGGGGGGGAGAAGCAAGCCTCCTCTTGTCCACTGCGACAAGGTATCACTCACTGTGTCCCGACCCTGACGACAGTTACATGACCTGATCTTATCATCTGAAATTATTTCCATAGTCAATTTTTTCCAATTGTCTCAATAATTCTTTTTATATCTGCTTTAATTTTTAATCCAGGAAAAAAATTCAGGGTAATTAAGGATCAGAAATTCTTTGGGTTGCAAGATTCCTTTAATCCCCTCAAATCTGGAATAGCTCCCTAGACTTAGTCTATATTTTCTGCCAAGGCACTGATCTCCCGGTACATCCGAGTAATTAATTTGCAGACGACCCCTCAATTGTACTTACGTGATCTGATCCTGGATAATCGTGTTCAGGAGGCAACGTCCCCTTACTGCGCAATCCACTGGGGTTTGTGAAGTCACCAAGTCCTTTGTTCAGTCTCTCAAGCTTGATCATCACGCTGAAGTGTCTGTCAGCTTCCCCGCTTATTAAGTCCTCCTTTGCCCTCAGTAATTAATAAGTAACCATGACACTGGACTTCTCGCTGGTGTGGACAACCTCTCCAGCGGGCTCCTTCATCCCGTGCTGTGAGCATCCATTGATGTCCCTGCCTCAATCAGCTCTGATCACTGTGGCTGAGAAGACTCATTTCATCCCACTCCTTCAGGGGCCAATAATTCTACACTTTAAAAAAAAAAAAAGTCTTTTCATGTGCTTAATTTCAAACTCGTGTTTATTTGGTTGTTTAGAAGTTAGTTGGCTGGCCGGTTCAATGTGGATATGCACATGGATTTTCGTTCCCATATTTGATGGGATAACTTCTCTCCTTTCTTCCCATGTTACGATTTCTCTGGGCCTGGGTTGCTGGAGTTTCATCCAGTCAGTTCTGCAGTTCCACTGCCTTTCCTCTGTTCCCAGCATTCCCAGTTTGGGGGGGTCACATGATCTGCCGCGGTGCCTTCTGGGTCCTGCCCTTGCCTTGCAGTTAGGTGATCTCCTAGATGCCTGACAGCTTCATTACCCATGGCAGTTAACACATTAGCCGCCTGTACACAGGTCTTCCCTTAACTTTGATGGCTGCACCCCACAGTCCATCTCCTGCATCCGGCTGAGTTTGGGCCTCTTCGGGGAGGATGGATTTCACCCCTGTACGACCTTCCCTGGCACTGTAACAAGCCCCTTCTGGCTTCCTGTTCTCAGGTTAACACCACTCACCCCAGTGTCTGAGGGGGGAAATGTGGTTCCCAACCCAGCACTTAGCCTCTCAGGCTTACACACCACCTTCCTTCTCTGACACCTGCTATCTCTATCAAGTCAATCAAGTATCAAGTCATTAAATTTGCCCAGCTGGACTCAGAAATGTCTGGAGTGTGCACTTTCCTCTCCACCTCCCTCTGACTGCACAAATACCAGCTTTCTTCCCCACAGTCGCCTGACTTCCTGCTAGAACTTTATGCTAGAATGCATGAGGCTAAATGTATGTCCCTTGGCAACACTACATTCTGTCAAGGAGAACCCCCATGCTATTGAAACACCATAACAAGAGGGTAAGTCAAATCAACATGCTGGACTCCACGGCCGAGAGACTCAACAAGGTTTCTTCATGCTTTTCTCCCTTTGCGCCACAGCTGAGGCTCAGCCATCTTAAAGGCAGAGAGCTAGGCTGATTGACAGAAGAGTTGAGCATACATGACCCTCCAGAATGACTATGTGTCCTGAACACACTCCGAGGCTCCTTCTACCATGTCTATACAAACGTAAATCTTGTCTAACTCACACTAGATCCAGCTGTATCATACTGCACAGTAGTAAGGAAAGTCCCTCTGAGAACCAGCAGGAATCGTGATTCATGATGTGTAAGTGAAGCTGGGTAACATTCTCCCTACTCACCTGAATGAGCTCCCCCATCTCTTGGGCCAGCCACACTGGGACACCACACACACACACACACACACACACACACACACACACACACAAATAAGTGTTCATATAGGTAATGGTATTGAAGCCCCTTCTGAGCGTATGTATTTGGGACCCTTAACTAATGATTTCCATGTGCCTGATACCAACGGCATGAAGTCACACTTCCTTTATTTAGTCTGAGTTGATTTTCCTTACACTGTACGAAACACCTTCCAGACTTGAGGGTTGGGATTTGGAAAACAAACTCTTCTTCCTCCCTTCACTGCCTTCTTGGTCGGACGCATTACATCCCCATCCTCTGAACGAGTTCTGGAAGCAGCTCGTGTGGGTGTGTCTCCCATGAAGTCACTTATCTGTTCTGTCTCAGATCATCAGCACTGACTGCCCATAGTGTCCTGAGCCGTGCTGAGCAGTGCCAGGTGCACTCCCTGACATGGCAGAAGAGTAAAGGAGAGGAGGGGCAGGTGCCCGGGAGTGAGCACACTATACTAATGTTGGTTTCTACACTGTATATAGGATAATGTGTTCTCCTTACTCTTTAAATCAACCCAGGTTTTCTTAGGTCTCTGTCAAGGCTCAACCAAAAAAAAAAAAAAAAAATGTCCGACATACTTACTTGTAAATTTAAAGAACAGCCTTTCATGCTCAGGCGAACTCCCAGCATGCCCCCATTGGGCTGCTCATAGCTGCTGAGAGAGCATCGTTGGAGGCTGCTTCTGCTCAGGTTGGGCTTTTCCCAGTCTCCGAGGCACAGATTTTTCAGTTCTTCTCACTGAAGTCAAGAGTAAAGCACACAGCCCGAGGCTTGTTAGAGGGAGTTTCACTCGCCACCTGTGTTCCAGGCAAAGTGCACCCACTGCAAGCCTGCGCACTCAGCAGCTGCCACTGGACACATAAACCATCCCACTGGACGCACATAAATGCCAGTGTGGAGGCCTAGCGGGTGATGAGTCCTACCTATTCCCAAGATTTATATTCAGGGTGTGAAAGTCAATAAAAACTAATTAGATGTTTACCTCATTTCCTTGGTAATGACCCTTACATGCCACTAATTGTCAAATTGAATCTATATGCAGACGTTACCTCTATCAGGGTCAGGGCTAATTTCTGCATACACAAGGAAACAACACCGTGGTTATTTATACCTGTGGCCCGTGTGCTTTGCGCAGATGCTTGGGCGCTCATTTCCATAGGAGGAGGAGCCACGGCTGAGATTTTAGTGAGCTGAGCAGGGAAATTAGGTATGCCACAACCATTCACAATAATGAGAGTTATGCATTTAATTCCCCAGCATTGCTTTAAAATTTGTTTTATTAAATAATGCTGTAATGTTATGTTAAGTAACATTGGCTTCAGCCTCATTAAATAATCTCCTTAACTATCACACTGGAAAACTAGTATCATTAGACAAACCCTATTTGTCACGGGCAGTGATGGCCTAGCTACAGAGGACTCTGTGCTGAGGATTAATCAATAAATAAGGTGCCATCACTCTAGAGTCACAGAAGGGGCACAAGACAGCAAGGATGAAGGCCCCAAATTTCTAATTCAGAGTGTGCCGTACTCAGTACACTCAGAAACAGCTGTGCAAGCATGAAGGAAGAATACAAACACAACCTTGCTTCTTTGCAACTGGCTGAGAGGCCATGGCTGAGCAACTCGTGGGAGGACCAGTTTTGTCTCAGGGTTTGAGAAGATCTCAGTTTCTCAGTTTGAGAAGATCTCAGTGAGGCAAGGCTGCAGGAAGGTATGGCAGACCTGTTCATATTACAGTAATGTAGAAGGCGACAGGGAGATCAGACCTGCCTCCAGTAATCTACCAAGTTAGGCTCCATGCCCCAATGTTCCATAATCTCCCAAAATAGCACCACCTTTTGGATGCCATATGCAAGACTGGAGGGGCCAAGTCCAGGTTCAAATCATGACATTCGACCCCTGGTACCACAGGCTCATGTCTCATAATGAAAGACACGAACAGCCGAAGTGCACAAGCCCCTATACTCTGCCCTCAACACTGTCTAATGGTGTTCTGATGCTTCTGAGAGCTCAAGAGCTCAAGTAAACACTTTAGTGTGAAGTTCTACAGAATTAACAAAAATCAGCTCACACCTTCCCCAACACATAGCGGAGCAGAATAAACAAAAGAGAATAGCAGGAAAGATAAGACCAGTTGCAAGAACCAGCAGGACAAACATGGAAACCCTTGACTCCACATCCAGTAGTCAGCGTGGAAAGCATCCAGTGAATTCTAATGGACTTTACAATCTTGCCCTTATGACCTTTCTATTGGCTTCTCTTGGGATGGCTTCCCTTGGTGCCCTACAGTTTTGCTCAACAGATGCCTCACCTCCCAGGTATTTTCATCATCCTGGGGTCTCCATGGCAACATGAAGCTTCACCCTGAAAGGTCTATACCCCAGCCTCTTTGCAGGGAGCCCAGCCCTGCTTCGTGTGGACTGGCCTCTTCACTGTTCTTTCCAGAGCCTTGGTGCAAGCCTCCCTGAACCTGTAACTCTCATATTCCAAGATTTTCTGAAAAGTCAGCATCAGGCTCTTCTGCCCATGATTTTCTCTTTCAGGCATCCTCCTTTTTAACTTACATCTTTCCACTAATGAGTTTGTATTCTATACCTTGGGGTTTTCCATGTGAAGGGTGAGTTTCTCACCCTTTAAATACATTTTCTACAGATCTAGAGCAAAGTCCAGATTACCTTAGTCGTGATTTCTTTCCCGATGGCTCTATTTCATCCACACCTGTCTTGTTGACACACTGGTGTACTAGTGTGCCACTACGCATGATGCATGGTTTTCATAACCCTCTCTTCCTGTTTTGTTCAGAATTATCAGTATCAATATCTCCAAAAATCAATCAGCAATGGCTGTGCTGTGGTCTGGATGCTATGTTGTCTTGAAATGTCTTCTGCCAATTAAATTAACCCAGTACTTTTGAACTTCATTGCAAGTTTTAGAATATAACCTCATTATTTGCCACAATGCCACAGGACAGTCTCAGTTGGGTCCTTTCTCCAAGTTCTCAGTTGAGTCCTTGCATTGGGGTCCTTGCCCCAAGTTCTCAATGGGGTCCTTGCTCCAAGTTCTCATTGGGGTCCTTGTTCCAAGTTCTCAGTGGGGTCCTTGCCCCAAATTCTCAATGGGGTCCTTGCTCCAAGTTCTCAATGGGGTCCTTGCCCCAAGTTCTCAGTGGGATACTTGCCCCAAGTTCTCAATGGGGTCCTTGCTCCAAGTTCTCATTGGGATCCTTGCTCCAAATTCTCAGTGGAGTCCTTGCCCCAAATTCTCAATGGGGTCCTTGCTCCAAGTTCTCAATGGGGTCCTTGCTCCAAGTTCTCAGTGGGGTACTTGCCCCAAATTCTCAATGGGGTCCTTGCTCCAAGTTCTCATTGGGGTCCTTGCCCCAAGTTCTCATTGGGGTCCTGGCTCCAAGTTCTCAATGGGGTCCTTGCTCCAAGTTCTCAGTGGGGTCCTTGCTCCAAGTTCTCATTGAGGTCCTTTCTCCAAGTTCTCATTGGAGTCCTTGTTCCAAGTTCTCAGTGGGGTCCTTGCTCCAACTTCTCAGTGGGGTCCTTGCTCCCACCGGAGCCTCACAAAAACAGCCTTTCCTCTTCTCATTCCTCTCAGCATCTGGTCTTCCCAATTCTCACTAGAATCACCCCTTCATCTCTGCTTGCATGTTGTAGAGCCCCACAAGCCTTCAACTTTAGGCATTTACAGATTCTTCTCACAGATCCGTTTCAAAGGCTTCTGAACCACATGAGTAGGTTACTCACAGGAACTTCCCCACTCTTGGTACTAAGTTGTTGTGTAACTTCTCTTGTCATTGACAAAATACCTCCCAGAAGCAATTAATGACAGATTTATCTTAGGTTGGGAGCTCAGTCCATTAATGTGCAGAAACCATGGTGACCTTAGTGATGGCAAAAGCATTGGAAATATTACATACATGTGCATTTGTGTATACAGGTATGGTCACCCGTGCATGCACATGCAGAGATCAGAGGTCAATGTCAGATGTCTTCCTCAGTTGCTCTCCACTTACTTTTCAAGAAAGATTCTCCCAGTGAACCTGGAGTGTACCAATTCCTAAGCTGGCTGGCTGCTGAGTCCCAGCTATCCTCCTGTCTCCATCGCCTAAGCACTGAGGTTTCAGGTGCAGGCCACCACGCCCAACTCCTTTATGTGTCTTCTGGGGAGCACACTCAGGCCCTCATGCTCATGAAAGAAAATCTTTTCTTATTAAGCCATTTCCCAGGCCTGTATGAGTGTCTTAAGTATTATGAAGCCAGGATTTGGCATGTCTTCATGTGGATTGCAATACGCCCAAGTAGTTTGCACCTTGAGCCAGCTCCGATGCCTGCTGTCGACATGCTGCTGCTTCTATGAAGAGACCTCTTCAGTAGAGACTGAGCATAGCACAGCAGCCCAGGGCCTCATTCCTGCTTTTGAGCATGCCCAGCCCCTTCTCAGACGCTTCCCTTCCTTGCTCTTCCTTGTAAGCAAGAGTTTGTATGGTTTTTGAGATGAAACGTGGATGTCTAGTTGGTTCAGATCTACCTACTGAGACTGGTTTAGGTCAGGACTTAAGCACAGCTGAGCCATCTCTCGAAGGCCCAGTTTGGGGGTCACTGAGTTTTAGAGTCATCACCTTATATGTAGGGAACCTACCTTGGTCTTGTCCTCTGCATCCTGCCTGCTTCCCATTAAAGGGTCTTACAAAAAGTGACTTAACTTTACATTAAATTAGTCTCAAGAGTTGCAGAGACGAAGTGAGATCATGCTATTCCTCAGATGGCTGGCTCAGTGAGTGAAGCTTTTGCTGCATGAACATAGAAAACATGAGTTTGGTCATCCAGAACTCACGTAGAAAAGCAGGGTGCCATGATGTGTGGATACCAGCTCACCAAGAGTTCTGGGAAGGTCTTACATTTATTCATACGTGTATGCACCAGTGTGTACTGTACACACACACACACACACACACATACACACACACAGTGCAGTGGGGTGTTTTTACTGTATGATGCAAGATGAAAAGGCATAATTTGTGGGAGACTTTTTTTTGGTCAACAGAACTTTCCGGAATGCTGAAAATGTTCCTTGTCTACCCATGCCTCTAGTAACCACACTGGTTGGTGTGGTTGGTTTACATTCAATCAATTATACTTTGTGTAAATTCACATATCCTGGGCAGCCCTTGTACTAGGGGCATGGAGCTGTGGGCTCACTTGTGTTGAGGATGCTAGGAAGATCCTGGGCGTGTAGAATGGTCAGCTTCAGACAGGTTCATCCCAGCCTCCAGGATCTAGAAGAATAATCCTTCTTCGAAAAGCTGTGTTCACCCATCCATCATCCTGTCATTTTTAAAAAAGACCTTTAGTCCGGATGTCTTGCATCTGTCACTGGGTACGATACCTGTCAATTTGTATTACACAGTGTACCTCCTACGAGATCCTGCCCCAGGGGGCCAACTCTTGGGGCCTTTCTACTGCACACACAAAATTATTACAATGTTAATCACTATCATCAATTAGAAACAAAGTTCACGATTAAAAAAAAAAAACAATCTTTGAATGTTTTGGAGTTTACAATCCCATGTGCAGACAGACAGGCTGAGTGGGATCAGACACTGAAGCGCTTCTGCCCAAATTTTCCTCACCAGAGAACTTGTCTTCATGTGTCAGTCTGGCGATCTGGAGACAAAGGGGCCTCCAGGACACTGTCACCTTAGCATGATAAAGACCACAGGAGACACACATTTTCAACTTCACTTTGGCAGTCACAAACACCCCAGAGTCAGCATGCCCAGGCCATAATCCAGGTTGAATGACATTTTCCAGGGAGGAAAGTGAGATTTATAGATCGACTCGCTAGCCTCTGCGTTTTGGTCCTCAAATAAGCAGTGCACATTCGACAAGTGTTATTTAGAACGCTGTCTGATTGGGCTTTTGTGGGGAAAGGCTGCATCGAGTCTCCCTCCGTCCGGTTATGCCAGGATCGAAATTAGCCATGTGACACGCCCGTCTCACCAAGCTTCCTGCTAGGTCATTGTCTCTGCTCCATGTGCGTGTGGGCTCGTCTCACACCTTTATTTTATTGTTCTCACAGGATCAGAGTTGCTATTAGAAGGTAATCTTTCCAAGAGAGCCACACACACGTTGGAGGTAGCTCTTAAATATTTGCTCAGTTAAGGCTGCGACTGTGCTCGAAGCCAGCTAAAGGGCACAGGGTAAACACAGCAAGCCTGGTACAAACACTCCCAGAGGTGTCAGAGCTAGCCTGGGCTGCTGCTGTGTGGGGAATAGAGTACATACTCTGAGTGACTATGAGTCAGTATTTCTTTTGTGCAACCAGCACTGTCATAAGCTGTTACCCATTAAAGACACAGATTCTAACAGGCGCCCCCTAGAGTCTCCTGGGAGATCCCATAGGACTCATTGTCTCCAAAGACTGAATCCAACTCCACCTGGCTGGCTCCTCCCACTTCAGAGGTTCTCAACCGCTGGCTCCTCCCACTTCAGCGGTTCTCAACCTTCTCAGCGCTGCGAACCTTTAATACAGTCCTTAACGTTGCGGTGACCCTCAACCGTAAAATTACTTTTGTTGCTACTTCACAACTGTAATTATGCTACTGCTACGAGTATAACGTAAATACCTGTGTTTTCTGCGGCTGTTAGGCGACACCTGAGGTTAGGGCTGAGAATGGTGTCCTACATCAACTATTAGTTCCAATGCCTTCTTACAAACATGAGTCCAAGCAAATGAAGGCATTTCTTCAGTTGAGCTTTCCCTTCTCAGATGATTCTAAGCTCTAGGTTGTGTTGAGAACAAAAACAAACCAATACACTATGTATCAGCACCAAATTACTTTAAATTATAAACACCAAACAGCCAGCAAAGTAGAGTAATGTTTCACTTGTCTGTCCTCAGGGTTGGGAATGAAAACAAGAGACATCCAGGGATCCTGTCCCGGAGTTTACGTGTTCTTCAATTTGCCTAACCTCACCCAAATCTATCTGTAACATCGGCAGGGAATCAGAGGGGGCGCTGTGTCGCAGAGGCATCAGAAGTGCCGAGGAGCCCAGCTGGCTCTCAGCATCCTCGCTGTCCACCTGTCCTGCAGCCTTTCTCCTCAAGCTCCACATGAAAAGGCGACACGGTCGTAGTTTCGTGGGGGTTCATCTTCCTGAAACTCTTGCTGTTCTTGTTGTTTGCTTCTCAGAACACGCTTGGAATCTTTGCATCCATTTCAGGCTCAAACTGTCTCACACATACACAGGGAGAATTAAATCAGACCAAGCAGAAATTGCCTTAAAGGGAGTTAATATTCTGACTAAACTCCTGCTCAGCGTGGTCTGTGCTAACCAGGTCTGCCACACTCAGACTATTATCTGAATCAGACAAATGAACAAGTCAAGCCTCTCTTGGGTGTCTTTTGGGGGACTGGCCCTGGGAAATCCCATTTGTCTTATGGCTCTGGCTTTTAATTTACGGCAGGGTTAGCAGATGCCAAACAGTGAGAGAACCGTGAATGGTTTTGGATGGGTGGATGGGTTTAGGAAATTGTCTGTTCAGAATGTGAAAAATGTAGACTATGTTTGAAGAGTTTGAAACAAAGCCCACTGTTTTTATTGCTAGAAATTGAAAAACCCCTCCCCAGCCAATGGGAAGGGGTTGGGAGGCAGATTATGAAGATGGAATGGGTTGTAAATTGCTGTTGGAAAGGTAATTGTCGGCTCATGCAGACACCACGTTAGCCATCAGGCAGGCTACATGAAGAGAAGAATGCTCTCAGAACATCACACAGGCATGAGTATCTTACCTGGAACGGCAAAAGGAGCTTTTGCAGGTGTAGTGAAGCTCCTTGAGGTGTGGGGACATAACTCCATTGCTCCTGTCCTTCACATACAAGCCCGAGGACTTCACTCCTAGTCTCCTGAAGCCACGTACAAAAAGCAAGGTGTGGAGTATGCTTTTGTAATCCCAGCGCCAGGGAGGTGGAGGCAGGGGGACACCTGGGCTCACTGGCCAGCCAGACCTGCATTGTTCAGTGATCTCCAGATCAACGAGAGAGACTGTCTCACAAAACGAGGCAGACAGCTCCTGAAGTTGACTTCTGGCATTTACACACGTACACTCAAAATTCAATTAAAATTAAGGTTTTAGGTTTTTTGTTTGCTTGTATGTTTCTTTGAAGAAGAACCTTGGGACTAAAGATTGCCCTGAAGAAGGACATTAAGCCATGATCTGAGGAATGGAATGTTCACCAGGACCTCCAGAAGCTGGGAGAAGAAAAAAAATCCATGCTATCTGTCCCCAAGGGGTAAAGGTCATGCTATCCTCTTGAGGACCGCACAGCAGGAAATCCTGCCACAGGGTTCCCCCCCCCCTTTTTCTAGTCAGTTTTTCTCCTTTTGTGAGGCAGGGTCTCATGTAGCCCAGGCTGGCTTTGAACTCCTGATCCTCTCCCCTCTACCTCTCAAGTGCTGGAATTACAAGGCTGAACAACCACATCCAGTTTCTATTTTTTTTTTTTTTTATTTTGCAGAAAGAAAGCCAGAGGCTAGGTTTGAGCTACACAACCTCACACTTCATTAGCACATTCAAGGGAAGTTTTTTGGAAGCCAATTCTTTCTTCCAGGCAGCCTTCTGAGTAGGGTCCTTGTGATTTCCACTGGGTTTCATTGTCTTTGGGAATGTATTCCTCCTTTGTCCAAGTTCCCCTGGCCTGGGAAGGCAGTGACTATTGATTATAACGTCCCAGACCACGATTCTCCCATCTAGGCAGCCACATCTCAAAGCCAGCAATGGGAATTCTGAACTTCAGTGTGGCATCATCCAGTGCCAGGTGGCCACAGCGTCACTTGTGCAGGACTCTGGACAAGTTTTGGTGAGGAAGGGGTAAGAAAGTGATGGTGGGTGTGATGGTTTGCATATGCATGGCATATTCAATATGGAGTGGCATTATTAGGAGGTGTGGCCTTGTTGGAGTAGGTGTGGCCTTGGTGGAGTGGGTGTGGCCTTGGTGGAGTAGGTGTGGCTTTGTTGGAGGAAATGTGTCACTGTGAGCTTGGGCTTTAAGATCCTCATCCTAACTGCCTGGAAGCCAGTCTTCTCTTAGTTGCCTTCAGATGGAGATGTAAAACTCTCAGCTCCTCCTGTACTATGTCTGCCTGGAGGTTGCCATGCTCCTACCTTGATGATAATGGACTGAACCTCTGAACCTGTAAGCCAGCCCCAATTAAATGCTGTCCTTATAAGAGTAGCCTTGGTCATGGTATCTGTTCACAGCAGTCAAACCCTAACTAAACAGTGGGAAACTGAGTACAGGTAGAGCTCCCTGTGGGACTGCTAACTATGGTGGCATTCCCAGGTTGTATCTACGAATCAGTGAAAATTAAAGAATGTGTACATGTGTGTGCTGGTGTGTTCAACAGGCCTCCATAAAACTGTTACTTTAGACATCAAAAGTAGTCCAGTGACTCAACCCAATACTGGTGCATAAGGAAAAATGGTGGCATCTGTATGTTTCTCACTCCAGAAACATTCTGATGATGATTACAGAGTAAAAAGCCATCTGTTTTGAGAGGTGAAAGTTTTATGGTGTGTGTGTGTGCGTGTGTGTGTGTGTGTGTGTGTGTGTGTGTGTGTGTGTGTGTGATGTTCATGTGTGTGCAGACATGGTGGGGACAGAAGTCACCTTCAATTATCTTTCCTTCTTAATCACTCTATACAATCTCTGACCCGGAACTCCCACATCTTGGGTTAGACTGGCTTGCCAATGAAGCCTTGACTATGTGGCACCTCAAAAGCACAGGGCCCAAGGCAGTGCCAAGCAGAAACAAGCAGTCCATATTCCCACCCAGCCCACCCAGGCTCTACCAGTCTAGCAAAAGTCAAGCCCGGCAGCCTTGCTTAAACCAGGTCACCAGAAGTCAACATTGGCAATGGTCCCACCCAGGCTATACCTAGGATGTAAGTGGTGTGTCAACCCAGGGGCAACAGGCTGACCAAAATCCACCCAGGCCAGCCCAGTCCACAGTTCCATAGCCTCAAGCCAGGCAGATCAAACCACCTCAACTTGTTTGACTGGCCTTCACCCACACACCATCATGCCCTAGGGTACAAGCAACCTGTCATGGCTTTGAATACCTTGGGCAGTGTGCAGTCTTGAATTCCTTACAGCCCATTCTGAGGCAGGGTAGAAAGGAACACCCAGCCCTCCCAAAGCAAGGGCCTACCAGGCACCCAACAACCTGTCATCTCTTTGACATCCATAGTCACAAGATCATTACTCTGGCAGCTACTTGACATCGCTTTCAAACCACAATTTTACTTCAATAATTATAAAGCTGTCTGGCCTCTGACAAACAAGAAGGAGGCTTTCAGTCAGCAGCCAGGCCTAGGAGGAGGTGACCAAAGTCACGCCTCGTCCCCCCACCCCGCTTGTGTGCTTCTGCTCTTCCTAATTGGTGTTTGCCCAGAGCAATTGAAAGGGAGAGCTGGCAGGCCTGGTACTTATGCTCCACCCTGTCAATCACAATGAGGCTCTACATGACTGGCTGCTAGTTGGGTTGAGTTACTCAGGTTCCCTGTTTTGATGAATGGAGAGACACCTGTGGAGAAACACCTCTGCGTGAGTGTGCTCACATGCTCCAGGGAAGCAGACACTGGTTCCAGCCCCCCCTAGTCCACAGCCTGTGACATATTTTCTACATGGTTTTTGGCACCTGACCCAACAACAGCTGGGCTTTGGAATTACAACGGCGTGTGCCTGGGCCTGGGACGGCTTCTCGGAGCACCTTTTCTCTCTACCCAATGGGACATAGTGGATTCGGGGCCTGCCCTTCTTCACTTCTGACCATCTGGGCAATGTGACCTGTGACACTGCATGACTATTGTCCCTCTGTGACCAGGGTAAGGGCCTTGTCTGAAGACTGATGGCCTCAGACAGCACTCTGGGTATCTCTGTCTTTGAAAAGCTCCGTGTTGGGGTTATTTCCCAGCCTCCTCTGCTTTTGGATTTATTTCTCACTAGCCACTTGTTCTGGACAGCTGCTTCACTTCCTGTTTGCATAACCCCTGGGGTAGCTAGTGAGTTGGCCAAGGGCCATAGATGGTGAGAAGTTTCCCAGGGGAGGGAGCTGGTCTTGTCTCAAGTGGAGCTAACTTCAGCAACCTGTTATTGCTACAGGTCTCCACCTCATATGATTAATTCCATTTATAGCAGAACCAATAACTCATACATTCAAGGTACTCTGTCATGCATACCTGTAAATAGATTGAAAGTTTACTGAAGCATGCTGGGTAAACACAGCTCGAGTGTCTGCATGTCTCCTGGAAGCATGCCAAGTTCTTTAGATTCGGGCGATATTTTTTATAATGCATATGAATTCATGCTACAAATTCATGCACCTTCCCATCCTGGCCCCGCCGCCATCACCCCTGAAATTCCATTTACTTTCCATTTTGCTGTCGAGTCGCTCTGCCTGCGCTTTGCCTCTGAAGGTGAAGCACAGAGCCATCGCGCTCCATTGATTTAGAAGGGTCGCCTCCCTGTCCCAGGCTCCTGTCACATCTGTGCAGTGACCTGAGCAGATACCGCTTGGCTCTGCACAAGGTGAAGACCTGAGGTGGGGCTACCCTGGCTGAGCAGCAGGACTCAGCCCTAGGAGCTCAAAGCAACCAGGGGGAGCCTCCCACACTGCAGGCAGAGCGAGCAATGATCACAGGGAGGAACCTAACACTGGGATCCATGGAGATACTAAGTCTTTCATTTCTCTCTCCTCCTTCCCTCCTCCTTCCCTCCTCCTTCCCTCCTTCTTCCCTCTTCCTCCTCCTCCTCTTCCTCCTCTTCCTCCTCTGCTTCTTCCCCTTCTGCTCTTTCTCCTCCCCTTCTGCTCCTCCTCTTCTTCTACTCTTCCTCCTCTTCCTCCTCCTCTTCTTCCTCCCCTCCTCCTCCTCCCTTCCTCCTCCCCTCTTCTTCCTCCTCTTCTTCCTCCTCCCCCTCCCTTCCTCCTCCCCTCTTCTTCCTCCTTTTCCTCCTCCTCCCCCTCCCTTCTTCCTACTCTCTTCATCCTCCTCTTCCTCCTCTTCTTCCTCCCCTTCTGCTCCTCTTCTTTCCCCTCCCCTTATGTTCCTCCTCCTCCTCTTCTACTTTTCCTCCTCTTCCTCCTCCTCCTCTTCTGCTCCTCCTCCTCCCCTCTTGCTCCTTCTTCTCCATTTTCTCTCCCTCATTTTCCGTATTGAATATATTTTATTTAATGTGTAAGGGTGTTCTGGCAAGTAGGTAAGGGCACTGTGTATGTGTCCATATGTGTGCATGCCTGTGCAGGTGTGCATGCACATGTGCATATGTTACCTGAAGAGGCCATAAGTAGATCTCAGACTCGCCTGAAGCTGGGTTGCAGACAGCTGTGAGCTATTAAGTGGATTCTGGAAACCAAATCTTGGTCCTCTGCGAGAGAAGCCAATGTTCTAACCATTGATCAATCTCTCCAGTCTCTAATTTTTTTAAGACCTTATCAATAAGAAGGTAATAAAAGGGGCTGGAGAGATTACTCAATAGTTAAGAGCACTGACTGCTCTTCCAGAGGTCCTGAGTTCAATTCCCAGCAACCGCATGGTAGCTCACAACCATCTGTAGTAGGATCCAACGCCCTCCTCTCTGGTGTGTCCAAGGCAAACAACAACGTACTCACATACATAAAATAAATAAATCTTTTTTTAAAAAGGAAATAAATGGATGACAAACCTAATTTGTCTCCATTTTAGGACCAGGCCTGATTTAAAAAAGAAAGCTACCAGTCCCAGGAACTAGGCCATAGGTCAGCAGCTCTAGGAACTAGGCCATAAGGTACCAGCTCCAGGAATAGACCATAAATACCAGGAATAAGTCATAAAACACCCTCCCAAAGAACAGTATGGAGATAACCACAAAAATAGAAAAATATCTTAGGATGGTCCATCTGTGCTGGGCAGTCCTGTCTCATCCTATGGTTAAACATTCACAACACAGGAATGCAGACCACTGACCACCTGGCGCAAGCCAATCAGAAGCTGACCCCTGTGACCTCCCCAGCACCCACCAGTGAAATCTTAGATTATCTAACCCACTCTCTAAATATAGGAGAACTAACATAGTAATATATAGTAGCTAATCAAAATTATACTAACGTCACTGCTTTGGCTCCTACCAGATTACCTGATCCTTCTAGAGAATTCCCCTGGCTCCCTATAAGAAGGCCTGCATGCCTTTGTCTGGGGTCACCATTTTGAAGAATGATTGATCCCTCCATGCTAGATGTTTCTGCAAATAAATGCTTTTTGTCTCTGCATACTCTCTGCGTCTGGGATCTTTGGTGATTTCAGACTGTTAAGGTAAGATGTGCAGCTCCGTCTTCCAGACTATGACCTACTCAGATCCTTACTCGGGGGTACCCTGAGCTGATGAAGCAGGACCCCAGGAGCACCCACTCATGAGCTGAAATGTCCTAACCACCTCCATGAGCGCACAAGCTTCTTCCTCCCCATCTGACCCTCTTCCAGGTACAAGATTCTTAATCTCCTGGGAACTCTACTCCTCGGTGTGATTCAACCAACTCCACCAAGCCTCTGGCTGTCTCTCTAGCCTGGCCACACAGAACACTGAATGGTCTACTAACTGGCTTAGCCAGGACTGCAGTATCCAGGGAGGTTCCTCCCTAGAACTTTTGTTGAAGCAGTTGTTAAGCTTAGCTCGTCAGCACGAGGCTCCTGAGAATGTAGTGTCTAAGCTTTCCTGTGCACATGACCTTCTTGCTACTTAGGAGACAGTCTCATGCAGAATGGAGCTGAAGCCCACAGATGAAGAGCAAACAACTGAGTACCCAGATCCAGCCAGTCCTGAAGTAAAGGCTTGACTTCATTCTGTCTTGGGTTGCCTAAACCCAATACAGAGCTTGGTTTTTTTAGTTACCTGAGCTAAAAAATGTATTCTTTTTCTTTCAAAAGTTGACATGAACTCAGATTCACAGTCTTCAGACTGAAAAGCAGTATCCTAACGAGACATCTTAGAGCCCATATTCCAAGGCTTGGTGAGGACTTGCTAATCCTTCTGACGATGGCAACAATCTCCTTCAACTCCAAGAGTCTGATTCTAGATTAGTGGTGGGTTTTGCTATTGTTGTTGTTTTTGATTTTTTTTTTTTTTTTGGATGCTACCGTGCTAAATAATAAAAAATAAAAAAGCAACCTCTCCCATTCTCAGAGTGTTCACTGATCTGTCATGTGGAAGAAGAATGTCTTTAAAATCAAAGGTGAAGCCTGCAAGGTGGCTCATACTTGTGATCCCATCACTCCAGAAAAGCTGAGGCAGGAGGATTACCCTAAACTTGAGGTAAACCTGGGCTGCACAGCAGGTTTCAGACTAGAGTTACAGAGCAATGCACTGTCTCTTCTTACAGAGTTTCCCCGCCCAAAGGCCCCACCCACCCCTGTGGACTTCTCTTCTCTCACAGTTCTTCTCACAGTGCTTCCTGCCCAAATGTTTCAGGCCTCCCCTCATCCCCTTGTTTCTGCCTAGGCACTCCCAGTCTCTCCCCAGCTAGCATAGCTGCCCCTTGGAGTCAGCTAACAGAGCAGACCACCAACCTTCTGCCCCATGGTGCCCTGTGCTTTCTCACCCTTGGCCTTGAGTAATATGTGTGAATACGCTTGGCTTAGGTTGAACTATTAATTTTATTTGATTTTACATACCGAAGTCAATGGTATTTTGAACACAACAGGAAAATCGATGTTTATGAATATGCATGATTATGTAAATGACCCATGCAAATAAAAGCCCCTGAGGCCTCTGGCCTGCATTCTGACTATTCCAGACTTCAGGAAAACTGGAAGGCAGGTTTTAGACTGCAATGGAAAACAGAAAAAGGTTCTACCCACTCGCCATCCCCCTGTGCACGATGCTGATTACAGTAGTATGGCTTGAAACAAAGACTTTGTTTTATTTACATAGCTGTGATTAAGCTCTGTGCCCACTCAGCTCCACCCCTGCTAACTCTGAGCTTGGTGCATTCTTTTTCCAACTCTCCCTGACATGTGAAACCTTTTGCGCCCCCTCATCTTGGTACAGTGTGTTTCATCTCTGTAGGTCTCAAAATATTCCTTTATTACCTTTCTGTCTCTTCATTAACCCTTCAATGTCCCAGATTGTTGCTTCTCTGTGAAATATCCAATATTTCTGAGTTAGTGTCCCAGATTCACTTGAAACAATGTGTCTATACCCAGGTCCCCAGCAGCCTTCTCCCCGAGCCAGACTATGTAACCAACCCAAGTGTTGATTGACAGGTGGCAGACAATGTGGTCCAGAAACAGAAAGGAACATTAGTCAACCTTAAATAAGGAGCTTCTGCCATGTGCAGCTATGCAGATGAACCCTGGAGACCGAGCTAACTGAAATAAGCTCACTACTGCCTGATTCAATATGGGGAGCCAGCAGGAGGTAGGTTCAGGAGACTGGAAACTGATTAGTGGAGACAAGGCTCAGAATGGGGAGAAGGCAAGTTCACCAGTGTAAACCCTAGACTGTGTAAGGTGAGAGAGCTCCATGAGCCCAGTGTATGGCTCAGAATATTTGCCTGGCTTGTGAGTGGACAGACCTCATGTTGTTACCTGTTCCGATTCTGAGATAGATGGGTGCAGCCATGAAGACCTGAGATCTCCTTAGGAGGAAAGGCCAGGGAGAGTGTGAGGCCAGCCAAGGCTGTACTGTAGAGCAGGTTCTGACCATGCACATATAATGTGGGGTTCTGTTCTCAGGATACATTGTTAACGTCCCACAAACACAGAAGGCCCTGCCCTGCTGGGGCCATATGGAGCCTTAGCTCATATAATCAGATCGCTTCCCACTCTGACAACTTTGGATGAGTTTCACAAAGGATGTGGGACTCGCTCTGCCTCTTGCTCTCCCTCTCATCTCCAGCGCCCCTCCCTGAGCTCCACCTACACCCAGCCACAGAGCTGCCTGAAGAAAGTTGGGCTGGGTAGGCAGCCTGTACTAAGGGATACCAGTGTGTTCACTCTAGCACAGAGGGTCCCTCCCTGTCCATACATCCTGAACCCACTCTCTGGGCAGAAGCAGGCATTGTCACCTCCAGTCAAGCCTCTTTTCCATAGTGGCTCCACTGTTCAGTGGTTCCTGGGAATGTGACTTACCTGAGGTGATACTTAGTGAAGAGGCAGGCCCAGGAACACCACATTCCCCAAGCCTGACCATCAGATTTCAGTCTAGAGATCCAGGACTGAAAGGAGGATCTTCCTGCCCTGCTCTCATCGTGGATTTCCTCTCAGCCGATCAACACTCATCCACCATTGATATTGCTGCTTCCTTGAGGCTGGGATTCTTCCAGGAAGCCAAGGTTAAACAGCCCACCTCAAAAGGAGGAATGGGAACAAGGTGAGTTGAGCCACTACAGACTTATCAGTCCACCAAGGGGACAGAGCATCAAGTCTTTCCCTGGACTCAGGCTGGAGTGAAACATTCTAGAACACAGAGCCTCTTGGGTCTTGGGTGCCTCAGAGCAAGTGAGCTGTGCTGGGTATTCTCTCTCAGTGTCTCATGGTGCTCCTCAGAACACCAAATTCCCAGTGAGCTGGGCAGAGAAGACCATGTCAAACCACTGAAGGTCATTATTGCTAAGAACAAAGTGTATTTACTTAGAATAGGACTTCCTAGCTAGGACTTGTAAGCAAGACAGAAAAATCTTAATTTTACTTGGACACCCAGAAGAGAGAGCTAACCTAGACGCAGAACACTTTATTTATCTGGAGCTGAAGTCCTCAAGTGGGAAAGACGGGAGTGATTGTTTTGGTTGGTAGCTAAAGCATCATCTTATGAAAGATGCTTCATGGGACTTGTTGGGGTTCAGTGGATTTGTAGGGGCTTGTGGGGTTCACTGAAGCTTGTGGAGGCTCTCAGAGATTCATGTGGATTCACGGGACATCACAGTACAGAGGTGCTCATAGTATGTCCCAGGTGGGTGCTCATAGGAGGTCCAGGTAGTTGGCTCACCAGGCTGAACTGCTCAGTGCAATCCTCCTGGTAAGGCAGAAAGCAGCAACTCTGTAGCTGGGAAGGTGAGTAGAGAAGGTAAGAGCCCAGTGTTTTATCTGAAGGTCATGTACAGGGGGGGCCCCCCCCGAAATTCTATGTTGCAGAATATTATCCAGTTATGAAAAGGAGCTATTAAGCTGTGAAAATATGAAATAAACTCAAAACTATATTGCTAAGTGGAGGAAGGCTCTCAGAAGGCTCCACATTCTGGTTCCAGCCAGTTCCAGCCATGTGACGTGCTGAAGAAGAAAGACTGTAGAGTCTTTAGAGAGAGCAGAAGGTTCCAGAAGGCTGAGAGAGAGCACTAAGCCAGGAAACTTTCCTGAGTGGTACTATCAAGCTGGCCACACTGTTTCCATTCAAACAAGGAAGCTCCCTAGTAACAGTGTAGCCATACAGGTTTGTTACCTGCTAAAATCTTACCACAGCACCAAGACCTTAGTAGGGAGAGGCTGTTTCACTGGTATGAGTCCCAGGGCACACCTGTGTGAATACTGGGTAGGGAAGCCAGCCTGATCTCCATTCTCTCTGACCCATCTTTCTGTAAACCTAAAGCAAATCTTAAAAATAAAGACTTTAAAACATTTTTTAAAATTACATGTCTGAATTTTATGTGCCTGTGTGCATGTGTGAGAGTCAATGGGCAATTTGCAGAAGTCAGTTCTCAACTTCAAGTCCTCAGGTACCTTTGCCCACTGAGCTATCTTGCCAGTCCCTTCTTACTTGTCTGCCTCTACTCCCAAGTCCTTGGCCTTGAACTCATATCGATCCACCATACTCTGCCTCCCAGGAGCTAAAGGTGTGTACCATCATGCCTGTCTATGTGCTGGATAGTTTGACGTCAACTTGATACAACCTAGAGTCGTCTGAAAGGAGGGAACGTCAACTGAGAAGATGTTCCACAAGACCCAGCTGTAGGGCATTTCTTAACTAGTGATTGATGGGAGAGGGCCCAGTCCATTGTGGGTGGTACCACCCATGGGCTGGTAGTCCTGGGTTCTATAAGAAAGCAGGCTGAGCAAGCCATGGGGGAGCAATCCAGTCAGCAGCACCCTCCATGACCTCTGTTATCAGCTCCTGCCTCCACATTCCTGCCCTGTTTGAGCTCATGTTCTGACTTTCTTCAGTGATTAACAGTGACATGGCAGTTTAAGTCAAATGTACCCTTTCCTTGTCAACTTACGTTTTGGTCATGACGCTTCATTGCAGCAATAGAAATGCTAAGATAGTATCTTTCTGCCTCCTGTAGCAAGCCCCTCAGTGGAAAGATTCCTCCCATTCTGAGGTGCTGGAAACCTCTAGAGGTGATTATACTCAATAGGGTGATCACACTGGTGTCAGTCACCTGGCTTGTACTGAGCTCCTGGGGCTGGGCTCATTCCCCACAGTGGTGGTGTGAGACTCTTGCACTTCATCCTTTACCTGATCTCCCAGGGACTGGTTCTCCAGGGACACCTGAGGAGGAGGCTCCCGACTCTTGCCTGTGCAGTTTCTTCTTCATCAGTTACTGTAGACCCTGAGACTGTAAGAATCTTTCAGCAGCTGTTGGTACACACCTCTTAGGACAGGGTGCTGAGTAGGGCAGATCTTAAACAAGGTCACCTGGGTGGCATGACCTGGGCTGAGGATACCTGTTGCTCAGGGCCTCAGCCTCACCTTGCTGCATGGGAGAGAACATGAATGGTGCCCGAGTCCAGCAACTGACCTGTTTACATATAACATGCAAGGGCTTACCACCTGTTGCTGGTGACAGCTGTGTCCCCAGGCCCTTCTGGGTTGTAGAAATCAGGAGCACCTTTTCAGGGTAGGCCTCACAATTCCAGGCAGATGCTTGAATTCTGACTGCTCACTTCCACTTCCTTTCCATTTTCTCTGTGTCTCCGTTTTTACGGCCCCTCTGTCTGCTCGTGTTTTAGTTTTCCTGTGTTCTTCCTCCCTTAAATCTGATATTATCCACTTCGCTGCCTAACTTCATTTCCTCTGCTCAGATGCTTGTCTTTACCTTCTCCCTCCCCGACTGCCTTTAGGAATCCCATTCTCTGTCATTATTAGGAGCCCACCCACCCACCAGCACCACTACTCCTCCAGCTGGGCTGTGGTTCAGAAAGGTGCAAGCACACAGCCCCTCCCCCAGGCCATGCTGCCTTGCTGAGTCCACTTCTCTCAGCTATTCCTCCAGTACTTAGTCAGATATGTGTTGAGGACACACAGGGGATGCTGAGGGACAGCACACGATACTGGGAAGAAATAGCCCCACTGGAGACATGAGGCTTGAGAGCCAGAGTGTTCCTGGCAGTGTGTCTCTCGGCCTTGCCAGGGTTCTTCAGACCTTACATGGAGCTTCATGAAAAGCTATATTCACCAGGGAACCTGGATAAAATGTAGAGGCAACTCCAGAACCAATAGAAAGCCCTGGGGACAGTGGGAGTGAGGGTGGGGGTTGGCTGTGGGGTGAGAACTCACCAGCAACCAAGTGGTACAGCATCTCATGGGTCACAGGGAAGATAGAAAGACCCTAAAGGGGTCACCTGCAACAAACCACCTCAGATCTAGCTGTTCAGCAGATCTCTCAGCCCTGGTGTGCAGATTACATAGAAGAAAAGGGAGCTGCCAGGATCCAGGGCAAAGAGAGATGGCCCCAACTGCTGACCAGAGAAAGTGTACAGATTTGGGGGGAAAGCATAAAGAGGGGAGGCCTTTTTAAAAAGTTAGAATTCAATCTTCAAACTGCTGAGGGCCTGCGACGTTTGTCACCCAAAGCGCTGAATTCAAGAGGGACACAGCTCTATCCACATGAAGAGGCTTTAGAGAGTGTCTTAGGGTTTCACTACTATGAGCAGACACCATGACTAGGGCAAGTCTTATAAAAGACAACATTTAGTTGGGGTTGGCTTACAGGTTCAGAGGTTCAGTCTATTATCATCAAAGTTGAAGCATGGCAGCATCCAGGCAGGCATTGTGCAGGAGGAGCTGAGAGTTCTATGTCTTCATCTGAAGGCTGCTTAGTGGAAGACTGACTTCTAGGAAGCTAGGGTAAGGGTCTTAGAGCCCACACCCACAGTGACACACCTACTCCAACCAGGCCACAACTTCTAATAGTGCTGCTACTCTCTGTGCTGGGCATATACAAACCATCACAGGGGATGAGTGGGGGCACAGCCACACTCCTGGGAGACAGGGTCTCTGCCCTTATGGGAGTATGACGATACTATCCACCAGTGACTCTGTCCTGATCTCTCCTCCTGCTGAGTGACTAGACAGATGAAATTCAAAGTCATGAGTGAGTACCCTGGGGTGTCTGTCTACATGCTGCCACTGGTACTCCCTTTTCTAACATCAGACCAAACCTAACAAGCAAAGCAGCAACAAAACAGGTCACCAACTAGGGTCACAGCGTTGTCGCATCTCTCCCCAGCAGATCTGCCCACTCTGACAGCTGCTCACACTGACCGCTTTCTTCTGACCTTTGAGTTGTCCATCCTATTTCCTAGACACTCCCGACATCCTACCTCTCTCCCCGTGGCCCCAGCAAACATCTTCCCAGTGTAGCAACTAATGGCGAGAGAGTAGACTGAGGTGTCACGAGGCTCCAATCTGAGCTCCTTGGCTAGCTTCAGTCCCCAGTTTCTTCCTCTGCAAAATGGGATAATGGGATGTGTGCCTGAGTAGCACGCATAGGCTGTATCACTGGAGGTGTCTGCCAGGTGGAAATCAAGGCTGCCTGGGGAGTGGGTGAGCATCCTGTATCCCTATCCCCTATGAACAGAACAGATGCACAGCTACCTGCTACAGTGCAGAGGGAGGGGCAGGTATGATGGCCTACCAAACACTTTCCTACCACAGGAGAAAGAGCGATGCCGGGCAGAGGGAGGGTGGTTGGGGCAGAGTGAGCCTGGCATGGCTTCTGAACTCCTACCTGACTGGAGTCAGGCTGAAGTCAAAGGGAGAGAAGATGAGGAGTTGCTTACATATCCTTTGCTTCTTCCAATCTCTGCACCAGGCATCCAAGCTGACAAGCAGCAGGTCCAAGTCCCACTGCCCTTGGTTGCAGAAGTTCAGTGTGGAACTGATCACAGTGGTACCAGTCTGTAATCTAGCACTGGGGAGGCTGAGGCAGGAGAGTTGCCAGAAGTTGGAGGAGATCGAGAGGATATCTGAACAATCAGTCCATGATGGGCCACCACATATTCAGGCTTTTTTTTTCCTTTTGTGGGGCACAGGATTGCATGAGGTGACAATTCCAGGCTCATAGAGCAAGGCTTGCCAGGGTTGTAGGTGACAATGAAACGGAAGGGGAAGAACAGCTGAGACAGGAAAACTTGAACAGTACAACAAAGCTCCTCCCTCTGACTCCCAGAAGTCTCCTCCTTCTGACTCCCAGGGAAGCATGGCCAGGCTTGTAAGTAATGCCAGACTTGAGGCAGCAGGCTACTTGTGCTCTGCTCACTCCCTCTCCATCTCTCTCCTGCTTCTTCCCTTAAGAGTCTTCTGTCTTCTGCGCAAAGAGGCTTTCAGGAGCCGGTAGCAGGTGAATTCCACTCTTTCTGTCCTGCCTCAAATATTCTCAACCATCCTCCCCCAAGGACCTGGCTTTCTTTTATGAACACAATTTTTGCCAACTCTGCCTTCTTTATGAGACAGCTTTTTCATCTAACACTGAGGTGCCTAAAAGGTAATTATAATGCAAGCTGGAGAGACGGCTCAGTCGTTAGTGTGCTTGCCTTGCCACAAAAGCTTGAGGACCTGAGTCTGGATTCCCAGCACCTGCTTAAGAGAATACCGATGGCAACATGCATCTATGACCACCACACACACACACACACACACACACACACACACACACCAGAGAGAAGAGACAGAAGGAAACCTGGGGCATGCTGACAGCCAACCAGGCTAGCTTAAACCAGTGAGCTCTAGGTTCCGTGAGAGACCCTGGAGATATCAACAAGGTGAAAGGAAGATACTAGAGTCACCTTCTGGTCTACACAAATATGCATTCTCTCACACCCACACATACATGCACATGTACCTGCATGAGCATGTACACACACATACACACATATACACACATACACACACATACACACTCATACATACACATACACATATACACATATACACACACATACACACACATACACATATACACACATACACACACATGCATATGTACCTACATGACCACACACATACACACACATACACACAGATAAGTGGTAGGGGTTGCAAAATTACAGACAGAAGTCAGAGATCTGTGAGTATCTGGCTTGTGGAATCTGAACCCCTTGCCAGATACCCCAAGTGGGAGGTTTAGAAGACTGCCCTGCTTATAAGCATCCACAATTTTACATGTGTGGAAATTAGCCTCTCTGACACCCATTCCCTGGTGCGTTTTCATAAGTTCTCTTTGAAACAAAAGTACACTTCTTACCATGGTCCTCTACTCAGAGGCTGCCCCATGCAGAACTGGCAGTCAGTGGCAGGCCAGAGCCTCATCCTTTACCCACAGAAGCCCAGACAACCGACCCAAGGCCCAGGAAGCAGCATTTCCTAAGGCTCCTTGGTCCAGGGCACTGCACAGGAAGCAATGCCTATGGAATCAATGTTCAAATGCTAGTGTGTGTTGCTGTCCACAAGGGTGGCTGCTAAATGCAGGGGCCCAAGGGTCTAAGACCATTCCCTGCACAGCATTGGTGGTACCAGGCTTTTCTTTCTTCCTGTGTGTGGAGTAAAGATGAAAGACCCACAGAGGCAACTAACCTGGGCCTGTAGGGGCTCATGGAGACTGAATCACCAACCAAAAGCATGGATGGAGGCTCCCTACAATGTGTACAATGTGTGTACCTTGGTCTTCACATGGGTCCCCAACAATTGGAGCAGGGGGTTGTCTCTGACTTGGATTCTGTTACCTGTCTGTGGATCTCTTTCCTGTAGCTGGGCTGTCTTGTCTGGCTTCAGTGGAAGAGGGTGGGTTTAGTCTTGATGAGACTCAATGAGCAGAGGTGGGAGGGGATTGGTACCCAGGGAGGGGCCTGTTCCTTCTTTGAGGAGAAGGGGAGGAGAATGAGAAAAGAGGAGAAGGAGCACTGGGAGGAGAAGAGGGAGGGGGCTGTGATTGGAATGTAAAGTGAATGAATGAATGAATAAATAAATAAATAAATAAATAAATAAATAGATTTATTATGGGCATTAAGAAATGGAGAGGAGCTTAAAGGCAGATAATATTGGCTCAACCCTATGATCCTCACACTAAGGCTGAGGCAGGAGGATTGCTGTCAATTCAAATCCAACTTAGGGCCTTAAAACAGGAAAGAAATAGAGGGAAGAAGTGAGGGAAGGAGGGAGGAGGCAGAGAAGTGAGGAAAGGAGGAAGGGAGGGAGGAAGAGAGAGAGGAGAGGGGAGGAGAGAGGGATGGAAAGGCACTGTTGTTTGCTGCAGACAGAGCTTGGAGAATCTGCATTTTCACTAGGGATCTGCATATTTCTTCCTAAGTAGGACAGCTTGCAGAGTGGCAGTGACTGTGTGAGTGTGTGTGAGCATGTGAGTGTGCGTGTATGAGTGTGTGTGAGTTTGTGAGAATGCATGTGTGAGTGTGTGAGCATGTGTGAGTGTAAGGGGTTCAAGCATGTGAGTGTGTGTGTGTGAGGGTGGGGGTTTGTATGTGTGAGTTTGTGTGAATGTATGTGTATGTATATGTGAATGAGTACCTGTGTGTGTGTGTGTGAGAGAGAGAGAGAGAGAGAAAGAGAGAGAGAGAGAGAGAGAGAGAGTTGTCCTATGGATTTCAGTAAGGAGTAGTGGGTGAAGGGCCCAAGAATCCATCTTTTTAAACAAGCTCCCTTGGTCATGCTTGCCAGACTACTAGAGACAGCCTAGGACAGTCCCTGGGAAGAGCTGCTTTGTATTTGCCTGTCTCAGCACGCCCTCTCCGCTTCACTCAGAACAAGCCTGACAAAGCAATGCTCTCTGCTGGACTCGCATGGGTTACTGCAACGCTTCGGAGCCATGTACTTGGAAACATGGATTCCTGTAAGAAGCCTAAGTAGACTCCTTAAATAAGTAAGTTTGGGGAATACTGCCCATGCCAGAGGTCCTGGAGTCTGTGTGCCAATGCTGGTAGCCAGTTTTTGGTACGTGGACTCTCTAGACTTCCCTCTGTCTGGCTGCATAAAGGGAACCTTACATCTGCACACTCGGGGCAGATTAGCTTACATAATGCTCCTACACTCACAGTAGGGCTGGTTAATGTTAGGTTAGTAAGCTCTGTCAGGAAGTCACAATGCATGTCTGAAGGGCCAAAGCTCTCTGATACACTGTAGGCAACAGTGAGATGTGCCGAGGACCCACCTGCTTCCTCAGAACCACGGCCTGCTCCCCAAGTTGACACGGCTGTCTGCCCAGAACCTAAGCTACAGAGAGGAGGGGCTCTTCCAGGTGACTACCTGTTGTCGTCTTATGCCTAGGCTTACTAAGAACACAGAGTGGCCCCCATGGTGGCATCTCAATGCAACAAGAAGAGAGAAGGGCTCAGGGAGCTGATGGCACCTGGGCAAGATGAAGTGTGTTCAGGAGGAAGTTATCTCCTTGAGGGACATGTGCCACGGATGCAGAACAGAACTCTTAAAGGATTTGCTCTCATCTCCCTGTGATTGTGCAGTGTGTCTGAGTCTACAGAGTGGCTGTCTCCTTCAGGTCCTGGTCTTCCTTCAAACCACTGACTCACCAAGTTGTACTCAAGTCTTGCTTTGGTCTGGGTACCTCTCTATCTAGAGCGAATGTTTCTTTGTCTCCCCAGAGAAGGCCACGTAGCAGAGTCTGAAGACTCCCCAGCCAGCTATGCTAAGTTAGTAGCCTCCCTCATTCCTTGGCAGGCTAACACTGGGACAGACTGTGGCTTAGGGCCAGGCTGCCACAGGCTTGGTGTTCAGATATTTGGTGATACAAGCTAAACCCAGTCTCATACCCCTGGACAGAGCCCAGTATGCACCCTGGGTTACCCCATACTTGACTTCCCATGGCTTGAGTGCTAGACAGTAGACCAGCCAATAGCCTAGAGTGTCATCCACCATTGTAGGGGAAAAGGGTAGGCAATGAGAAAAGGGTCTTTCTGTCCAAGCTGACTCTGACCTTGAGGAGATTTCATTCACTCTCCTCAAACCAGAACAATTGTATTCTGGACACAGATTCCCTCAGAAGAGAGACAAAGAACATTTGAAAAGCATCTGAGCAAACATTCCACTTTTCTGTACATTGCTTAGCCAAGGGAGGGATGGGGAAGCCTTCACTCACAGTCCAAGCTGCCCTTAGTTTTCCTCGGGAGCGATATGATGCTTAAAGAAAAGCCTGCAGGCAGGGTTGGAAATTGCCCATGCGAAGCAAATGGAGCTGGCCTGCCCAGGGAGCTGACGGGCCTGACAGCTCTGCCCGCTGAGTCCCTTCCTTCCTTCCGGAGCCTCTGATTTCTTCCTTGCCTTCACAGAAGACCTAACTACATTTTGGCACACAAACAGAAATGGGCAGGGATCCTCCCAAACCTTGGAGGGTAGCCAGAGCCAGGCCCACGCTATAAGGGATCAGCCGAGCCGGGCAGCTGGAGAATGACCCCTCCCCTCCTCCCTCTATTCTGACCCCTGAATATATTCCGCTCAGCGGGCTGGAGGCTATCGCAAAGGCCTGTTTCCAGAGACTTAGATGACACAGGGCTGAATGAAGTGTCGTTTCTCCACTGTGAGCTCTGAAAAGAAGTTGACCTAAGATCACGGTGTGATCACGAGGAAGGGTCCCACAATCTACAAAAGACATCTAACTTGTTGGGCTGAGACCACAGGCTTCTTCAGTCCACACCTTCTTTGCTCCTAGAAACTGAGTGTCCTGGGCTTCTTCTGCCCAAACGGGGCTCTAGTTGTCCAGCGGGACTGAGGCTGCTGGGCTAGCGAGCAACCAGGCCAGGCGGCTGAGCGAGTGGGCGCGGGAGCGGTTCCTTTAAGGCCCGCGTCAGGCCGGGCCGGAGGGGCGGGGCCTCGGCGGGGCCGCCGCGCGGCTTCACCTGCAGTTCGGAGCGCGCGGAACAGAGGCGCGGGCGGCTGCGAGGCCGGCGGACGCACCGGCCGAAGGGAGCGCGCCGCCGGCCCACTTGGCCTGGCTCCCGGAGCCCGGGCGGCGAGCTCGGGGAGCAGCAAGGCGGGCGCGGGCGGAGCATCGCCTCGGCAAGGGAAGCCGGGCACCGGGCGAGCGCCGGGGCGGCGCAGCGGGGACGATGACCACAGGCTCGGTGCTGCCGCTACTGCTGCTCGGGCTCTCGGGCGCGCTCCGGGTAAGTTGCCACCTTTCCGTTCGCGGGCGGTCTGGGAACCCGTGGGGCTAGCTGGTCTCTCCCGGTCTTCTCAACCCGCCGCCCGCGCTGCGCGAAGCCTCCCGCTATCGGAGCCGGGAGCCGCGGGGATGAGCGGGCGGGACCCCGGGTGCCATCTCGTTGCCCGATCTGCGCTCTGGGGCCGCCCTCCGTAGTGTACTACTCGCCTCTACCTCCCGGCAACCGCGCATCCGGAGTTCCAGCCGCGCGCCCGGGTTAGGTCGGCTGCGCGAGGCGCTCGCCCCGGTCCCGTGGGTGCCGCGGAGCTCGGCTGCAGTGGGAAGCGGAGGCGACTACGGGGCGCGGGGCTTTAGCAGCGGGGTCTGGCGGGTCTTCTCGACTTAGAGAGGAATCGGGAGAAGGGCGCAGCGGGATCGCCAGGCACTGAGCCCGGGGACTGGAGCTGGACACCCGCGCTGTACCCACACGGTCTCTGTGCGGTCCCCAGCCGGCTCCGCGGGTTGACTCCGGCTCACTGCGGGGCCTCTGCTCGGCTCAGCGGCAGCTCCCGCAGCGACCCTGGGCGGAGACTGAATGGCCCGAACCCCCTCTCGTGGCCGATCGGTCCGGTGGCCTGCTCGCTGCCACGCCGAGGTAATCTCTGCGATGAACCGGGGCTGGCGACCGGCTGCTTCGAGGCCATCGGACCATCGCCCTGCGCGGGGAACACGCCCAGGGAGGACAGAAACTTTCCCGGCCGACTTTTGCCTCCTGCGGGCTGCAAGTGCATTTCGGAGCTGCGGTCCCCAAGAATCCGATGCCATTCTGAGCTTGGCCCAGGGAAGGTCCCCGACCCGGCCCTCCCTCTCCTAGCCTCCGGGGCCGGGTACTGGAGCCCGAGCTACAGGCTACAGGCTGCGGGTGGGCTCCCAGCCGAACCCGGGCCGAGCTGTTGCGCGCAGCTGGAGGACTCGGCCGGCAGGGAGGCGCGTTCCGCTCCGGCGGCCCGAGAAGCTGAGACTGCGGGGTGCTGGCTGCGCCCGCGGCTCCCATAGCTTGCTCACCAGGGACTGGGAGCCTGGTGCTCCTTCTCCTCCTTAGCGGGAGTGGATTATTGGGGACACATGCTATCTCCCTCGGTTCCTGGCAGCTTGGGTGGAACCCCTTGTCCATTGCTTTCCCTTCCCTACATATCTAGACTCCAGAGGAAGAGAAAGAAAGCCCTTCTGGTCTGTTAGGGGAGCCTTTTCTCCTGACTAGGCTTTAAATGGGGGCTTCAGAGTGAGTAAGAGTCCTGGACATTGGGTGGGTAAACTTCACACACACACACACACACACACACACACACACACACACACACACAC
>JANHMN010000002.1:236866937-236883634 GCA_030674055.1 Rhabdomys pumilio
CTGCTGCTGCTGCTGCTGCTGCTGCTGCTGCTGCTGCTGCTGCTGCTGCTGCTGCTCCTCCTCCTCCTCCTCCTCCTCCTCCTTCTTCTCTTCCTCCTCCTCCTCTTCCTCATTCACCTCTCCTGGACACCTCTCTGCCTTTTCCCCCTGCCGTTCACCAATAAGACCCCCCCTGGTACCTGGTCTAGGCATCAGCTGACCCTGTGCATCTCATAGAAGTAGGTACAGCTTTCCAGTTAGGGAAGCTCCACCAAGCCTGGGCCAATAGAACCTGAAGTCCCCCAGAGACCTGAGGATTCCCATACCACCTCTGGGTGGAGATGGTGCTTTATCTGCACTCCTCGGCAGAGACTTTCGAGGTGGCCATGACAAATGTAGGTTGGAATAGATTTCTGCGAACTTATGTTGGTTTCACTGTCTCCTTTTCACCCTCAGGCCCACCGTGAGGATCTTACAGTCAGTGAGGCCTGTAAGGCTGGCTTCTCGGAAGAAGGCTACACTGCGTTGATCTCCCCAAATGTCCTGGAAGGAGAGAAACTACTCAAAGGTAGTGTGGGGTGTGTGAGGGGTTGGAGGGATGAAGTGGAAGGCTCAGCTGGTCTTGGAGCACTGCTCTCTGCAGAGACGGATGTGGAATCGGTCAGGTTCCAGTGGGGCCAACAGAGAGGCTCTTTGCATGTGGTGAATGATTTGGAAGGCCTGCCTGTCATTTTGGACTGAGGTGAATCATTTCCTGTGCGACAAATGAGAATCTGGGTGGAACACTGTCACCCAATGCCGTGCAGGGAGACTTCCTTACTGAGTATTTTTATGTATGAAATGCAGGACTCTTAAATTATCCCCACTTCGAAATGCGTGACAAAGCAGACGATGTTGTTGGGAGCTCAGTAAATAAGCCCACAGACGTTCTGCTCACAAATGTGACATGTGGCTTTCACGACTGCCCCTCCAATGACAGGAAAACCCACGGGGAGCGGCATCCGTGAGCTTCTGGGATGGTGATGTGCAAGGGGCAGAAGGAAATAGATGGCTGGAAAACTCATTGCAAACCTATCTGTTTTCCCTTTCCAGACAAACTAATTAAACTTTTTTGGTTTCATAGAGCAGGAGAAAAGAGGCTGGGTTCTGGGGGTTCAGAGTCTGGGAGCTCTTGCTCTTGGCTTCAGATTCCTAGAAGTTTTCATGGGGACAGGGGAAGTGGGCTTTCAATCAGGTATAAAAGATGAATTTCCATATTGGCTATGAAGTCCTAAGGCTGTTGACTAATCCCCCCCCCCAAAGGTTTGTGTTCTAAGAAACAGAGCAGCTGTCTATGAACAGGCGTGCAAAGGCGTGTGGAAGCTCTTCCCTGCACACTGAATGCAGGGTCTAGGCACATCTGCCCTGCAGCAATGGTCTGCATGACTCAAAAGTGCCTGTGAGTTCACTTTGATATAAAATCGTAGACTTAGAACATTGTGAGGTTCTTTCTTTCTTTCTTTCTTTCTTTCTTGTGTGTGTGTGTGTGTGTGTGTGTGTGTGTGTGTGTGTGTTAGCTTGGTTGTATGGTTCTCAGGTGTGAACTTCACATCTGACATCGCATTGCAATGCCAGGTTGGCCATGCCTGCTGGATCTGCCCATTCCCAGCAGGAATCTCTCATATTCTTGTTCCTTACAAATTATGTGAATGAAGACAATGGCCAACTTTCCATACCTGATTTTTGTTTTATTATTGTGAAGCAGAAGCTATTCGCCATTGCTGATCATAGGAAAGGAAAGGGAAGAGAAGGGAAGGGAAGGGAAGGGAAGGGAAGGGAAGGGAAGGGAAGGGAAGGGAAGGGAAGAGAAGGAAGAAAGGAAGAACTTTAGGCAGTTGTCTGAGGGGTAGGCCTCAGTGAGAAACTGTATTCAGGACACTCCAAGAGTTGTGTATGTGTTTGATTTGACTGTGGTGATGGGGGCCACCTTCCCAAGTCTAGTGTGGCTCATCTCTGCCATTACTGCCTTCTGGACTCCCCCATGCTGACTCTGGGACACACAGCCTCTGGGAGTCTAACAAACACAAGGAGATCTTGCCACACCCAATGACCATGGAATCAAGAGGGAAAAAAATGGTAACAAGGGATGTCTGCAACAGATAAGAAATTTCTATATTTTTGCAATGCTTCCTAGATTCCACTACCATCATGGCCATGGGTGTAGCCAGGCCCAACTGTATACTCTGGTCTTGGTAAGCATGGAGGGTACCCTGTCCTGGGTTTATCTGATGTGATATGGGTGGACTTCATACAGCAGGCCTAGATCCAGGGAGAATGTGGCATCCATGTGTCTGGAGTCTGTGCTCATGTGCTCAAGCTCAGTGGTGGGTTTCAGCCACAGCCACAGCACCCTCTGCTCGCTCCCTGTTTTCCTCCTCTTGAGCTTGAGGTGCAAGATATCAGGAGCAAGGATGTTTTTACATCTTAAAAATAATTTTGCGCACATGGAGGTGAGAGCAGAGGCCTGCAGTACACTCAAGCTAGGACATGCAGAAACAGCTGGGTGTGCAGAAAACTTTGCCACTCTGAGAGCATAGTGAGCAAGCCTCTGTCAGAAACAGGCCCAGAGCTCAGAGCTTCTGGTAGGTTCTGTGCTAAATAGATAATGACTACTGATAATTGAGTTATTCCGAGCGAGAGAGCTTAACCTTACTTAATTTGACAAGCAGAGTTCCCCAGTCGTGGTTTTACGGTGAGCACGCCATGAGCTATTACCGGCCGCCCCGTGGCTTCCTCTCAATGCCTGAGTCAGCGCACAGGCAGCCCGGACCTTCACATTCTAGCAGGAAAGATTTGTTACACAGTAATTAACTTGTTTGTGATAAATGGGTGGAGGAAATGTCGTGGCATTTTGTTTTATGTCTAAATGAAAAGCATTTGCATTCTAAAAAAAAAAATTCCTGCTAATTAGGCTTAAAATAGTTTTCCACAACAGGGTAACAAGTGCCTGTATAGCTGCCCTTTGGAGGTTCAGAACCACCAAGGACAGAAGACAGAATGCTCCTTGAGGCCTCACTGTTCCAGGTCTACTTGGCCTTGTATCTTCCTGATGCCTCTGCTGGTGAACACTGGAAGTCTCCCACAGGGCAGCCATGGCTCTGTTTTTAGAATAATTTACTTATGATGACTGATGTAGGCCAGTGTCCAAATATGATGGTCAGGTTCCGAGGGCTATCAAGCAGCCTGCTCCCTACCCTGTGTCAGGCTAGGGCAAGTTCATAAGCCAGCATCTCTTTCTCTGCTGGGTGAATTATTAATGGTCAGCCTGCCCAAGGAGGCTGCAGGCCAATGCGATGTCCTGTGTTGTTCTCCCATAAGAAGGGCCGAGTCTGCTCCACTCTGTCTAATCTCATGGGTGGGAGAACCCTGCACGTGGGAAGGTTTCAGATGTCTTGGAGGTTAAAAGGATGTGTGCATTGGGTCCCCACCACAATCTTGGAGGAAGGCAACTCTCAGTTCAGGCCTTGTTTGCTGTGTAGCAGGAGGGCTGGGGTTGGGCAGTCACCTGAGCAGAGTCTGTGCTGAGTTCAAAGAAGTTAGAAAGAAGGGCTTTCATTTCATTAGTGACTTCATTTAAAGATTTCCTCCTGTTCTCCATCCTTTACTAGCCTGGGACAGTCTGTGTACTGGCCACACCTGTTCCTTGTCAACCAGCTGTGTCTCCTACATAAACCTTGAGAGTTGCAGAGGTACTGGGCCTGTCACTCAGTTTTTATCGTATTTACTACGCCAAGACTTATTTGGCCAACAGGCTAAGACCTAATTAACAGACCCTTGAATAAATGGGGTTCATTTTATTCACACTACCAGTGCTGAGATATCATGGCCAAGGAATGGGCAGTAGATCAGACCCAGGCCTACCACAAGCTTCATCTCTGTTCCTTCCACTCTGTGGTCAAAACTGCTACTTTATTGCCACGTCACTCTAGACCAGCTGCTGCTGCTCTGTGTGTTGCATCTGAGTTCAGAGCAGAAGAAAGAAATAGAAGACCCCTCTGCATTTCCTTCCTGTCTCAGGAGAACATTTTCTCATCATCCCTGCAAGGGTTCTCTTCGGCTGTCACTCAGTCACATGGTGTTCTGAGCTGCACAAAGTGCACTGTTACACTTTTTAAAGTCAGTTGTCTCAGGAAAGAACTGAGGGTCCCATTTTAGGAAGGAGGGAGGGAAAGATGCCATGCAAATAGCCTTAGTGCCTGGCAAAAGCTGCTTTCCCAGTAGGGTCTGTGCCTGAAGAAGGCCATGAATTAGTTGTTCTCTCTCTCTCTCTCTCTCTCTCTCTCTCTCTCTCTCTCTCTCTCTCCCTCCCTCCCTCTCTCTCTCTCCCTCTCTCTCTCTCCCTCCCTCCCTCTCTCTCCCTCTCTCTCCCTCCAGTTCTCTTGTAGCGGCTTTGCCTCAGACTCACCATGTAGCTATGAATGACCCTGAACTCTCCCCATCCTCTACCTCCTCTCTCTAAGAGCTGAGGATTATGCCTGACCCCTGACCCACATGCTTATGGGAGAACGGCTGGCAAAGGTCATAAAAGGCACATGGGGTCAACGGCTAAGACATGTTGAATCCTAAATTCACTGAGTTCCAGAGATGCTGTCTTCCTTTTTTAAAATAAAGATTTATTTTAAGTTTACGTATATGTGTTTGCCTGCATGTATATATATGTACTGAGTGCATACAGTACCTGTGGAGGCCAGAAGAGGGCATTAGATTCCCTGGAACTGAAGTTCAGGCCATTACCAGTCATGTGAGTGCTGGGACTGAATCTGGATCCTCTGTAAGAACAGCCATTGGGTTTTTGTTGTTGTTGTTGTTGTTTTGTTTTGTTTTGTTTTGTTTTTGCCCATTGAGCCTTACCAAGTTGTTGGCTCCTCATTCCCAACCATTTTTTTTTTTTAAATTTTTATAATTCATCAAGAAGTGTCTTTTACCCATGTGGCTTGATGGGACCCAACTCTCGACCCCAGCGATTCTGTCAGGGCAGAAGGCTTGGGCAGGTGTGAATATGCTCGATGCCTATCTTGCCCTGAGCCTGCTGGGGAGCTAGGCCATGCTGTAAGGAGACAGCCTTAACTTAACACGTGACAGAGTGAGAACTGCTACAGAGACTGAAATCAAGATATGAATGGCATGTCTGGAACCCTCAGACCCCATGGCTGCCTGGCCATGGCTTTCCTCGATCAGTCTCTGTACTGGCCTATGTGGCTGACTGTGGGCCTCATTTAAAATGTCTATAGGCTTTTACACCCACATGGCAATGTGGCCTCTTTCTGGTCAGTGGTATTTAATTAGGTTAGGCTTCTGGGAAAGCTAGATTTTAAAAAAAAAAATTGTGATAGAGGAAAAAAAAAGACTAAGTTGGCCATGCCTGTGTCCTTTTCCCTCTGTGTGGAATATAGACATAATTCTTGTTGGTCAAGTAGCTTTTTGGGGACTGTCAGAACGGTGGAGCGGGCCTCGCCACAGATCACCCTCAAACCTTGGCAAAGGTGGGACAGGTAAATCAGAGACAGCCCAGTGAATGACTGAGAGCAGCCCCCAATGTAGGGGCAGTAATAGCTGTGGCACCGGCTGCCAAGCTTCTACCTGAGCTGTTGTAGCGGGCTCTTTTACCCAGCCTGAGACCTGACCTCTGTTCTTTTGTGCTTTGGAGTTTCCTGCTGGCATCCTGTGCAGGGAGCGTTGTAGGGCACATCGGAAAATATTTGATATTTAAAGCAAACAGCCACCCCTTCAGATTCTCATCCAGCCAGGAACAAAGATACATTACATGTGTCACCACAGGGCCTTCACCCAAGCCTCCATGAGATACTGGCTCCAGGAGTGTCCTTGGCACCCTGCAGGAGCGGAGGCTATGCTGTATGTCTTTCCCGTATGTTCCAGTTCTCCACCAACACACCTGAGTCTTGACAAGATCAGAGGGTCATGAGGCTGAGAGGAAACAGCCCTGGATACCAAGCTGGCTGGCTTGCTGCTTCCTGTGGCCAGAGGAAGTTGTTGTTAGCACGAGACGCCATGCTTCTCTTGGCTATCATTCTAGGGGTCTCCCCAGGATGACCATACTGTCTCTAGGCCCAGTCTCAGCATCAATCATTGATGCTTTTTGACAGTTTTTCTCTAACTGGTGTCTTATACAGGCTACCATGTAGAGTGGGCAGCAGGGCTCTATAATACAGAGGGGAACTGGGCCCAGGGAGATGAGAAGCAATGCTCATCCCCAAGTGTGTGGTTCGTACAGAGAGAGGGTCCTGGCAGACAAGGAAAAAAGTGCACACACTCCTGGTGTTCTTCCACCTGTCCCTCCGTTCCTGTCCATAAGTGATGGCTTTGGGAGACGGATCCCAGAGTCCCACTGCCTATAAGGAAGTGAAAGCCTAATCGGAAGGCTGTGGATCTTTACAACACGCCCCACTATGGATCACAGCTCCCTCCATACAGTATCACTGTGACATGCTGACGTCAGACAATAGCATTCTTTGTAGCTTCTAGGATTAGCACACTGGTCCCACACAAGGTAAGGGGACACACTGAAGACGCGATGTCTTTAATCAAATCGTAAGATGAAGGGCCACTAGACCAGCTTCTGAGCAGCCCTCTGCAGATATCTCAGTAGATCTTCAAAAGTCTGCTTGCTAGATCAGGAACTGAGGGTCAGTGGAGCCAATTGGCTGAGTTGCTTTCCTTTCCGCTGTCCAGCCCCATGTCCCTACCTGCTTCTCCTCCCCCTGTGACGTCAGAGCAGGTGGCATAGAGAACCCAGAAATACATGTGCACAGTCGGGTCCCCCACATGTTCAGAGCCACTGGCACAGCTGAGGGTGACCAGGAGGTGTGTTAACTGTCCCTCTGCTCAGACAGTTGTGTAACAGAGACTGAGTGTCAGCAGCCCTCCATAGCGCCGCTCCTCTTCAGACCAGTTCAGACCTAACTTCTTGGACCACTGGGCTTGCACCAACAGCTCTGACATTGGAAGGCTGGGATTTTGCAGCACCAGTTCTGGGCAGGGTTCCCCCACTCCCGGCTTTCAGCTTGTCCCACTGGGCATATAGCACAAGAGGTTGCAGATGAAGGTCTGGCCAGCTCTCGAAGCCTGAACACACTGCTCCCAGCTGGGTTTATGCATAGAAACACTGTTACATCACGGTGTGACTTCTGACACTAGGGGCCTGGAGAGAGACTGATCACAGGTTCATATGAAGGTCCTGGGATTCCACTGCCTGACACACCTTTTGAAGGACCTGCAGACATACAGCCCTCATCTCCCCGTATGTGTGTTCTTTCTGTTGGGACGTGGGGTCCTGGCTTATTGTTGAGCCCACCTATTCTAGTCTCTCAGTGTGATCTGAAGCACCACAGAGCTCCAGGGTCAAGGGTCCAGCTCTGGTTCCTGCAGGTCAGGTTCTTGTGAACCTCTGTGTGAGGTTCTCCTTCTCTAGCAGGGCACAGGGTCCATTCCGACAAGTAGCACTTATATGTATTTTTATTTAAAATGCCATTTACTTTCATGTACATGGACGTTTGGCCTGCTTGTATGTCTGTACACCATCTGGATGCCTGTGAAGGCCAGAAGAGGGTGTCAGATGTCCTGGGATTGGAGTTCTAGATAGACCTGAGTCACCAGGCGGGTGCTGGGAATTGGGAACGAAGTCATGGTCCTCTGTAAGGGTGACCTGCGCTCTTTACCACTGAGCCGTGGCTCCAGACTGAGACTTCTTTTTTTATCAGCTGCCAAGACATTGGAGGTTTTGTTTCGCTTCAGAAATAGTGATTTTCCAATTCCGCCCTGCTGGGTTTGTAAATTTTACTAAAGATCACAATGAACTTCATAATACAGTCTAAATAAACTGTGTGTGGGGCGCAAGCACCTGTGGTGTTTCTTCGTGATCCTTCATGGTCGTAATTTCAGAATGTGGGAATTCCGCGAATTCCCCGAATTTGCAAGTGGATATGGGTTGAAAATTGAGGCCTTGTGTTCTTCCCCCCTCCCCACCCCCTTTCTTCTTTCCTTTGAAAGTATGGCTAAGCAAATGGCAGAAGTAGTCAGGAGGTGAGAACAAGCAGGCGGCCATTCATCCTTTCCAAGAATGTGCCTATTATTCTGACTTCTTGAAGGAGCAATTTTTCCTGTGAGTGAATTCCACAATAAAAAAAAAAAATGCCATGAGCCTAGAGAAGCTTGTGTCTGTGGAGGGTGATAAAGTTCCCTGGAGGCCCTCAGGGAAGGCATCTGCTTGCTTCTTTATCCCTAGAGGGGCTCTGGCCTGTGTTGTGGACCCTGGCTCTGGGCTACCCTCTTCCTGATCCCTCTAATACTGTCTACATCAGCCAAGGTGCCATCTTCCTGGTGGCCTGTTACTGCGTGTTTCTTCCTATTGAACTAGCATGTAAATGTGTTTGTGTTGCGCTCTTCATGCTCACCCCACCTCCAGGAGGCCCCATCCTCTTTCATGTCATGCGTGTTCTGCGACCTCACCTCTTCCCCAATACCTTCTTTCCTCACGGTCTCCCTTCTGCTTTTTCAACGACCTCTATCCATACACGTGCACACAGATGCACACACATAGCAATTAAAAGCTGAGATCTACATGTAAGAGGGAACATAAGGCTTTGTCTTTTTGAAAACTGGCCACCCCACTTAACATAGTAATTTCCAAATCTGTCAGGTTTTTTTTGTGTGTGTGTGCGTGTGTGTGTGTGTGTGTGTGTGTGTGTGTGTGTGTGTGTGTGAAATTTTCATGGTTTCGTTTCTCTTTATAGCTAAATAAACTTCCATTGTTCACACCCCCCACACTCTCACGATCTACTCTGCTGATGAACATGTAGTCTGACTTCACTTCCTGGGTATCACAAGCAGAGAAGCAATGGATCTGGGAGTGTCTCTATGTAGGATGTAGACCCTTGGACTTATGCCCAGCCAGTATCTCTGGGTCATACCAATTCCATTTTTAGTTTTCTAGAAAACCCCTCATCTCATTTCCATAATTTCTACACCAGTTTGCATCCCCACCAACAGAAAATAATTCCCCATTTACTCACAAGCATTTGTTGTTTTCCGTGTTCTTACTCAGTACAGGGCGTGGGGCAGGGCAGACTGGAGTGGTCAGTAGTGCTTGCTGTTCTTCCAGAGGTCACCAGGTAGTGTGCTGCTAACTTGCCATGTTGGGTAGTATCTTAGCTACTGTTCTGCTGCTGTGAAGAGACACCATGACCAAGGAACTAATAGAAAGCCTTTAACTGGGGACTTACTCAAAGTCTCAGAGATTTAGTCCATTCTCACCATGGTGGGACATAGTGGTACGCAAGCAGGCACTGGAGCTGAGAGCTACTTCCAGATCCATAGGCAGATAGAGCCAGACACGGGTCCTGGTTTGGGATTCTGAAACTTCAAGGCCCCACTTCCAGTGCCACAGCCACACTTCCTCCAACAAGGCCCCACTTCCAAATCCTTCCAACCCTATCAAAGAGTTCCAGTCCTTGGTGACTAAGCATTCAACTATATGAGCTGGGGGGGGGGGAGGGGGACGGGGAGCAGTGTTCTTATTTAAACCACTACAGGCAGCTCACAACTGCCTGCAACTCCAGTTCCAGACAGAGGATTTGATGCCCTCTTCTGGCCCCCAAGGGCACTCACACCATGTATGCATATACAAGATATACATAAATATGTAAAAATAAACAAAAATTTTAAAGAGAACAAAGGATTGTGGGTATAGCTCAGTGGGAAAGCACTGGGCCAGCATTTGCAAAGTCCCAGGCTTCTTCTCCAACACCACAAACTTAAGCAGAGCAAGGCACTTGACTATCTGTGACTAGGCTTTACCTTCAAAGACCATTTCTTTCCAATGCCCCATCAGGGGTCAAGGGCGAGGGACATCCGGTATTTGGAAGATGTGTCTTGTGCCTATGTCTCTTTGTGTGATTCTTCTGCTCTGGTACCCACAGATTCAGGTGGCTCTAAGGGATTGCTCAGGTCATAGGCCACAGACTCAGGCTCTGCAGATTCCCCCCAGTTTACAGATTATATAGTTCTTATTGTAAGACAATTCACACAGATGTGGAGCTTAGCAGCCAACAGTTCTGAGTGCCAGGAGGCGGCCATGGGCTTCAGTGGGCTGAAATGAAGATGACAGACTGGCTCCTCCTGAGGGATCCAGGGGAGAATTTTCTAGTTTCAAGTGGCCATTGTTCTCTCCATCCCCAGCCACCCTAGAGGTACCATACCTGCTCGAGCCATGCTTCCTTCTGCTCTTCCTCTCATCTGATTTAGGACAATCTGTGATGTCAGTGGCTTGCTACACAATCTATGATCATTTTCAACTCCAAAGTCTTCAGTTTAACCAAGAGCTTCTCTCTTATCTCAGCATGCCCTGTGCAGAAGGCCAGGGCTCCATAGTGAGGACACTGCAGCCACTCCTGGGAGTCTCCCTGGCTGCCACCTAAGAGATCTTGCTGAGCTCCCTGCAGCAGGCAGCAGCCCTTGTCAGCACACTTACAGGGGAAACTGAGGCAGTGGGCCACCACTGTCAGGGAGCACCTTGCGAAAAGACAACTTTAGCCCTTTACAGCTGTCCATTTCTTCTCAGTCCATCCTGCCCTGCACGCCCACAACGATGCAGTCTCCTGCTTTGCCCAGTATCCATAATTAGAACTCAGAAGGACAGCTGCATCCCAGTAGCCAGCTGAGAGAAGGCCGGCCATGGGAATGTCTGAAGGCAGAGCCTGCCAAACAGCTACAGGACTTCCCATCTGAGTGCTTTAACTTGGCTTCCTTCGTATTCACTGTGTTTCCTTACTGATAGTGTGTGGGGATTTAGGGAGGATTAAGGTAAGCCTTTAGGGACAGATGAATATCCACAGGCATTCCAGAGATGCCTGTACCTTGCTAATAGTCAGATGGACCTTGTGGAGCTTGGGTGCTTCCTGTCTAGGTGAGTGGCACAGGTCAGCCACAGGCGTGGGAGGTATACTTAGTCCTCCCCTCTGCACCCCAGAGGGTGCCTGTTCCACTTGAAACTTCCAGCCCTAGAATGCAGGTCTTGTGTTTGTCCTGAGTGTGTACCTGTCTCCTGGTGTCTCTGAGCATTCCAAGGGGAAACAAGGCTTGGACCCCTCTCCTGGTGTCTCTGTACATTCCAAGGCTTGGTTCTTGGTTGTTCCAGGAACCTGGAGGAAACTGAGCCACCACTGCATTAGATGCCCGACCAGAAGAAGTGCTGGGCTCTCATTTGTGCTGCCCAAACATGAGTGTGTTCAAATCACTATAGGAGTGATTTTCCTTATCACTGTGATCATGTACCTGACACATTCTATTATGATAGAGGAAGGAGTCATTTTGGCTCATGGAGGATGCAGTCTGACACCATGATGGAATGGGAAGCTTGGTTCAAGCAGCCCATCAAGTAGAGACTGAAGACTGCCAGTGCTCAGCTGACTTCCTCCCATTTTCCCTCGTTACTAACGACCAAGCTCATGAGATAAAGCTACCGTACACAGGGTGTGCTTTACCCCCTCATTCAACACTGGAAATTCCTCTGTGTGTGAAACACAGACACATCCACAGGGGAACCTCATAAATGGCCCAGATGTTTTATAACCTAATCAAGTAGGCAATCAAAATTAACTTCCACAGGTCCACCCCCTTTGTCAACCTGACACCCAAATATATCACTTTATAAAATAACAATTCTTCTCTGGCTCCCACAGGCCACTAGGCATCTCATACCACAAGAGAGAGTCTAAAATGCCATAGTCTTTCTTAGAAGTTTTAACAGCCTGAAGGGGCAACCTAAAGTCTTTTGAGAATCAAGGTGATCTCTTAGCTGTGGACTACTATAAATTAAACAAACAAACAACAAACACTAAATTACCTGTTTCTAACACATGCACAGAGTAAACATTTCCATTCTGAAAGGGACAGATGAGATCCTAGCAGGGAAAGGGGGGCCAAAGTGAGACGGAGACACAGCAGGGAAAGCACCAAGCCATGCAGCTCCATGTTGGACATCTGGAGATCTTGGTGATCACCTGGGTGCCAGCAGACTTGAAAGTTCCATTCTGCCATCTTTGACACCTTTAGCACATATCGCCTCTTTTTCTTCAGGGGGGGAGCTGGATTCAGTCCGCACCAGCACCTTTTATCCACAGACATGCCACGCTCCTCAAATTTCTACCATGTTTGTTGCAACTCAGGACTCCTCTGTCACAGATTGGTATAACACCCTCCCATGGCCTCGCTGTGGGGAACCCAGCCATGCCACACATTGCCTGATGCCATTGGCTTTCGAGAACATTGGTGCCAGCTTCCGAGACCCTCTAACCCTTACATTCCACATGTCTGCAAACCAACACTGTGCAGATGGTGCTGTTACATTCTCCTGCCAGTCCCCTCTAGTCCCAGAGCTATAGTGGCCCCTGTGTGCCTTCTTGGCTGAGCATGGGGAAACACCTTCCCAGGCAGTTAGTTGCTTTTGAGCAAGGAGCCCTTCAGTTGATCCACACTCCGGGATCTCTACTTTTAAGCTTGAGTCATGTCTTCACAAGCTGGAGCCCTTGATGGATGGAAGGATGCCTTGAAAGTACCTGTCCTGTTACTGCAGTTCAAAGCGAAAAGTAGTCATTTGTTTATCTTGTGTGTGAAGGGTGCTTGTATGTGTTGGTCTGTGGATTGTGCATGTGGATATTCTGGTGGGAAAAGTAGAGGGGGCTAAAGGCGTGGGGAGGCTGGAGTCAGTAATAGGAGCCACCTTATTGTTAATCAATCAATCAATCAATTACTTTGAAAGTCTTTCCCAGGCTATCTTAGAACTGACTATGTAGCATGAACTGGCCTCGAACTCACAGAGATCCTCCTGCCTCTGCCTCCCTGGTACTGTAACCAAGGGCATGCTCTTGCCTACCCAGCAAGAATGTGAACTACTTTTCTTACTGATAAAGACTTGAAAAAGTTTCTGAGTCAGGGTCTCACTGTTTGTCCCTGGCAGGCCTGGAAGTTGGTATGTAGACAAGGTTGGCATTGAACTCACAGGGATTCATCTGCCCCTGCATCCTGAGTGCTGGGACTAAAGGTGTTTGCTTCCCATCTTATTTTTGTGAGGCAGTCTCTCACTAGTTTGGCCGTCTCTGCCCCTCCTCTGCGTGCTGGGATTACTGCTGTGTGCTGCTGAGCCCTGAGCCAGCTTTGCTGCCAGTGCCGAGGACCTCAACCAAGGTCCTCAGGCTTGTGTGACAAGCACCTCTCTGATGAGCTATCTCCCCAGCTCTGAAAGGTTTCTTTTAGGGCACACTAATCTTATTAACGACTGTAATTGCTTCCTCCACACCCACTGTGGCTGTACCTTTGAATTTGCTCACACTCTCATCCTCTCCAAGCTGAACGGTTTCCCTTTTCATATCTGTCTGCCATCATACCTCTGACCAAGAGCAATGAGCCGTAGCTTCGCCATGTTTCCTCTGACAGACAGCCTCAGCTATTGCTTTTGAATCTAGTCTCACTCAATTTATGTGGGCGTGGGCAAATATAGCTAGATTCTGTGTCAGAGTGGCCTCTAGCTCAGTCCAGAAAGACTCCTTGTCCTCTGAAACGTCGTGAGCCTGCCCTTTTCTGTCAGCCTTTCTCCCAGCAGTCTGTTCTTCCAAATGTCCGCCACGAAGGACCACTAAGCTCTGCTTACAGACTTCTGTGGCTTCTCTAGCCCATAGCTCCACATTTTTCCAAATTCCTTTCACAAACCAGTTTTGAAGGATGACAGTCATGTGGTTCAGGGGACCCCACTGGTTGATCTCTGTAGTTTCTGTATTGCTTTCATTTCTCATCTTTGTGGTCAGATTCCCAACAAAGTACAACTTAAAAGGAAAGGTTTGTTTTGGTCACTGTCAAAGGAATGCAGTCTACTATGAAGGGAGAGGCTTGGGACAGGGCAGAGGCTGGGGAGGGCCAGGGTTCAGCTTCCATCCTTCCATTTTCTTTTTCCCTTTTGTATTAGGCCCAGAACCACAGCTCTTTGGTTTTCTGCCCATATGCAGGATGAGGCTTCCTTCCTCATCAGAACCTGTCTGGAAACACTCTCCAAGACACACCTAGAAGTGCCTCCTCAGTGATTTCAAATCTTATCAGGTTGACAATTGTCTTAGTTAGGGTTTTACTGCTGTGAACAGACACCATGACCAAGGCAACTCTTATAAGGACAACATTTAGTTGGGGCTGGCTTACAGGTTCAGAAGTTCAGTCCATTATCACCAAGGTGGGATCATGGCAGTGTCCAGGCAGGCATGGTGCAGGTGGAGCTGAGAGTTCTACATCTTCATCTGAAGGCTGCTAGCAGAATACTCACTTCCAGGCAGCTTGGACAAGGATCTTAAAGCCCACACCCACAGTGACACACCTACTCCAACAGGGCTACACCTTCTAATAGTGCCATTCTCTGGGCCCAGCATATACAAACCATCACAACATTGAAGATGTACCACCTCACTATCTCTGTCAGTGTACCCAGAAAACTGAAAGGGAACCTCAGAGCAATCCAAACTGAAACTGCCATAGGTCACAGAGAGCATCTGGCTAGGAAAAGGTTGCTTAGGTGACCCAGCCATGATTTCCCAATCTGAAAATCAGAGGTTTAGAATGTTCAACTCTGGTCTGAGACCTGCCTGGCTGGTGCTCACTCAACTGGCTTGGCTTCTGAGTCTAATCCCAGACCTTCTACAGTGAGATGGAGAGAGGGCCCCAAAGTGGTCCATCTTCTGGGAACCTGTGACACTGTGTAGAGAAGAGGTCTTTGCAGGTATATTTAAGAATCTCAACATGTGCCATCCCAGGGGTAGTAGTTTGGATAAGAATGGCCTCCATAGGCTGGGCAGTGGTGGTGTACGCCTTTAATCCCAGCACATGGGAGGCAGAGGCAGGTGGATTTCTGAGTTCGAGGCCAGCCTGATCTACAGAGTGAGTTCCAGGACAGCCAGGGCTACACAGAGAAACCCTATCTCAAAAAACAAAAAAAACAAAAACAAAACAAAACAAACCCAAAAACAACAAACAAACAAACAAACAAAACAAAAAACCAAAAGAACGGCCCCCATAGGCTCACATATTTAAATGCTCAGTCACCAGGGAGTGGAACTATTTGGTGGAATTAGAAGGATTAAGACTCATGGCCTTGTTGAAGGAAATATATCACTGAAAACAGGCTTTGAGGTTTCAATAGTCCAGGCTAGGGCTTGTTTCTCTCTCTCTCTCTCTCTCTCTCTCTCTCTCTCTCTCTCTCTCTGTCTCTCTCTGTCTGTCTCTCTCTGTGTGTCTCTATCTCTGTCTCTGCCTGTCTCTGTCTCTATCTCTCCCCTTTCCCCTCCCCCTCCCTTTCCCCTCCCCCCTCCTTTTTCCCCTCCCCCTCCCCTCCCCCTCCCCCTCCCCCTCCCCTTCCTCTCTCTCTCTACAGATCAGGATGTAGTTCCTCATTACTTCTCTAGCACCCTATCTGCCATTTTCCCCCTACATGATGATAATGGACTAACCCCCTGAAACTGTAAGCCAGCCCCCCAACTGAATGCTTTTTTTAAAACAAGAGTTGCCACGGTCATGATGTCTCCTCACAGCAATAGAACAGTGACTAAGACACCAGTTAGCTGAGTGTCCCCTACATCCAACCATTTTCATTACTAGGGACACAGAAGAGGCCTTGTGGGACACAGCCAGAGATCAGAGTGATGTAGTCACAGACCAAGGTCCTCCCTGGAACTTTCAGGGGACTGTGGCCCCAACCACTCCTCTGTGACTGCCCTCAGGCCTGCAGCTCCGCAGCAACTAGAGTATCTCATCGTGGGCTACCAAGTGCTTGATCATTCCTTGCAGCAGCCAATGGGAGCCAACCCACCCACCAACCTGGAAATCCTAGGAGTGAGGCCTGGAATCTCCTGATAGTCTGTCCCCCAAGGAATCTGATGTTCATTAAGATTGAAGGGCTTTCCAAGGGTCAGCATGCCCTGTGAGTGCCTGTGTTACTCACCAAGGCATCTCCTGGTAACCAGTGTCCTTAAGCATCGTGTGATGGGTGGCTAAGATGGTACCCCTCATTTCCATCTTGCAACAACACAGGAACTTCTCAGTTTCAGAATATCACCTTGTACATTGTAGAGTGCAGTGTGGTGTTAAATAATTAAAATATATGTGAATTGGGCTTGCAAGGTGACTCAGTACTTAGGAGCTTACACTGTCCCTGCAGAGGACCTGAGTTCAGTTCCCAGTGCCCACACTGTGTGCCTCACAAGTGCCTTTAGTTCTAGCTCCAGGAGATCAAATGCCTCTGCCATCCACAGATACCTGCATCCATATGCACAGACATACACACAGACACATACACATAATTAAAAAAACTAAACTCTTATGCAAAGATGCATAAACATGTATGTGTGTATATGTATGTGTGTATATATATGTGTATATGTGTATGTGTGTATATGTATGAGTGTATATGTGTGTGTATTTGTGTATATGTATATGTGTGTATGTGCTTATGTGTGTATATGTATGTGTGTGCATATGTGTACGTATGTATGTATATATGTGTATATGTGTATATATGTATATATGTGTGTATATACATGTACATATGTGTATATGTGTGTATGTGTGTATGTGTGTATGTGTGTGTGTATGTGTGTATATTTGTGTGTCCTAGTCAGGTTTCCTTTCCT
>JANHMN010000002.1:236883644-236916350 GCA_030674055.1 Rhabdomys pumilio
CATGAAAGCATAAGATGCCTTCTTCCTTTTTCTCCCTCAGTGAGGTATCCACAGAGATGCTGTGCACTGGGGCACCTTTTGGTATTTAGTTAATGAAAAATGTCCTGCAGGTAACTTTGGAGGGCATCAATACCTAACAGGAGCCCATTATCATCTAGGGCAGCATCCCCAAAGGAATGGACCACTTGGCTGTGTAGTTCTTGCCTTTTGAACTGACCCTTCCTGGGCAGGCAGGTCCTGGGGCAAGCCCCTCATCCATACCAACTGGACTGATCTTCATCTCCCTCTCCCCTGGCAACAGATGCCTTCTGAACTCCTTCCGACAGAGTTTAAGACTCAGCTGTGTGTGGATGTGTGCTCACTTGCTTGAGGTTCTGAAATCACTGAGCTTGCAATGAGGACTAGACTCCGCCTCTGCTCTGTGCACGGCCTCAGAACCAGGCTGTGCCCTGCCTGGAGACTATGCTTCAAAGTCTGACCCACTCTAGGATTCTGTTCCCAGGTATTGCCATGTCTCAAAGCTCTGTGGACCTTCTATGGGATAGGGTAGCAGATTCCTTTCCCTGGCAAGGTTTAAGGTTGTGACAGGCAATTCCTGCTGGTGTGTTGCTATGTTCCTGACCCATGGAAACAGAGATCTGTACAGAATAGTCCCTGTCACAATTGATTGTGCAAATACACCAGCCCCACCTAGGGAGTAAACACAGCCAGACTCCACCCTTGCTTCTCGTCTTGCAGTGGCCTATCATCCCCTTTCCCGTCTCCATCTCAGCCTCAGTCTCTCCGCTGCCACAAGAATCAGGCACCAAAGACTTCCAAAGCATTCCCAAAGAGTTCATCTCATTCCTGGATAAGAAGGGAACACTCAGGGTTGGGGAGTCCTTCCCTTCCATCCTTCCCAATTATCTACGTGGGACCCCAGACTCCTACAACAAGCCCACTCTGGAACCTGGGCTCCGCATCTGGGGGCAGGTGCCTTCTGAGATGAGCGTTGGCTCCATCTCAGGAGCTCTGTGCTTCTCTTTGGAGACTTTCTTGTTAATGGCCTTTACATTCTCACGTGTGGCTAGAGATCTTTTGGGCAAAGGTGTGTTTTTAAAATTGAACAAATAGATTATGGAGTGATTTGTTTAAAACTTCTCGGGATTGTGTGCAGGGATGACATGTGAGTGCCAGTCATCACTCACTCTCCTTTATTAGCACTGGGATTCCTGAAGTGTCCTGTCATGATTAATTCCTAAATGCTCAGGAGCTTGTGGGCTTGGAAACAAGCTCCTACTGTGGGACCCCTGCTGTTAGCCCCACTGTGGGCCCCTGACTGTTTAAAAATAGATTTTGCAGTTCTCATCTTATCTTCTCTTATCTTCCTCTGAGTTAACAAAGAAGAGATTATAAAGCCTTGCCTTATCTGGGTCTTATATTTTAAGATAAACAGCACAGTGCAGGGCCGAGGCCACTGCAGGGCAGAGGGGCATAAACCTGTGATCAGAAGTCTGTAAAAGTATAAAAGTTATGTTCTTCTTGAGGGGAGAAAGGTGGTTTCAATGACTTCTTTTTCCTTCTTAAAGGAACTAGACAGCTTAAGGGAATGGTCCCCTCAGGAGTGCAAGACAGATTCCATGTCAGAGAGAATGAAGGTACATTCTTGAAAGGTTAATGGGTGGTAAACACCAATTTTCTACAATCCTGGCTAATAAAAATAGCTTACAAGATATAAAGTATCATACTGCCAGAATTTCAGAGGAGTTCAAAATCCATTTTGAAGTTTTGCATCCTTTGAAATCAGTGCATAGAGCATTGAGTGTCATCTCTTCATGGTGGAGGCCAGGCACCCCAAGGGGAAGGTACCCATCTTTCCATAGTGGGGTATGCATATGTATTAACATAATCCCTGGGCCTCTGGTCCTAGACCCTGAGCCTGCATTCTATTATGATGGATATGTCCACCTTAATTCATCCAGGCTGTCTCCAGAAGTCTCTAGGGAGCCCCCCACCCCCGAGGGGGCTGTTGTTAAAAGTCATAGTACAATAATCATGGCAAATTTCAATTTTCCAGTGTGGTGATAGTAAGAGACTATTGCTGTACAGTACATCAAACAGAAAGGAATTATTTAGATTGTAACTTCTACACAGACATTCTAAAACTTTCTGGAATATGTGTCTGTGTCTGTCTGTGTGTATATGTGTATGTGTGTGTCTAAGTGTACATTTACATGTGTGTGAGTGTGTATAAGTGTGTGTGCATGCATGTGTGAGTGTGCATGTGTGTACACATATGTGTGCATGTGTCTGAACATGTGTATGAGTGTGTGTACACATGTGTGTGAATGTATGAATGTATGTGGGTCTGTGAGTTTGTCTATGAATGTGTGTGAATGTATGTGAGTCAGTGAGTTTGTCTGTGAATGTGGGTGCATGAATGTGTGTGTGTGTGTGTGTGTGTGTGTGTGTGTGTGTGTGTGTGTGTGTGTATGTGTACAGAGGTCAGAAAACAGCTCTGTGGAATTAGCAGTCGCCCTTCACTTTTATGTAGGTTCTGGACATTGAACTCAGGCTTGCCCATCAAGTTCCTTTACTCAACTGGCCCATTTTGCCAGCTAAAGATTTTAAAGGGAAAGACAGGGAATGGAAGACTCAGAGTCCCTTGCCTGAGTATTTCTACCTTCTTGTCCCTGACTTGTTGGCTTTAACATAGCTTCAAGTCTAAATGGTTAGAGCAAAAGCCTTTGCATCTTGAGGCTATATACAAAGAGCCCAGCTAAAAATTAATTGCTCTCTGTGCTAATTTCCTAGAGCCCTTTGGGTCCAGTATCTTCTGCTATATTAAATCGAGCCCATTGACAACAGAGTTCTCTCTAAATGATGGAAGATAGCCTCTGCATCCAGCCAGCTGAATCAGCATAACCGGCAGGCCAGTGGACTGTCTTTGTAATTTCTTTGTGAGCAGGATTAAATTACCCTGCAGGCTGGCATGGAGCCACAGGCCCTGGCTTTGCTGTCTTGGAATATGAGGATCCAGGCCAGAAGCACACGTGTCTGCATTTAAATTCTGACAATCTCCCATGCTCACCTGATGTTGCATCTATGACTCTGGCCCTCTACCTTCTCCTGCTGCTTGAGGCTACATGAACATAAAATAAGAATTAGATTTTTCAGCACTATCAAACTGGAGGTCATGCCTTTCCTTGGATGGGAATAAAGGTGCCACTAATGAGGTGGCTCTGTCACCACTTGGGGGAATTCTGATGTTGCCCTCTCATAACAGAAAGGGAAGTATGAGGGACATCCCTCTCTACGCCATGGCTTGCTTTTGGGTATGAGGTGGGACTTCAGACAGAGCCATTTCTATTTGTATGTACTGTGCTCAAATAAGGCAGCCCATCTAAGGAAGGGGCTGGGCCAGCTAACAGTTGGGGTCAGCACCAGAACTGATAGTGGGGAATAGCCAGAAAGAGCAGAATGAACAAGATTGTTTGCTTATTTCCCCTGAAATTGTATCAATAATGGCTTTTCCTGTCTTTACAAAAGAAGTCTCAAGAAGAGCCCTTTGCACTCAGAGCCTCTGACTCCTCCACAGACCAGGAGCCCCAGCCTGCTGGCACTGGGGATTTTCAGAAACTTGCCCATTGTTGGGTTCTAAAAGGAGATGTCAGGAAAGATACCATTCTCTGAGAGGCATATATGAAGTCCCCAGCAGTTCCCCAAGGTTGTACTTCAAGGAGGTATTAATTAATCACTTCCTCCAGCCCCAGGGGAGCCAAGGAGCTGTTCCCAGGATAAGGAGGCTGCAGCCACCTTCTGTCTAACTGGTTCTTCCCCACCAGGCAGTGAGGAGCCTGTTTCCCCACTTTGAATGCTGCCTATTTCACCAGAAAGGCCCTCTCCACAGTTGCTAAGTGGTTCTTAGTACAGCCCCCTTATCATGTTTTAAGCAATATCCTTTCCTATTGCTTCAATGCCAACTGGGTCAAACATTTGTCATTGGAAAACAGCACATTGAATGACTGCATTGTTTATCGTAGGCATCCTCTCCCACCCCCAGGAATGGTAAACTAAGAATAGTGCGGCTCAGGACCCTTGTCTGCGTGTTGTGGATGGAATCCTTGTTCTGAACATCAGTAGGATGGAAGATAAAGCCTTATCTATTTATTCCCTAACATACTGCACTGCTAATCTCCACTGCAGCTCTCTGTGGAACTGCTCTTAGTGAGACTGTGGCCTCTCTTCAGGAAGTTATTTGATTTTTGATGTAAGAAAAAGGATTAATGCGGATGGATTTTGATAAGGCTGGCTGTTTGGCGTGGCTCTGATACTCTCATCCGTCCATATCACTGACAGTTGGTTCGTTATGTTGGAGCACTGCAGAGTGGCGATACAGACATGCAGAGATAATTGTAGTTTTGCTATTAAAAAAAAAATAAATGTAGTGCTTTACGGTGTTAAAATGATAACCTGTTTAGGGAAACTCTCAGTGCCTGTCTCTTAGCAAAGAAAAACCTCTTCTAGTATCTTGACTTGGATCCTATTAATCTATTTTTATTTTCCTGAGTATAATTTAAAGTCTCATTGCTGTTTGAACTCCTAAGCTAGAAAGGAAAGGTGGAGTGTTTCTATGTACTTTAGAGATAAATGCACATACAGAGGTTCCATGCCTTACTTTTAAGGTGACCTTAAGCTTTGACCTCAGACACGCATAGTTAGACTGAGACAAGTGGCTTGACCTGTGATAGGCATTTTTGATCAAGGAACTATTCTTGATGGTTTCTTCACATAGGGAGAAGGAAGATTGAGGAGCACATTTGACTGGTGAGTAAATGTCCTTCCATTTTTTTCTGCTAACTTCATACTCCCTCTGGAAGTAAGTGCCATGCCCAGGAAGCACACGCTCTTCAAATGCTTGTGTCCAATGATTCTCTTGCAGGAAATACTAACTCCTTTATTCCCAAGCCAATTGTTTTGATGTGATGAATATTCTTAGAGGCTTCTGTGTTTCTAGGTAAAAGATACTAGGCCTGCAGTTCTATAACAGTGGCTCCAAGGTTTCCTCAGTGGCACAGGGGCTATTGGAAAGGAGATTGAGGACTAGCAAGGTGGTGCATACTTTTTGCTAATACATGTTATTCATTTTTGTTATCTTTAGGGCTTTATTGAAAGGATGCTTAGCAGTATTAGAATTTCTGGATATCCAAGGAGTTGTAGCCATTTTCCCCCTTCTAACCTGAAAGTCCCACAGTTGCTTAGACTTTCTAAAATCCCAAAAATTAAGACCCAGATTCTGTCCTCCAGGACATTCCTTCACTGTTTCCTCAAACCCCTCCCTTTTTCCCTGGGCCATGCCCACTCCCTTCTAGACACCTTACTGCCTGATGAGATAGAAAGAATTGCCACTTCTTCCCTGTAGTATTACTTTGTTATTTCTGTTTAAAAGATGATTTCTTGTATTTTTCTTATGCGAATGTTTTTACTGCATGCATGTATATGCACAGTGCATGTATACATGGTGTCCATAGAGGCCAGAAGAGACATGGGACTCCCTTGAACTGGAGTTACAAACAATTGTAATCTGTCATGTGTATGCTAAGAATTGAAACTAGATCCTCTACAAAAGAGTGCTTTTAGCCATTCAGCCGTCTCTCTATTCCCTGTTCATTGTGTTCTTTCCCTGTGTGTGTAAACACCTTCAGGGACTTCTAATTTGCATGCCACTGTTTTTGGATACTTTATCTTGCCAACTTCTCTTCCCAGCTGCCTAAAGTAAGTCAAGGTATTTCCAATGCTGTTTTCTCATGGTCTTACTAAATGTGCAATGCTACAATGTTAACTGTGCTCTACTTCAGGCCCTCTCAAACTGAAGTCATTATATTATTTCATATGTGTATGTGTGCACACATACATGTATGCTGGAAACAGCTATGGAACTGAGGAATGTGGTGTTTGTGTGTGTGTGTTTGATGGATCCATAAATGGAGACAGATGTTACATCGTACCCACATAAAACAAATCCATCTTCCCATGAAGGAATGTTTATGAGAATGTAGATGAGCTTTTCCCACCTTTAGGAATGGGGAGAAACTGAACTTACAAGTAAGAAAATATGAAAGCCTGATAACTGAAGAACATCATACATAAAATGGTAAACTAGAGTATTTTTTATTTTGCACTGGTGTATTAGGGCTCACTCAGTTTATTTATTAAGCTATTATCAAAGTAAAGGAAGACAAGTGGGTCTTCATCTAATGAAATTGCCCCCTTGTGGGTTGTGCTACCTTCAGTTATCCAGTGCATAATTGGATAACAATGGTGGTGATTGCATTGAGAGCCTCAGACTGGATGGACCCTTCCTCTGTGCTCCCTTTGCACACAGCTGCTCATCCTAAGGAAGCTGGGAAATGGCTGAGTCTCAGGCTCTGGTCCTGACTCAAAACAGCAGGATGGATACCAGCCAAGACTGATAAACTCCACCTTCTGGTCCCTTCCACTCTTCTCATATTCAACTTAGTGCTAAAACTGCACTGAAAAGCATCTCTATTGCCACTTAGTAAAAAAACAAAAACAAAACAAAACAAACAAACAAACAAAAAAAAAACATTTCCTCCATGGGTATTTTCCTGTATCAAGAGCCTGCACTCCAGGCAGCTGCTCTCCTTGGGGCCAGGCAGCCAAGGACACCCAACACTAAATGTCCACCTTGTTTAAAGTGCTTGACTTATTACCTATCCCCAACCTCTTTCCCCTCCTCCTTGGTGGTGCTGTCTTTCAGTTTCATCTCAACTGCTGAGGATTAGGCACCACTATAAAATTATATTGACCTGCAGGAGCTGAGATATACAAGTGCCCATGTGCTTAAATGTCCAGGAGCCAAGCTGCTTGGCTGATAGCATTTATTGATTCATTCCATCCCTCTGCTCCCCTGAGCCAGAGTTCTCCCTTGTGCAATACTGATGTATGTGTTGGTGCTGACCATGGCATAGATGTCCTCACCATGGACACTGAAGTGATGTGTTTGCGGGCTGGGAACATTGATTATTGTCATGACCCTGATGCCGGCAGATGGCATCTCACATTGCTGCATGATTTAGGGAACTTCTTTGGGAACAACCATCTTACTTTACTTGCTGTGTATCCCCTACCCAGCCTAGCATCTCTTTAAAGTCTTTTTAAAATGTGTACAGTAATTACAGTAAATGGGTATATGCAAAATGTAAGATAAATTGAGGACGTTTGCATGGAAAAACTGGAGAGAATGGAAGTTTCTATAAAATATGTTTTCTGTCTTCCATGAGCAGTTAAGGCTGAAGAGTCTCCTCTCCTGTCTGAGAGACAGGCCCACGAATGCCAGGGGCTCAGAGGAGAATAACATCACCCAGCAGTCTTACCTGCATGGGCTGAAAGTGTGTTACCTGGAGGGTGTTGGTTTGACAAAATCTATTCCCTAAGTAAAGACTATCTTTGGAGCTTTGTGGCAAGAATTCTTTATTTGGTGAGAAACGAGATTTGTTTTTGAAGCCTCTACCCATGAAGGCTGAAGGAGGTGGATGTGTAAGCAGAGAGGCACATTTTTGGTGAGCTTACAGTACAGACAGGCCCCCTTTCCCCCCCTAAATTGTTGCTATATATCTCTTTGTTGCTAGTGACGGGGAGTCCCTTGTTCACAACTCACTACTAAGAGCTGTCCATCATCTCTGTAGCCTCTTATCACCGAATGTAACTGAGTGATTATCAGAGAATATCTCACACGCTGGTAAGGACTGAATGCAGGAGGTACATGGTGGGATATACCATTCTTCCTGCCTAAGCTGTTGGCAGAAGCCTTCCCTGAGCCTCTATACCCTCCCTCTCCAACTAGGATGAGCTTTGTATGCAGCAGCCCACTGGGTTCTGGCACATACGGTAACAAACAAGCTATGTGTGAGCCCCACCCCAACCCCTCACAAACTCCAAGCTACATACTCTGCTTTCTCCTTTCTTCTGTTGATGCATTTATCCTAGGTCTTCTCATGGGGTTCTGCCTTTCTGTTGTGTAACTGGACCTGGTCCCTGCCCACAGGTCTTTACCCTTCCTAGTTCCTCACCTTTCATACCAGCCTGTGCAGAGCCCATGACCACCCAGAGCTACCACCCCTCTGTCCCACATGTCTTCACCTGTTGATGTAGCTGGTTCTGTGAGCACACAGCCAGTGCTCCAGTCCTAGGTACCAGAGCACATGGCTACAGAGACTCACTCAGGACTTGAATTTATGGCCTTTTCCTTCTCTAAGCCTCCCCAATCATAGTCTACAGAGGAAGGTGGAAGGTTTCACACCCTTGCCCACCAGACTCTTCATGATACCATTTTATTCACTGTCCCCTCTGTTTGGTCCTATTCCCAAGGGACAGCTAAACTCTCTCTCCCTCCTGTCCTTCTTATCTTTACTTGGTTGGTTAGTAGTAACCCTTGTGTGCATTCAGTCTTACCTAGAGCCTTCATTCTTTCCTCATGGCTGGGACCCCTGCTACAACTATGGTGTCAAGAATCTCTCGTGGCCTGAAACTATTTGTTTCTGTGTACTTGGAGCCCTGGGGGTCATGAACAAAGTCTGTCTCCCACATAGCACCTGTCGGTGTTCAGTTACTGGAGCTCTTGAGTAAAAGTTATTAATCCCCAAAACTAGTGTGGGTCACTCTCAATACCTCCAGGGTAAGGCTTCAGATGAGAAACCGGGAGACAGAAGTATGGTATGGTGTCCCTACTGGAAACCTCTCCTCCAGCTACAATGCTACATTCTTCCCTGGGAGTGTAGGCTTGGCCTCCCAGTTCCAGAGATGCACAGTCAGCTTGTCCTTCTATATGCAAAGTCTCCATTTGTAAGAGTTCATGAACTCTTTGCTGCCCTATGGCCTGCTATGAAGGCATAGTGACCACATAGAAACCAGTGTTACTATGTGCCTCTGATGTCCTTCTGGAAGGAGCATCAGGAGAGAATGGAACACCTTAGTCTGAGCCTGGTATTGCAGGGAAGAGAACATCTTCTAGGTGGTGAGCCCAAGTATAGGATGGCACTGGAGATAAGGGTCAGCCAGGTGGGGCAGGATGGACCAGGGTTCTGTGGGCCTCTAAGGAATGACTGGGATGTCCTCATTCCTCCACTGGCTGTGGATTCTCTTGGTGTTGCTTGCCTGGAAGTGCTGAGTGAGGAGGCTCTCTGATAAACCCAGGTCTGGTGAGATGGGCTCCCTGCAGAAGTGTGAGGTGAAACACGCAGGGGACGGGTGAGTACTGATCAGGAAGGACAACTTATCTTGACCTTGTGTGTTCGTAACAGAGTGGAGGACTTGGGACATACTTGCTTTGCAGGTAGGTTGTTAGAGCCAGAAGCTATCCAAAACATTTGGCTATCTCTTGATTTTTTTTCCAAGTAAGTACCCATGACTCATGCAGAGTACAGTAGATGCCATCATGGCATGCACACATCTCTCTCTGCATAGAGGTTTTAGTTCTCTTCCTATGTCCCCAGGTGTCCTGGCTCCTGCATGTTCCCCCTTCCCCAAAGCAAGCCCTGTTTGAAACAAAGGTTAAGGATATCACTGTATGTTTACTGGTGCTGTTCATCAGCACAGTGTTAGAGCCATGGTATAAGCATTGCATATGCACTTAATGTTAAATAACAGAGTGGATTAAACACAATAAACATAATCTGAAGTCTAGGAAGTTGCCATAGGGATGACCACAACTGCCACCACTCTAGGCTCAAGCAGTTTCACAGCACGTTTGTGGTGGCTGTGCTCGCCTTCTTGTATGGAGTTTGTGCTGATAGCTGATAGGTTCTTATGAACCCCTAATTAAGGTTCTAACTGCCTCCCTGCAAGAGGGGAGAGTGGTGTTGGGTCCCAACGAAGTCTCCTAATATGACTGTCTCTGTTGTCTGGTTTCTACACTGTTGGCTTCCCACCTCCCACTCAGGCTGTGGCTTGTTAAAGGAAACAGAATATATGTGTAGACAGAGTCTGCACATGGGACGTAAAGCCTGACTGGGCTGTCCAGGCTATAGTGCAAGGTGGGAGGGTTACTCTTATCTCCTCTCAATCACATAGCCTGTGGATGAAGCCTGTTTTTACGTAGCTCTGTGGCCTGGATCTTTGTGTACCCCCAAACTCATACATTAGCTCCCCGTCCATGAAGGGAAACTGTTACATGAGACAATTAGTCATTTGAATGGAACCATCTGGAATGAGACTTTATTCAAGGGATCTTGGAGCCTCAGCACCTCTCCCTCCTTGTCAGGATGCAGAGGAGGCGTCTACAAACCAGGAACTGTCTGGAGCCATCACTTTGCCTTTCTAGCCTCCAAAATGCAGAAGGAAGGATTTGTGCTTTTTCTCAGCTACTCAGTTAGAGGTATTTTGTAACAGTTGCACCAAAGGGCTAGGCTATGTTGACCCTTAGTAGCCAGATGTCTCCTCCCACCCCATCCATCTCTCCAGGTGCGCCTGTCCTCTGCCTCCTGGATAACAAAATCAACCAATGATATTGAAGGCAGGGAGTTCAGTGAAGCCAGAACCTAAGGTCTGTGTTCAGATTTTCACTTCACAGGGTCACACCAGGCTTCCAACAGGACAGGCACAGCTGGGAACTGTCAGTTGTCCATCATGATTGCTGGCATGCTAAGCAAAGGAGAAGACACACTGGGTTTGCAAATTAACAAGTTTTTTGCATAACACTACACCCACTTGAGTGTTTCTTTGAGAAGTCCAGTTGATAGGAAGGAATTAGGAAAGCCATCAGTCAGGACCTGCAGAGGTGGAATAAATGAAGCATTAGCATCTGGAGGATGCCAACAATCTACCTTCAGCCTCCCTCTTGTTTAATGGGAGTTTTGTGGTTTTGCTCCTCTCTCTCTCTCTCTCTCTCTCTCTCTCTCTCTCTCTCTCTCTCTCCCTTTCTCTCTCAACTTCAAACTTGCAAGCACCTTTCCCCAGCCTCCCAAGCACTGAGGTTAAAAGGGTACTGTGCTACACCAGTATCGTGGTTAGGTTTTTGTCCCCTTGATACAAGTTAGTCATTTGGGAAGAAGGACCTCAACTGAGAAAATGCCTCTACCAAAGGTATTTGGCAAGGCTGTGGGCATCTCTTGATTAGGGATTGATGTGGGATGGCCCAGCTAACTGGAGAGAGAGTGCCACCCCTGAGCTAGTGGTTCTAGAGTGTATAAGAAAGCAAGATGAGCAAGCACTGGGGAGTAAACCAGGAAGCAGCCTTCCGCTGTGGACTCTGCCTCAGTGCCCACCTCCATGTTCCTACCTTGAGTTCCCGACCTGACTTCTCTGAATGATGTGCTCCAAGCTGTTAGACGAAATAAACACACTCCTCCCAGTTTGATTTGGTTGTGGTGTTTTATCAGAGCAATAGAAACTCCAAGGGAGACAACCAAGCTTTCAGTATTTCAGATGAGGGTATCTCATCTCCCTGAGTAAATCTCCTTCAATCATGAGATGTCTCATTTGTGTGTGTGTGTGTGCATGCATGTGTACATGGCTGTGCATGTACAGGCAGGCATGTGTGGGAAGCCATTATTTGTGTGTACACATTATATATTTATCTGTATGTGTTTACCTTTGTGTACAAGTGTGTGTTATGTTCATGCATGTTGCTGTATCATATGTACACATGAAAGCATACATAGGAGAATACTGGTATGTGTGTGCATGTGTGCTAGTGAGTGTGCATATGTATGTATGTGTGTGTGCGCGCGCGCGCGCGCATGCATGCCGTATGTGTGGTAGGGAGAAGGCATTTCCAGCCCTTTGCTTCCGATGGAATCTGTGAGGAAAGCCATCTGTAAGTATCACCTGTCCCATCTCCTTTACTCTGTGCTGTGTCATTAGATTCACAGTACAGTTCCTGGTTCAGAGAAGCCTCTGCCTGTGATTGGCCCTGCGTCCAGGCATGTAAATGTCCCAGAGGGGTGGAGCCAGTCTGTTTGCTAAGGGGAGATCAGAGGTGGCCACTGCCCTGGAATTCTGCCAGGGGTTATTCTTCTGCACCATTTCCTCTCAGGCGAGTGTGAAATGGTGTGTCTCGGTCTGGTGTTTGTTAACCTGTGGAGTCTCAGTCTGGTGTTTGTTAACCTGTGGAGTCTCAGCCTGGTGTTTGTTAACCTGTAGAGTCTCAGCCTGGTGTTTGTTAACCTGTGGAGTCCCAGGCCGGTGTTTGTTAACCTGTGGAGTCCCAGCCTGGTGTTTGTTAACCTGTGGAGTCCCAGCCTGGTGTTTGTTAACCTGTGGGGCCAGATTTCCTCTGGCTTCTCCTCTCCTTTTCCCACTTCGTGAATTACCTGCCTGTGATTGGCAGCATCAGGTGGGCATCTGGCTTCACCCACAAAAGAGCTTCGGCATCTGCTCAGCCCTGTCGCCGCTGAGCACTTTAGTCATGCCAAAGGCGTTGTGCTGTCCTGGTGCGTTCTTAAGGATCTGTTCCTCATTGCTCAGCATGTAGGCAGCATGAGAGTGCTATCTATGTGTGTGGTTGGTGGCATGTGTTTTTATTTGACATGGAATGGAATTGTCTTAGGCCTGAAAGTAAGGATTCTTCAGACCGTTCCTTCTCTAGAGAAAAGATTTGTGTGAGTTTTCATAAAGAGCCAGAGAGGAAAGACCTTAGGCTTTGTCAGAACAGGTAGGATGTGATTGGTCACTCACTCACTCTACATCTGGCTCAAAAGATGCCACAGAGAACAGAAGTGCATGGATGAAACAAGTGGGTATGTATGCTAGCTAATAAAACTTTCTTAGTGGCAGCAACTGGCGACAGATTTCACCCTTGAGCTGCTAAACGCAGAACCCCTCAAGGCTGCTTATCCATGTTATCAGCCTGCTTATCTCACCCTCTTTTCTGTTTTCTGTGTGTCTGGAGGAAGAGGACTCTGGATGTGAATACTACCTTGCACACCTGTCCCTCAGTCCTCAGTACAAGTTTGTGAAAGACAAAGAGCTGAGGCTGGAAATGCCAGATGGCACAGTGAAGGTCAGAGGGCACAGTGAAGGTCAGAGGGCACAGTGAAGGTCAGAGGGCAGTGAAGGTCAGAGGGCACAGTGAAGGTCAGAGGGCACAGTGGTCACTTGGGTGTTCAGAGGCAGAGTTGCTATCCAATAATGGTACTGCCCATGTAAATTCAAAAGTGGAGCAGAAGGTGATGGTGGCTGCCTGTGAGCCACGGCTCCATCAATGCCGCCCAGCCTCAGGAAGCAGAGGAGTCAAGGACCCAGAGACAACAGGGAGGGATACCCAGGGCTGCCTTGCTGATCCCTGCCAGGGAGCACTTTCTGCAGGGGAGATGATAATGGCGATACCGTGCCGATGGCCCTAATAACGAGAGATAAAGGAAATGAAACATTACAGACCGCTGATGGATAGTGCCTTCAGTCTGCAGTTTAATGATCTGTGAGTGCAAATCTGTAGTTAAGAATGAGCCAATCCCTCACTTCCTCCCTGGCTCTGTTCATCCCAGATAAGGAAATGAAGAAGTGCATGGAACCCTAATGTCCCAGATGTCACATTCCACCTTATTAGAAGGAGCCGTGTCAGTGACCCGAGGAACCCATGAGGTTCTGGTGATGTCACTCCACCTCAGTGAGGTGACACTCTCAGGTGCTCCTTTGTACACTTAGTGCCCAGCTGGTGGTGTTATTATAGGAGGGCGAGGAGCCATGGTGAGTTGGAACCTAACTAGAAGGAATGTGTTCCCGGGGGTTTGGGGGGGTGGCCTCCCTGTTTCCTGTCTTCTTTACTTCTCAGCTGACTCAGATGTGAGCAAGCATCCTTACCAACCTGCTGCCATGGCCAAGACTCACCCCTCCACCTTGCCCTCCATTATGGAAGGTACCCTCAAAGTCTGAGTTCAAACAAGCCATTCCTTCCTTAAGGTGTCACATATTTGGTCAGAGCACTGAAAAAGTGACACCCTGCTTAGACTCTGGGCACACTGAGAGTTGAAACCTGCTTTGGGTCTAGGTGGGCAGGGAGGGTGACTTGGGAGCAGACTCCAGCTAGGAGCTGGTGCCCGCAGGTGAGGGTCCATGATGTATAACTGTTTCTCTCTCCAGTGCTACATTGTCTTTCTGGCTCAGCCTAGGGTCATGTGCACCTTGCAGGAGGCATACACAGCTGTGAACATGTAAGGAAGGGTCCAGGTGGTAAATGCTGCCTTGATTCTGTGCCAGCTGATCCCAGGGAGGTGCAGGTAAACAGAGGGAGCCCTGACTTTAGCAACGATGCCCAGTGCACAAGACTAAGGTGCAGATGATACTGCAGGGTTGCCTGTGTTCTCCACAGATGTGGCTAGGTGTAGCCCATGTGTGCAGACATCTATACAGGTAATGCTCCCAGATCAAGTGACTCTAAGTTCTTCCTGCACGTTCTTGGGACAAAGCTGGGTGGGTGCCAGGAAATGCTAATAGTGGTTTGGGAGCCAAGAGGGATCGTTCAGGCCTCCTTGCTCAAGAAGGGAAATTATGAGCAAACGTGTCTGCTCGGCAACTTTGGGGAAACAAACATACAGCAGTGGAAGAGCTTTTTAACAGCCCTGCACATCGGTCTGGTTCACAAGGCACCGAAAACCCAAAATAAAACAATGGGAAGGATGCGCGGCAGCTTGCGGGAAGATCCCCGAATAGCTGACGGCTTCATTTCTGCTTGTTTATGGGTAGATTTCAGAGTCACATCTGTTACTTCTTTGTGAGCTTAAAGACATCCTCTGGGGTTCTTTCTTTCTTTCTTTCTTTCTTTCTTTCTTTCTTTCCTTTTTTCTCTCTTCCTCTTCCTCTTCCTCTTCCTCTTCCTCTTCCTCTTCCTCTTCCTCTTCTTCTTCTTCTTCTTCTTCTTCTTCTTCTTCTTCTTCTTCTTCTTCTTCTTCTTTTTCTTCTTCTACTTCTTTTTCTTTTTGGATGCATTAAGACTGATGCTGCCCTGACTGAGGTTGAGAGCCAAGGGGGATAGTTGGAAGAGTGACACTAGATCCACTCCAGGAAAGCAATGGCTACTATGGGATTTGGCTCCTGGGAGATTTCTTCATGATACATCTCAAAATATTTGCTCAGTGCAATGGCCACCTGAGACGGGTTGTTTATCCCCAGACATGTAGGAGTGGTGCACCCACAGGCTCCCGTGCCCTCTCCATTTTGCTTCTTGACCCCAAAGCCACCTATCTTCTGTGAGGTCTAGTCTTACACAGTGATCACTCCAAGATGCCTGATTTGTGGCTACCACTTAATCTGTGCCAGCCTCTTCCTTCCTTCCTTCCTTCCTTCCTTCCTTCTTTCCTTCCTTCCTTCCTTCCTTCCTTCTTTCCTTCCTTCTTTCCTTCCTTCTTCCCTCCTCCTCTTCCTTCTCCTCCTCCTGTCTGCCTCCTCCTCCTCTTCCTCCTCCTCTTCTTCTTCCTCCTCCTCGTCTTCTTCTTCCTCCTCTTCCTCTTCCTCTTCCTTCTCCTTCTTTTTCTTTTTGCCAGTTACTTTCTAAAAGAAGGGCAGTCTCAAAGGCACTGGTAGGTTGCAGACCTCTCCCAGCTGTGTTTATTTCTCCTGGTGGGACGGCACTCTCAGGTGTATGCTATCTGGGGTGTGATCTATCTCGGGTGTGCTCTGTCTGGGGTGTGATCTATCTTAGGTGTGTTTTGTCTCAGGTGTGCTTTATCTCAGGTGTGCTCTATCTGGGTCGTGATCTATCTCAGGTGTGATCAGAAGGCGATCTCCACTCTCCTCCATGAGTGCAGACGTAGTCATAGCTGGGCATTAGTGCTTCCCTGAAGCTGAGGAACTCACCTTGCCTATGGGGTGTTACCTGATGTGGACAACCCTGTGTGGTTGCTGGAACAGACAGACAAGACATCACACCCTGTGAGATGAAGCTTGTTGGGTGAACCCTACATAGGGCCTCCCATGAGGGAAGAATGTGCCTTTCACTGGCCTCTGAAGTGACTCAGAAAGAGAACCCAGAAGCTCAGAGGCCAGGCCAGGTACCAAGCAGCACTGAGCTATACAGTTAGGAAAACAATACTTTCTCCTGACCATAGTAAAAAATATGCTTGGAGTCATATGTTTTTCCATGAAACATGAATTTTACAGAAGGGAAGAAAATGACAGACAGTTGGGTTTCAAAGAAGAATTATCTGCTTTTAAGAATCATTGAATTTGGCCAGGCATAGTGGCTTATGCCTGTAGTCCCAGCACTAAACAAGCCGAAGCAGAAGGATTGCTGTGAGTTTGAGGCCAGCTTGGGCTACATAATGAGTTCCAGTCAAGTTCAGGCTAGTCTGAGGCCTTGTCTCAAAACAACAACAACCAACCACTCAGTTTCCCCTAACCCACCTGGTGAAAGGCTCTTTAGTGTTTCCAAACATGCTTTGGTTTTTCTGAACACAGTGTGTTCCTCCATGTCTTTACTGTTACCATGAATATTACCAGGAATATCTTCCCATGAAAAATCCCTTTTCACCAGACTGGTCCTATTTTCTGGTTGAGCTGGATAAATAGGGATTTCTCAGTCTTGTGGCCAAACCCCTGAAGTCTGTCTGAGTAACCTGCTTTAGCTGGAAAGAAAATACCATTGCTTGCTCATGGCTGACAACTGCACGCACTTGACAGACAGCTAGTGTTTGGGACTGTGGCTGTTGGCTGCAGAGTGGCCTACTGTCCACCCTTGAGCTGGTCTTAGGTCTGGGTAGGAGTCTGGCGCACTAATGGTATTGCCCATTGGGTGCTGGCTGTAGAGACCCCAGGAGCAGCAGTAGGGAGCACGCTGAACAATTCTTGATGAACAATGAGACTTATCCAGCAGCCTCCTGCTGTCTCCAGGGACCTGGACTGACCAGCCGGAGACCCAGCTACCCTGGGCCGTAGTAACTCTCAACCATCAAGGAGAGTAGACATCATGTGCAAAACCTAGCTCTCTGAGGCCAGGGAAGCAGCATCAGACCAAACTGCAAATGAAGGAGCCTGCTCCCGGAGCACGCACACCCAGCACTGACTTTACAGGGTGATTGGAACAATACAAACATAAGCAGTTTCCACTTTTATCTCTGTCGGCAGGTTCAAGGGTATTCATTGTCTGCAGGCAATAATAAAATCATCATGTTCTCAGGTGGAAGTCACAGGCAGGCGCTCCTGGAAAGTAAACTGGGGCAAGAGGGAGAGCGGCTTACACAGATCCTATTAGAAAGGACAAAGCCTGGCTCCTTAGAGTGGTTATCATGGGAAGTGCTTCTTAGCACAGGTCTTCAGAAGGTGCCAGGCCTGAGGTTTGCAGACACACCTCCAGGCAACTCAGCTGTCCCTGACCTCCGAACTGTGAGTGGTCTCGTTATGCCTGAGAACATCAGTCTGTGCATGGAGCACCTCCCTGGTGCCAGGGGAAGTGGGGTAGAGCACTTCCCAGAGACTGACTGGACTCAACACTCAAGGACTCTGGGGAAGCCCTATAATGTCCTTACTTCAAGTTCCCTAGACCCAGAGCTTGCCACAGATATACTCTCCAGTGGACCGTGTGGCCAGTCCACTTTGGGGAGTGATGCACCCATGTACACACTCTGGACTCCACCTTGTCTGAGGGCAGGAATCCTTACACACACGGCCCTAATCACTTACTGCAGAAGCCCAAGCTGGTGAGACTTGAGACTGATGCCCGTAGGGCTGAGCTGGAGAAACTGAATCCACAAGGCTAGGCCAGACCAGGACCTTTATCATGAGACACAGTACAGGCATCAGGGTACACACAAGCCCCAGCCTTGACATCGACTCTAACTGGAGCATTGGGCATAAGGTCACTGGTCTCCCAGGTAGATGCTCTGTATGCTGGTGCAGCTATGGTGCTTTTTGGGAGAATGACCTAGAGCTGTCTGCTTTAAATAGAGAGAGTAGGGTAGGCTTCCTGGAGTGTATCCTTAACACTACTCTAGCCACTTGGTTGGAGTGATGTATCTGCGTGGGCTGTGACATAATGTGGTGTAATTGTTAGCATGTATGCACGTATTGATCATTTGGATCTATTGGACTATTATATGGGTGTGAGGAAGCTGCTTTGTTTTCTAAAATGCAATTAAACCCTCATTCTGCTCATGGAAAGGGTTTTAATTCGCTCGTGGGTGGGATGTGTTTATGGATGTTTCAAGCCACAGGCCGTGGAGTCCTTAAGCTAGATGAAAGGAGTTGAATCCAATGCTGGCAGACAGAGCCAGTGTGAGGGGCCAGCATTTGAGTCCCAGCATTTCCTGTCCCCTGGCATTTCCTGCCTCCTTCACTTTAGTCATGACCAATTCCCTGAGATGTCATCTCACAACCCCTTGGAGGTTGTAGACCAATGAGCAGCCAGAGCTGAGAGATAAAGCATTATGTAATTGGCATATTATGGGAAAGAGCCCATGTCAGCTACAAGGGGTGAGACCCTTAAGGAGACAGAGGACCAGGGGCTAAGGACCTGAGGGACAAGGAGGAACTGTCTGAGCCAAGCGGAGGGCTTTCAGGGTTTAGAGTAGACAAAAGGTTGTCACGCCATGTTTAGGGTTAGACAAAACAATGATCTCAAATAAGAAGTGTGTGTGTAGTATAAGTATGTATGTGTGAATGTGTTTGTGCAGACTATGTGTGAGTGTACGCATATATGTATATGTGTGATAGTGTGTGTGTAGTATGTGTATATGTGTGTGCAGTGCATATATGCAGTGTTTGTACATGAGTTATGTGTGTGTGAGTGTGTGATAGTGTACAGTGTGTGTGAATGTGTGCAGTGTGTATGTATGTCTGGTGTCTGGGTGCATGTGTGTATGTATGTCTGGTGTCTGTGTGCATGTGTGTATGTGTGTGGTGTCTGTGTAAGTGTGTGTGTGCAGTATATGTGCATGTGTGCAGTGTATATATACAGTGTGTGTATGTGTGTCACTGTGTGTGAGTGTGTGCAGTGCATTTGTATGTATGTATGTATCCTATCTGTGTGCGTGTGTGTATGTATGTCTGGTGTCTGTGTAAGTGTGTATGTGCAGTGTATATGCAGTGTACAGTGTATATATGCAGTGTGTGTGTGTGTGTGTGAGTATGTGTGAGTGAGTATGTGTGTTTCTGTGTGTGTGCAGTGTGTTTGTATGTATTTATGGTGTCTGTGTGTGTGTATGTTGTATGGTATTTTTTAAGTGTGTATGTGCATGTGTGCAGTGCATATATGCAGTGTGTGTATGTGTGTCACTGTGTGAGTGTATGTGTGTGTGTGTGTGTGTGACTAACCCTAACCCTTAGTCACTGTTCTCATCACTGAGGTGTCAAATCTTTGCTCCTGTGGAACTTGTCATTTAAACAGGGTGGGTCCTATCCAGGGCTGCCGCTCAACATCTTTTGATCATGACTCAGAAAAAAAAAATGTGAGTGTAAACCAGTGAGCACCCTCAACTGCCCACAGCACCAAAACACAAGGAGAAGCAAGTGTTACAAAATAGTGTTGAGGGCTCCAGTGACATTATTAAAATGTGAATTTCCATATTGCCTATTTTTTAAAATAGAAAAATTTTTACTGCTGCCCACTTCAGCAGTGCCAATGATGTAAGTGGGACCCTCTGGGAGCCCAGGTATGAGGGAAATTTGAGAATAATTTAGGAGGAATAAATGAGAGAAGATGGTGAAGGGCCCTAAGATTCAGGGTGCAGACCAAGTCAGGTATGAGAATGAGTGGGTGGATGGTGGATGGATGGATAGATAGATGGATGGATGGATGGATGATGGATGGATGGATGATGGATGATGGATGAATGATGGTGGATGGATGATGGATGGATGGATGGTAGTGGATGGATGATAGATGGATGGTTGATGATGGTGGATGGATGGATGATGGATATGTGTTTGAATGGATAGACCACAGATACATGAATAATTAATAGATAGATGATGGATAGATGAATAGATGATGGATGGATGGAGGCGTGGTGGATAAATATGTAGGATTTGGATCAAAGATTGGGTGGGATCAAAGCCCTGGGTATGTCTCTGTGTCTTGTCTGTCTGTCTCCCTCCCTACATCCCTTCATTCCTCCATCCCTCCATCCCTGAACAGAGTCCTACTATTTGCCCTCAAACTCTTAGCCTTAAGAGATCTTTTTGCCTTTGAGTATGTGGGACTACAGTTGGACACCATCCGACTCAGGGAAATTCCTTTTTTACAGATTCTGAAATTTTATTTTATATCTATGATAGTTTTACCTGCCTGTATGTCTGTGAATTACATATATACCTGGTGCTCACAAAGCTTAGAAGATGGGTGGATCCCCTGGAACTGAAATTATGGATGTTTGTGAACCACCGTGTGGGTGCTGGGAACCAAACCTGGGTACTCTGCAAAAACAGCCAGTGTTTTTAACCATGGAGCTGTTTCTCTAGGACTTAGTTTTATTTTTTTAATAGGGCAAAGCACTGCTCCTGTAGCATCATGTGTGAGAGGAAAGAACGACTCTGCTCACGTAAAGCATTGATCCTGAGGCAACAGAGAGGTATCTGCCAAGTGCTAAACCTCATGTGCTTCTGTCTGCCCCATGAGCACCAAGGACAGCGCCTAGCACACTGTAGAAACTACAGAAGAAAGCTCACTCACCTTCTAGATGAGTTCCTGTAGCTTACAGAGCTTCCCCTATGAGCTCAAGAGCAGTATGTGTACGTACACGCACGCACACGTACATGCGCGCGCACACACACACACACACACACACACACACTCCCTAGTGTGATAGAGACATCAGCACACGTCAGACCGTTTGCTGGGGATTTCCATTGTTTCGCTCTATCCTTTAATCTGATAAGTATGTGCCCTTGGCTGAACTTTTCACCAGTCCATGGGGAGCTGGAATGAATGCATCAGACAGCGTGGAGTGAATGACGATCAGGAGCAGCGTCTTGGCTGATGTTGAAGTACATTATTCTTTTCCTGGGCTTGTGATGCTGGCTTGGTTCAGGGGCCTGGTGTTCCATGTCATAAATGGCTCTAGGTATCCCAGGAGGCTTCTGTCATTGTGTATTGGCTTCTCTTTTTAAGATTTATTTTTTGTATGGATGTATGTATCTGTGTGAGTATCTGCCATGTTTGTACAGGTGCCCACAGAGGCCAAAAGAGGGCACCAGAGTTCCTGGAGCTGGAGTCACTGTCAGTTGTGGGCTGCCAGATATGCTGGGAACTGGATTCCAATCCCCCCTAGAAGAGCAGGAAGTGCTCTTACCTACTGAGCCATCTCTCACACCCCTGTGCAATTGCTTCTGCTGGGTGACTCCCAGCTGGTATTTATTGGTGTCTGGAATAATAGGAGCACTGATATTAGCACATATTGATCTAGGGGAGCCTCTGTCTGTTCGGGGGCCACCTGGGTTTGTTTTCTCAGTGACTCAGCCCTTGTCAGCTGCAGGTTTGCTGGCCACCAATTCTGCACATGTAGGAATTTAATTATACTGAGTGTGTAAAGTATCAGGATTAGGTTAGAGTCATATGTCTTGGATCTCAGGTGTCTGGATTCTCAGTCCCCAGAGATCTGCAATCCATGGCTCAGCAGGAGAACTGGCTCCTTCCCACTTCTGTCTCTCCTGGATTTGGTTTCCAGAAGGTATTCACAGGCCACAGCCTGTCCATGCCCCAGGAAAACGGGAGCTAGACTCCTTTGTGCCTGGAACTTCCTCAACCCAACTCCGTTAGGCACCCACGGCCCCTCATTTCCTTTGAAAAATAAATCACGGCATCTGACAGACGTCCTGAGACTTCTGGCTCACAGCACTCTCCGATTTTACTCTGATCATTACCCTTTCCTCCTGCCAAAATATATTAAAAATAATCTTAACAGAACACAAAGCAAAGAGAATATTTTCCAAGTCAAGCTGCAGAGTGGCCCGAAACGGATCGCGGGTGAGAGCCTACTTTTTTCCACAGTGACGAGAAAAGCAAATGTTGTGTGTGTCTGTGTGTGATAAACACGGCAGGCTTGATGGAATTCTGGAGCTGAGAAAGAGAGTTAGCTTCTGAAAGAGCCACAGCTGCCATGGCCCCGATTTCCCTGTGAACATTTCTTTAGTGTGATGGCTGAACAGTTTGTAGCCAAACCCAGAACCTGTGGATGTGACCTTGTTTGGGAAAACAGGATCTATGCAGTGAGTTCAAGATGAGACTGCATGGTAAATGCTGGAGGTAGAGGCTGGGGTTATCAGACAGAGCGAGGGGCCCCAAGATTTCCCTCAACCACCAGGCACTGGGAGAGGAAGGGGTAGCCTTCTAGAGCTTTCTTAGGGAGCAAGGCCATGCTCACACCTGGAGTTTGGCTTCTAGATCTTGCATTCTGTCGTTTAAGTTGCCGGTTTGTAGCTGTACCATAGAGAACGCAGGAAGGTGAGTTGCAGAGGGAATGTCAGTTTGAAAAACTATGAAGAAAAATGTCACTCATTTCTGACATTTCTCCGGCACTCCTAGCTGTGACGTGAAGGAGCTCTGTCCACTACAGGCAGGCATGTTCTGTCTCTAGACTACTTGCTGACAGTCTCTCCATCCCATGCCAGGGTTGGTACCAGTACTCAGGGGCTGTTGCAAGGACATCTCGACATTGTGATCCTCAGAACGAGAGCCAGCTGTGCACACTCACAGCCTGGATCTGCTTCTCGCTCAAGACAGTGTGGGCAGAGCTGAGGGAGGCAGGCTACCCAAGAACTACGGGCTCCGTTAGATCTCCTGCACAGGTTGGCTGGCACTGTCTCCAAAGACCATTCAAAATGAAGCTTCAAGGGGTGACTGTACCTGGAAAGAGTTCTCACAGGAGAGATTACTATTTAGGGAATGTGTTCGTTTATTCACTCAGCAAACACCACAGACAAGGTTTTATCTACACATGATCTATTGGTGCATAGTGGAGGTGTTAACCTGGTTGCAGTTCTCTGTTGCCAGTGGACAGCAAGACTGAAGACACACACTTGCACATTTGTGAGCGCCCAATGTGAGACAACAGACAGGAACTGGATCTACAGCCAGGGGCTGAGCACCTGACAGCAGCTCTGACTTGGAAGGGGTAGAAGAAGAAAAGAGCTGCCTGCAGATAGACAGGGTCGGTGGTCAGGACACAGCAAGTGAAAAGACTCTAAAGGCTCCACAGAATGACCAGGAGTCTTGACTGCATGGGCTCAGGCCCTGCCTGGTATCTGCCATGATCCCACCTCTGGGTTAGAAGGATCACTTTCTCTGACACAAGCCTCCAGTAACCCAGGTCACTTGTCACTCACACCCCTCTCCTTCCCAGCTTCCCTGCCTTGCTGCTCACTTCCATTTTAACATGCCACGCTCACCTCAATCTGCTGTTGTACCCGGCCCCCTCCGTATCTGGTCTGTACAGCTTTCCTCTTTGCCCCCACCCCCACCCCCAGGCTCAGGGACCTCTGCAAGGCTGTGACAGCCTCTCCTTCTCATTCTGGACTGGGAAGATGGGCTTAATAAGGAGACAGTCTACTGTGCAGCAGGACTGAGGACCTGAGTTTGACCCCAGAATCTACATGAATAGCTGATCATGGTGTGCTGTGTGCCTGGATCCTTAGCTCAGGGATCAGATTAGGTAGAAACAGGCATATCCCTGAAGCTCATTGGCAGTGTAGACAAATAGATGTGCTTTGGGTTCAGGAAGAGACCCTCTCTCAGAAAACAGAGGCGAGGAATGATTGAGGAAAGATCCTAAAGTCAACCTCTGACCTCATATCCATAGTAGCATATATGAACAACATAGATTCATATACACCCCCAACCCCACACCTATGTACACACACTCATACCCCACATATGTCCTCTCTCCCTCTCTCTCTTACTCTCATCTGTAATATTCCAAGGCAGAGTTGGTAGCCACCCATGACAGTGGACAACAGGACCCTCCCACCCCCCTTCTCTTGTAAGCCTTGGGAAAGGCTTAGATTTACACCACCATGGAATTCTAGCAGCTGTCCAAGAAAGTGCCCAATATGGGAACAGCATAGCTCCCTGGCTCCCAGGGGACCCACAAAAGTCCTCTTTCACTCTTTTCTCTGGAATTGAAAGGGATGGCAGCCACGGCCATCACATATTTTCACGGGTACAGCATTAACACACACCACTGGCTATCTGGAGACAAACGTCCCTTCAGTTTCAGGGAGGTGACCGCCAAAGATGCACCATGCCCAGGCAGGTTCTTTCTGCTTGTATTTGTGCGTGGCACACCTGCCTCGTTGCCTTCACTGGCCCGTTGTGCCCTGCCTCGGTCAGAGACCTCTGGAGAGTTTCTTGCATTTTAAGTTGTTTCCAGCAATTATTCTCGGGCAATAAAATTCATCTCTAAAAATAGGTCGCATAAAGGCCTTGGCTTCTCTTCTAATTAGTGTAAGGATTTATTGAATATACATCATACGTATAGGTCATAATATTATTAAAATTACTATTAAGACTTTACTCATCAAAATCTTTCAGGCAGTGTGGAGACAGGGAGCCCAATGGTCCCTGGGAAATCGTATCTGCATTAGCAAGATAAAGGACAATTTAGGACAATTACAAAAGCAGTGATTTAGGGTACAACATAAAACTCTGCTGAGGACTAATTCGTAATGCCAGCTGCTGCTAAGCTTCTTAATCTTTATCTAGTTCAATTAAAATCTGAATGTTTGGGATTTCATTAACAACCGGGGGCTTGGAAATCACACTCGCTTTTACGCTGTGCTCTGTTGCTGACTTACGGTGCGGAAGTCGCCCCAAATGCCCAAAGGTAGAATTGGGTATTATTGAAACCTTGGTCCTTTAAGGATACAGGGAAGCAGAGACTAGATTCCTTTGAGTCTCCAGTCAGATCCGGACAAAGGAAGGAGACCCCACTCTAAGCAGTGCTGGGGAGTGAGACCTGTGGAGCTGGCGAGCTCCTCTGCAAATGAAGAGGTCCCTTTATGAGTCTTTCTGCGGTCTTTCCTTCTGGGCACCCGGCCTCATCAGCATGGGGCTGCCTCAGTGTAGTCTGCCATCTGTCACTTCCTTAAACCTGATCAAGTCTTCACACGCAGTGTTTACTGAAGTGAACATATCCAAGCTGCTTTGTGTGTGACTCCTGGTTGGCCAGAAAAGTCAAAAGGTCAAAAGCACAAAAGGCCAAAAGACCAGAAGGATGGGTTCCGTGTGCTTGCCTTGACCTGGGTGGCTGTCTGTTGGCTCAAGCTTTGTTCCAGGGATGGAAAGTGTGCATCCACCCCACCAGCAAGCTCTGATGGAGACAGATGGGCCATAAAACTTCCTTTATCTTGCTTCTCCACTCAGGTTATCCTGAGACTCCAGGTCATGCCTGGAGGTGCTGCTGAGAAGCCTGGGTTCCCCATGAAGCTCATGTTGCATGGTCTTAGTGTGGTCTGTGGTAGGCTGAGAGGTGTCTCCATGATGCCCCATGCCCTGTGACTGTGCCACCTTAAGTAACAGCAGGGACTTCTGCAGATAGTGGAAGCTGTGGAGTCTGAGATGTGACATCATACTAGCTGTCCCCATAACATCCCAAGTCTGCTCCCAAAGGCAGACAGGAAGTTCAGAATTATAATCTGAATGTAGGAGTTAGTGTTGTCTCTCAGCCCAAATGTCAATGAGCAGAAAAAAAGACTTGGGCCATCCCTGCATGCTGTGTGCACATCTGTGAGGTGAAAGTGTGCTCACCTGTGCATGTTTGCCTGACAGCCAGAGGTCAACGTCAGTTGTCTTCCTCAACCACAGGGTCTCTCGCCAAACCTCAGCAAGTCCCTGATATGCTCCAGTCCCCACCGCCCAAGGCTGGGGTTACAGATGCGTGCTTCCATACCCAGCTTTTATTGGGGTGCAGAGGATCCAAACTAAGCTTCCCACAGTTGAGCATCCAATTCATTACCATCCACCGAGCCATATTCTCAGATCAAATTGAATCTAAGTTGTGCTTTGTTCAAAGAACATGCAATTGGATAAAGGACCCAGTTAGCATCCTACAAGCAAGCCGCCTCCCTTTTATCTACAGCCTGGGGCATCATAGGGACCGGGACAAAGGTAGTCAATCATTCCAGACCTTCCCAGACTTGCAGTGTCTGAGGCCAACATCAAGTGTGCCTTTCCTCAGTCACAGAGAAAGGATCGCTTCTGTCTGCACACCGCCCCGAAGGCCCAGCCACAGAGAAAGGATCACTTCTGTCTGCATACCGCCCGAAGGCCCGTCTTGGTTTTCAGTTCTTTCTCCATAGCCCTCTGAGCTCAGTTCTTAGAATTCAGGGTTTTATAGGGAAATGACAGACAGCCTGTGGTCACACAAGGCTCCTTCCCCAGGTAATCACCAGAAGTGTGCTCTCAGTCATTCTGCACCTGGTTCTCCACGTCCTACCTTGCTGCTGTTCTCCATTGGTATCCATTGCTCTGGCATCTGCTGTGTTCCCTTCTGAAGCAGAGGTCTGGAAGTATGGGAGGCTTGTCTTGTCATATCTGTTTTCTATGTATGTTACATGTATATGCACCACATGTGTGTGCACAATGTGTATATTAGATGTGTATTTGTGCCATGTAAGCATGCTCTGTATATTACATGTGTATGTGTGTCTTGTATGCAGTGTGCATTATATACACATGGATGTGTGAGCATTTGTGCATGTTACATATGTGTAGATATGCATATGCACCCATGTGTGATATTGGGTATATTATATATGCATATATGTTATATACCCATATGGGTATGTCTGTGTCAGGTACTATGCTATGTATGTGTGTAATGTGTATATATGCAATATCACATGCTGTGTGTTCTTCATATGCTTGGGTGGCATATGTGTACATGTGTTGTTGAGTGCTATGTCACATGTGGTATTCTGTGTGAGCTATGTGTTATATATGTTTATGTGTGGTGTGGTACTCTGTGGTACATGTGTGTTCTTGAGAACTGTGTGTCTTCTGTGGTATCTGAGTTTCTTAGCATCATCCATCCTGACCCTGAAAATCTGTGAAAATGGCTTGCTTGGCTTCCTTGAGAAGCCTTTTCATCCTGTGACTGGCATTTCTATGTCCCATGGGGAAGGGATGCATGGTGTGAGTGAACCTCGGGCCCTGGTCTGACTCTCTGGCTTCTAAGTATCTCTGGGGGGTCACACAGCAAGACTGAAAACCTGCTGCTCCTGAGTCAGAGGGTCTGCAGATTCCAGAGTTGGCATCACCACCATGCGGGTGCTGAGATTGGTGTGCCCCTCAGAGCTTCGGTGACATTGAGACCACCACTGGCCTCTGTGACTTGGAGCTTGTCACATTGGCTTGGGAAGGAGAAGACAAAAGCAAGTAAATGAAGGATGCTTCCACATCCCCGGCAGACATGACTGTGTGTCAGCAAAGATGTGGGGCCTTCAGAGCTGAGGATTGATTCCTATCTGTGGATTTGGCCTCTGATCTGAAAATCTGGGCCACGGATTGATCGGATCGCTAGTGACCGCCCTGCCTGTAATTACTTTGAGCATTGCAAACCTTCTAATATCACCCTTCCTTTTTCTTAGTCCTTTTAATATTTTATGACAGTGCCAGGCACTCTAGTGTAATTCAGAGTCCCAAGATGGGCTGCACACTTCAACTCTTGGCTGCCCTTCCAGAACATTTTGAGTGCCGCCCCTCCCCCTGCCTCTTTGCCACACGAGCTTTCTTTCTCATCTGCTGATTTGGAGTCTTTTGAAGGTTGTTGAAAGAGTAGCCATTGTGAATTTGACATGACAGATAACTGTAGAGTCTCACAGGCAGAACATCCTACATGCCTTTAGAGTGTAGGTTCCGTGGCTGACGTGACAGTGGCTCCTTTAGGAGCTTCTATGGTCCCATGAGAGCATTCCGAGGAGCACTCATCATAGTGTCCATGTGAATTGTGATGTGCAGAGCCAGCCCTTGGCACCAGCTCCAGTCGGAGCAGGAAGAAGCGGCTTCCCCTTCATGTCAGTTACCTTTAACTGCTCTGATAGAATATCAGGCAAAGCAACTGAAGAATGTGGGCCATCACGACAGGGAGAGGACGGGAGAGACTGTGGTCCATCAGGACAGGGAGAGCATTGGAGAGAATGCTGTCCATCATGACAGGGAGAGCCTGGGAGCAGGAGTGTAAGGTTGCTGGTCACATTGTCTACACAGCCAGGAAGCAAAGAGCGATAAATGCTGGTACTCAGCTCACTTTCTCATTGTTCAGCCCAGGACCCCAGCCCATGAGATGGAGCTGTCCACTCTCAGGGTGCGTCTTCCCACCTCAGTTAAACTAATCTAAACGACCCCTCACAGACATGCCCAGACGCTTCTGTCCTAGGGTTCTATATCCTTCCCAGTTGGCAATGTTAATCATCGGGCCTCTCCAGGGGGTCCATGACAGATGGCCTTGCCTTCCTGAACCTGGTGGAGACGGTTCCAGTCTCTCTGCCTCAGGTTTGTATCAGGGGCTCTGTAATTGCCCCTTCCCTCTGTGCCAGCGTTCCCGACAGTGTCTGCACCAGGCTCAGTTTATCCAGTCAGCTCTCTGTGGACACTTGTGCATTCCTGAAGATGTGTACTGTTGTAGATGCCGGTGTCAATGGGAACCTCCCACTCCATGGCCGCCTGCCAGCCTCAATAGTGACCTGGTGACGAACAGAAATGCTTGTGGAAATGAAATGAACAGGGTTCCAGAAACCTGAGGGAAGGCGGGCTCTGGGCTGTGGTCTGGGGAAGACCTTGCATCTTTTTCGAGGTTCCTCGGGAGCCTCTGACTTTGAGTTCATCTAGCTCAGTTCCACCATTCACGCTATATTGGAGATGGTGAAATTTGGGGGCTCAGCAAATGAGCTCTTTGATAATTAATTGAAGTATACATTTGTCTGTCACAAAGCCACCATGAGCATCAGCATGGGGACAGTGGGCTGGTTTTTACAGCGTAGAATTAGCAGGATCTGAAGTCTTTTGAGGAGAGGAGAAGGCCTGGAGTTGTGAAGCCAGACCCTGTCCTTTTCAAAGCACTGAGCAGGACAGTGTGCCAACAGTTCATCTTTGCCCACCTGCAGAGTGGAGAAAGCTGGACCCGCCAGCATTTTTCTGCCGACTCAGCTACTTCCCTGTACGTGTGCTGAGGGTGGCATGGGATCGGAAGAGACAGGCTTCTATGGCGTCACGATCCACATAAGCCATTGAGTAGATTCACTGTGTGCTGATTCACATAAGTCATTGAGTAGACTCACTGTGTGCTGATGAACCAGCTCAGGTTCCTTCAGGGCTAGGCATAAACAGTGAGATAAGATTTATAGGTGACAGAAAGGCAGGAAGTTGGGGTCTTGGACTTTGCTGCCTGCATCCTGCCCAGTCCTTAGTTGTCCCTGGCCTGCTCATAGGAAGTTGCTCTGGGTCTGTTGAAAGGCTGAGCCCAGGAATTAGGGCTTGCAGTGCCCTGGCAGGGAAGATGAGTTAGGTCTGTCTCTTCCCACAGACTTGGTCCCAGCTGAACTGGCTGCAGATTTGCAGGTTCAGAGCCAGTTGGAAATCTGAACCTGTCACCCAAAACTTGTGCAGTTTCAAGATGGCAGTGATATGACACAGGGTATAAGCTTGTGAGAGCAAGCCTCTATGGCTCACCTGTGAGTGCAAGCCTCTGATGGTTTATCTGTGAGTGATGACCTGAGAGTGTGTAATTGCTGCACAGGGAATGCTGACCTGTGAGCACAGGCCATTGAGTGAGCAGGTCGCGCCATGGCAGGCCAGCCCTCACAGGATCAGCTGTGATGAACTATGCTGTAATCTCTGGAAAGAGGCCTGAGACCATTGGCAGCAGCTGCTCAGCCACCAACTCCTACAGGAGCTCAGGTGCATTGCTGACAATAGTGGTGACCTGGCAACAGCTCCAAGTACAGTGTCACCATGTGATCAGTGTCTGTGTGGCCCCACCTGGACCCGGCCATGGACCTGAGCTTACCTTCTCAGCTGCCCATGCACTGTGAGAGTCAGGCCTCTGCCTATGCATAATGCATGTTGGGAACAGCAGGAGGACACACCTGTCATGACAGACATGTTACTTGGAGTTGTGAGGTTGAGCATGGCTAACTGCTACACGAGATGGCCTTAAAAGCTCACAGCAGGAACTAGTGGGGTGTCTCAGTGGGTAAAGGCACTTGCTGCCAAGACAGATGACCTGAGTCCCATCCCTGGACCCGCATAGTGGAAGGAGAGAACTGATTCCCGCTAGATGTTTGTGATCTCCGCCTGCAAGCTGTGACACACACACACACACACAAACACACACCCCACCCCAACATGCACAGGTACACTAAATAAATAATTAAATGAAAACTCATAATAAAATGTTTTTTAAAGCTCATGGAGGGGAAGACTCTATAAGTTTTATGACTGGAACCACGTGTCCTCTCTGCCCTCGGCTTGACTCTCTGCTGCAGAATGACATCTGCAGGATAACTTCTTCCTGTTTTACACAGGTGGGTAGGCCAGGATAGACCCCAAGACTGATGCTGATGTGGTCTGATGGTATAGGTCACTTGTTTATCTTCAGTTCCCTGGCTAAGCCCAGGGAGGTCTAGCTCCAGGCCAATCTCAAAGCATTCAGGGGTAAAGTGATGAGCTAGTTAGACTTCTTTCAACAAGCTAGGATGAGGTTTGGCCATACCCACCAGGTCACCTAGACAGCTCAGACCAGGGCCCAGTGAAAGAACGGATACTGGGCAGCTTGGAGAGCAGAAGGGAGCCCCAGACAGGAAGTTTTCTATTTTTTCACAGTTCAAGGTCTTAGGCTCACTTGACAAACAGGCTGGTGAAACACCCTGTGTCAGAGCTGGCACAGGGAAAGGCTCAGGGTTAGCCCACTGAACACATACACACGTGTGTGCACTATGTATGTGTGTGCATGTGCATGATAGGTGGGTAGTTGTGGTTCATGTATGGAGCGTGTGAGGGGCATGTTGTGTGTGGCATGTAGATGTGTCTCTCTGTGATATATGCATGTGTATCTTTGTGGGTGCATCCCTCTGTGTGAGCCTAGGAGGGCCAGCAGAATAAAACCAAACCAAGCATAGTAGGCACCATGGCCCTCAGAGTCTCTCCTCTTCCATCTCTTGGTCTGTCTCATCGTATTCCCACATGGAAGTCTCTGGAAGTTCCCAGTACCGAGTTCTATCCTTTGTACCAGCTCAGAGCCTCTTCCTCACACACAGGAGACTGGCTCCCCGTCCATGGCCCCTGTCTTCCTCGCAGCCACCCCAGGTGCTTAAGATTGCTGATCAGGGCCTGTGTGTCCTTCCTCTGCTTTCTTTGTTCCAAAAAGTTCATCTTGTGTGAAGATACATACCATCCAAGGTGGAAATGAGCCATTTATCCTCACCCCCCCACCACTCTCCTATTCCCACCCCCAACCCCGAGCCTATGGGATGGGCAGAATCCCAGGCCTCTCTGGGTAATGACCCTGACTCTCTTTGCTCTTAGCCCCATCCTCAAGTGCTGAGTAACCACGCCCACATGATTGCAGAAGGGCCTCAGTTCAGGTTCTTCTGTTCACAACACCCTGTCCCTTAGGTGATTATGCCTCCTTACAGGATTGAAGTGAGCCAAAGCATTCTGTGTCTGCAGCCCCTCCTGACAGACCCAGAGGCGTTTCCTCTCACTGGGCTTTCCAGTGAAGGCCCCAGTAATGCCGTAAAGCGTGCCTCGTTCAGTCTGACTCCATTCCAGCAAGGCTTTCTTGTTTGGGCTTATGGCAGCCTACCAGTGTTTAAAATCCCATTTGTGCCGTCACGTCTCAAACCCATGTACTACACGGGCCTAGGTTAGCTGTGTCCGATAAGCGTTCTGTGAGGCCCCGGTGGTTGGTGATACCTCTTTACGCATCTCCAGCCACTGTGAAGGCAGAGTCCAGGCCAAGTGAGACACTGCCCACTGGACTGCTGGGTTTCTTCCCTGAGAGGCCATATCTCCATCCTGTGCCCTGGACACTACTTCTCCACGTACATGAACCTCTTCATAAAAGCTCTCAAGCCAAGTGGAGGGAGCTGTTAACTTCATGCTGCTCAGAATAAGCCAGCGAAGTCTGTGGCAGGCAGAGCGAGGGCTGTCCACCCCAAACGGCTTTGTTGAGGTGCAATCAAATAAAGATCCAATAATCAAGCTAGGAGATGGCTCACTGGGTGACGTGAGGACCCAAGGTGGATGGAGGAGCATACACCTGTGATCCCAGTGCTAGAGACGTGGATACAGGAGGATCCCTGAACTGAAGTAGGGGGTCTTACTGGCCAATTGGCTTAGATTAATGGGAGAGCTCCAGGCCAATGAAACACCTTGTCTCAAAAAACAAGCTGTAAAGCTCCTGGGGAAAAGATAGGAGGCTGTCCTCTGGCCTACACACACACACACACACACACACACACACACACACAAACTCATGCACACACACACTCACACGCACACACACACTCATGCACACACACACTCACACACACATGCACACACACACATGCGCATGTGCATACACACACACACACTCATGCACACACACACTCACACACACACACATGCACACAGACACATGCGCATGTGCGTACACACACACACACTCATGCACACACACACTCACAAACACACACTCATGCACACACACACTCACACACACATGCACGCACACACACACTCATGCACACACACACTCACACACACTCATGCACACACACACTCACACACACTCATGCACACAC
>JANHMN010000002.1:236916450-236934322 GCA_030674055.1 Rhabdomys pumilio
TCACACACACATGCGCATGTGCATACACACACACTCACACACACACACATGCGCATGTGCATACACACACGCGCACACACACACTCACGCACACACACACACGCACACACACGCGCACACACACAGACACATGCGCATGTGCATACACACACACTCATGCACACACACACTCACACACACACACTCATGCACACACACACTCACACACACGCACACACGTGCATACACACGACACGCACGTGCACATGAGGAGAACACTGAAGCAAATTTCACGCAGAAAATACAGAATTTTCACCCAAGCAATTTGTTCTCCAGACTTCCACCTCTCACGTCTGAGCTCTTAACCCTGTCACTGTCACCTCTCCATCCCATGCCCTGCCCCCTATTTCACTTCATTTACTTTGATTTCCTTAGCTTACAAGTGTGGGTGGCATCCTGTGGTATTTTTCTTTCTCTGTCCTGTTTCACTTAGCTTATCTTCCAGGATAGTGTTGGAAATGCAAATACCAGGCGTTCCTTTTTAAAGGCTACATAGTATTCCTTCCTTTTTAAAGGCTGAATAGTATTCCATCGTGATAAGCGAGCCTCACCTGCCCCATTCATCCATCCTCAGGCACCCAGGTGGACTCTACATCTTGGCTGTTTTGAAAAGTGTTTCAGTGGACACGGGAGTGCACATATGACTCTGGGGTTGGAATTCAGCTTTTTCTAAGTATTTACCAGCAATGAGGCTGTGAGCCAGGGTAGTGCTATTTTTAATTTCTGTGGGAAGCCGCAAGTTGTTTTCCATAATAAACATACTCGTTTAGATTCCCACCAACCTGTCAGCACTCAACTCTTATCTTTCCGATAACAGCATCCTAACAGGTGTGAGATGATAGATCTTTGTGTTTTTAATTTGCATTTCCCTGTTAATTAGTGATGCCGAACACACCCCCCTTCCCCCTGTGAACTGGTTGGCCATTTCCATGTCTTTTTTTGAAGAGGCCTCTCTTCTGATTCTTTGCCCATTTTTTTTAATTGGGTTGTTTGTTTGCTTGCTTGTTTGACAGTTAACACTTGCAGCTGGATGGTCTGCGCTGGGCTCTTCCCTGGCTGGGCATGTGTTGGGCACCAAGGGGCCCCAACCTCCTCCCATAGCACCTCTTTTTCCTGAAGCAGAAGCAAGATGAAGAGGGCAGAGCTTGTGACCCAGCTCTAGTGAGAGGCCCTGGTCCCCTCAGATGGTAGGAAGCTCCCAGGTAGAGTTCTCCACAGGAGGAAAATCCTCAACAGCATTGCTGAGCTGGGATATGAAGCTCAGAGTAGAGGGAGCTACACTGGGGGAAGGGGATCAGGAAAGCATGGCCTGCCTGAAGATGGCAGAGGTGCTCCTAAAAGGACGGCTGGACCATGGGCTGCCCATGTGGAGCTGGGGCAGGGGGAGGGTCACAACCCTATGAAGATATCCCTGCATTGTCCTGCCTCCTCACCTTCATCCTGTCCTCTCCTGTTCAGAGGACAAGATCTGGAAGCTCACTCCCCAAATAGCACAGGGCTTTCAGGGACCTTGGAAGCAGCTTAGTGGGTAACGGGCTTGTCACCGGTGTGAGAACCTAAGTGTGATTACCAGAACATGTGCGAAAAGTGAGTTCTGGGACTAGGCGTGATGGTGCATGCCTTTAATCCCAGAACCAGGGAGGAGAAGGAAGGCAGAGCTTCTGAGCTGAAAACCAGCCTTCATCTGCTCACTACTGTAATTCCAGCTGAGCCAAATTGGTGAGCTACAGGCCAGTTCTCAAAACAAGTGAGCTGGACAGCTCCTGAGGATCAATACCTGCAGTATCCTTTGACCTCCACATTAACATGCATGCATATGCATGGGAACCTACACACACACACACACCACACACATGCACATGTGTGCACACTCACACCCACATGTATGTACTCATACACATATGTATACACATACTCACATGTATGCATTCACACACGTGCATACACGGACATGTGCACATACACATGCATGCATGGGCACACACTCACACCCACATGTATACACTCACACATGCATGCACACACATGCATACACACATGTTCACATGCACACACACACATACATTTGCATGCACACACACCCATATCCATGTACTCACACACACATGCATACACATATTCACACACATACACCACACGTGTGCTCACACACACACACACATTCACATCCATACCCATGCACTCACACACTCATGAACACATACACACTCACATACATACACACATGCACACAATGCTAACATGCATACACACATGTGCACATGTACGTGTGCACACACACCCATGCACATACACACATGTTCACACACACCACACACATACCACATGCATACACACACACTCACATTCACATCCATGCACTCACACACTCATGCACACATATTCACATGCACACACATGTATATACGTGTACACACGCGCACATGCGCGCGCGCGCGCACACACACACACACACACACACACACACACACACGCATGCACATACTGGCAAGAGAACAAGAAGGATGCTTCCAGACAGGGTTTTGATGGATCTTCATTTTTCAAAATCCATTTCATCAGAAGCTAAGGAGGGAAGGGCTGCAGCCCTCGATGGTGAAGCCTACTCCTGACCCAGTTTGTAAGCTGAAGGCTTTAACAAGTTTGAAAGCAGTCTGTCCTCCTCCGTCAGGTTCCGGCCACAGAACAAATGTGCTGCTCCAGCAAAGACAACAGAGTTGGAATGAACCTCTGGCCGAGGGAAGAATGAAGCCGTCAGCGCCTTCTTATCGGGTGTTCCTCCTCTCCCTTTCCTGCCTACATCTGCCTGGACTTTGAGCAGAGATCGCTTTGCTTGTTAAAGGGAAAGAGTTGCTTTTCGGCACAATTAATTAAGTAGGCCACCAGTGTTGCAGGCTGATGGGAGTGAGGTTTGATCAAAAAGATCGGCTAATTGGTAGCAAAGACACGCTGACCTCGTGAAACAGGCTGAGAGAGGAACCTAGCTGCATTGTCTTCAAAGTGCCTGGGGCACACTAGTGTGAGGAGCGAATGGGTGGATGAGTCCTGCCTCTGAGTCCTTACCCACAGCTGGGAACATCCACCTGTTGTCTCCTGTTTTATCCAGATACTGATCAAATAGGGGCACCTGGTCAGATGGGGGCATCTGGTCAGATGGGAGCACCTGGTCAGAGGGAGCATCTGGTCAGATGAGGGCACCTGGTCAGAGGGAGCATCTGGTCAGATGAGGGCACCTGGTCAGATGGGGGCACCTGGTCAGATGGGAGCACCTGGTCAGATGGGGGCACCTGGGCAGATGAGGGCACCTGGGCAGATGGGAGCACCTGGTCAGATGGGGGCACCTGGGCAGATGGGAGCATCTGGTCAGATGAGGGCACCTGGGCAGATGGGGGCACCTGGTCAGATGAGAACATCTGGTCAGATGAGGGCACCTGGGCAGATGGGGGCACCTGGTCAGATGGGAGCACCTGGGCAGATGGGGGCACCTGGTCAGATGAGGGCACCTGGTCAGATGGGGGCACCTGATCAGATGGGGGCACCTGGGCAGATGGGGGCACCTGGGCAGATGGGAGCACCTGGGCAGATGGGGGCACCTGGGCAGATGGGAGCATCTGGTCAGATGAGGGCACCTGGGCAGATGGGGGCACCTGGGCAGATGGGAGCATCTGGTCAGATGAGGGCACCTGGGCAGATGGGAGCACCTGGTCAGATGGGGGCACCTGGTCAGATGGGGGCACCTGGTCAGATGGGGGCACCTGGGCAGATGGGAGCACCTGGGCAGATGGGAGCACCTGGGCAGATGGGAGCTCCTGGGCAGATGGGAGCACCTGGGCAGGTGAGGGCACCTGGGCATGGGTCCTCAGACACTGTCAGGGATGTGCAGCACCTTACCAGATGTGTGAAGAACACAGACACAGAACTGTAACTCTGTGTAACCTCACACTTCCACAGGAGCCCAAGCGCCCCTGTTGTAAATTCTGTCAAATCCTATTTTAACTGAAGTGTTTATTGAGAAGCCCCTGTCATGTACTGGGTGGATCATGAGCCGGTAGAACCATTCCACTGGCTTTGCCCTGTGTCAGCTTCCCTGGCCACAGTGCGCTGAGGCTGGGGGACTCAGGGTGGCAGTTTTGTGTGTGGAATAGTGACATGGTCTCTCCCTGCTAGAGACCAGTGACAGCCCATCCCCCACACACTTGTGAGACAACTCAGAATGCCTTTGGATGTCACCAAGAATCCCTGGGGACAGAGGCCCTTTGTGCTTAACTCTTTTGCTTGTTCCTGGCAAGCTGAGGTGAGCCCAGAGAGTCTGGGCTCTGCAGGAGGACTCGGTTACCTCCCTGTCTTAGCTACAGACACACCTCTACCCTGCGCTGCCATGAAGCCGAGCTTGTACTAGGGAGAGTTGAGTGCCCAGGGCCAGCTAGACAACCATCTTTGCAATGTGCTTTCACATGGTTCATGAGAGCCTTTCTAACCAGAGCCAAGCTCCCAGATAATCTCATTTTGCAGTAGAGAATCCACCGAGCTTGACTGACCAGCACTGAGCATCATGGGATGCATCCTCAAGTCTCTTTGATTTCCACTTTGAATGACTTAAAACCTCTAAGTGTTCAAAAATGAACTTAACGATACATATAAGCTTAATCCTTCATCTCACGTGTCCTAAGGAAACCTTGCCCACTGACAGTTCTCTCTAGAGCAAGAATGCGGGTAGCTAGATGCCTGCTGTGTGTTTGTACTCTAGGAAAGAGCAGAGGGGGCACAAGCTTGCTTCCTACCCAGAAGCATTGGGATCAGTAGATTCTGACGGGAATACGAGCCCCTTGTACAGCACAGGCTGGGGATTTATAAACCCCAGGAGGTCAAGGGAACTGTGTGCAGCTGGCCTGAGTCTAGACCGGTAATGCTGAGTGTGACCTGCTGCTGACTCCTGAGTTACAAAGCTGGGCTGCTCCTTCCCAGCCTGCCCCATCCATGTTTTGGCAAGGACCAGAGACCAGCCATCCTAGTCTGAGCAGGCATGATGTGGGGAAGGTACGGGGTGGGGGCTGAGCTGAAAGCCTCCTTCCCCCAACCTCCAGCAATGCCAGTGAGTGTCTTGGTGGTGCACAGGAATGCAGAGGCAGAGGTATTTGAGGGTCAGAAGAATGTGCACACACTCAAGAGTGCACAAACACACATGCATGCGCGCACACACACATACACACACTGTGGGGGAGGGCGTGTCACTTTCTGTTGAGTGATATCATTCCAAACTCACTTTGGGTGAACACCATGCTGCACACTAGAAAGCTGTCAAGCAAGGGGACATCCTAGTTAGTGCTCTTTCTGCTATAACTTTTAATAAAATCCCCCTGCATCAGCCCTGGGCTTCCCCCTTGGTGCCACCCGGAGTGGGGCTCTGTTTTGATGATCTCTAGGGGTGTGTCTTCCTCCTGCTGCTCTGTCTTGTTCCCGAGCACACACCTGTCTCTTCTGCTGAGGCCCTGAGCATCTTTCCTGAGTCACAGTCGAGTTGAGTGCAGGGAGTGACTCAGCACTTTTCATCCTCAGGAGCTGGAGGCGGAGGTGCTGAGCAGGCATCCTCCATGGAGAGCCCAGATCCGGTTAGGCAGGCTGGGGACCAGAATAGCTAATGACTGAGGGATCACCTGAACCAGAGGCTCTCTTCCAGACACTTCTGTCCTCCCCGTCTCAACCCTAACTGGTCAGAGTCTACTTGTCATAAGCAGGTCAGGGCACCGCTAGCATCTAGCAGTGGAAAAGCAGTAACTCTAGACGGGGAACTGAGAGAGAAGGCAGGAGCACCATAGGATTCAGACCCAGCACATGGGGAGGGCTGCAGGCTCTATAAGTGGCTGTAAGAGAATATATCTCACTGCCTTGATCTGAGAGGTGTCATGTGACCCATTCTCTGTGGCCAGTCCAGCCACTATGCCCTGGCTGACTCTAGTTCATTTGGCCAAGTGCCTCCTTCTCAGGGGTCTCCTGACATTTGAGCTCTCCGTGGGGCGGCTGTAACCCACCTAGTCCTACCTTGCCTAGCCATAAAGTAGACTCTCAGAGAGTGGGAGGGGCGCAGGTGGAGGAGGGCAGTGGCTCTGTGGGCTCATTAGTGGTTGATGGAGGTCAGAGTGCTCTGGCATTTATTTAACTCTGCAAATTAGACCAGTTAATTTCCTGGGAAATGAATGTAGTCTTCTCATTGATCCTAGGAGTTGCCCCCTCTACCTGGGAGTATGGAGGGGGCAGAGGCGGTGTTCTGCTCATTCCTAAGGCGAGGTTACCTTTTAACAACAGAAAAAGCCTTGATCATCCCTGCTTTTCTAATGTCCTTTAAATGTGGCCCTTGGAATGTTAATCTGTTAAATGTCTCCTTAATTAAAAAAATGCAAATTGTGTGTTTGCATATGCAATAAAGAGAGAGATCACAGGGGCTCTCCTGAGAGGCATAGCCCAAGGAGACCTAAGTGGCCCAGCTGCCACCTGAGGCTTCTGGGAGACTTGGCTAAACACAGACCAAAGGTGGGGGCCACCCTCAGAGAGACTAGGGCATTAAAGTTCTTTAGAATGGACCATAAAAGTGCTACATACCCGTCCCAGGTACAAATTACCCCTTCAGTGGCCCTACAGAGGCTGTGCAGAACAGAGAGAACTTAGCCAGCTCTCCTCCTCAAGGCAGAGCTGAAGTTCCAGCAGCACTCAGGGGTCTTCAGCCCACCTACCTGTGCTGCATGGCCAACACACCCATCTCCCCAAATACAATGCTGACAAGGAGGGCTGAAGCTTTCCACATAGTGCTGACTTTCCCGAAGACCAGCTCCATGTCTGCCATGTCTCCTCTTAAGGTGTCATCCCTTAAAACCCTGCAGCCTGGCGACCCAAGTAGGCAGCAAGGGTCATCCCCTGCCCCTCATCCTGACTCTGCTGAACAGATTGCATACCTGTCTACCTGCTACAGTGGGGCCTCAGCAGCCAGACCCTCCCATCCCAATCTTTGTTCCTCTCTTAACTTTTGATGGCAAAGTTTATCCCAAGAACAGCCGAATACTGAATGCAAAATACACACAATACACATAGCTGGGAGGCTGCCACGGGTCACAGTCACCAACTGATGTCATGTGCCAATGCCAGCTTCAGCTGTGAACTCCACACAAACTTATATAGTCACCTGGGAAGAGAGACCCTCAACTGAGACTCTGCCCAGATCAGATAGGTCTGTGATGTCTCTGGGGCATTTTCTTAGTCACTGATTGACGTAGGAGGGCCCAAACCGTTATGGACGGTGCCATCCCCCAAGCAGGTGGGTCTGGGCTGTACACACACACACACACACACACACACACACAGAGAGAGAGAGAGAGAGAGAGAGAGAGAGAGAGAGAGAGAGAAATATGTATCTCACCCATGAAGATGCATACATGAGGCTCAGCCTTCATGACCAGCTTCCTCTAGCCATACTCCATGTGTATGTATCTGTGTGTGTGTGTGTGTGTGTAAATAGTTGAGCTAGCAAGAGGAAGCAAGGCAGAAAAACAAAGCAGCATCCTCTATGGCCTCTGCCTCAATCCCCACCTGAGTGCCCACCCTGACTTCCCTTGATTGATAGTCTGTGACCTCTGAGCAACAGAAACTCTCCCTACAAGTTATTCTTGGTCAGTGTCTTATCTTAGCAGACAGAAGTTGTGTTATGTGGACAGGAGAAGCCCCTTCTGTCTGCTCACAATCATCATTACCTTAGTTAATTGTATATTTCTTTTTCTCATTGTTGAGGCCAAATTCCTGACAAGAAGCAAGTTAAGGGAGGAAGTGTTCCTTTTAGCTCACATTTAAGTAGATATTCAGTCCACCATGACAGGGAAGAGGGTTGCAGGACCAGGAAGTGTTTGGTCACATTGTATCCACAGTCTGGAAGGAGATGTTTGGTCACTTTGTATCCATAGTCTGGAAAAAGAAGTTTATTCACATTGTATCCAAAGTCTCACAGGACCATGAAGTGTTTGGTCACACTGTATCCACAGTCTGGAAGGAGACAGAGTGGGAAGTGGAGCCTTGCTGTGAAGAAACCCAAGGCTCACCCCTCATGACCAACTTCCTCCAGCCAAACTCTACTTTCCAAAGGTTCCATAATTTTCCAAAACGCCATCACAAGTGTGGAACCAAGTATTCAAACACATGATCCTGTGTGGGATAGTTCATATTCAAACTGTAACAGCCAGTGGCTTCACAAAGGCATGGGGTGCTCGCCAGGACTCTTGGGTTGGCCATCCCCAGATGGAGTCAGTGTTTCTGAAGGAGGCTGTCAGTACAGGGAAGACTGCTCACAGTGCTGTGACTTCCACGTCCTCACAACCTTCACGCAGCCTTCCTGACCTCCATCTCCTCATCCTGCCCACTATGATTACAAGTGTGTACCACCATGCCCAGCCCAGCCCTGACATTTAAATTCTTATCTGAAGAGGCTTCAAAACACCCAGCATGTGTAGGCCACATTTCCTGTGGCAGGAAGGCAGGAATAGTTTCTTGTTCAGCCTCTGCTGAAGTCCTGTGTCACTTCATCCTGTGTGTGGTTGGCAGGGCCAGAGACTTCCTGGTTTCCTGGCATCAGGAAAAAGAGAAACAGATTTCTACCCCTTTCTCAAGAAACATCAGGATGGGAGACTTGTCTGGGGCTAGAAGATGTTTGAGAGCCTAAGGACCCTGGGCCCCTTGGGTTTTGTGTCTATAGTCTGGGGGGTAGGGTTGGCCCTTTGGGGGTAGGTGCAGACCAGGTGTTCCGGCAGAGCTGCTGACTGCCGGCAGAGGGTCCCTGGGAAGAGCTGGCACTAACACTCTTGCCACAGGCATGCTTGAGGTTTGTGAATGCAATTACAGATCTCTCTGCTGCTCTGTGACTGCACTCTTTGGAGGCCTGGCTCCAGGGAGTCAGTGGGCTTTACTGGGAATTATGGGAAGACTGGAACTGCTCCGCCCTACCTTTGGACTTTTCAATATACACACTTGCTCTAATGGGCTTGGCCTCACATTCCTGGGAGTCCCTACTTCCTCCACCCACGGGACCTGTCTCCCACCAGCTGTGATGGCATCAGAGAGAATCTGAATGATGGTGGTCCATTCTGTCTTCTGAGTGAACTTCTGGTTATAGCCAGATGAGGTAAAAGACCATCACTTATAATCTTTGCTTAGCGGTATTAATCATGCTCTTCCGTAGCCATCCCTCTGCTGACTCTGATTTGTTTAGGAGGCTAAACAAATTGAACATAGCGTGGACTCTGTGGTCACACATTGAAGAAGCAGATGATAGTGTTGACCCATGGGTAGGACATGGCTTGCAATGGAAGAGCTGCTTAGAGAAAGACATGATTCCTAGGAAATAAATGCCTAACAGTTGTTCTGATATGTCCTTGGGGCTCACAGCCTCCTGGATCCCACAGACTGCCTGGCCTGGTAGAGCAGGTTAATTTTAGCTTGCCTTAGCCTGATCTCAACAGAATTGCCTCGTGTGAAGAGGATGAGCCTTTCAGAGTTTCAGTGTAAAAACCAGAACTCATGAGGGCTGTAGGGATTAAACTCCTCCCTCCAAGAGGGTTCCAGGCATTCTGTAAAATACCAAGGAGCCACTGAGACTCTGGGTTTCCGTGAGTATTCTGCCATGGGTGTGTGTGTAGGGGGGGGGGGGGGGGGGGGTTCAGATTAGATCCTTCAGGCCAGAATGTTCACTGTGCTAGCTCATAAGAGAGAGTCATAAAAATGACTTGTCTCCATTTCCCTGGAGGAAAGATTCTATTTGATTTCAAGTGGAGCAAAGTCCTAGGTAAATATGAGCCATGTCATTCTTATGACCCCTCATCTCATTCACCTTGGAGCATTGCCAAGCTCTGGATAGAGTAGCCATGAGGCACAGCGAGAGGCACGCAGGGGCACACATGCCTGCCCTCCTTCCTAAGATAGTATCTCCAGGCCACCTGTGTGCCAGAGACAGGATTACTGGCTTTGCAGGTTGGGGGTCCCCTCAGCAGCCATGCTGTGGTGGACTTCAGTGGACTCCATACCTTCTAATGAGAAATCCACATCAAGGGATGGAAGGGGAGGGTGTGACCTTGGGTTCTGAGGAAGTCCCTTGCAGTGGTCCTGCTAGAAGCAAATGGATGCTTTGAACTCTCATATCTTCCCTGAAAAATTTATGTGCCCAGAAGCCTTCGAAGAAAAGGCCGATAACTTTGACCATAAAAATTAAAGACACTAGTGATCAAAAACACACCATTTAATTTTTACAGTGAAAAAGGGTGACTTAGGGGAAAATATTTAATGTATTTGAACGTTTCCTTAATAAATAAAGAGCTCTTCAAAAATAAATGAGAGTAAGATTAACCATTCAATTTGTTTGGGGCAGGGTGTTAAACAATGGCTAAGTGACACATATCAGTAGGAAAGAAAAGAGGGCTTAATGTGATGTGTACAACACGTGCAAAAATCATACCTGACCTGCCATTTTACTAATTAGAGAGGAAAGATTACAGTTAGAACCTGGGGGTTTAAGGTGTCAACAGAGCTTTGTACACACAGATGACTGATGGGAGTACTCTGGGCTCGCTCTCTCACTCTCTCTCTCTTGCTCTCTCTCTCTCTCTCTCTCTCTGTGTATGTGTGTGCATGTGTGTATGTCTGCATGTGTGTATGTGTGTGTGCATGTGTGTATATATGTGTGTACGTGTGTGCATGTGTGTATATATGTACGTGTGTGTTTGTGTATGTGTGTGCATGTGTGTATGCACGTGTGTATGTGTGTGAGCATGTGTGTGTTTGTGGACATGTATGTATGTGTGTGTTTGTGTGTGTATGTGTGTGAATATGTGTGCATGTATGGGTATGTGTGTGCATGTGTATGTGTGTACATATGTGTGTATGTATGTGTATATGTGCATGTCTATATATATGTATGTATGTGCCTATATGCATATGTGTGTATAGTGTGTGTGCATGTATGTGTGTGTGTTTGTGTGTACATGTGTATAAGTGTGTAATTCACCTGTGGGTACAGGGAACACATGCATGCATGTGGAAGTCAGAAGACAACCTCAGGTGTTGATCCTTAGGCACTTTCCACATTTCATCTGAGACAGGGCCTCTCACTGTCCTGGAATTTTGAAGGTTGACTAAGCTGGCTGGCCTGAAGCTTCAAGGGTCTGGAAGCTTCCAATCTTACCTGTCACCAGCCCACCAGTCACTGCTGGGATCTCAGGTGCACACACTGACAAGGAGGGAGTTTAATTCCATGGATGACACAGAACTTGGTTCATAATCTCCTATGAAGAAAACAACCTCCCTAGGCAATACCCAGTAGGACTACAGTTGTGGGAAACAGGACTCTGGTCATATGTGCATAAGTGGGCACACCACTTTGGAAAAGCCATTTCATAAAGTTGCACAGTTCCTCTGGTGGTGCTGAGAGATAGTGCTTAGCCTTGTCCAGGGAGCATGAACTATTAGCAGGACCCATGTCTGGCCCTACAGAAAGCAAAGCATCTTGATTATTATAATTCTACATTAGTGTCTGCCAAGTACTGGTCTCAAGATGCCTACCTCAGGTTGGAGGAGTGGGTCCCTGAATCCTGGACCCATCTCACTCATCTCTTTACAGAGTGGGGGGTGGGTGTACTTTGCCATTTCTAAGAGAGAAGAGAAGCACCCGCCCCCCACGCCCTCTGCTTTCTTCTTTCCTTCTTCCTGTCTTTAACTGACAGCTCTTCCCAGGGCACAGAGAGCTAAGCATATGGGGACCCAGCTACCCACATCCTGGACCTGGGTTATGTTTTGGAAGGAGCTGATGCCACCAGAGCCAGTCGAACTTCAGCTGAGAGTGATTCAGGGTATGATGGAAAGAATACCGTGTCTGGCTTCTACTGCCCGAAAGCACGAAGGCCTGGCCAACACTAGTGCCTAGACAAGTCAGAGCCTGAAGACAAAGCTGCCCCAGGGAGCCTCTCTGCCTTCTTCTGCCCAGAAAAAAAAAGGCCTCCAATTCTCTCACCATGATCATAACATAGGTACCAGCTTACAAACTTGGTTTTTCTCACGGGAAACTAGATATAGAAGCTCGCCATCCCATGAGATGGTAGTCAAAGTTTCATGGTCTTCTGCAGTTCAGTGGCCCCTCTGTCTCCTGTGACATGGAACTTCCATATTGAAACTGTCCCCAAGAGACAAGGAGATGAGAGTGCTTCCACTTTCCTCTTATAGACAAGTTCCCCCAGAGAGTTCTGGGATACTTTGGAGGCACATCTGTTTAAAAAAAAAAAAGCCACATACATTCCTCATAGCAGCAGTTGCTCCCACAATGCCTTGGGGGCCCACATTCTGAAGTGGAAGGTCCTCTGCCAATGCTCCAACTGTGCTGCTGACTCGGTGGAGGGTCTTTCTGGTCACATGACACCTTATCCAGACCAATCTCCTGCTTTACCATCCTCACCCCTGTGTGAACACGAGCCTCACCCTGATGTCCTTCTCGTGCCGGAGCATGGTAAGAAGCACACCAAGGTGACACCTAGGTCCCCATGTCAATGTCCCCAGTCAATTAAGGTGGGCTACTTCCCTGAAACCGGAAAGCCTTCTAAGTTGCAGGCTGTGTCCCCAGGCCACAGAGATGTTCCCTCCTTCTTCCTTGAATATGTACGAAAATACAGTATTGCTATTGCTTACCTCCTGTGTGTGAAGCCCTGGGTTTAGTCTCCATCACCAGGTGAAACTTGTCTATCATCCTGGGAAGAAAGAAATAACAATGTAACCCAGAAGGCTCCTGGTTTGTGGGACATCCCCTGGGCACCACTTCCTCCCAGAGGGCACTTAGCTCTGCCTTTCTGCTTGGCTGAGGGATGAAGGTGGATTCTCTCTAAATCCTTTCAGTCTCCCCTGTGCTCCCTCTACCACCAGGGCTGCAGCCCCCTCACGCCTGTTCAGGGTACAGGGCCAGCCACAGCTTCAGCTCCGTTGCCTCCCCTAGAGGAAGGTGGCTTGTGGTTGTTTTAGCATCTGCAGGACTCTGCCTTTTGCCAGTTTTGACTTTGACCTTTGACCCTTGCCCAGTGAGACTGAGCACTTCCTTGCTTAGATTCTTGGCTATCTTACTTCTCAAGGTTGGACTTATCTCTCTTGTGGGTGTTTCTATCCCTGTCAATGCTGTGGATCCAGCCCATCTCTGGCCTCCTGTGTAGGCTGATACCATAAGCTATTTCAGGCCAGGCCTATGGTCACACAGATGCTTCCAGGAAGCCTCTCTGCCCAACCCTGGGAGTCTCTATCCCTTCACACTCAGTGTCCCTACACAGAGCCCCTTCTACCCTGAGCTGGGGTGACCTCTCTTCCATGACTTCAATAGACATTTGCTTATTGGAAAAAGACGGGATCTTTGTACAATCTTCTGTCTTGGCCTTTGGAGAACAGGAAGTTGTTCAGAGGTGGCTTTAGCAATTCTAATAAAGAAAGAAAAAAAATAGACATGCCAACTGCCTTCATGCATGCATGTGTGCACACACACATTCACATGCACACACCTGGACTGGCAAGCCAGGCAGGTTCACTTTCCTCAGACGTTCAGTCAAATGCAGGTCGTCAGGCCTTCTTCAGTTGAGGTGCTTCAGAGTGAGATCCAAAGGTTCTGTTTATCGGAGGCGGTCACAGGACAGTCAGAGGTGAACACCATCTAGGTTAGGAGGATAGACACTTGTGGGAATGCGTGTTTCATAGCCAAGGGCTGACAAGAAGGCCTAGGCAGCTAGGAGCAGGTGGAGGCTGGGAGGGTCGGGGAGTGGGGTCATAGGTCGTTTCTGTCCCTGGATGCCACATGTGTCCCTGGGCAGACATTCAAAGCAGGTGCATCATGGTGGACAGTTTCTTGTCCTGGTAGCACCTCAGCATTAAACTCTGGGCTGGCTTGGAGGCCAGTTGTGGACTCTGGTCCATGGAACTCCTGTGCCTCTGTTAGCTTTGTGCACAGCGTGTCAGATGCCTTCCTCCAGAGCTTAGGGATGGAGCTACCGGGAAGCCACTGGGAAGGAGCCCAGCTGGAAAGTGTATCTTTGGTAACCAGGGACAACAGGGAGCTTGTACCAACCTGATCCTCCAAGGACCGGGCAGGGCATTCCATCATCCAGCAGGAAAACAGTCTACCCTCTATCTAACTAGGGGTACCCTGTCTTCTAATCTGACTTGGCCATGCCTTGTCCTTCCTGGGAAGGTACTTTTGCTCACCTCTTTTCCCTTTAGGGCTCAGATCAGCCATTAGACTTAGAATGTCAGGCTTGGCTCTGCTCATAGGTACTTGGGTGGCTCAGCCAGCAGTGAGATTTAGAGAGCAAAGATGCACAGGAGTGTTTGCCCATCCACCCAGCAGCACAGGGTTGTTTCCTTCCTTCCCATGGCCCTCTGGGTCCTAGCCCTCTCTTCTTAAAACAGTGTCTCCTCTGCCTCAGTTGCCACCTCACCACCCCTGTGGCTGGGTCTTCCTCCTATAGATGGATCTTGAAGCTATACCTCCAGGCAGGATCCTGCAGGACCTCGGGAAGCTGACACATCTCTCTCTGGAGTCCTCATCCCCTTGAGGTTTCCATGGCCGATTTAAGAGGCTGGGCAATATTGAGAATAGTGGGAATTCAAAGCTAAGAGGGTGAACCTGAGCTCGGAGGTCCCTAATGGAGACTGGTCTTCTTCAACCCAGACTATAGACTACAGGCTTTCCCCAAGGAACAGGTGGGCACCAGTCAGAGCTCTGGCGGCAATGGTCTTTAGCTGTGAAGAGCCAGGTGAGTTGAGGAGAGCTAGCAGGCATTGTCAGAGCCATGACTGAAGCTTGCAGGGGCCCTCCCATGTCAAACCCAACCCAAGTCAGTCCCATTGGCCCATGCCACAGAGATGGCTGCTGTTTCCTTGGTGAGGAGCAGGACTCAACTCAAAGGGGTCAGGCAGCAGCCAAGATCATACAGCAAACAGGGTGAAAGCGGGATGTGTCTTCTCTGTCTGTTCTGGCTACTGGGGCAAAATCCTTTAAGGTGGACCATTTTAAAAGATAGAAGTTTAATCCTTTAAGGTGGACCATTTTAAAAGATAGAAGTTTATTGATCATTATTATAGTTAGACAAGGTCGAGGGGCCAGCAAATGCACTGTCAGAGGTGGGCTCCCCTCTGCTTCATAGATGGCGTCGTGTTCCTAAGCAGGAAGATGTGGCGACCTCTTAGGTCTCCTTCACAGTACATGGGGCTTGTACTGTGCGGACAAGGTGGTACTTCCAGGCATCAGGTAGGAAGCCAGGAAGTCCGGTTCTATGTGCTCAGATTGAAAGGGAGGGCTAACTTCCCCACCAACTCACCTTTCCCCCAGCCAGCCCCTCTCTGCACAAAACTGACTGTAGAATGGATCTCACTTACCTCGTCTCAGGGATGTTCCCGTGCAGGAACAGGCGACTGTTGTCCGGACACTGTGGTCTCCCTGCTACGGGGGCTAATGACTCTAACTCATGTCTCAGCCACTTGGTGTGGATGGGTACCAGCACTTCACAGAGTCAGCAGGAAAGGGTGTAGACCACTGACAAATGTCACTGTATTCAGATTGATTTCTTTCTTAATGGCCCAGCCAATTTGGAGTGAATGAGAGGGGACCATCAGCAGTTCTGCGGCCATGTAGTCGAGCCACGATGTTCACAGGGGACAGTTGCAAGTAATTATAGTCGCTTTGCTTCAAAATTTAAGAATAACCTCGACAGGAAGCCTTCACAGGTTCTACCCACAGGGATCTGATATTTTAAATTTTTAAATGTTCCATTTCAATACTACACAAAAGGTGGCTATCGGCACCACGAGTAAGTCACGTCAGGTTTGGACACCTGCCGGTCAGTTACTCAAGCTGTTCTTTGGGGACCAAGGTAATCCCTGTGGTGCAAGGTGGCCCTTGACAGCACTGTCCCCAGGAAGATGACTAATAAATCACACTGACAAGCTCTGCCCCTCTCTCAGTGTCCCTTGAGGAATCACCAGGAAGTTCAAACCTGAACAGAATGGAGAAAGTAGGCAGAGTGCAGGAGCCAGGCCAGGCTGGGGACGAGGGGACAGGTGGTCTTGCCTATGTGTTCCCCAATCAGGCATCAAGGACTGAAGGATGGCTGGTGGAAGCTCTCTGGGACTCACTCCAATTACTGGCAGCTGCCTTTGCTTATAATTGTGCCACCTATTGAAATGGTGTCGTTGGGCAGAGCTGCACACACCAGTCTAGGACTTCTTTTTCATCTCTCTGATCTGATCAGAATGGTAGGGACCTTAGGATGACCTGGTGACCTATGAACTTTTGTATTCCAGTGAAAGTAGAAACCACTCCACCCAACCTGGTCACCTTGGGGACCACTCGCTTGTCTGGGAGGATCACCTTCCCCAGATACTGTCTGGGAAGATGGTCTGATTTCCAATGTGTATCGTTTTCTCAACTCCCCTGCTCAGACCTGCCTTAGTGTGTCTTCTCCCATTCCAGCCTGTTTCATTTCACAAGAGTGTGCAGACGCAGGGTGAGTGAGAGGCCCTGGGCAAGTCACATGGCTCTCAGAGCCTCCTTCACCATGCACCTGCCTCCACTCAATGATGAAGGCCAAAGGAGAGGTGTGTGAAGCACAGCACATGCCTAGCACGTAGTCAGTGCTTTCTTTCCTCTCTTCCACCCTCAACAACACTGTCTTAACTATGAGTGTCTCACGCGTTCGGTTGTTACACTGCCACCACACAGATCTCTCCTCAGAGGCCTTTCTCTCCTTAGCATCTGTTCTCCAGTCCAGGACACAATCACCTTTAAGTCCATTTACATCTCCTATACAGAAGACCATGTCGTGGTCATGGTTCAGTCTCCTTCCATCAGTGCTGAGTTCACACACGCACACAGTAGGCCCTCAGTCTTTGATGGGAGGATCCAGTGCCTCCTGTAGCCCAAATCGGTGGATATTTGGCCAGGACTTGCTTTAGTGGGCAGAGTGTAGGGGGGCTACATCAGACACCTGAGGGGCAGGCTAAAGACAGAGTCAGGTCACTGTCAGAATCCCTGATGGCCGGACAACACTGTTGTGTTATCCTCCCCTTGAAATTATGGAGCAATTGTAAGTGTGGCCATTGCTGTCTCTCCACAGCAGCAGTCCCCAGGGAAGGCTTGTCATTCCAGACTCACAGGAAAGAGCAGCAGACGTTCTAGCAAAGACAGGGGTCCAAGTGAGGAGACTCTGGCCATAGTCTAGGTGGTTAGGAAGAACAGATCCACTGGTTTCCATGTCCCTCAGGTCTCATCTCCCTGTCACTGGGAAGTTCAAAGCGAGGGTTTGAGAGAAAAGGCCTGGGCTAGAGCTCTACCCTTGCTGTTCCTTAGTCATCTGGCCCTGAACAAGCATATCATCTGTGAGGGACAGACCTTTACTGTGAGTGACACCTGTCCAGACACTGATGTCCCAGAGGCATCTGAAAACTGAGTGATTGTTTTCTCCAACGTGGTTAGTAGTATGTGTTGTTAGGCCATGGTTGCGATGGTGATGTGGTGGTGGTGATGACTGTGAAGGAGGAGGCGGTGGTGGTAAAGGACATGGTGGAGGTGATGGTGGTGGTGGAGATGGTGGTGGTGGGATGGTGGTGGTGGGGATGGTAATGGTGGGGATGGTTGTGGTGGAGGAGGAGATGGTTGGGATGGATGTGGTGGTGGTGGAGGAGGAGATGGTTGAGATTGAGATGGTGGTGGTGGGGATGGTGGTGGTGGTGGGGATGGTGGTGGCGGTGGGGATGGTTGTGGTGGAGGAGGAGATGGTTGAGATGGATATGG